>CM016490.1:4259354-4874354 GCA_002890555.2 Lagenaria siceraria
TCCGAGCTCGTTCGCCGCCCAGAGGAACTTGCGAGGGTCTGAGCAATTTTGTCCGCCATAAGATCTGAGCTCCTTCGCCGCCCAGAGGAACTTGCGAGGGTTTGAGCGATTTGGTTCGCCATAAGATCCGAGCTCGTTTGCCGGCCAGAGGAACTTGCAAGGGTCTGAGTGATTAGGTTCGCCATAAGATCCGAGCTCGTTCGCCGCCTAGAGGAACTTGCGAGGGTCTGAGCGATTTGGTTCGCCATAAGATCCGAGCTCGTTTGCCGCCCACAAGAACTTGCGAGGGTCTGAGTGATTAGGTTCGCCATAAGATCCGAGCTCGTTCGCCGCTTCAAGGGACTTGCGAGTCACCAACGTGTCTTGGAAGATGGATTGCGACATTTTCAAGTGATTGCGACATTTTTTTTATGGTGTGACTGAACTTAAAGTTTTCTTTAACCTGCCTACGTACCCTTTATAATGTATAGGGATCAAGTCATAATGTAGTTCAAAATTTTTTCTTTGGCCGTTCACCTTTTAAGCTCATGCGGGCCAGGAGCACCGTGCAGTTTGGGCTCTTGCGATAAGGAGCATTTTACATACTTATCATGCATAAAATTTCTTAAGGAATTTGCCGTTGATTGGGCCAATCCTTAATCCATCCTGATCGATGATCTTGTATGCTCCATTTGTGTAGACTTCTTTGACGATATAGGGTCCATCCCACTTAGGAGTAAACTTATTTCCTGTATGTCTTGTTGTGATGATAGGTCTCCTTACAGCAAGCACTAGATCACCAATTTGAAATGATCGGGGCTTCACGTGCTTATCAAAGGCTTTGGACATTCGCGCTTGGTAACATTCCAACGCCTGTTGAGCTTCTAGCCGCTTTTCGTCAAGTGCCTCTAATTCTTAAAGACGTAATTTGGCATTGTCTTCTGTAGTTAGCCTCTCTTGAACTGCCATCCTTAGTGATGGAATTTATCTTTCCAATGGGAGAACAACCTCCACTCCATAAACAAGAGAATATGGTGTAACTCCTGTAGGAGTGCGATGAGTAGTTCGGTAAGCCCGTAACGCTTCACCAATCTTCTCTTGCCAATCTCTCTTTGACTTAGAGACGATTTTCTTCAATAGGTTGCATAAAGTTTTGTTGAAAGCTTCTGCTAGCCCATTCGCAGCTGCGTTGTACATGGACGACTTGTATTGCTTGAATTTAAACTTTTCGCATAATTTATCTATTAGGCTGTTAGAAAATTGTCTTCCATTATCCGTCACAATTCGGTGAGGAATTCCGTACCGATAGATGATGTGAGTTCGGATAAAGTCTGCCACATTTTCTTTCTTGGCTTCTCTCAGCGCAATGGCCTCAGCCCATCTTGAGAAGTAATCTGTCGCTGCAAGGATGTAAGAATGTCCTGCTGATGACTTGGGTGTTATAGGACCAACAAGATCAAGTCCCCAAGCTTCAAAAGGCCATGAAGCCACAGTTGGATGCAGGGGTTCTGGTGGTTGATGTATGAAGTTTGCATGGTATTGACAAGCTTCACACTTCTTCGCATACTCCATCGAATCCTGGATCATCTTGGGCCAATAGTATCCCATCCTCTTCAACTGGAATTGAAGCTTCGGTCCAAATTGGTGTGCGCCACAGACGCCTGAATGCGTCTCCTCTAGTGCTCTTATTGACTCTTCTTTTCCGAGGCATCGAAGAAAGAGCCCTTCCAGGGAACGACGATATAAAATCCCCTTATAGTAAATGAAGTGAGCTGCTCTCCTTCGCACCTCAGTTTTACGACGGAGATCTGTTGGAAGTTTACCATGTTCAAGATAATCTATGATGGGTTGACGCCAGTCTTCCACGTCAATTAAATAGACTGATGTCAGGTTCATTTCTTCGCATTCAGCCTCAATTGACGGTATAACCCACCTTTCGCAAAGTGATATGTTTAGAGTTTCATCGTCTTGAATTGTCAAGGCAGTAGCTAGGTTTGCCAAAGCATCTGCTTTCTTGTTTTCTGACCTTGGTACATGCTCCAACATTACGCTGTCGAACTTTTCCAGCAATTGTGTGGCATAGGTGAAGTAAGGCTTTAAATCTTCATACTTCACATCATACTGCACCAAGAGTTGACTGATTATAAACTTCGAATCGCCATAAACTTCTATGCACGATATTCCCATTTCTAACGCCATCTGGAGGCCAATTATTAAAGTTTGATATTCAGCAACATTATTTGAGCATAATTCACCAAGTGTAAAACTATAAGGCAGCATATATGTTTCAGGCGAGATGAGGACGATGCCTGCCCCCGCTCCGCTCGTTCATGCTGCACCATCAAAGTACATAGTCCAAGGCTCCGTAGTTTCAACCAAGAAAACTTCATCGTCGGGTAAGTCTTCACATAACTTCCAATCTGATGGAATTGGGTGATTTGTTAAGAAGTCAGCTAATGCTTGTCCTTTAATCGCCTTTTGTGGCACATATACAATGTCGTATTGCTGGAGTAGAATTGCCCATTTGGCCAGGCACCCGGAGATGATCGGCCTAGATAACACATACTTAATAGGGTCAGCTTTCGCAACTAGGTGAACTGTGAAAGCCTGCATGTAGTGCCTCAACTTGTCAAGACACATTTTCTCGATAGGGGAATAATTGATTTCATCTCCCGTTAGGGTTCTACTTAGATAGTAGAGAGCACGCTCCTTTCCTTTCTCCCCTTCTTGTGCCAGTAATGCCCCCAGCGACCTTTCCTGTGCGGCAATGTACAATATCAACGGCTTGCTTGCCAAGGGAGCGCCTAGGACAGGGGGATTAAGCAAGTATTTCTTTATGCTGTCAAAAGCATTTTGACAAGCCTCATCCCACTCAAAACTTTCTCCTTTTCTCATCAACTTTTGAAAAGGTTGACATCGGCCAGCAAGGTTGGAAATAAATCTCCGTATGTAAGCCAAACGACCCTGGAGACTTCTCAACTCGTGTAGATTTCTTGGTCTTGCCATCTTCTGAATAGCATCGATCTCGGACTGATCTATCTCAATTGCCCGATGCCTTACGATGAAACCAAGAAACTTTCCTGAGGTTACGCCGAACGCACACTTGAGAGGGTTCATCCTCAACTGGTATTTTCGCAAGCGGTCAAACACAACTTTCAAATCTCTTAGATGGTCTTGTCGTTTCTTGGACTTAACCACTAGATCGTCAACATAGCATTCGACATGTTTGTGCAACATATCATCAAACACTTTTTGCATGGCGCATTGATAAGTAGCGCCGGCATTCTTTAATCCGAAGGGCATCACCTTGTAAGAGTATATTCCCTTTGGAGTGCGGAAGGCAGTCATTTCCTCATCTGCGAGAGCCATCCGTATTTGATTATACCCGGATGACCCATCCATAAAGGATAAGGCTTCATGCCCAGTGGTTGCGTCAACCATGATCTCCGTGATAGGCAATGGAAAGTGGGCATGCATTATTCAAGTCACGAAAGTCTACGCAGACGCGAAGCTGTCCGTTCTTCTTTCTAACGGGAACAATGTTGGCTATCCACGTTGGATATCTGACTTCGCGAATGAATCCTACTTCAATTTGGGGAATGAGCTCTGGCCGAAAGCGTCGTTGAGCTTGTTTGACGGGTCGATACCCTTGCTTGATTGCGAGATGATGGACTTCTACTTTTGGATCAAGTCCTGGCATCTCTTTGTATGACCAAGCAAAGATGTCCCTGTATTCGGTGAGTAGGCTCATATATTCGCCCTCCTCTTCACTTGAGAGAGACGCGCTAATGGAAGTTGGACGCGGTTCTTCTACTGTGCCGAGATTCACTTCTTTGAGTTCATCTACTGTAGATTGACCACCATCCTCAAGCGTGAGTGGGGCGTCCTCCACATCTCCTTCGGACATCTCGCTCTCCAACTCTTCGATGACGGTGATATGATGACATGAAGTTTCCCCTTCTTCCTGTTCTAAGTTTTCACTGTCGGGCTTAGTAAAGATAACGTCACGTCTTTTTACCTTTAAAGAGCCTTCACTTGTATTGAGGGTGACGAAAATTTTTCTTTTCATTCGTGAAGGAACATTACTACAAATTTTTCCTCCTTCCTTTGTCTCGCAAGGGGGCTTTTGATTTGAATGATTCTCGGCATCCTCATGCTTAATGCGGCGCCAAATTGATGTGCGGGATTTTCCTCCACTCTTCTTTGTAGATATACTAGGAGCATCGCCGCGAATCTTTTCTTTTTTCTTTAGCTTGAAAGACGACCTTTTGTTAGAGTGATTCTCGACACCTTCATGTTTAAGGCGGTTGAAAATTGACCCGCGAGGTGCTTCCTCATTTTTCTTCGTAAGCACACTTAATCTTTAAAATGCCGAAGGCCGAGTCGTCACTGGAGAATGATGAATATCTTCTTCCTCCCCAGAAGGCATGACACGCCTTCGAAAGGCAGAGCGTCGGTCGAGGTTAGCCGTTGGGCGCTGACTTCCTTCTTCTGTTTCCGTCATACTTAGCCTTTCAAAGACTAAGGAACGTGCGACAGGCGGTCGAATGCGATCGAAGACAGAAGTTCTTTGATTATTGTTTTCTTCTTCTTTAGAGTTATCAACTTCCTTTATCGTTATGTGATTGCTGTCAGCCACTTTTGCCTTTCCCTTTCTAGTTATGCGAACCGGCTCAAAAGACTTATATCCAAGTCCTTTCCTTGAGGCAGGTATGTCATATCCTTCCTGCAAAAGCTTCTTCTAGGATGGAGAAAGTTCAGGCTACTCATAAATCTTCAGGCTTTTGAACTCAGTGTGAGTTGTAAAGTCATAGCCTGCTTTTGCTAGCAGCTTATAAGCCTTTGGGTCGAACCCATCTTTCGTTCGTCTTTCAGGCAAATTTGCCTTCGTCAGGTCCATATTTGGTTTGTGAATTACTTGTTTTGTTATTTTTGTAAGAGGTGTAACAAAACTTTCTTTTAAGATCTCCACGTCACCGACCTTTAAGCCCCTCGAGCATTCTGCGAATGGTGACTCGCCTTTCTTGCGTCTCGACAAAGGAACATAACGCAAGATTGGAGGACTTGGAGCTTTCTCATCTTCCAAAGTTTCAGCCTTCGTGGAGCTAGTAGATGCCTTACTCTTTTGAGAGTCAGAAGTGCTGGCCCCTTCGCTTGGTTCTTTTGTTGCATCTATTTGTGGCTTGGACTGAGACTTATCCTCCCCTTTGATTAGAGGAATCTCCACAAGCATAACTTCACCAACATTATCGGTCTTTAAGTAGAACTTTGCGTCTGCGAAGTGGGACTCAGCTTCTGAGAATGGGTTGGAATCTGCTTCAACCTTCTTAATGCCATCTTGATAAAACTTGAAGCATTGATGGAGTGTAGAAGTTATCACTCCATTTCCATGAATCCAAGGACGCCCCAGCAACAGCTTGTAAGTGGTCCTCGAATCTATGATGTGGAACAATGTGTTGGCCTTTAGGTTGCCAATAATGAGTTCTAGACGAATCATGCCGATCGCTCGCTGACCACCTTGATTGAAGCCTTGGATCACTAACTTGCTATTCATCAGTTCTTCCATTGAGATACCTAATTGTTTCATAGTCGATTTAGGCATAATGTTGACAGCTGACCCATCGTCGATGAGAATTCGACCAACCCTTTGTTTTCGCATGTATCTTGAGACAAATAGGGGTCTGTTATGAGACTTTGATCCCAGTAATAGGTCTTCATCTGAAAAGCCTATAGATGTGCAGCAAGAAGCGCATGTACGCACCCTAGAGGCTAGGACGCTTGAACTTGATGCACCTGAGTTTAGCAATGCCTCAATAAGAGCAGTCTTAGCTGTCTGAGGGAGAGACAACAAGTCTTCTATGTCGAACGACGGTTGGTCTTTTGATTCTACCATCGTCTCCAACGAGCTTGAAGGAATATCTTCGCCTTCTGCTGTGCTGACGACATGACACGCAACAACTTCTAACACTTCCTCTGGATGATCATCAAGAAAGTTTTGTGGAAGAAATTCTGCCAGAGTCACTGGTCGTCGAGGTTGAGAAAAATCTTCGTCCTCCTCCTTGACAGGTTTAGATTTCCACACCTTCTTCTTTGCTTTCTTTTTATGAGTCTTGCTTCCTCTTCTGTAATCTCGACGGAAGAGCAACTCTTTTTTGGTGGAGCTCGCCTTTCTTTTCTTTCGATGAGTCACCAGGGTCCACCCTTCGTGGTCATCTTCGACAAAGTCATTGTTGGCTTGAGGATCTGTCATTATGATCTCTTGCTGGAACCGAACAACTATAGGCTCAAAGGTCCCAAATTGGATCAAACTTTCACTTTGATCATAAAGCAATGTTGATGGTGGAACGCTTGAAGTCATTGCCACCACAACGTGATTCGTCTGAGCTACCTCATCCAGATCTAGCTCTATCTTCTTTTCATGAGCCAACCTCATAATCAGCTCTTTCAGCACAAAGCACTTTTCGATTGGGTGGCTAACGACCCGATGATATTTGCAGTAGTTGGGGTCGTTGACTTTCCCTACTTCGCCGGCCGTTTGCATTCGGGCAGTTGAATCAATTATTTCTCCAACAGTTGCTCTAGCATATCTGCAACATCAGAGTCTAGGAATGGATAAACCTTTTCCTGCCTCTCCTTCAAAGTTAGGCGACGTCGCTCACCTCCATCATCTTTCTTTTCAGCTCTTGAATCTCTTCCTTTAGAGGAAAATTTCAATGGGGTCGTATTGACGACCATAGATTCTTTCTTGGCACTCTTCACAGTTTTCTCGGTGCCTTTTGTATCCTTCTTATCCTTCTTTTCTCCTGGAACCAGGAAGTCCTTTGTTCCTCTGTTGGCGATGCTCAACTCCATATCATGGGCGCGAGTCGCCAACTCTTCGAATGTGCGAGGCTTTATTCCTTGCAGGATGTAGAGAAGTTCCCAGTGCATGCCTTGAGTGCACATTTCCACTGAAGATAGTTCAGTGAGTCTATCTTTACAATCAAGACTTAGAGCTCTCCATCGGTTGATGTAGTCGATGACTGGCTCTCCCTTCCGCTGCTTGGCGTTTGTTAGCTCCATCATGCTAACAGTCCGCCTAGTGCTGTAAAAGCGGTTCAAGAATTCTCTTTCCAACTGCTCCCAGCTGTCAATCACTTCTGACTCTAGATCAGTGTACCAATCGAAAGCATTTCCTTTCAAGGTATGGATGAACTGTCTAACCAGTTGATTTCCCCTAGTTCCTGCAGTTTCACATGTTTCAACAAAATGAACAACGTGTTGTTTAGGGTTGCCCTTTCTGTCGAACTGCTGGAATTTTGGTGGTTGATATCCGACAGACATTATGAGGTTGTCAATTCTTTTAGTGTATGGCTTTGTGTACATAAAAGAATTTTATGGCGATCCCCCATACTGAGCTCTGATGGTATTTGTGATCATGTCCTGCAGTTGCTGGACTGACAGAGAGGCTTCGGAGGTAGAGTGCTGCAGCTGGCTTTCCTGCAACAGAGTTTTCCCTTTGTCATTTGCCTTGACAGTGGGAGTGTGGCTCGACTCAGCAGTTTCTCGAGCCTGTATTTACTCTCTCAAGGCAGCGATCTCATTATCTCGCTCCTCGAGAGCTTTCGCTAGGAAATTTATCTTCCTCTCCAATTCCGCCATGGCTGCCTCGGTCGTTATGTCAGCCATCATGACAGACATCACATCAGGGTGTGATTCTTTCTTGGATTGGTCAAACGTAGGAGCAGAGTTATCAAACAAAGAATTTTTCTTTATGAGAATCCTGTCAATCGCCTCAATATGTTCTCTGCGACGGCAGAACCTTGTTCCTTCTCCTACATGATCCCCTTTGAGCGACTGCGAGTGATGAGTCCTGTGTATGCATCACTTGCAGCAGGAATGTTAGACGCAGTAGGAGTGTTGGACGCTGCAGGAGCGTTGGACGCTGCAGGAGCGTTGGATGCTACTTTCTTAGAAGCCATTGTTTGATTCAAGTGTTGAGAGAGAGATGAGAGGTAGAGATAGTCCCACTGGGCGTGCCAATTTGTTCACACGAGGTTTCCTGAGAAACTTGTTTCGTGGAGTTAAACTTGTATTTATATAAGTTTGATGCGGATGTGGTTCGATCTCTAGTACTTGATCCTCTGATTATCTCTCAACTGTACGCATACGCTTGATGTATGGAAGCGGAGCACGTGGATGCACGTGAAGTTGAAATCTTGGATGGATGTATGCACGCGTACGCTTGATATATGGAAGCGGAGCGCGTGGATGCACGTGGAGTTGGAGTCTTGGATGGATGTGTGCATGCGTACGCTTGATGTATGGAAGCGGAGCGCGTGGATGCACGTGGAGTTGGAGTCTTGGAGGGATGTATGTATTCCAAGGAGCTTCAGTCTTCAAGTGTGTGGTTCAGCTTCAGGAGTTAGTGAGTCTTCTGATTGTAGGGAGAATTCTCTCTAGGCTCTCTGAGTGTAAAAATTTCTGAACCTTGTAAATGAGGAGAACTTCTCTATTTATAGAGTTCTTAGGTGGGCTTTATGGGCTTGGGCTTGACTGGTCCATGGGCCGGGCCCATTGGGCCCAACTAATTGGATTTGGGCCTTTCGGCCATTTGGGCCAAATTAAGTTTATTTTTGGACTTAATTAAATTTTAGCCCAAACATTAATAATTAATTGAACCAAAAATAATTAATTTGATCCAACGATGAGGACGGAGACACGTGGCACCATCGAGGTTGCCAATTTTCGTCTTCAATTTCAATTTAGGGCACATGTAACATTCAATTAGTCCCAAATTTAATTATTTTATAATTTCGCCATTAATTTGGTAAATGACGTGGCAATTTGTGATTGGTCCAAAATTCCTCCTTCAACAGAGATAGTTAGGGGAAGATAAAGATATGGGGAGAGGAATTTGAGAAAATATTTTAGGAGAAACTGTTAAAATCATTTTAATCTTCTGATTTTTCTTTTTTAGGGTTTGTTAATGGACCATTTACCCTTTTCTTAAATTAATAAAATAGAATAATTTTATAATTTAATTCTTCCAGATTTAGGATTGGTCTTAAAAAATTTATTATTGACTTTTTCAATCAAATACCATGAAAAGATTTTGTGCACGTGTTATAAAAAAGTTCTTAACATATTAAACAAACTCAATTTTTCAAAAATAAGAATGGAAATCCACTCTAAAAAATAATATTTTTAAATTATTCTCTTCCAAATCAAATATATTCGAGATGTAAAATAAAATAGAGAAAATAGGGAAGATAGAGATATGGAGAGGATAATCGGGAGAAGATGGAGATGTTAGAGGGAGGAGTAGAAAAAATATTTAGGGAGGGATTATTTAAAATTAATTTAAACTTCTGTTTTCTTTCTTTCCAAAATCTCATTGTATTTCAATTAATTTATTCACTCTCCCTCTATTTTTCATTTTATAATATAAATACTCTACTATTTGTTGTTCAAAGAGTAATTTTATAGTGTCAACTAATACAAGGTATGTTAACGAGAATAAATTGTTTTGCATAATGTCTTCATTTGACCTCATTGATTACTTTTGAACTTCATGTCCAATATTTATGTTTTAAAATCAATGGGGTTTATATCCATTCAACTATTTATATTTTAGCATTATGTTTTAAAGATTTTAAATTGCACCCAACATATTTCATATTCATTATTACCAAATAAATTATATGTATTATTTTACCCATTATCTCTTTCATTACTTTTAAATTTTGTACACATTTACTATCTAAATTAAATTAAAAGTATATTTATTTTATAATTATGCTTTAAAGATTTTTAATCACGTGCATCGCACGTGGTCCCTAACTAGTGTTTCTAAATGGGTAGAAGCTATAGCTACTAGGACCAATGATGCCCGCGCTGTTTTAAAATTCTTGCACAAGAACATATTTACACGTTTTGGCACATCTAGAACTATTATTAATGATAAGGGTTCTCACTTTTGTGACAAATTATTTGAGTCCATGATGAATAAACACCTGTTAAACATAAGATAGCCACAACTTACCATCCTCAAACTAATGGTCTTATTGAGTTGTCTAACGGGAAAATCAAGCAAATCCTAGATAAGACCATTAAGATAAATAGGAAGGATTGAGTCCTTAAGCTCAATGATGCATTGTGGGTCTACCGCACAACTTTCAAAACCTCAATTGGTACTTTACCATACAAGTTGGTGTTTGGAAAGGTCTATCACTTACCGATAGAGCTCGAGCATAGAGCTTGTTGGGCCATCAAGAACCTAAACATGGACCTTGAGAAGGCCGGTGAAAAAAGACTCTTGGAACTTAATGAGATGGAGGAGTTTCGAGCTCAAGCTCATGAGAATGTCAAACTTTACAAAAAGCGCACCGGTAGATGGCATGACAAGAAGATCACTCTACGAACCTTTCTTCCTGGACAACGAGATAAGGACATGATGGTCAAGACCCTTTGTCATTGAGAAGGTTTCCCCACATGGAGCGGTGGAGTTGCAAGGCAATGATGACACAACATTTAAAGTAAATGGTTAGAGGCCAAAGCATTACATTAGTAATGAGGAATGCCAAATAGAGAACATAGTATTCAAATAATGATCTTGGAGTTCGGTCTAGCTAGAGACCTTAAACCAAACGCTTATTGGGAGGCAATCTAAGTTTTATTGCTTTCTTTGTTTTTAGTCTTTTTTTTAAAAAAAGATTAGCTTCTTTTATTTTCTTTGAACAATAATGGAGTCCCTCATTTTCTTTCATATTTTTCAGGATCTTTGTCCAATACAAAAAGTACTCATTCCACTAGCCTATTTGGTGGACTCCTGCAAGCTCCTAGGCTTGTCTCTTTCTGCTCTATTCTTTTCATGCATTGAGGACAATGCATATTTCTAAGTTTGGTGTGGGGGGTTTTATTTGTACTTTTGTGTGTTATCTTACCCTATTATGCATGTTAATGAGGTTTTAATGATGAAATGCATGTTAATTTCAATTATTGAAATTTTGAATAATTTTTTTATTTATTTGAGAATTGAACGATGATGAGAATGTTGTATGGCTTTGTGCTTTTGATGTTGATTGACTATGATGAGGTTTGAACATGCATGATGGATAACTTGTTGTGGAAATAGGACAACATCATCTTGGAGTTATGATCTATTTAAGTCCCTATTTGAGTCTCTCATATTTTGATCACGTAGTCTCTTTAATTTAAAAACTTTAACTTTGAGAAGGATTAAGTTGAGTGTATTTGGTTGCACCTTAAAGGCCCCACCGGTTGGAGAGTTGAAATGCATGATGGTTTGTAATATTAGACTAAAGAGAAAGAAAAGATTGATTATGCGATTATGCCTATGAGAAAGAGAAAAAGAAGTGTATACCTGATTTTTTGAGCTTACAAGACTATCTTTTGCATGATTTTTAATTTTGTTAAACTTGTAATGTGTATGCATCGATAAGGGTAAAAAGAGCTACCTTTGCTGTAATCAGTTAGAACACTTGAGAATTGACTAAGTATGAGGCTCTACAATGAATGTGTGAAAGCTAATGCCCACAGGTAAAAGAATGCAAGTTCAGGGCCCTCTGAGATTGAATTATGAAGCATTTTAGTGGACATATGACTTTCTTGAAATGTGTGGATTCTTGAAGATTGGTGCATGAGCTAAAGTAAGGGAAAAATTAGAGAAGATCTCTTAAGTCCTAATTTGAGTTTTAGTGTTTTGAATTAAAGGATACTTGCACACACACATGGGGACGATAAGATTTGACCTTGAATGTTTATAAGAATACAAATATGTGAAAAATGCTTGAAATGCACTTTAATTGCCTCTAAATTTAGAGTCAATATTGCTAGTTGGTGTGATTTACTGTGATTTCTTTAGTGAACTTGAAGAAACTAAGTAACAGGAGCAAGTTGTGAGAAATTGGACAAAAGTTGATGGAAAAATTCAAATCGGAGAACTCAAAGGCCATCCATTAGAAAATGAGGGCAAAAAAAGGCAAAAAAAAAAAAATCCTCTAAAGGGGGCACTGCAGAGCGCCACGACACTCTGCATGCCGCTAAAACCCAAGAGCTAGGTTTGTTGTAGCGCCTAGGCGCGTCAATGCAGAGGGGTATTTAAATCAACGTTTGAAGCTCGAAAAAAAGAGGATTTTTTTTTGTGGGACTCTAAATCTAGGACAAAAGAGAAAGGTCTGGAGAGGGAGCTGCTATTGGAGATTAATCCTAGCTTCAAGGATGAAGGCCTAGAGTTTGAGATCGTGACATAGTAACTACAAGTGGAGATCGAATCACTGTACTCTTCTCTCTTCTCTTCTTTGTTTTGCTGTCATGGTCATACTTGCAAAGGGAAATATGTATTCTGAAATCATAAGTAGTTAGATCTTGAGATTCTAGGGTGTTGATGGATTTATAAATTAGATTATTATTGGAATATGCATGAAAATGATAGGACAATAATAAGGGTTGATATTGAAGGTTCGTAATGTTGTACTAGTATGAAATTTGTGGAGAGATCTACATTTGAATGTTAGGATTAGAACAGATTGAGCTTGAGAAATGATTTCGCGATTTAGACTTCTAGACTCATGCAATCTGATTAGCCAACCTATGTGTTAATGCTTACATATAAACTCATAATGAAACAACACCCTGAAATTGTCATCCCAAAGAATCGTTCGTTTTGTTTTAGAGTTTACCATTTTAAATTCACAACGAAATCAACTTGTCTATTACCTCAATAACGTTTGTGAGTTAGTAACAAAATAGCTAAGCAAAGTTTGAATATCAATCTCTGAGGATGATGTTTCATACTAGTGCAACATTAGGAACCTTTAATATCAACCATTATTATTGTCCTACTATTTCCATGCGTTTTCCTATAATAATCAATAATAATCAAAACACAAACTCTCTGTATTTGTCAAGTGAAGATTGGGTGAGTTTCTTTAGCCAGATATTGCCATCAGAAGTATTGTTAGTTGATCATTAACTCTTTCAACAAACCAATATGGTATATGAGTCGTTTCAACATGTTTATGTTCTGTTCCCACCCATATAACATTACTCTAAGCCAAGTACACTTAACTTTAGAATTTCTGTAATTCAGTCATCAAATAGGAAGGTGCACCATATTGACACAAGTGGTAATTATAATTTCTTTTAAGTTCTTTATTAATTATATTTGCATATCTTCAAATTTTTTTTTTTAATTTCGATGAGATCTCGATTCATATATGTACCCTTTTTTAATTTGGATAAAAATAAACAACTATACTTTGAATTAGCTTACCCAATGAAATAGTTTTTTTGAATCATAATTATGAAAAGAAAATTATAAATAAAAATTTTGTAGGTGCATTCTACATAACCCTTTTTCAATTACACGTTTCATTAATTAAATGTGAAAGTACTGTCTTAAATTCAACATATATGCTTAAGTCAACACATGCTTCAATAATCAATAAACGTCATTACATAAAGCTTCCACCAGTTGAGACTTGAGCTCCACACGCTGTTTAATTAGGTGTTAGGTTTTAATTTTCTTACACTCAAAAGTCTTCCCTCATAACCATTTTATTTTTCTTTTTCTATTTTTTTTTTTAAATTATACTTATTTTCTCACTATTTTGGAGGTTTCAAACATCAAATCAAGTTTTTAAAAAATGGGACCATTTGGATTTTGAAAAGTAAACCTATGTTCTATTAATTTCTTATAATGATTTACATATTTTTAGATAAAATGGTTAAATTATTTAGCCAAATTTCAAATTTTTTTAAAATACTATTTTTAGTTTTAAAAATTTGGCTTGATTTTTAAAATATTTTGGTTAAAAGTAGATAATAATGCAAAAAAATTTCGATGTGTAAAGGAGTGTTTATAGGATTAATTTTAAAAAACAAAAAACAAAAAATCAAATAGTTATCAAATGTTGCATTAGTTTTTCAATTTTTGACATGGTTTTTGGAAACGTTTTTAAGAAGTAGATGATAAAGCAAGAAAACTGGATGTAGAAGTAGTATTAATAAACTTAATTTTAAAAAAGAGAATCGAAAAAAATAAAATAATTATCAATTGGACCGTTAGCTTTTATTATATCAATTTTGTATTTTAATTTCTATTAGATAATATGAAAGTTTTAATTTCAAAATCAATGTGGAATTCAATTTTAGTTTGATTCTTCATGTTATTCACTTGTTATTTTTTTGTATTAAACTTGTTAAATATCAGATTTAGTCCTCAATTATTTATTAGATTTCATTGATCACCATCTTAAAAGATTATCATCCAACTCTTGAACGACAAGAATCATCAACGTGAAGGTCACATTCTACATGTTATGACTGGATAATCGACCATCAAAGACAAAATTTGAATTCAATTTAAAATTTGATTAATAATAAACTTAAAATTTTACATATTAAAAGAGAAGCAATAGAAGGTGAATAAAAAAAAATTAAAAAAATTAAAAATTAAGGCCCGTTTTGTAACTATTTCTTTTTTTATTTTTGTTTTGGAAAATTAAGTCTATCAATTTATTCCTTTGTTATTTACTTTTTACCAATGGTTTAAAAAACCAAGCCAAAATTTAAAAACTAAAAGAAGTAACTTTTAAAAACTTGTTTTTGTTTTTGAATTTGACAAAGAATTTTAACTATTGTACTTAAGAGAGATGCAAATCAATATAAGAAATGCGGAAAAAATAGGCTTAATTTTAAAAAACAAAAACAAAAAACGAAATGGTTACCAAACGGGGCCTAGATAATTTTTAGTTTTTAAAAATTAAGCTTATAAACACTACTTTCACCCATAAGTAACTTATGTTATGTTATCCACTTTTTACTCATATTTTCAAAAATCAAGTCAATCATTGAAAACTAAGAAGAGAGGAAGTTACAAATATAACAATCAAACTCAAAGTATTAGCAGATATAGCACAATGCAAAAGTTTGCAGATATAACAAGATTTAGATCCAACTATTAGAGTCTATCATTGATATACAATATCGGTACGTAATAAGAGTCTGCTCTATCACCGATAGATTTTTCTATATTTGCAATTCTTTAAAAATGTTGCTATACACTTATTATTAGCCCTAAAAATGTTACTTATTACAATTACCTTTAAGACAAAGTAGAGTACCCCATTTGGTAACCATTTGAATTTTGGTTTTTGGTTTTTGAAAAGTTAAGTCTACAAACCTAACTTCCATCATCCATTGGTTTCTAAGTTTTGTTGTCTACATTTTAAGAATGTTTTCAAAATCAAAGTCAAATTTTAAAAACTAAAAAAAAAATAATATTCAAAAACTTGTTTTTATTTTTGAAAATTAGCTAAGACTTCAAATGTTTAATTCCCTACAAAATATGAAAACCGTATGAGCAAAAAATTGAGCGAAAAAAATTCCAAAATTCAAAAACTAAATACCAAAAATCAAATGGTTACCAAACAGGATTGTAGTTTTCAAAAAATTATTTTCGTTTTAGAATTCAACTAGGAATTGAAGCAGAAACTATAAGATTGAAAGAAATCAAACACAAACTTCAAAAGCAGAAAATTAAAAATAAAATCATAATCTAATGGATTTTAAATATTAAAAGTTTGAGAATTATAATAGAGATTAGAGAATCAGGATTTGTCAATCCTTTTGACCTCGTGCTTATTGAAATCATCAAAATATTCACATAAAAAAAATTATATATACAAAGAAAATATTCAAACAAAAAAAATTCCAAATTGAAAAAAGGGCTATTTTTAAAATTTAAAAAATAAGTGAAATTATTTACACAAAATAGCAAAATTTTTAGATAGTGCTGATAGACACTGATAGAAGTTTATCAATGTCTATCAGTATTTTTTTTTACTATTTTCTATAAATAGTTTGACATTTTTTATATATGTGAAAATTTCTAAAAAAAAAAAAACCCCCTTAATCAAAATAAGACAAACGTATATCCAATCCAAATACATAAAAGATCAATCTTATTATTTATTAAAGCATCTCAAATTTATTTTATAAACCACTGAAGAGATTAAACTCTTCAAACCCAAACATCACAAACAAAACCAAACCACACACAAAATTAAACAAACCCATACAGAATGAAAAGGGAAAGTTTTTCAAAAAAGATGGTGGTGATGCCCTTTGCCATGAGCCTCTTTCTCTTCTTTCTTTGCTTCCTTCTTCTCGTGATGCTCATGGAGCACAAATCCCCCGGCCCCGACCGCCACCGCGGCTGCAACTTCCTCCTTTAACTTGTGTTCATGGCCGTGCTCGCTGTCTTTTTTCACCTCGTGCTTCTCATGCTGCGAGAGCGAAAGAAACCGCGAGGTTAATTAGTTATACTTTAATTTTATTTGATAAAGGATTGAGAGGAGCAAAAATAAAAAGAGGATTTGATTAAGTACCAGAGCGTAGGCACCAGCTGCGGCGGCGCCAAGCTCACCGAGGTGTTCGAGGTGCTTGTGGTGCTTCTTCTCTTTCTCGTAGTCGACGACGCCGGAGTTCTCTTCTTCTTCCTTGTGGTGGTGAAAAAGGTGGTGGTGGTGATGGCCTTGCTCTTCTTCTGCCATGGCTTTGAAAGCTTTGATATGGAAAATAGTTGGTTTGAGATGGTGGGAATGATGTTTGGGTGTGGAGGGAGTTGGATTTTATAGTAATTTTGCAAGGGTGGATTTGGTAATATTTTATCATGTGATCCCAAAAGTTAGAAACTAATATCACCTTAAGAAACTGCTAGAAAATAATTTTAATAATTTTTGTCAAATTTTAATTGTTTGCTTTGTGGATCCCATGTCTAGATATTTAGGAGTACACAATATTTTGTTTGTAAACCATAAAAATTAATGGCTAAATTATAGTAAAATATTTGAATTTTGTAATTTCTTTTAGTAAAATAACTTTAAACTTTAAAAAGTTTGAATAATACATTCAAAAATTAAAAATACCTTTATCCTTAATTTTGGATGGAAATTATTATTACTTATCTATAATCTATAATATATATTAAAAAGTCATAATATTTGAAAAACATGTTTGGACAATTTTGTCACTTGATAAATTTGATAATTATAATTGTGTCTATTTTAATTAGATATTAACGACACACAAAAAATAAAAATTTAATTTATGGGAGCAATTATGTACGATAATAACTGTTTTAAGTTTTTTTTTTTTCACTCATGCTATTTTTTTAAACATTGTTTTTAGTACATATACATACAAAAAATAAATCTATGGATTTTCGTTTAATTAATTTAATAATTGGATTTAGTTTAACATTATCATTATTATTAATGTTAAATTAATGTAAAAAACAATACACCCCACTACCTACTTTTATTACATTAATTTAATTAAATATCAAATTTTAAAGTTTTGAAATTTAAAAAGTTTTGGAAATTTATATTCTATTACTATAAATAAGAGCTTTCTTGATCACCATTATTCACCAACGACCCTTAGAACTTCATTATTTCTTCAATATTGTTCCCTCAATGCATTGTTCTAAAAGTTACTACAATTTTTAAGGCACCTCAAATATAACGATACATTCTTTTGTAAATTATGATGCATATGTCTTATCTATATCATGAATTTTAGGTTTGTGTTATATATATATATATATTTATTGGAGGATTCAAACAACAAACGTTTTGATCGCTAACATATATTATAGTGTTTGTTTATCGATTGTTCTGGGAGCGAATTTATTTATAGAAATATGAGTGTATGGCTAGAATTTTTTTTTTATTCTATGATCAATGTATTTGTTTTTGTTTATAATGTTTTTTTTTTTGACAAAATAAAGAATTTAGTAATCTATATAAACTTATGTTTGAGAAAATATTTTTGTAACTTAATGTCTCACAAAATTTTGAATATTTAATTAAAATAATAAAGTAAAAAAATTAATCATCAACGACAATTTGTATGGGCTATAAAGAATAAAATAATACAAATTTTGTCATTCATTCTCTAATGAAATTAAAGATTTTTCCTTTAATTATAATATAAAATCAAATTAGTAAATTTATCTATATCTATAACTTATAATCTACGTCTATATCTATAGTCTATAATATCTATATTTATTGCTATAGTTATCCATATTAAACGGCAAGATTTTTCTAAAATATTTTTAGACTAAAATATATCTTAAATAGCATTCTATTACAGTTAGGGGTATGCCATTTCATAATAATTATACTTCTCTATTTTTTCCTTTTTTTTTTACATTCAAGTATTAATTATTTTATTAGGGTTAATATGTAACACTCATCACATTATCTATTTAATTATTTAAACAAATAGAAGTAATAAAATTTAATTATTTAAAGTTAAAGCCCCTAATTTACTTTGCAGAAACGTGTCTTTTTTTGGCAGTTACTTTACCAAATCAAATTAAAAAGAAGTTTGGGCACCCTCTTATACCGATTGAGGGTAAGGCTCAATGGATCTCGAGGTATGTTGATGATATTGCTGGTGTTCCTAAGCTATCGGGTGTGGAGGCTGTGGTATTCGTGGGGAGGTTGTGCCTGGTCACCAAAGGAGGGGAGTGGGTGTTCATTGGGATGAGTGCTGGTGTCTGCCGCCGTGGGGAGCTCTGAAATTAAACACCAATGTCGCCTGTCATCCAGTGAACTTGAAGATGGGGATGGGAGCTGCTTTGCACGATGATTATGGGAGAGTCATTACTGCCCATGCTCTTGTTCGTACAGGTTGTGTGTCGGCCGAAGATGGTGAAAATTTTACTTTGATATAGCTGGTTTGAAGTTGGCTAAAGCTCACGGATGCTCGGGGTTTTGGGTGGAGATGGATGCTAAAATTGTGGTGAAGAAGATTCAGACTCTTTCCTTTTCATTAGTCCCTAATGGTGTTATTTATGCTGAAGCATTCTCCTCAATGGAAAGGTTGGGGGTTACGGGCTTGGTTTATGTTTCTAGAAGTTGTAATAGGGTGACCCATAATTTTTCCAATCAAGCAATTGTAACTAATTCTTCTTATGTTTGGATTGGTTGTGTTCCCCCATGGCTTTCAAACATTATTGGGGCTGAGATGGAGGATTTGAGTCTTGTTGGATGATGTGGTTTTGAATGAAAGTTTTTTCCTTTAAAAAAAGTCAACTACTTAAATAAGTTCAATTATCAACGATTAATATTTATTAATGTTAAAAACTGAGTCCCCCGGCCCCCCCAAAAAAAAATGCTAGCAATGAAAAAGTTATAAATTCAAGCACAATTAATGTTTGAAAATGGTTTTAGAAATCAAAAGACCGATTAAATTAAATATTGTGATACATACGTAAGAAAAACCAAAACCAAATGAGTCTCTTCTCCTTCTCTCTAAACATATATAAACAATAAGGTGGAGGTTCTATTTGTGAACAACCAAAGGAATCAAGAGAAGACTATGCCAAGTTGAGGATAACAACTTCAATTTGATTATTTATCGATTTTCTCTCTTCTTTTGTCTTAATAGCTTCATTTTTTCAATCCAATCAACCTTCTCCTTTAGAAGATTCTAAAAAACAATTTATTTATATAACCGTCAGCATTAGTTAGGAATGCAGTAAATATAGTTGAAGAGTAGCGAGACGATCAAAAGTGAATTACGACAATTATGAAGTGACATGATATAGATTGTCATCTAAATACATGATGTGATTTTGCTTAGTTAAAGGGCATATTTTGCTGAAGTTTGACAATGTAGTAAATGAAACATAATAAAAATTATTTCTTAGATGCCTAAGTTAGGATAAAGCTAAAGAAATATAAATTGTATTAATTTTCATTATAAATCACATCAATTTTTAGTTTTCCTCTTTCATTGGAATTCCTACTTCTACATTGTGTGTTTATTTTATATTAAATTATAAATTAATTTTAGCTTATTTTTCAGTTCAAATTTTATGAGTTACAAAGAGAAAATGTTACCAAAATAATTTGAATTAGAAATTTAATATTTATACTTAATATCCTAATTCAACCTCCCATCCCCTTTCAAGATAATAATAATAATAATTAGCCTTCCATTTAGAGTCCAAATAAATTATGTTGAAAAAAAATATATCTTATAATATCATTCTAATCATTTTAGGAAAAAAAAGCTTTAGATACTCTCAATAATTAGATTATAATTCTATAAATGCAATACTTATAATAAATTAAAATACAATAGATAAGCAAACCTAACCTTTTTGAATGCACTCTCTCAAAATTAAAATTGTTGGACTAGTGTCCTAAATCTCTAGGATTCTCGTAGTTTGTAATATTTGTAAATATAATAAAATAAAAAATTATTTTATTCGATTCTATTTGCATTAACTTAAATCCAATAAACTAAGTTCCCTGATTATTTTATGTAAACTTAAACATATATGTGGTTGACATACAAGTGAATCAAGTTTAAGTAATAACTTAAAGGGTCTATAGTTGAGTAATAAGATTCACTACAACAAAATCGGGTTTTCATGACTCTAAAAAAATGTCATAAACACTTTTCGTGACTCTTTTTTTTAGTCTTTAAATCCACCATCAAGGAAAGTGTATAGATGACACATGAAAAATCAGTCATTGTTGGTTGTTTCATGACTTTCCAATTAGGTCAACAATAAACATTTATTGACATTTATTACCTATCATGATAAGATTTTTATGACAATTTCTCATTGTCAATAAATGGCTAAAAAATTCACTTTTTCTGTCAATTAAACATTTATATTGACATTAAAAATCTGTCACAAAAACATGAATAATGTCACATTTATAGTGTCAATAATGCTTTATTCGTGACACTTTTTGACTGTCATTAAATTGATTGATGATAATATTCTTGTGTCATATAAATACATCTCATGACATTTGTTAAATGTCACATAAATGCTTATGACGATCGATAATTATTTGTTTCATATTTGTCATTACATCTATATTTTCTCCAATTTTGACACAATATATACAAACATAAATATGAACTTTCATTTATAACAATAAAGTTGGTCAATTATACAAAGAAACTATTACAAAAAAAAACTAGTAACCAAACTTTGGTTAAGTTATTTACAAAGAAACTAAATACAACAAGTGTTGCAAAAAAAAAAAGTATTAACACTATTTCAACAAAAAAAGAAAAAGAAAAAACACATATATAAATAACTTGCTTGGCGGTTTCTTCAATTCAATGAATTTGTGCAAGGCCTAGTAAAAAAAACAACATTCATTTTAGAATTCAACTCAAATCCATCAATGTCAACAATAAAAACAATATGCATAGGATCAATGAAACTTTGAGCACACAAGAGTCAAAGTCACAATATAATCACATAAATAGGCTTAAAATCACATTATAAGCTCCATGAAAATAGTAACATAAATAACTTGTCCAAACTTTTTTAGGATATAACAACTAAACTATCATGAACTAATCAAATTATAACAATAAATCTTAACAGACTTACATGAAAATGATCCTAAAATTGTTGATAAGAACTCTAAAATAAAGAACAAATAAATCTAGTAACCATACTCCAAAACTCAAAATGACAAAAGTGAGTGGTATAATAGCAAGAGTTACAACTTTCTAAAATAGTCTACTACACTCTACCGACATAAGTCAAGTATTTCTCTTAACTATAAGTAAAATCAAAATAACAAACATTAATCTCCTTCTTTTAAGACTCATAAACATCCATTAAAAAACCACAAGTATAAAATAAACATGAAAGAAAAATATTGAATTCATTTAAGTATCAAACTTCTTCAAGTGCTTACAGTGAACTTCTTGATCCTAGTTTCGACGCAATTGGTTGCCAAGGACCGAAAACTTTATTCCATGACATTGTCTATTCTTCCTGTGATTAGGTATAAAATAATTTAGTAACAAAGAAAAGTTTAAACCAATTTGATAGAACTAGCTACAAAAGAAATATGATGAAATCGAATACACGTGAATGAAATATATTTCTTCAAAGTTGACCTAGTATCTCATTTATATGAAACAATTTTGTTAAAAGTATGGGTAGCTCTCTAATGAGAAAAAAATCAACTGAAAATTTAAAAAAGAAAAAGAAAAGCAAAACTTGTACCTTGTTAATCACATCAAGACTTGTCAATTGCAATGCTAAAAAGAAAAAAAGAAAAAAAGAGAGAATCAATGGGTATATAATCTAAAATCAAAGAAAATTGGATTCATTTTAAAATTTATTAAGTATAAAATTTAAAATAGTTGAGGAAGAAATGACAAACCAAAAGTCAATAAAACGCATCCATTCCAATATCAACTACGTGATCACAATAGCCAACAATAGTACAAGGGAAGATAAGATCATGGTTGATTGAACAAACAAACAACAAAAATTAGCTGTAAATAATTGTGTACACTTCAACAAGAATAAGACTATTCATAGCATCTTTGGTCAAAACCTGTAAATAATTGTGTACACTTCAAAGAACATCAAAACCTCAAATTGTATTCAACATAGATTTCACAAGAATATAATAAAATAGATTCTCAAAACCACATTAAACCACATAAAAAGTTCCAAAAAAGTTCCCAAGTGTTACTTTAATTCGTCTCTCAAAACTACCTAAAAAGTTAATAAAATGTAGCTAAGTGTCTATTTGACTATGAAATATATATATAAAGTTCCTAAAAAGAGCCGAAGTGATACTTTAACTCTCAAAACAATTTAAAAGGCACATAAGTGTCATTTTGACTTCGAAAAGCACATAAAAAATTTCTAAATAGTGTCTAAGTGACACTTTAACTCTCAATACCACCTAAAAAGTGTCTAAGTGTTGGTTTGACTCTCAAAACTAAATAAAAAATATAAGAAAAATCCCTATGTGTTGTTTCGACTCTCAAAACCACCTAAACCGTTGAGTGGTTAAATGTCCTTTTGACAATGAAAAACACATAAAAAGTTCCTAAAAAGTCCCCAAGTAATACTTTAACTCTCGAAACAATCTAAAAAGTGTATAAATGTCATTTTGACCATGAAAAATATATAAAAAGTTCCTAAAAAGTGTCTAAGTGACACTTTAACTCTCAAAACTATTTAATAGATTTTTGGAAATGAAGGTTCAAATTAATCAATCCGACCCACTACTACAATATAACATTGTAAGAAATGAGAGTAAAGCCAAATGTTGAATATATACAACCTTGGTAGCGCTAAGATATCTCTTTCTTTTTCTTTCCAAGAAAGACTCTTCCTACATACACAAAAATATAAACAAACTAAGTAAAAAATAAACTTCACTTTTCCCTAAACTTCCAAGATTGTTCCAAGCAAAAAGAAACTTAACCATAAAATGCAAAATGGATGTATCAAACACTACTTATTAACAAAAACGTGACAAGATAATTAAGTTACATGAATATTACTCAACTATTGAGCTCCTAAAACAATCCAAATGGTTCTTAAACAACAAAGACAACATTTGAAGATTAGAATTGAGTTCAAAGTCGTAAATGTAAATTGAAAGAGTATTTAGGAGATAAGTTCTTATCCAAAACAAACTTAAATCACAATTCAAACACCTTGAATCAGTCTAGAACTACAAGTACAAAGTTTTCGTGTAACAACCCAATTTTTTTTAAAGGAAAAACTACAACTGTTACTCATGAACGCAAATATCAATATTTATTAAAAACAATAAAATCAAATATTTAAATGAAATAATTCAAACAAACTTAAAGAAATAAAAAGAAAAAAATTTTAGTTTCAGGATCCCATAAAAAACAAATAAAATTTCAATCTTTAGAGCCCAATTCCAATTGCAAAAATACTCCAAGAGTCATCAAACAACTCATCCAAAATGTGGCTTCAAATAAATACAATCTAAATTATCCACAATGCCTTCATCCTATGCAAGAAATTAAGGTTAAGAATTGAAAACCCAAAGTCCAGCAACTAATAATAATTCCAAAAGAGGTTTCAAGGTCACCTTACTCACCAAAACATCCAATCGCTCGCCATCCTTGCTGGACAACGACTTTAATCCCTTCAAAACTTCAAACCTAATCTCAAAATTATGGGAGTGGCGCGAACGGCAACAAACTCAGGGGATGGCAGCAGTTGGACGACTGTCGGATAGAGGTACTCCAACAGCGGCGCTTACACAATCTGAGAGAGACGATTAAGGAGAGAGATAGAGGAAAAAAAGAAGAGAGAAGTCTTACCGGCGGCCGGCAGCTGAGCGAAGGTGGCACGAACTCAAAGGGCAACGATCGGTGAGCGAGTGGCACACGTAGGCGGCGAGTGTGGCGGTGGTTGTGGCTGTGAATGGCGATGGGTTGAGAAGAGTTGAGAGAGAGTGGGATTAGGGGGCACTTGTGTGAAGAAGAAGGGAAAACAAAAAAAAAAATTGCTTTTTTTTTTTTTTTTTTTTTTTACCCACTTAATACACACATATATAATATAATTTTTTTCCCAAATTTCAAATCCTCACCTTTTTCCTCTTAAATTCAAAAATCTCCTAGTATCTTTTCCAATTAACCCAATTTTGGCTCCAAAAATCCAATATATATTAAATCCACAAATTTAAGAATTTGAGACATATTTTAAAATTTCTATTCAATAAAATTTGAAAACTAAAATATCTAAATTTATTTACTTTAAAAGGAAATTACTATAAACAGAAAAAAATATCAAACTATTTACAAATATAGAAAATTTTTACTGTCTATTAGTGATAGACCGCGATAGAATTCTATCGTTTTCTATTGCTCAAGTAAATAAATTTTATCGCGGTCCATCACTAATAGACTAATTTTTTTTATATATTTGTAAATAGTTTGACTCATTTTTCTATATTTGAAACCAACCCTATTTTAAATCTAATTATCCCAATTAGATTTTAAACATCCATCCAAAAAGCTAAAATTAAGTCAAAACTTAACTTCAAAATACTCAACCAAGATGAAATTTTACCTACCGAACGTCCACAAACAATTCTTATCTACCTAAAATCCAAAATATCTCCCTTTTAATTTAATTTAAAACTTCAAAATTGTTTATCCACTTAAATTCAAAATTTCAAATCTCTCATTAAAATAGAATCTAATTTCTAAATCTTTTATCACTAACAATGTAAATTGAATTATCTAAACCAAATTATTCATTGTTAGCCTGAAACCTCAAAATATAACCCAAATATCTCTAAAATTCTAAATTCATTAAAGTCAAATTAACTCATAAATTTTTTTCAATTATCACAATTTCACTCCAAGTTCTAAACACAAGGGGAAAACTAAATTCTATTAATTTGAGATAATTAACTTAAATTTACTTGAAACTTGTGATGTTACAAACAAAGAGGAGGAGAAACCAATAGAGAAAAGGACCAAATGGGGAATGGAGGTTGTAGTTGCTTCTTCACCAAAAGAGGAAGACAAAAGAGACTAGGTCAAGTAGCTGCACATTCACGAGGTTTAAAGAGAAAGATGGAACAACTTAAACTAAAACTTATTATTTCAATTATTTTCATATTGCTAATTAATTTATAAATTTATTAAAATATATTTATTTTAAATTTGGACTGTTTTCAAATATAGAAAAATGAGCCAAACTATTTATAAATATAGAAAATTTTTACAGTCTATCAGTGATTTGAGAAATGACGTGACAATTTGTAATTGGTTCGAAATTTCTCATTCAACATATATCTCTCCAATAACTCTCTCACTCTCTGTTTTTACCTTTCTCTTTCTCCCAAAAGCAATTAGATCCCACAATAAGCTTGATAATTTCGAATTGCCGAAATCTTGTAATTTCCGTTCGATCCTAAAGTATCTCAATGATATTAGAGCCAAGTTTAATTCAATTGAGTTCAATCATCCATTTAATCTATCGATTTCAAATTCAATTCCGGGGAGGAAGAGATTAATCATTTTTAAAGTTCTTTGTCGATAATTTCATTTCCAAATCGACTATTCTTTCTTTGAGATTCAACCTTCAAAGAAATTGATTCTACGTTCGCTTGTTCGTTCGTGTCTAATTGGTGGTCCTGGCAGTAAATCGCATCGTTGCGTGGTGAGTCCATTGGTCAGCTGTAGTCAGCCTAGCACAAACACGTATAGAGGATATTTATAAGAAAGTTTAATCTTATTGAATTAATAGTTTGTTTGAAAATAAAATTATTTGCAAATGATTTCTTTAAATCTGAATTAATGTCAAATCTCCTCAAGAAGATTTTATTTAAAAAATCCTCCACAAAGGAGCTAACTCGAGAAGAAATTGAGGAGCAACACAAAGCTTCCTCTAGCATTTCAGAAGTTACAAATGAAGCTTTGTGTATAGCAAAAATAGAAAATTATCTTAAAAAATAGGGACTACCTAAATTAGATCCAAAAACAATTTATTTTCATAATACCTTTAATTTAAAAGAAAATCATTGTGTCAAAATCGTTGAAAGAAAAATCTCTATATATGGAGAAGTAGATTCAATTCAATTATTTGCAAAAAATGATATTTTAAAACATAAAGAAGAGTTTGAATTTCTCCACATAGGAGCAGTTCAAGTTGCTCTTAGGCCAATGTTTGGATCAGGTCTTGATACGCCTGTTCTAGCCATCCTAAGAGATAAGAGGCATAAAGTTTTTGCAAACTCCTTACTTGGAATAATTGAGTCAAACTTAGCAGATGGACCAGCCTATATATTTCACATGCTATCTAAACTTTATGGTGGCTCTTGATGATTCGCATATACTCAAAACTTTAAGCCTTGATATTACAGAAAAAAGGCTTAAATTTAGAAGATGGTGTTAAAAAGTTAACACTTTTATACAAGGTTACTTATAAAACACTAACTACCACAATAGAACCAAAAGCCTTAGTGCATTCCCCTAAAGGGAAAACTATGTTAATAGAGACAAATTTAAATAAATCCTTTGTTAGTATTCCTAGAATGCTTTCATGGGACGAAATAACAAGGAACCCCAAATGGGTTCTTGATAATGCCTTTACTCTTCCAAAAAAGGAGAAAGAACTTTCCCATATTATTGAATACTGAGATGAGAAAGTAGAAATAAAATTTGAAGATGAATCTCCAAAGTTTCCAATTCTTAGAGAAAGCATAAATACAAAAGAGTTTATGAATTCAAGACATAGTACATCAAGTATTAGGGAGGATCATCATCCTAGTCTTATTAGATCTAACTCTCTAAGAGTCAAGTCAGTAAGATTAAATCATGGTATTTCAAATATTCAATATGAAAGAAAAAGTGACATCTCCAACACAAACTGATATGGAGACAGGGTCAAATTTTAAAAGTCAATTAAATGTTATTATTTCTGAATTCAAGTTA
The DNA here is from genome assembly GCA_002890555.2 of Lagenaria siceraria. NCBI lineage: Eukaryota > Viridiplantae > Streptophyta > Magnoliopsida > Cucurbitales > Cucurbitaceae > Lagenaria > Lagenaria siceraria. The sequence goes on from CM016490.1 coordinate 4,286,631, forward strand.
AATAAAGAAACTCTCCAAAAAGAGTTTATGTCAAAAGAAAATAGGAAAGATAGAATAACTTTCTTTAAAAATGATTCTGAAAAAGAAAGACAAATAAATAAAGAAGAATACTTTAAAACCTAGGAAATACTCCAAGAACATATATCCTTTTTTCAGATGGTTTAATCAAAGAAAGGAATTTGATTATCTCTGTACAGTCAGAGAAAAAGAAATATGGAAAACAACCCGTATGGGAGAAGTCAAATCTGACTATCCTCCTATGGAAGATGTAGAATTCAACAGTTTTTACAATGAGAAAATTATTGCAAAACCTTTTCAATTAATCAAAGATTCAGATGAGCATAAAGCTCCTACTAATAAAGAAATTAAAAGTATTCAACTTCAAAATAATTTTTCTAACATAATTCTCTCTTCTATAGCCGAACAGGTTTATAGAATTGAAGATATAATAAATCCTCAAAAAATTGAAAAGGAACAAAAATTGTTTCTACCTCGTAAAATTAAATAAAAAAAAGGATAAAATTTTAGAAGAAGTTGAAAAAGGACTCAAACTTCTAATCCCAAAAGAAGAAAGTTCAAAACATGATATGAGATATTAACGTCCTAGATGTTAGTGAGGTAGAATCACTCATTGAACAACTTGAAAAACTTCAAATTGAAGAAATAAATATAAATAATGATATAAATAGAATTAAATATAAGAGTCAATTAAATGAGAATGACAAAATAGATTGGTATCATAGACCTTCGTTATCAGACATGAGATATGAACAAAGAAATAAGTATATAAGAAATCCTGAATTTGATGGCGACTCCATCTACGTCTAGAATATAGATGGAATGCCAGACTTTTTAATCTTCGAAGTCCTTAATGAAATGCTTATGGCAGCCAGGGCCTATGAATCAAATGATCTTTCAGATCACCAAGCAGTAAGATTAATTCTCAATGGCTTCACAGGTACACTAAAAATGTGGTGGGACAATTGTCTTAGCACCGAAGCTAGATAAAATATAAAAACTCACAAGACAAAAGTAAAAAGAAAAAGAACAATTAAAGTTGAAAACACAGTGACAATTGGAAAAGATGGGAGACCCATCGATGGAGCTTTTACCTCTAAAGAAGTAGAAGAAATAGAAGATGCTGTAGCAACCTTATAGCCTATTATTTCACTGCAGCAAATGACCGTGGTGCTGAAAATCAAAGAAAAGTTTTAAAAATTTGCGTTGTTAAAAAATGGGTAACTTCAAATGGTATAAAGACATGTTTATAGGTCGAATATATGCTCTCCATGATTGCAATCAACGACATTGGAAATAACAATATATTGACGACCTTCCAAATTTTATGGGAGAAAGGGTATACAACTCTCTCAATAAAATGTATAGCCAAAATATACCTTAGCTAGACCTAACATAGGGTCAAATAACCACAAAATTTATAGAATGTGGATTAGAAATTTGTAATGAAATAAAAGTTCAAAGTAAAGTTCAAACTGTTGGACCGGTATGGCAACCCTAGAGGGGGGTGAATAGGATTTAATTAAACTTTTTAAGAAATATGCTCAATTTAAACTAATTAAATACTTTTTAAAATAAATTAATAAAAACCCTAAATGATGCCAAATAACAAGATTGATAAAAAGTATGTAACAATAAATTCAATCAATATCAACCAACAAAAACATGCAATTAAAATTAAATACAAAAATAACTAGGAAATAGTTAGAGAAGAAGACACCGTAATTTTTATAGTGGTTCGGTCAAACTCGACCTACATCCACTTTCCCAAGCGCCTCTTGGGATTTCGATTAAAAATCTCCTTTTGACTTTTTCCACGGATCAAAGCCAAACCGTTACCTTGCTCCTTTTTCGGGTTCAAGAGCAAACCCGATCCTTTCCACGGGTTAGGATCAAACCGTTACAATGTTGTTGAAAGCTTTAAATCACTCAATAAAACTCTCTAAAAGAGTGGGTATACAAATTTGAGCTCACACACTTTGATTCTCACAATACAATAGAAAATTCTCTCAAGAATAAGATGAAAAGAACAAAAATTGGAAGCTTGGAGAGAGAGCAACAATGGTGGCCTTTTTACTAATTTTGAGAATTGAAAAGTGTAAAAAAAAGTTAAAACAATTTTGGGAAGATGAAGTTTAAAAAGAGAGAAAAGTGGGCTAAAAAATTGAATTTGATTTTGATCCATTGGATTGTGTAAAAAGCAAATTGAGTGGTTGAGATTAAAAGTAAAAAAGTAATTTTCTTTTTAATTTCAAAATCAACTAGCCGTTAGACACAAACATATATAATATTAAATTCATTTACTTTAAAAACAACTAGCCGTTAGACACATACATATATATAATATTAAATTCATTTCTTTTTAAATTCATTTTTTTTTATTTTTAAAATCAATATCTTTTAGTTTTATTAAAATCCACCAATTATAAAATAAAGCCCCTTGTGTCACTTCCTCTATGGCTCCAAGTGACACTCCTTAATTAATCTAATTTGATGATTAATTTTGGCCACGTCACCACCTCTGTATTTTTTCGTTAACTTTATTTCGACGATAACTTCTTCGTTTGAACTCTGATTTTGGTGATTCAAGAGGCATCAAAATCGTTGTTTCGAGCTCTACGCTATGGGCTATTCAAAATAATAAAATTGTTAGTAAACAAAATCAGGTTATCATCAAAACATTAATTAAATCATTAATTAAAATTAATTAATTTGAGATTAAGGGTCAAAAAGCCAACACAAACAACTACTAACCTCCATAAAAGAGAAATGAAAACTTTCTGTTCTTAATATGGTTTTGAAAAATTAGAAGAGCCAAGCTCTTTTAAAAAAAGAATTTCAAAAAGAGCCTACAAAAACTATAGAACTCAAAAATATTATAAAAAACCTCAAAGAGAATATATCCCTTACAAACCAAAAAGATACCACAAAAGAAATAATTATTACAAACAAACAGAAAACAAAAATCAAAGAAAAATTCAAAAGAATAAAAGGAATAAAGAAAAAGTTTTTTGTTACAAATGTAGAAAAGAAGGACATTATGCAAATAAATGCCCAAGCAGAAAGAATATAAACGAAATTGACAATGAAAATTATCTTTCTGACTCAAGTTCTTCTCAATACTATAGTTAGAAGATTTTGAGGCTCAAATTCATGAAATCATTGAAGAAACAGATTCTTCATTATCCAGTTCTGAAGAAACCTTTAAAGAAGGAATAACAGCTTGCGGCTGCATCAATGTTTTAACAAATGAACAAGAAATTCTCTTTCAAATTATATATCATATAACTGATGATGATCTTAAAAGAAAAATACTCAAAACATTAAAAGATTCGTTAACTATTTCTACCCCTCAGACTCAAAAGAGCAAAGAAATAAGGCAAAGGAATTTGATAGATATTTTATAAAAAATGGAAGAAAAACCTGTAACAATAGAAGACCTGCAATTTGAAATCAATAGCTTAAAAAGAGAAATAAATCCAAATTGTATAGAGATTCAAGAAATAAAAAAAGAAATGGATTTAATAAAATCAAGAGTTCTTCAAAACTCCGATTCTAAAAAAGAAACAGAAGAAGGAGAAAACTTCTTAATAAACCAAATTTCAAAAATACACTACCAAAAGTGGTATTCAATAATCACTTTAAAAATTCAAGATTTTAAAATAAAACTTAAAGCTTTGATAGATTCAAGAGCCGATCAAAACTGTATACAACAAGGATTAATACCTACAAAGTATTTTGAAAAAACAACCGAATCTTTAAGAAGCACAAATAGACAACGTGTACACATATGTAATCAAGAATTTTGTTTTATAAATTCTTTTCTGCTAGTCAAGGATTTAAAACAAGAATTAATATTGAGAACACCTTTTTTAGTTCAATTATACCCTATTAAAATAACCGAAAAAGGTTTAGTAACATAATTTCTGGAAAAGAAATCATTTTTGAATTCATTAGTCCCATAATTCCACTAGAAATTTTGGGAATTAATGAAATTAAAAATGAAAGATAAAAAGAAAACAAAAGCAAATTCAATTTTTAAAAGAAGAAATTAGCTACAAAAGAATTGAAGAAAATTTGAAAGAACCTTCAATTAAAAATAAGATTAAAGAAATTCAATTAAAAATAGAAATTGACATTTGTTCAAACCTCCCAGATGCATTTTGGGATAGGAAAAAACATATAGTTAATCTTCCTTACATCAAAGGATTCAAAGAATCGGTTATCCCCACAAAAGCTAGGTCGATTCAAATGAATTCAGAACTGCTAACACATTGCAGAAAAGAAATTCAGAACTTATTAGATAAAAAGCTAATAAGGACATGGTCATGTGCAGCTTTCTACGTCAACAATGCAGCTGAACAAGAACATGGAGTTCCAAGGTTAGTAATTAATTATAGACCCCTAAACAAAGTTTTGGAATGGATAAGATATCCAATTCCCAATAAACAAGATTTATTAAAACGAATTTCAAGTGCAAAAGTATTTTCAAGGTTTGATATGAAATCAGGGTTTTGGAAAATCCAAATTTCCGAAAAAGATAAATACAAAACAACTTTCAATGTTCCTTTTGGACAATACGAATGGAACGTAATGCCATTTGGGCTAAAAAATGCCCCATCAGAATTTCAAAAAATCATGAATGACATTTTCAATGATTTTCAAACTTTTACAATAGTCTATATTGACAATGTTCTAGTTTTTTTTTCAAGCCTAAAAAACATTTTAAGCATCTTGAAATCTTCATAGATATTATCAAAAGAAATGGTTTAGTAGTATGTATGGCTAAGGTCAAGTTGTTTGAAACCAAAATTAGATTTTTGGATTTTGAGATCCACCTAGGACTAATTAGGCCCATTCAAAAAACAATAGAATTCGCTTCAAATTTTTCAGATCAAATACTTGACAAAACCCAACTTCAAAGGTTTTTGGGCTGTCTAAATTATGTTTTTGATTTTATTCAAAATCTCAGGCCCATTTGCAAACCACTCTTTCAAAAACTAAAAAAGAATCCACCTCAATGTTCTGAAAAGCATACTCAAGCTGTACAAAAAATTAAAACTTTAGTCAAATCAATTTCCTGTTTAAGTCTTATCAATCTAAAGGCAAGTCTAATAGTAGAAACAGATGCCTCTGATATAGGATATGGAGGAATCCTAAAACAGTGTCTAGATTAGGCAGAATAGATAGTAAAATTTCACTCAGGAATTTGGAATGAAACTCAAAGAAATTATTCTACAATAAAAAAAGAATTGTTAGCAATAGTCCTTTGTGTCCAAAAATTTCAAGGAGATTTAATTAATAAAAAAAAATTACAATTAAAAATGATTCAAGAGCTTCTAAATTCGTCATCGAAAAGATGTTAAAAATCTTGTTTCAAAATAAATTTTTGCAAGGTGGCAGGCAATTTTATCCTGCTTTGATTTAAAAATTTTACCTATAAAAGGGGAGCAAAATCCCCAGACTATCTCTCAAGGGAGTTTCTAACTCCAAAGCTCTCATCTCTCTTCCAATAGTGAAAGAAAATGAGTGAAAGAAATAGAAAGGCAATAGCCTCTTCTTCTTCAAAGGGCAAAAGCCCATCCTCTTCACACTCAGCACCCTCACCAATGAATGCTGATCAATACGCCATGGATCTAGGATTTACTCTAGTAACCAGATCTAGAGTAAGAAATGTCGGTATACGACCAATTTCTCCAATGGAGTCTTCAACTCCACCACCTAGGCCTTCTGCCTTCCTTGTAAAGCCACCCTCTGGTGGTATTAGTCAAATGAGACCTACTGTCTCTCCCTCTTCAAACCAGGATCAACAATCCCTTCTTCATCAACGTACTCTCAGGCAGTCACACTAGAAAAGAAGTTTGTACCTCGACCCAAGATCAAAAACTATTTTCAAAAGTCCATAACCATAAATGAACCTATCATCGAACCTGAATATCAAGGTCACAAATTAGAATAGACTATCTAAAAAATGTATCCCGATGGTTTTAATTTCATCCCCGAGGATCTTAAAAAGACCAGAACTTTTTATGAGTTTATTCTCGTTGACATAAATTCCACAGAAATAACTCATATCCCAGATAAAAGTGATCCCTCAAGGATTGCTTATTCCAAATTGAAAATTTTCAAAGCTTTGAATCCTACCCATTGGAATCAAGGCAGTTACACCAAAAAATTATTTTCAAAACCTCTTGTACCTCAAACATTTTCATATCGAGACTATATTAGAGCCTGATATAATGTTATGTGGTACTCAAATTATAACCACTCTTAGTTTTTATCCTTATGTCAAAATGCCTGCAAGATCAATTTTTTACTGTGGTTCATTCAATGGTGGAATACATTCGGAATGATGGATGATATTCTTCCAACCCCCTTGCAAGAATCATATTTTTATTTTGCAAGAACAATCCAAAAAACCTTGTTCCACAATTCGATGCGTTTTTGCTTATATTTTCAAATAACATGGATATTCTGCTGGAATTTCTCAACCAGCTCATATCTTCAATATAAAATAATTACAAAAGTTCTCAAAATAAAATGGTAGGATAAGTACAATTTCCAACACGCCACCATAAAAAATATCAAAGAATGGTTCGCAGAGAACGAATATCTTCAAGACATGGATTTAAAGAAGAACGCAGAGTTCTTAAATGATAAATCAAAATTATTGGTAGCTTTGGCACAAACAACGTCATAAGCTGACTTCCAAAAAATATTGGCCCTTGCAACTTCAAATTCGTCATTGAATGCATCTCCGCCTCCCTCAATAGAAGAAAATGAGGAAGAACCAGAATACAACCTTGACGACCCATTTCTCGACTCACAATCCATGTGAGCTCCGAATCCAATAAATTAACATGCTTTACCAAGAAAGGAATGGTGTTCATAAGGGATGTTTCATAAACAAGCAATTCCATTATCATTATTATTACTATGTAAAAAAAAATTAAAATAAAATAAATAGTAAATTCTCATCTCTAGGTTTAAATCTTATGTGTAAACTTTGTATATTTCCTTCCGGTTTACACTGTACATAAATTTCTGTTGGCAAGAGTTGAAGAAAAAATGTTTTGAAGTAGTAGTGCAACCAAAGAAGAAATTTGAAGACTCGAAGACAGATAATTTTGGTTAGTTTGGCCTATAATCAAAATGGTGTAAGTCGGAGTTTTTGGCCTATAATCAATCTAATGCAAATGAATACTTGGAAGAACCAAGATTTCGGTCGATGATGAAGCAAATTTAAAATGGAAGAAATTGCATCATAAAAATTTTTGCCAACAAAATTCTTATTTTTCATATTTTATATTTTCCTTTTATCCTTACAAATCTTTTCAAAATTTTTCTCTTGCTACTTTGACTTTTCCTTATCTCTTCATATTATTTTCTTTCTCACCTTATCTTTTCTTATCTTTTCATATTATTTTGTCTCCCTTACCTTTTGTAATAATTCCCCTTTCTTATCACCCTTTCATTTCATGTTGCAATAATTGTGTATTTTGTATTTTGTAGTTACAGTTCCAAGAGTTCGTGATTGTTCGTTTGAAGATTTCTAAGCGAAAATAGACTTCAAATGTTGGAATCTCTCTCTTTAATCTCTGTTTAAGCATGTTATAGGCTTAATGTTTATCCTAGTTTTCAGTTTGATTTCTCTGTATTTTGAGTCTTTCAAAATTGAGAATTAATTGCCGCACTTCCGTGAGAGATTCAATTCCTTCATTAACTTCATTAATTTTTCTTTAAAAACTCACAAAAAATAATGTTATAGCTACTATTAAGAAATCCAACTAACAAGAAGAATTTGAGAAATAAACAACTATTATTAAATTTATAAGAAATTCTCTTCGTGAAAAGAAGAAGCAAAACGTTTGAGAATTTAAGAAAAATAACATAACCAAAATCCAACATAAATTTAAATGTAATATATAAAATACACTAACAAAAGTTGAAGTATGCTTCATATGTAAAGAAGGTTATAAGCAACATTGGTCTTATGTTGTTTTTGTAAAACATTTTCTATCTAGGGGTATAATATAACCGACTATTAAAAATTTAAAAGTAAGACAATAGGCTGTAAACAATCTATATCTATACTATATATAAAATGGGGTATAAGGGGAGAATATTTAGTTTCCTTTTTTGCCCTATAATATTAGTAAATATCTATTTTGCACTTTGTTGATGGGACACGACTTTTGAATGTACATGTCTTTTAAGCTATTTTGCACTTCGTTGATAGGACGTGACTGTTCGAATATAAGTATTTTTTTAAGTCCAATAGGTGCAATTGATGTTGATGGGACGTGCTTATTCAGGTGAAGGTGGTTACACATAGAAACAATGCATCCATTCATGTATGGGTACGATCCATGTTTAAACTTGTAAAAGTTATATATATGTGTGTGTGTGTGTGTGTGTGTGTGTGAATTGTTGTTAATATAATCCCAAATCTAATAAACTAAGAACCCATGACTATAGTATGAGTACTTGAACTATATGTAGAGATATAAAGTGGATCAAGTTCTAAATAGTCAAAATGGTCTATAATATAGGGATTATGCTTTGTACCTTATCTTGAGGACATTATTGGATGCAGCTCACTTTGTATTTGATACAAATGATGTGATCCTAAATAGTTCATGTGGAGACATGTGAGTGGGGTCGTTCTATGCAATGAGTTTGCATAAGACCAGACTATGAAATAGTTACTATTATTTTATAACGTCGTTTACTATTAACACTGACTATTTCAACTATATGACCTAGGTAACTCGATCTTAATCCTGAGTTAAATATGAACTTCTGTTTATTAGGGATTATTCTTAGATCTGCATGGGTGAGAGTGGCCCGAGTTTGCCAACTCTACATGGGGACATAGTTTGACAAGACGGAATTCACTCCCGCCCGTTTCTAGGGTTAGTAGATATGTTGCTCTCTTAACTTCTGACTCTAGGACTTGAACAAGGGCCCCACCCTCTCATTGGCTTGAGAGGGGCTAGGTTTAGTGGTTAGACCATAAAATAATTGTTCATTAGAGGATCAGTGGGACTTAAGGAACAAGATGTAGTTACAGGTATAAAATAGTAATTTTGACCCAGTTGTAATTACGAACAACTTGTGAAGGATCGACTTACTAATTATGGTTATATCAAATGGACATGAATATATCTACAATGAAGAGAGTGTAGCTACGGGGTTTAGTGGAGTGTCACATTAGTTAACGAATGTTGATTAACTAGGTTAAAGAGTTTGGTCGGTTAATTCCGGATCATTGGAGCTCATGATCAATAGGTCGATGAGGTCCCTCTACTAGCTCATAATGGACTAAACCATAAATTAGTGTGGTGAAAGATTTTGAATTGTTCAAAATCAAATTAGGGAGAAAACGTTATTTGTATTCGATACTCTAAACGTTTAATTGTTTAATTTTGAATTAAACAATAAGAAGAGTTGGAAGTATTTAAATGTAATATAAATTTTGAAAATATGAATAGGGATTAATATTCGAAAAATCAGTTTTTCTTATTTATTAAATTAATTATATCTTTAAATTAATTTTATTAAAATAAAATTCAATATTAAATTCAATTTAAAAATTCTATTTAAAATTGAATTTTAAATTTGTTGGATTTCTCCACTAATACTTGCTTAAGTTTGGTGTACTCACCAAAACTAGCCACAAATCCATTTCAATTTCTCATGTTTTGTTGTTATTCTTTTAGGAAATTTGAGTTGCATGGCTTGATGCGTATATAGATATCATCTACTGGGATTTTGGAGTTGATCTTTGGTTGAATTAATTGTTAATCTTTGCCAAAATGTCAAGAGCACCAAACTCTCCAAAATTTGAATCTCCCTCAAATTTATCACAAGTTTGGATCCCACCATTCAATCTAAGGTCAGAGAATAATATAGAAGACTCTCGTGGTCGTCTATGTGTTGTTCGTGATCAAATTCATCGAGGATTTAAGGAGAATTTCAAGCTTCAAAAGTTATTGTTCTGAATATAGTTTTTTCCCCTTTTATCATGCATATTTATCCTTAAATTTGAGCATGTTAGAATGTAATTTGGTCCAATTAGCTTCCGCTACGTGTGAATACATCTATTAATTGATATTAGAGCATGTTAATTGCACTCAATTTGCTTTGGTGGGATTGAATTCGTGAGTTGAATGCATGATGCTCTAAAATAGTGTTTTATGGTTTTTGGCATCAAAGTACTCTTTCAGTTGTTGAAATTTGTTGTAATTAAGTCCTTGGTTTTCGGCCTTGGTGTGTGTGAAAGAGTTTGTATTTTGATTGAGTCAAATAGAGTTGAAATTAGGATGTAATTTGAAGATTTTTGAGTAAAGAACAAGCTGGTGCGAAACAGGGTGAGTTTTCTATGCATGAGCGTCACGACGCTCCCTCAACATCATCGTGATGTTGTTCATCAGTTTTCCAGATTCACGTGCATTGATGAAGAAACAATTGAACTGAGCCGGTTTGGCTTGGTTCACTCAATTGTAGTCGGTTCTGACAAATTTTGACTCTTTGAAGGTCGATTCAAGCACTTTAAGGGCAGTTCGGGTAGATTCGAATGGTTCAGGGCTGGTTCGGAGGAGTTTTCTTACCTATTATTGTAATAATTTAGTGTTTGTGTGCTTGAGATGCCAAAACCAACCTATTTTAGTAATTGTTTAAGTAATTATGCATTGTAAATGTATGTTTTAATTAAATTAAAATCTCTTATATATAATTTATGCCATATAGATTTAAAAACCCCACCATAGGATACACATGTATCATGCATTGCAAATATGTTATAATTGTTATAATATATAGTATGCATGTCTAGCATATCATGAGAATTATTATAATTGTTATATTAATTTATGATATGTATGTGGATGTATGTTATAAATTAAATTTCGTTTACTTTATAAGCGTTATAAAATGAATTAGACGTTTAAAATCTATAACAAACATAAACAACATGCTCACTTAGGGTTTAACCACTACAAATCCATCTTATTTAATAGTTAAATTATGTAGATTTTTTGTAAAACTAAGTTTACGAGACTCACCCGATAAGATCCTATCTAAGGTTGGAGGTACTTAAGATGACGGTTTACGGAACACCTACTACCGGGGGATCGAGTCGGCATCTGAGTTAAATTAACCTGGTTTTACAAGTATGCGTGAGTGATGTGAGGTAATAAATGGTTTATCACTTAAACATTGTAGGTTAAAATTCGGTATAATCGTTATGCTCGGATTAATCACCTACACTTAGGTTATGTTTTATTAGCCGAAATATACCGAAGTAAAAATATACCCAAACCGTCTACAACACTTTAGTGGGAGAAAAGCGGTACATACGATATATTATTTCTTAGCTCTCACGTCCCTAAGAGTATTGGGTTTTACGTGCTAAAACTCGTGGTTTGTTAATTTTTTAACATTTTCTATTATCAATAAAAGTTGTTATTGAAGTTTATCAATAAAGTTGTTATTGAATATGTGAATTGTTATTATTATAATCCTAAATCCAATAAACTAAGAACTCATGGCTATAATATAAGTACTTGGATTATATGTAGAGACATAAAGTGGTTCAAGTTTAAGTATATAGTCAAAACGGTCTATAGTATAGGGATTAGGCTGGGTACTTTATCCTAGGGACATGCAAGATCATCAACCACGCAACAAACTAGTATTAAAAGAGATTTTCGAAGAAACTATAGATAAATCAACAAGAGTTGTTGATAAAATTGGCCTTCAACAAGAATTGTTGATAGAATTAGCACATCTGCTCAGTTTGATCCTTTTCAAGAGTAGAGAGAACCTTGACGTAGTGAGAGGGTTATTCATCAGTCTTACTGTTGTGTGCTTTGCTAGAGCTATCGTGTTGATCATGCACTATGAGAGTCAAGTTTTTCCTAATATTAGCCCATGTATAAAATAACTTTAAGATATCTCGGTGAGAACCAAGTCGAACACAGGGATTTTGTAGCTAACAATGGTTTGCAAAATATGTCTAATTAGTGGTGGTGTAACAAAGAGATTGAAGTTGTTATTATGCAAGAAGTAAACAATGAAGCAGTAAACCAATATGAAATGGTAGTTGGGAATTAGTGGAGTGTTATGCAAGCTAGGGAAGTGATGTTTCTTCAAGTGGAGAAACGAGGGTTGGAGAAAACTTTTCATCAATCAGTTGAGTTCTTTCTTAGTTTATTGGTTCATGCTCCTAATCTCAATTGGTTCTTACCTCTCGACAGATGAGCCACATAAATTATATGTTTATGATACATGCAAGATTAGTTGAGCCTAAGAATACTCCTGTATCTAGGAATGCTTCTGGGTTATATTGATAAATTCCACAGTTACTTGCTCTCTCAAGTAGTTAACTATATCTACTTAAATCAAGTTGTCAAGTGGATTTAAGCAATGAGATAAAAATACATCAATGTAAATGAATCGAAAACTAAGCTTGAACTTTTAAAATTGATGATTGTTTTTCTCCAACCCTTCAAGTGATTTAGCTACTCATGGTTGATTGTGAAAATAAAATAAAGATGGACGACAAGGAATGAGTCATGATATAAGATATATTAATAATGGAAGTAGTTGAGTTTATACAATGATAGGATGAATGGCCAAATACAACTTGAAAGTATAAAAATAAAGAGTGAAAAAGTAAAAAAGATGAAGCTGTCGGTGATGGTGTCATGTTCGCTGTTTGGGTGGTGACTTTGACTGGCTTGCTTGCGGTGGTGGAGGAGAGGGAGGTGAAGGTTCAACTGAAGTTCACTAGATCTCTAATGGCGATGGAAGGAGAGCACTTAGCTGTTAATGAGAGTGAAAATAGGAAGGGTGTGTTTAACAAATTCCCAACTCTTCGAACTTTGAACTCTTTTTCTCGTGGTTTCAGCTAGTTTTTATAGTCTCAAAAGTGTACTATCATGATGTCACAAAGTAAGGCTCTGACATAGAAGAGAAGGTTATGCATTTGTCAATCGCCACTGACCAATAGTTAGTCGATTGTAGAACTACTATGCGGGTCAGAGGGCAGAAAATCCTATTTTGTTTCCAACTGTAAATGTCAGATCTTCCAAGGTTCATAAGTTTGTCTTTTAGTGTCATGCGTTTGAGGTATGCGTTCCTGAGAGAGCTCGACACATGCGTTGAACCTTGCATTTCTTGCAAAACTGGGCATTCAAATAGATTAAATCTCAAATTAATCTTTCCTAAGTCTATTTTTATGCTTGCACGTATATAAAGTATTTATTATGAAATTCAACTAAGGATGATGCGTTTTTCATTAAACTTTCTCAATTATTCTAAGAAAAGAGAAGTAATAACTTGTATTTCTACAAGTTATCACTTACCGTTACCATGGTTTAACCAAAACCGAACTAGTCATACCTGATGATGGGTTAGAGGATATATTGACCTATAAATAGGAAATGAATGATGTAGACCGAAATTAGTGGATCAAAGGCATGGGCCTCGAACTGGAATCTATGTACTGTAATTTGGTCTGGGAACTCGTAGATCAATGAAGTGAGGTAAGATCTATAGGATGGAAATGGATCTACAAAAGGAAAAGGGATCATGCTGGTAAAGTACAGACTTTTAAGGCCCGACTTATGGCAAAGGGTTATACCCAAATCGAGGGGGTGGACTATGAAGAAACCTTCTCTCTTATTGTCATGATAAAGTCGATTAGAATACTTTTATCCATTGCCACGTTTTATGATTAGATGTCATGACAGCTTTTCTGAATGACTATCTTGAGGAAAGTATCTATATGACTCAACCAAAGAGGTTTATAGAACAGGGTCAAGAGAAAAAAGTTTGCAAGCTTAAACTATTCATTTATGGGTTAAAACAAACATCTCAGTCCTAGAATATGAGATTTGATGTTGCGGTAAATTTTATAGTTTGGAACAGAATGTTGATGAACCTTGTGTCTACAAGAAAATTATCAACTCAGCTGTAGCTTTCTTAGTTTTATATGTAGACAATATTCTTTTCATTGGAAATGAAGTAGGATTTCTAACTGACATAAAACAATGGCTATCGACCCAATTCCAAATGAAAGATTTGGGAGAAGTACAGTTTGTTCTTGGAATCCAAATAGTTCAGAATCGCAAGAATAAAACGTTAGCCATGTCTCAAGCATCATATATTAACAAAATGTTGTCTAAATATAAGATGCAGAATTCCAAAAGAGGTATGTTACCATTTAGACATGGAATTCATTTGTCGAAGGAATAGTGTCCTAAGACACCTCAAGAAGTTGAGGATATGAGACGCATTCCCTATGCATCAGTAGTTGGTAGTTTAATGTATGTTATGTTTGTTGGGATTTGTGCCCTGAAGCCTTGTAATTTATTAGTTGATTAATTTAATTATTAATTATGCAATATTAATTTATCCATTAACCAAAAAAATCCAAGGTTATGATATGAAGTCTTGAACATGTATGTAGTTGACATATGGGTGGATCATGTTCAAGAAATAACCTAAAGGTCTATAGTATATGGATAAGGTTGGGTGCCTTATCCTGGTAACACTATGGATACAACCCACTTTGTAATAGTTACAAATGGTTTAAGCCAAACCATTCATGTGGAGACATGTGAGTGGGGGTATCTTATACAAAGAGTTTGTATAAGATCGGACCGCGAAATATTTAATCTCTCTTTGTAAATCCGTTAATGATGAGATTAATGTTTCATAGGATGATCATGTGCAACTCGATCTTAATCCTAAGTGACATGAACTCCTGTCTGTGAGGTCAGTCCTTTGATTTGCACGGGTGAGAGTGACTCGAGTTGTCGATCTCTAACCAATCCTTTACTCGATCCTGTAAAGAAAATGAAATAGTCTTAGTTTAATAGCATCACTTGTAACACCGCTAATCTTTGTCATTCCACATATCTCTAAGAAAGAACGTAAGTGCTTGTGAGGGTCCTCGGTCGAATATCCTCTAAAGGAAATGTCTCTAACCATGTGGATCAACTCCAATTTGAGTTCAAAGTTGTTAACATTGATGGGGGCGTTTGCAAGTCCGGGTTGATTCGCCAGTAGCATTGGTTGGAAATAGTCTCAGATCGTCTTTGATGCTTCCTCCACCATCTCACCAATGGGATTTTCTTGAACTCTGAGATTTCTCCTATAAGTTCTATCAATCTCGAGATCAAGATGAAGAAGATTAGTATCGTCACGAGGCATAAACCGAAAGCCATTACAACCAATCTAAAAAAAAAGGAAAAACAAAGTGAAAATACACCTTAAATTAAAATCTATCAATTCTTTAAATATGTAGCAAAATAAACCGTTCCTTAGTCTCCGGCAACGACGTCAAAAACTTGATGCACGATTTCTGCAAGTGCACAAGTTAAGTTATAATATAAAACGGTTAAGTCCGAGTATTGTTCCACACAAGACCTTATTACGGTTCAAATACTAAGCTATTCAAGAATTAAGTCAACTTTAGTTAAGGAATCAACTTTGAGTTTTGTTTTGATTTGAGAAAATCAAAAAAAGAAAGTAAAAGCAAGTGAAAATCAAGATATAAAAGCGTTCTAGGGTGTAGATATCATTAATTACTTCATCAAGTTGAGCTTTAGGTTTTTAGAGAATTATAAGCGAACAATATGTAGTCTAGAAATTATTATATGGATTATTTTCTCTAAAAAATAACCCTTTCTTATGCAACCTAATTGATTACTATCTTCATGAAACTAAGTTAAGAAGCATAGTCTTAAGAACAATCATCAACAACTTCCATTAACAATCTAGCTATTTCATGAAAGATCGATAAAGTTCAATACTATAGATCCAATTAGACATACAATTGCTCAATCATACATCTAACCTAACATTCATAAATGATCAATCAAGGAAGAATAAAGCACAATAGTATTAAAAAACATATCATTCAACACATCCATGAGAAACACTAAAACCCTAATTTAAATTCATAATCAAATCATCCAACACCTTAAAACTAAGAGTTTAGCCACACATAGCTCTCAAATACATATTATCATATTAGTTTTCAAGTGTAAGAGTAAAGAGAAAAGAAAACTTAGGAAGAAAATCTCTCGAATTGATTTCCGTTGTTGAACTCCTTTGATCTCCACTCGATCGATACCTCGGGATCTCGGACAACTTCTAACTCTTCTCTAATCAATTTCCTCTCTTTTAGTGTCAAAATCTCACTTTGAGGCTCTGCTATTTTGTCCCTTAGGGTTGTTGATCACCCCTCATTATATAGGAAGAACTTTCCAAAAGTTGCTAGAAAAAAAAGAAAAAAAAATGCAACATCGCGACGCTGGTCTAATTTTACCACAGCGTAACGCTGCACTACGGGTGGGCGTCGTTGCATTGCTACAGCGTTGCTACACTCCCAAGGAGCATAACTACGCTCTCGATTGTGCCAAAATAGGTGCTCTCGGGTCTTGAGAGTAAAGGGACAGCGTAGCGAACCTCTTGCTCTACACTACCCTGTTTTTCTATGGTTTTGAGTTATTCTCGTCCGATTTTGACTCGGTTTGATTTCATTACTTTCGAAACTCAATTTTCTCATTCTAACCTGTAATCCACTAGCAAACACATTAAATGTACTAAAAATACTTCTAAATAAAGAGTAATAAATGCACAATTTAGGTGTGTTTCATCTTCTGACTGTATCTGTTTGACGACAACGTTTCCTCTTTGTACTATCTTCCTAATGAGATGGTACTTGCGCTCAATGTGTTTTCCTCATTTATGGCTTCTAGGTTCTTTTGATTTTGCAAATGCGACAGTGTTATCACAATGTAGAGTGACAGACAAATGCATATTTGAAACCACATCCAAATCGGTTAAGAACTTCCTAAATCATACTGCTTCCTTCGCTGCTTCACGTGCAGCTACATATTCAGCTTCCATGGTGGAGTTAGTAATACAACCTTGCTTGATGCTCCTCCAAGCTATTGCTTCTCCATTCAGAGTGAATACTGATCCCGATGTAGATTTCCTAGAATCTATATCGGTCTGAAAATCAGAGTCAGTGTACCCTATAAGGAACAAATCCTTGTTGCCATACACGAGCACATAGTTCTGTTGGGGTTGATGCCCTAAATCTCGTGGTCTTGTAATTTGTGAACTCGTATTTTACAAACAAATTATTTATTTAATAAAATAACAGTTATTTTATTTGACATTTAATTGCATTAATCCAAAACCAATAAACTAAGATCATAGGTTATTAGTTGTAACTTCAACACATATGTAGAGACATACAAGTGAATCGTGTTTAAGTAATAACCTAAAACGGTATGTAGTAGATGGATAAGGCTAGGTACCTTATCCTAGTAACACTACGGATACGACCCACTTTGTGATTGTTACAAGTGTTGTAAAGTGTCACAAACGTTTAGATTCCAACGTTCATGTGGAGACATGTGAGTGGGGGTATCCTATACATGTGAGACATGTATAAGACATGAATGCAAAATGATTAGTCTCTCGTTTTAACATCGTTGCTTAATGAGACTTAAATTTCACCAGGATAATCTCAGGTGACTCAACCTTAATCCCGAGTCAGTTATAAACTCCTGCTTGTGAGGGCAATCATTTGATTAGTATGAGTCAAAGTGGCCAGTATCACTGACTCAATAAGCTTAAATTTTTGGGGATCTGTCCGAGCAGGGAGATGGGAACTCAACTGTACAAGATTGGAATTCATACCTTGATAATTGCTCCCTTAAGAGCTGATACCGGGGCTTGAACAATGAGATGCCTCACTCTCTCACTGGCCAGAGAGTGGTCTAGCTCATAATTAGACTATGACTATATTGTTCATTAGAGGTATCGGTAGTGTTTAAGAATTTAGAGGTACCACAAGGGTAAAACGGTAATTTGACCCAACTGTGATTACGAGCAATTAATGAACGATCGACTCGCTGTTGATTGATTATATCTATGGACATAGAAATATATGTACAGTGATAAGAGTACAACTGCCGGTCTTTAGTTGAGAGACCAACAGTTAATGAATATTGATTAATTTAATTAGAGAGCTTAATTAATTAATCTCGTACCATTGGAGCTTCAAACTGATAGGTCCATTAGATCCACTTGCTAGCTCATATAGGTTAAGATGATGGTCAGTTGTCTTGGTTTAATTTGAATAGTTCAAATTATTTTAAGGAAATTAATTGTATGAGATACAATTAAATAATGCATATTGATACATTATAATATAAAGATAATTTTGTATGAAATGCAAAAATTAAACTTTATAATATATGTGAGAGAAAAATATTTGAATAAGATCTAAATATTAAATATTATATGAATGAGATTCATATAAAAACTATAGATTAAAAATAATGTGAATACGATTCCTATTAAACTATAGATTATATGAGAGAAATTAGTTAAGAGTTAACTAAGTATTATTATATATATTAACTGAGTTAAATTCGTGATTGAGTAATTAAAATCACAATGTGATCAATCGCTTCCGCCAGAATTCAATTCCTTCAAGTCCCTCGTTCTCCTTAGATACTTGAGGATATTTTTAATGACGGTCCAATGATCATATCGAAGATTGAACTGTAACCTCCTGACAATTTCTACTGCATAGCATATGTCAGGTCGTGTACACAACATTGAAGGGAATTGAATCCCGGCGGAAGCGTGTGATCGCGTTCTTTGATTTCTTGAAAGAATTTAATATACAAATAAACAAGAAAAGGTTAAACATCCTACCTTTGTCGATCCACAAATGTAGAAAAATCTTCTCCTCGGTATTCTCCTCCTTGAATTCTTCTAATTCAACGAGATCTTCCTTGCTATGACTCTGGCAAGGATCCAGTTTGTGGGAACCGCTTCTTGAAAGAATAAAGGGAATGAGAGAAGAATTTTTTTAGAACTTTTCTAAGAAAACTAGGAGAATTTCTAGAAGAAGAGTTTTAGAGTAATCGTGAAGATTATCCTTGTGGAGAGTGGGTAGAGTAGAGTGTATATCCTATAAGGGCTCTCGAGGGCCCTATTTATAGAACTCTATGGGTTATTCCTAATCCTATTATGATAACTCTGCAGACATTTAAATATTTAATAATATCTAATATTAATAAATATCTACCCAAATAATATCTCATATTAAATGGTTTAAAATATTTAAATCATATTTAAATATTCATTTTCTATAGAATCTTTAATTTGAATCGCATCCAAATTAAATAATTAATTATTTGAATCAAATTCAAATTAATTAATTCTCTCTCCAATTATTTAATTCAAATCTTATTTAAATTAAATAACTCTATTATATGGATCTCATCCAAATAAATAATTAATTATTTGAATCATATTCAAATAAATTAATTCTCCATACTATAAAGTCATAATTTGAATCTCATTCAAATAAACTTTATAATAAATCATGTAATTTAATTGTATCCAATACAATTAATATTTTTCCTCATAAATTTGGACATTTCAAATTTTTTTTTCAACATAGTTGATCTTTGTTGGTCCGTGGTGAGCTAGCAAGGGGACTTTATGGACCTACAGATTATAAGCTCCAATGATCCAAGATTAATTAATTAAACTCTTTAATTAAATTGACCTTCATTCATTAACTACAGGGCAAACCACTATAGACCCATAGTTGAACTCTTATGCACTGTAGGACAAGTTGTGTCCATGGATATAATCAGTATAAGCAAGTCGATCCTTAACGAGTTGTTCATAGTTACAGCTGGGTCAAATGTTCGTTGTACCCCTGTAATTACATCTTTTCGTTAAGTACCACTGATTCCTCTAATGAACAATTTGTTTATGGTCCAACCATAAACTAAATCCCTCTCGGGCCAGTGAGAGGGTGGGGTCCCTTGTTCAAGACCTGAAATCAACACTTAAGGGAACTACTCATCTACTTACCCTATGTGGGAAGGAGTGAATTCTATCTTGTGAAGTTTATGTTTCCAGCTCCCCATTTAGTATTGTCGGAGAGCTTAACTACTTGGGATGCATTGACCAAAGCGTTCTTGAACAAATATTTTACACAAGCTAAGTCACAAAGATTGAGGACGGAGATTGCACATTCCGTCAACTCGAAGATGAACAACTCTACGAGGTGTGAGAGAGGTACAAGGAACTCTTGAGAAGATGCCCTCAACACGGGTACTCAGATTGGTTGCAAATTCAATTATTCTACATTGGACTATCAAACAACACAAAATCTATTTTGGATACTACCGCTAAAGGGTCATATTCTCGAAAATCGATGACGAAGCCTACACAATACTAGAGCACTTGGCCACTACATCATACAATTGGCCAACACTGCGTTCCAAGGCAAAAGCTAGGTATTTCAAGAAATTGAGATAGCGTAGCTACGCTGTCCTGCAACGTCGCTATGCTGTGCTTAAAAAAAGACCAGTGTCGCTACACTCTTCCGTAGCGTAGCGACGCTCTCACTAATTTCTATAAATATTCTTCTTCGATTTTATGGCAAGGGGGTGGAGATTTCTAGAGAGAACCAGCCCCCAGCTCAATTTTCTCGGGTTTTTCACATTCTTAGGGTAGATTGCTTTAATTTTGGGTTGTAATCATGGATTTGGGATTCTTATCTCCATTTTCTTTGTCTATAAAGATCTCAAGGTAAGTGATCCCTAGTTCTTAGGAGTTTTTCCATGTAATTTTCTTGAGAACTCTGCTTTGTGTTAACTTTGTATTTCGATTAATGCTTATCTCGATCCTTTTCTTAACCTCGATGTATGTTTTTGGATGGATTGATGCCCCTCCCTTTGAACGTATGCTGTTGCTAAGGATATTAGGTTGCACTTGCAATTAAACCTAAAATCGCTAAATAACAAAAGATTAAACGTGTATGTTTAGATTCATAAGCTATCTAGGGTTTAGAGCACATGCTTAATCTTGGTTCGAAATAAATTGGTTAGTTGAGTAGGGCTTTCCATTAACTAAGCATGCCTTAGAATCCTAAATCGTAACGCACATGTCGAGAGTCTTGTATGACCGCTAAGGACCCAATAAGAATCGAAACATGTAGTTTAATTAGGCTTAGGCTTTAATTAATACTTAGGACACTTAATTGGTTTAATTGCTCTACTTGTCCACCTTTGTAGAGGTTAGCGTAGTTACGTCAAGTAAGTCGGTGTATAAGCTTAATCTAATATAAGTCCAATCATAGCGGTTTAGTGATAGTAATTACATAGAAGCTCAATTTCTCTCAAGAACTAGTTTTATATCCATTGGTTACATTTACCCTTATCTTTATCTTTATTTTATTTTTCATGCAATTTCTCATTCCATTCCAAAACCTCCATTATCACTTTAACTAGGAAAGGCTAATTAGTTTGAAACTATTTTAGAGCTTCCCTGTGGATCGATCCTAGACTTACTACTTATGCTACACCATCGTAGTTTAAGTAGTAGTTTGGTGTATTATAAATTTCATTTGATTGGAAGCCTTTTCGGGATTAAAACGACAACGAAAGGGTCTTTTATCACTTGCGCTCCATTAAGGGTTATTTTAGAGGTTTTTAAATGTTTTGCTTGTTATTAATAAGATCTAGATAGTACTTTGGTTTTAAGAGATCGAATTAATTGGGCTTTGGCAAGTCAATTATATTTTCTTTGTTTAATTGACTTGCGAAAAACTTAATGCACGATCAATCTTTAGTGTTTACTTAATTGGATTGTCGGTTTAATAGGTGAAGTCAATTCTCAAGGATATTTATCTTATGATTGTATCATCTTTTACTTTTTAGTTATTTTTTTGTTTTATCCCTATCCAAATTTATTGAAGTAGCAATCTTCTTCTTTCATAATGATTCTATGATTGAGTGCACTTGTCGAAGAAAAGAAAAGAGAAAGCAATGTCTTGCACATGAGTGAGAAAGGAGTGGTGAAGGACATAAATTCACAATAGAACATGGAGGGATTATGTGTGTTGTTGAATGTAACTAAAATATATTTTGTTATTCCAAGCACTAATTTTCTTAAGTATGAAGGAGAATCATTTTATGATACATACATTTAATGATTCAACGAATTTTCAGGTAGAGTCTTTTTTTATATATTTAATGAGTTAGATATTGGAACAAGGACAACCTTCATAAAAAAAAAATATCACCTTTAAAATAAATATGAATATTATATATTTATCATATGAATGAATAACTGAATCGTATATTTTTTTCTTAAAAAAAAAAGAATATTACAATTTTCTTTTGTTGCAAACTCAAATTACATACATATAATGACTTGAAATATTGGAAATCCATTAGGTTTGCAAGCATCCATATAAAATATTTATGCTAGAAGCAACTAGTAGGTTGAACAAGACCTGTAGCAATCCCTCCAACATTGCTACATCTTGCTTGGGCTATTTGATTCATATAACTAAGCTTTACATCCTCCAACTTTATTTGGGTGCATGGGTTGGTTGGACTGCAATCAAATTTTACTGCAACTTCAGTGGTTGATGTTCCATGAATGTTTTGGTATGTCACATCGCTAATTTTAATTCCAGAAGCCTGTTCCATACCAAAAATAAGAAAAAAAAAAGTATCCCTTAACTAGAGAAGTCATATTAATTGATTGAGTTCATACCTTGTCCGGGCATCCTGTATGACTTGGACAATAGTTTTGGTCGATAAGAATTGGGTTTTGCACATTGTCCATTACTATGTTTTTGAAGAGAATGTTCCTAACAAATCCATTGCTTGGCCTGGCCCATGCCTTGATTCTCACCCCGTTCTGAGTGTGTGAAAATAAAGCATTTTTCACGGTAATATTTTGCACCCCAGCCTCTTCTGGATCCTTTGCTAGACTTCCAATGCTGGAAAACCAATCAAGTATATTAACACAATGATAAATGTTTCATTTTCCTTTTGTATTTATAAATCTCTAATATCATGATAATAAGACGCACCTAATTCCATGACCAGGTCCACAAATAATGTTCTCCATCCATAGGTTGAAGGTGCCAGGACCGATGGATATGCAGTCATCTCCTGTGCCTATTTTAGAGTTTAGTATAGTCACATTGGATGATAGTTGTACGTGTATACCATCAGTGTTGGGGCTATCACCAGAGGCAAAGACCTTAAGCCCTTTCATTTTCATATTTTGGCAATGATTGATCACAATGTGGAACATTTGACTTTTGAGTGATGTTAGTGCACTAATCACTACATTCTTTGAGTAGGAAAATTCGAGCGTCTACACATAAAAGTAAAAAGAAGATTAATGCAAGAGACATGAAGATGCATGTTATGGCTACACCCAATAGTTTTCTAAGTAAGAACATGGATACTTCTATCCAATGTTTTGAAAATAAAAACATGAACTTGTCTCTTAAGGGAATATAATTAATTATAAACTTAGTAAGATATTGATTGATAAATTAATTAATTTACATACCGAAGCACCAATTGGGCAAGTCTTGGCAGCATTTTTACAAGCCCATAAGCTCGTTCCTTGACCATCAAGAATGCCACCTGAGATAGTTACTCCGTCAACATTCTTGAACATGATCCAAGCTGGAGAGTTGCCAATAACTCGGAAATCTGAGGGAGCCACTAGAGTGCCATCAATACGTATGAAAATAGCATTATTCTTGCAAGGTCCACTGAATGTTCCACTTTGAAGGTAAAATCTTCCTCGGGGCACATAAATGGAAGCTGGTTTAATGGAGCCGCATGCATTGGCCCATGCCTTTTGAAATGCTTGCGTTGAATCAGATTTGGCATCAGCCTTGGCTCCAAAACTAACAATATTATATGACAATGCAATGACACATTTAGAGTTGAGAAACATAGAAGAAAAGTAAAGCAGTAAAAGGGTTGTAAGGATGGTCATTTTAATTAGTTTCTCTTTTTGGCAGTTGTTTCAAATGTTTTTGGTTATGTTTGAGAGAAAAGGTGGTGAAGAAAAAATGGAATTCAATGGCGTTGTGTAGTGGATGGCTTTGTTGTTGGTATTTATAGGATCATCAAAGAAAGGAGAAAGGAGTTAATAAAATATTTTAATAACAACTTAAGAGGATAAAGTTGTGCCCTAATTTTGCTTTGTTTGGAAGATTTGAAAGGGGCTTTCATTTGGTTTATAAATAGGGCAAATCTACGCCCATCAGGGTGGCGTAAACAACAAAATTAACTAGTCAATAATTAATACTTTATTATTTGGCTTGGCTTTTACATAATTTGACGTTGAAGAAATTTAAGGTACATGAATAAATATGAGACAAAAGCCAAAATGAGCTTAACTGATGGATTAGATTATATATATATATATAATGAAAACAAAGTTGTATTTCATGTTTTTAGACATGTACTTGTTTTACTGGCAGATTATGAAATTAGATTCTAATTTAAACAATTATTTAAAATATATTTGATACTATATGTTTATAAATCATAAAACTAGTTATAGTTACCTACTAATATCTAGTTGACAATAAACTATTTCTTTTAAAGTGGGGATTCAATTAGTTCTGACCTCTCCGTAAAGGTTACATATTTTACGTAGGTTTAGCTGTACTAACCTTTCACTGTTCACTTTGTATAGTAGTACAAGTTCATTTCCTTGCATAAGAAAGAAGCATAGGATGTAAATTAAAACAAAAGAAAATAGGTTTAGAAGAATGTCTGTATATATCCATAATCTCAATAATTAAGAAGCGGCTTAATTAAATAAAGATAAATAGATTTTGATTTGGCTTCTCAAAAGGCAACGGCGTGTTTCGTCTACACAAAGCTTTTTGTTATACATTAAGAAAATTAAATGTATGCTTTATTATTTTGTAGTTAGCGTCACTTAAGCTTTCTATCTCATTTTACTTCAAACATTATTCACTAAGCTACCTCAATTATTCTAAGAAAAGAGAAATAATAACTTGTATTATTTTTAAAAGTTATAAGTGACATTTTGCTATATTTGTAAATAAATAGGCTCATTTTGCTATATTTGAAAACAACTCTAACATTAATTGTGCCAACTGATTTAATGAATATAAAATATATATGTTAATTTTGTTCTATTTTTGAAATTTTGATATGATTTTGGTAGTATATTCATTATATTTAATTTTGTATATCAATTGTATGACGACTATACTTCATATTTTGACTAATATATTAAATTTAGAGAGGAAAAAATATCAATATCAAATATAAAATATATCATTCGCAATGGTTTGACAAAAATTTTAAATTAATATATATTTGAATTATATATTAGTATTAATTCAGCCATTGACCATAATATCTAAGTGACTTGCAGCTGGTAGAAACAAAGTTGGCTCACAACAAAGTTGAGGTCTCCCTCTATTTACTTTAAACCATTAGCCGCCAAATTTCGTTGCATTCATGTTTCTACATTTGGACGTCTATTTTGTTCATTAAAGAGATTTAGTTCCTCAACCAACTTCATGTTTGAAACTAATCAATTTTTTTTTTAAAAAAAAAATATTTAAGTTAAAATATCATTATAATTTAGTCCCTATATTTTAAGTCTCATACCCTTTTGGATCATAAAATTTTAGTTGTCTAAATTTAATTCTAGTGATTTAAAAAGACTTAAATTTAGTCGATAGTGTCAGTTTACTTAAACTATTTTGAAAATATTTCATATTTTTATCTTAAAATTATTAGCTTATGAACCTTCAATTGTATATTTCATATTTCTATCTTAAAATTATTAGATTATGAACCTTCGATTGTATATTCGGATGGTTGTACAATTCAACTTTAAAATATACTAGTTTAAGTCTCGCAAGTTACAATCATTAAACTACATGTTATTGAATAGTCTAACTCCAATAGTGGAGTTTCTTACTAAATTTATTTAGGACTAACAAGACAAATAGAAAATTTTGAGCTTTCATTTGGAAAAATAGCAAAAAAAATTTTAAATCATAAAAATAGAAAGACAATTTTTAAAATTAAAAAATTCTAATTAACAAATATCTAAACTACCCCTACATACTAAAATTGATAAAAACCAAACATCACATGCTAAAACAGATTCAGAAAAGCGCAAATACACTATACTATTGCATTACATTTAAAATGAACATCGTCAAATACCCCTTGCTCAATAGCATCTAAAATTTTCACCAAACTCCAAAATAATCCTTAATTTAATTGAAGTCAATCATAACACAGAAAACAAAACTTTAACAAAAATTCACACAAACAACCTTGATACTCATCTAGATACTGTTGGTCAATTCTCCTTATGACCACATGACGACAATAGCAATTATTGTAGATGGTATTTGATAAACGGAGGCAAAAAAGATATTCAGAAAAAAACGAGGAGAGAGTGAATTGAGAGAGGAAGATCCATGGTACTCATTGTTGCTACCGTTCGCAATGGAGGCAGTCTCGGCACAAACAACAGCGTGAAGCAGTCGATGGGTGTGCCAAAATGGCTCGTGGTAAACTGCAGTCGAGCGGAATGACACAATTGACGATGTTGCTCTTCACGCAAAGGAAGAAGCTCATGAAGGAAGGGAAGGGTGGCGACTTTGTGCGATACTATAAAAACTTAAGTTTCTTTATTTTTCTTTTTCTAATATTATTTTAACTTACAAAAACTTAATTATATCTAATTTTTTAAATATATACATATATTTTGGGGCGGCTATGTGGGGCATTGGTAACCTAAAACTTAGGTTTTTTTTTTTTTTTTAAATGTCATTTTAACTCACAAAATGTTATATATATATATATATAGATAGATAGATAGAAGTACAAAATTTAGTTTATATGTTAAATTCCAAATATCTAAATATCCTTTTCCATATCTTTTATAAATAATTATTTTCTCCAATAAACTTAAGTTTGGCTCTACAAATTCAAAACCAAAAGAAATACATTAAACTTCCAAGATTATAAAACTTACATTCAAAATCTCTAATTCAAAATTTTGAAAATTAAAATTTTTTAATTTGATCTATTGTAAATCTAATTTATTAGATCTCAAACATTCATTAAACCTAAATTAAGCCAAATTTTAATTTTATCCAACCAAAAATAAATAACAAACACAAAATTCATAATTAAATTTGGATTGATGGTAAATAGCTATTTAACTTTACTTTACAAAAACAAAATCTAGATTAATTAAATCTCATAGCTTTGAATCAATTAGGGCGAAAAATAAAGAAAATATGAGTTTAGTTTGAATCAATTCGTAAAGTAGTTTTTAAAATCTATTTTGAATAATAAAAATAAATTCAAATTCCAGAATAGGCAAAAATTACAAAATGGCGCTCGTTTTCATTTTTGAAACTGAATCAGTTAGATTATAATCTAATTAATTTGGTAATTAATCAAGCTCCCAATTACACTGTATTTATATTCCAATTCACTACAAGAAAAAAGGTCTACTATAGCTACAAAAAAGTGCTATCATAGGTCTATTATAGCATTTTGCCTAAAGCCGTGACAGCCCACACTATTAAAAGTATTTAGCTTTTTATAGCGTTTTTTAAACGCTATAGAAAATTCCAACTTATATAGCATTTTATTGTATGCTATAAAAACTTCCTTTTGTAGCAGTTGCTAAATGCTATGAAATGTTTGGTTTTTTATAGCATTTATAAAATGCTATAAATGTAAGCTTCAAATAGCACATTTGGTCTTTGTAATACGTAAGATAACATTTATGAAAAAGCTATCAAATTACTTTTGTACATGTTGATATCAAATTCCAAAATAACTCCAACTTAGATGTGTTTGTAGTTGACCACAAAATACTTAGAGATGGATATGCAATAGTAGAGTCCATCAACCTACAAAAAAGTGTTAAGTAATAAAAAGTTTAAGTGAAATTATTAAAATAAAGAAATAAAGAAATAAAATAATTGTTAGATAAACGTACTCATTAAAACTTTGTCAGATGACCATGCAACTGTACTTCCAATTGCATCTTCTATGTATGTCATTTCCGACTTTGGCCTCCATAAAAATGTATCATGTTTTATTGGCACATCTACCCAAACTCTCACTGCTTGTGGACCAAGGAGAATATGATGAACAAGAACTTTTGGGTCATTTGAAGACCATCGTGCTTCAGCAACTACCTATCCTATACCACACCAATCTAGCAACTTGCACTTGCGAAGAGCATTATTATTATTAATACTCTATCAACAAGGCAATATAAAAAGCAATATATAAACATAATGAGAAATTTGTAGAAACTTTGTTAATCTAACGATAGTTCAATAATCTATAAGTAATAAATAAGAATATGAGAAACAAATATTAAATATTTTACGAAAGGTGAAGATATCATTGGGTCAATAGCAACGTTGTTAATCAAGGGTTCATTTGAAGCATTAGAGAGATGTTCACTTGTATTTTCCTAAAATTAAAAGAATTAAAAAAAAAAGCAAAGTAAAAATATTAAATTAATAAGAAAAATCAACATACACCCACATTGATTCTAATAGTACTTGCATACTTGAACCTTGAGTATTTGAGATACCAAGGATCTCATTTCAGTCATCTCTCCCTCCATCTTGTTAACTTTTCTTCAATTTGAGTATAACTCTCTCTTTGAGACAATGCAGACAACTTTGACATGGTCACCCCAAATCAAAGTCCTCCAATATGACCACGATCAGGACCCAGAACTTTGCTTATTGCATCATCTTTCGTATTAGTTGAGAAAGTGTTTGCCCCTTCATTATCAATTTTTTCAATACGCTCCTAACAATCTATCAATTAGCAAAACAAAAGTGGTCAAGAAAGATATTCAGAGCTACATTTACAAGGGGGAAAGAAAGAAGCAAAACCTAACAACCCTACTAACTAGTTTAGGAGTCCACATGACATTCAAAGATGCATTGTAGCTTCAAGTGATACCCCCTCCCCTCCCCCCCCCCCCCCCCCCCCCGAAAAAAAATACCAACCTTAATAGAGTCACAACCTTCCAAGCTTTCACATACTACAAATTAGTTTAGCTAGTCCACAAGACATTCAAACATACATTTCAAACTTTCACATACTACTATATAACTAGTTTAGGATTCCATATGACATTCAAAGATACATTTACAAAGGGAAAGAAAGAAGCAAAACCTAACAATATAACTATAACCATAAGGAAACAAGTAGCTTCAAGTGTTATCCCCCCCCCCCCCCAAACCAAGCTGAATATAGTCAAAATATTCCATTAATCAAGCTTTCATATAATACTAACTAGTTTAGCTAGTCCACAAGACATTCAAATATACATTAAATTTGGAGCATTTGTAACCTTACCAATGTTTCTGCAACTTGTGAGTTAACGGGATTACCATCTTTTTTCCTGTGTGCCTTTGTCCATAGTGCAACTCTTGTCACTGAAGTTGAGCTTGAACTACTTTTTTTTCTTAACAATAAAACATGTATATTCATTTAGTATAAATTAAAACAATGAATATAGTTTTGTCACAGTAATTAATACCATATCTTCTGCCAATCGAACATAACCCTTACGACTACATGTATGTGGAAGTTGCCTCTTCTTCATTGACTTGAATTTTTCACTTGTTGCCTAATGAAATATAAATGTATATGCACAAATAAATGAATTATTAGAAAATGAGTATAAACTTATGAATTTAGCACACAGGTAACGGTGAATTACCTTGAATTTTGCACTTTTCTTTTCTTTCACAAAGTCTATCCAATCACTCATAGATTGTATATTGGTTGGCTTCAATTTAGCAAGCTCCTCATCACTAGAAGCCACAATAATTTTGGACATGATCCGTAATTTTCTTGATCTCCACAACCTACCCCTCTTTTGGAAAAGATAAGTTTTTTGCCAAGCTTCCTTTGTATTATATCTTAACTATAATAATATTTCAAATAATTAGAAATTTATACTACAAGATACAAGATAAAAAAAAGATACTACAATTAATCAAAATATCATACTTACTTGGATTAACGTCCACGAAATTTCTTTCAATCTAGTAGACAATTTCCTTCAATCTTGTAAGGTCAAAGGTACTACCTCTCTCACGAGTGGACCTAAAAATGAAGTCTTCCCAATTGGTTGCCCATACTCATTATATATTATATCCATCTTATTGTGTTCCTCAATGGCAATAGTTTCATTTTTGTAAGGCCTCTACTTTTCTTGGGAGGTTTCATAATTCGTTCGGGAAGATTGACATTCTCTTTATCTTGTGATCTTTCTAAAATTGGTGAGACTTGACCCCTAGAATCTTGAGATCCATCAATGCATAGGTTATTTGCAGTCTGATTTCCTTCCATCTCACCCAACATTCCACTATCATTATCTTCCATTGTTGCTAGGCCTGCTGAATATGATTTCAAACGTTTAGCACGCCGCTTTAGTTGTGCATGTGAATGAAAGTCAGTGCACCTCTTGTTGACAATATCTCCTGCTTCCATCATTAATTCCTAAAAAAGTCCCCACAATCTAAATTAATTTTATGTTATCAAACATATACTTATAAATAAATAATAAGACATGTAATACAAGAATGGGTCCCTAATGTAAAGTTATTACTATTCTTACCAATGGAGGAAGCATGTATGAGAAAAAACTTGTAATGTGAGTGAATATAATATATTTTTCATACCTCTAATATATATATATATATATATATATATATATATATATATATATATATATATATACATACATACATACATACATATATATATCAAAACAAGCTAAATTGATGACTTAATTTCATCAAATTACTTACAAAATACAATGACTACCAATTACAAATATTTTACATACAATTGAGATATTCAACACAAAACTATAATTCACCCAACACAGGGTGTAGTTCAAACGACCATTATAAGTTTCAAATCAAGACACATTCACAATCATTTCTTACATAACAACATTCTCTATTATCTTCATCCACACTATCTAATGGAGTATAATATGTGTCATCAACGAGTGTGTCATATTGTCCATCATACATCTCTAAATCATGAAATCTTATGGGAGGTGTCTTTAATACAACATACCAATTGGATGTATCATGCTCCCTTGAATAAAATACTTGTTTCGCTTGTGATGCAGGAATAAACGACTCCTTGACAAATTGATGTTGGCTTTGATGTAAATTCACAAGTGTAAAACCATCATCAACTTTTACTCCATTTGGAACATTCACCCAATCACATCTAAAAATGGGAATTTGGTGTACATAATAGTCTAATATAATAATTTGGGTCAACACACCATGATAAGTGACCTTGTCAACAACTTGAGCTTCATCTCTAGAACTTGATCTACATAATGTATTTGCTTGAATAGAGATACCACTATTTTGAGTCAATCTTTCAATGCTCTTTACATGGAATCTTTGACCATTAACAATAAACACCGTGTAAGTCATCACATATTTTCTAGGACCATTTGCAAGCCATCTTACTAACTTTGAATCCTTAGTGGTAGATGAATCAAGTTCAATCTGTCAAATCGAAATAAATTAGTTATTTTTGGTTATGTCAACACTTATTCTTTTCAAGATAAGTAACCAAAGTCTATGACTAATAACACACCTTTGATTTTAACCATGAAGGAAATTGGTCAGAGTGTAGTTTTCACAATAAGTCATTATCTTTTGCAAGTCTTCTATTTGAGACAAGTAACTCATTCATATGCATCCTATAGAGATACTTAGTTCAATGTTTATTCTACAATAAAATAAAGGGATTAATACTTCATCTTGAAATACTACTCTACATAAGGTTCTATTTCAGCGGTGTTAAATAACACATATCGATGTGCATTCATTAAATCATCATCATCCATTGCAATTGATGTTCCAGCTGATATTGGGCGACCTTCAAGAATGAAATCACCAAGCAACTCTTCATTGCAATGTTCTTTTTGAAAAACTTCTAGTGGCTCTTTAAAAAACCCATTGAAAAAGTTGACACATTCATCTGCTAAATAACATTCAGCGATACATCCTTCTAGTCGTGCTGGATTCCTAACATGTCCTTTAAGCACCTTCATGTATCTAAGTCAATGAATTGATCATAATTAGAAAATGACGTTATCTTGAAGTTATATATAATTATAAACAACACACTACCTTTCAAAGGAATACATCCAACGAAATTGAAGGGGTCCACATAATTGAGCTTCACATCCTAAGTGAACAACCAAGTGCGTCATTATGTCGAAAATGAAGGAGGGAAAATTCTTTCAAGAAGGCACAATACTTCGACAACTTCCTTTTCAATCTCTACCAACTGCTTTCTATCAATCATGCATTGACAAAGTCTATTGAAGATCAAACACAATCTCGTTATTATGTTTCTTGGCCCTTTTGGTAGCAATCCTCTCAATGTCATAAGTAGAAGTTGTTGCATTAATACATGACAGTCATGAGACTTCAATCCCATAATTTTGGAGTCATCAAGAGACATGCAGTTTGAAATATTAGAACTATATCCATCGGGCAACATCAAATTGTACAATCTTTTACAAAAAGATTGAATTTGGATAGTGTATGTGGGGCTGCAGGAAGGTATGTTTGATTTCCTCTTTGTTGTGGATGTAAATCAACTCTTATGCCCATTACCTCCAAGTCTTTTTGTGAATTCACTCCATCTTTAGTTTTCTTGTCAATGCCCAATAAAGTCCCCACAATGCTCTCGCAAACATTCTTTTCGACGTGCATGACATCAATATTATGGCGTATCACTAGATCCTAATTCTAGATGAAAAGAATAAATAGTTAGCTAAAGGAAAGTTTACTTTCTCAAAATCCCTAAATATAAGTATAATATGAAATAATAGATTAGGGAGATGATTTACCTTCCAATAAGGTAAGTCAAAGAAGATTGATCGTTTTTTCCACATTTCTTTGACTTTTGTATTTTGCTTTCGCTTGTAACATTTTTCCCAACTATTTTTGAAGTTTGTAAGACGTAAATAAATCTTATTGCCACTCATAAACTTAGGTGGCCTTCCTTTTTTTACTTTTCCATCAAACCAAGACTTCTTTCTTCTATATGGATGAGAAGAGGGTAGAAATCGTCGATGCCCCATGTAGGAAAATTTTCTACTATTTTTTAACCAAACTGCAAGAGTTTCATCTCCACATGTAGGACATGCAGTTTTACCTTTTGTTGTGCATCCAGCAAGATTTTCATATGCTAGAAAATTATTTATAGTCCACATGAGAACGACTCTTAAACTGAAAGATGTTTTGCTAACTATGTCATAACATGATACACATGTCCACAATTCTTGTAAATCTTCAACAAGAGGTTGCAAAAAGATATCAACGTCATTACCAGGTTGCTTGGGGCCTGGAATTAGAAACGTCAGCATTATATTTTCCTTTTTCATGCATAACCACAGAAGTAAATTGTATGTAACAAGCATTACCGGCCAACAACTATACCTGCTACTTAAGTTAGAAAACAGGTTAAAACCATAAGTGGCAAGCCCAAACCTTAAATTACGTGGGTCCATAGAAAAATCTGGCTATTTCGTGCTGATTAATTCCCATGCTACTGAATCAACCGGATGTCGCATCTTACCATCATTGCTTTTATGATTTGAATGCCATAATAAGTTCTCAGCAACTTTGTATGTATTAAACATTTGCACCATTATTTATTTGGTGTATATATCTCAAGTATTCTAATATGTATGCACTTCTAATTAGATATCACTTGTGCCTATAATATTCCCCGACGTATCGCTTGTGCCTGTAATATATTCCTCAATGTTCTTATATGTATGTCAATATACCTTCGAACGTTGTCTTAGATGTTTGCAAATATTCCAACCAATAGACGAAACATACTGGTAAGATTGACTACACGTTCCACACAAACCATGCAATATTCCAATCAATATATGAAATATACTGGTAAGATTAACTATATGTTCAACACAAACCACGCTATATATCATAAATTCTATTTTAAATAGCCAGATATCCTAATAAATCAAAACTTAACATAAGCTCCAACTTCAAATTCATTTTCAAACCACATAATTTACAAATATGAAATTTATCTACCACAGTATATAAATCACGAATAGACTCAATGTTCAATATAAATAAGTGTATGTATCATAAAACAAGAAATCTAAACGAATATGTATATCACAATATATATCGAAAAATTGAAGAAGACTAAATATATCACCAAACCGAACTAAAGTGATCTTACTAAACTAACCAACCCACGACGAGATCTGAGGAAGAAATTGAAAGGATTAAATCCCGGCAGAAGTGTGAAATCCTTCGTGTTTTTAATGCAAAGAGGAAAAAAAATTTATGAGAGAGTGAAAACTGATCTTTTGTCTTCCTTTTCTTTTTGTGTTCAAAGTACAGATAAAGTAGAGGAGGTGGAGGGAGGAGGAAGTTACTCCAACTCCCTCCCACTTTCAGCGAATAACTCCCTGTAATGGGGAGTTATTTTATTTAAAAAAATATATAAATTATATATATATATATATATATATATATATATATATATATATAATTAACTAATTAAATACTTAATTAATTAGCCATATATTATGCATATTTCTCTCTTAAACTATGATTTTAATATGAATTTCATTCATAAGAAAATTTGCAATATTAATAAAAATTGAGCAATAAGGATCTTGGTTAAAACAAGATTCCTTCAAGATCCTCGTTTTTTGAGGAAGGCTTCAACAACTATTGCTGATTTTTTTATTAGATAGTTATATTCTCTGTTGATGTTCAGGCTCTTTACGAGTAATGGAAACCGACGAGTTCATGGAAGATTGGAAGAAATTACGTCTTTTAGAAGAAGAACAAGAAATCCATATTAGTTTGGATCCCCAACTAGACTCCTTAATCAATGGTCATCTTGATCACTGTTTAGTTGGGAAACTCTTGACTTCTCACATAATTGCCCTAGAAATTATAAGAAATACTTTTGCGAATGCCTGGAGAACAAAACTTGGTATTTCTGTCAGTGATTTTGGGAAGAATTTATATCTTTTTAAGTTTGATTCAAGAAGGGATAAAGAGATGGCTACGAGACTGGACCCTTGGTTATTTGATAATGCTTTTCTTGG
The DNA here is from genome assembly GCA_002890555.2 of Lagenaria siceraria. Taxonomy (NCBI): domain Eukaryota; kingdom Viridiplantae; phylum Streptophyta; class Magnoliopsida; order Cucurbitales; family Cucurbitaceae; genus Lagenaria; species Lagenaria siceraria. The sequence continues at coordinate 4,321,746 of CM016490.1, forward strand.
TCTGGAAAACCCGAAAGAAAATTTAAAACTTACACATTTACCTTTTGACAAGGAAGCTTTCTAGGTTAGATTTATGAATATTCCTTTAGGATTCCAAAAATAAGTTCATGGCAAGAAGACTGGGTGATGCTTTGGGCAAATATCTTGAAGTAGATTGCGATCAAGACAATTTCTGCTTAGGAGAAAGTCTTCGATTAAAAATCCTATTGGACATTTCAAAACCTCTAAGAAGGGGAATTTGGATTCATCCAGGTGAAGACCAAGAGAGAATTTGGATTCAAGTCAATTATGAGAGGTTACCCGATTTCTGTTATGGCTATGGAAGAATTGGTCATGTGGTTAAAGAGTGCAAATTTGATCTTAAAGATAAAGAGATAGAAGCTGAATCCTAGCAATTTGGGAGTTGGTTGAAGTTCCAAGGAAGTAATCAAAGGAGAAGAAAGAAAAACACTCCACTAAGATAGGGAAAGGAAGACTCCCCCACGGACTCTTCCCCATTACAACCTGAAATAAGTTTAAATGAAAATCCTTCTGTAGGGCTTTATTAACTTTGCAGGCCCAAAAGAAAAGTAATCTGACCAAGTATTAATTCAAAGATGAGTAGTTGGAGAACATGGAGGAGAAAAGGCCACGTAGCTTCAATTTTCTACACACACGTGGGTGAGAGAAATTTCTTTCAGACTTTCAAATCAATTTGTAAATTTGTTTTTGAAGGAAAAACTCTCTCTCAACTCTGTCTTTCTCCCATTCACAGAAACTCTCAAACTCATTGAGTATCTAAGACGATTTCAAGAAGAAGATGAAGATTCAGCATGCACAAAATGAGAAGAAGGAGAAGAAGAAGATGGACACAAGATGTACGTGGTTCGGCCAAGGTGACCTACATCCACGGGAAGGAGAAACTTTCTTTATTTCTTGAAGACTACAAAAGATAATAACTCTCTCTTTTTACAGAAATTCTAGATCTAGATATTTTACAAATAGATCTCAATATTTATATGAAGGATCTGTTACAAGAGATTATTATTATTATTTTAGTAACAATAACAGTTGGAAATCAAATATTCTTCACCTTCAAGTAAGGAAAAATCTTTTCACACCTTTGGAAGGAAGGAAGACACAAACTCTCCTGTTTCAAATACTATTTTTTATCTGAACCTTGGCCTTGCTGAGGTGGAAATCTTAGAGAATGTTGAGAAACATAAGGATATTCTAAAAGAAAATTTTATCTCTTGTCCTGAACATGTAAAGAACATTTCTTGCTTGTTGAATCTTCGATCATAATCTTTTCTCAGTGATCAAACAAAAGTTTCTAAACCACCAGACTCAAAACAAGGTTCCTGGAAAAGGAGAGCTAACTCAAAATGCAGACTTCCATCCCAAATGATGGACACTCAAGATGTTTCGAAAAGGAAAGGCAATCCATTTTATAATCCAGCTGAAACCAAGAAATCCCATTCATCATGTCCCATAGACAACAAAGATAAATCGACAGAGTTGTCAAGGCAACTCTGCCGGGAGTCATGAAAATTATTTGCTGGAATGCTCGAGGACTGGGTAATCCTAGAGCATTCCGAGCGTTGTCTGACCTTATCAAGATTAGAAACCCATTTATCCTATTTCTTTCAGAAATGAAATGTGGTAATGTGACTACTAACAAAATCGAAAGAGTGGGGAGGTTTCAGTGGTTGCCTTACTGTTAAAAGCATTGGTTCAAGAGGAGGTTTGTGTCTTCTTTGGCAGAAGTTAGTTGATTTGAGAGTAATCTCTTACTCTCCCAATCATATTGACACTGAGGTTTCTTGGGAAGGAAAAAAGTGGAGGTTCATTGGGCTTTATGGTCATCCTGAAGGTCATATGAAAATTCAAACTTGGAGGCTCCTTAGACACTTATTTAATGTCACTGACCTTCCTTGGTTAGTTAGTGGAGCCTTTAATGAAGTTCTCAGAGGGGAAGAAAAGTTTGGGGGTGCTAAAAAAGATAGGAGTTTGATAGATAAGTTTAGAGAAGCTTTGGATGATTGTAATCTCAATGATTTACATTTTAGAGGCTCAAAGTTTACTTGGTGTAACAGAAGGATGGATAACTGTATATGGGAAAGACTTGATCATTTTATCTGCAATAACTCTTTTGAAAACATATTCGGCAATTTCTTTGTATCACACTTGGATTGGTTAAGTTCGGATCATAGACCTATTGAATTGAACACAACTTCCTCCTTTCAAGTCAAAAGGAAGAACAAAAATAAGAGTTTTAGATTTAAGGAATGCTAGACCTTGCACCAGGAGTGTAGAAACATCATTCGTGAAAATGGCTCTTGGAATGCGGTGGCCGATACTTATTCTTGCCTTCATCAAAACCTTGAGACATGCTCTTATACTCTTGGTAAATGGGGTAAGCATATTCTAAGAAGAAATAGAAACAGAATTAACCAGTGCAAACAGGCCCTCTAAGATGCTTATAACAATACCCCTGATGTTGATTTCAATCTTGTTCATGCGCTTGAATTCGAATTGAATAGTTTAATGGAAGCCGAAGAAATTTATTAGAAACAAAGGTCTCAGGAAGAGTGGCTTAAGTGGGGTGATCAGAACTCTAAGTGGTTTCACAAGAAAGCAACAATGAGAAAAAGAAAGAATGACATTAATGGAATTCTTGATTCAAATGGTCATTGGTTTGAGGATCCCCAGGTTATTGAAAATATCTTTGTTAACTACTTCAAGGAGTTGTTCACCTCTTCTTACCCTTCAGATGAGAACATAATAGCAGTTCTTGAAACAACCCAACCAAAGGTGGATAAGGAGATGAATTATATGTTTCTTTCCCCTTTTACTAGACATGAAATTGAAAAAGCAGCCAAATGTTCCCTACCAAAGCTCCTAGGCCTGATGGATTCCCAGCTCTCTTCTTCCAATGTTATTGGGACATTGTGGGTCAAAATACAATTCATAACTGTCTTGATATTCTGAATAAGAGGTTAAGTATTAAAGGTTGGAACTCAACGAACATTGTCCTTATTCCAAAAGTAAAAACCCCGACTTCGATTGGTGATTTTAGACCCATCAGATTATGTAATGTGAAATATAAAATTGGGACTAAAACAATTGCAAATCTGCTCAAGATTATCCTTGATAAAGTTGTATCAGTATCACAATCTGCTTTCATCCCTGGTACAACCATCACTGATAATATAATGATTGGGCACGAGTATTTGCATATCCTTAAGAATCAGAAAAAAGGAAGAGAAGGAATGGCTGCTGTCAAATTGGATATCAGCAAGGCTTATAACAGGGTCAAATGGTCCTTTTTAAAGAATATTATGTTACGGCTTGGTTTTGACCCAAAGTGGGTTGATCTTATTGTTGTTGATTGTATATCAACTGTCAATTTTTCTTTACTCGTTAATGGAGAGTCAAAGGGTTCTATTGTTCCAAGTAGAGGCTTGAGACAAGGAGACCCTTTGTTGCCTTACTTATTTTTACTTATTACTGATGGTTTATCTTCTCTTTAGCAGGATGCTAATAACAGAGGCCTATTAAATGGAATGGCTCTCTCTCAAAATGGCATTTGCGTTTCTCATTTTCTTTTTGTCGGATGATAGTCCAATCTTCTGTAAAGCTGATGAAAGAAACTTTAGCACTCTTAAAAGGAAGTTACTTTTATATGAAGCTACTTCCGGAGAGAGTATCAACTATACAAAATCAGACATTATGTTATCTTCTAACATTAGCTAGGACAGAGGTGATTTCCTTAGCAACATCCTTGGTATCAAGAAGCAAAAGGACTTGGGTTCCTACTTGGGTCTTCCTTCATCGTTTTCTAGAAATAATAAAACTAAGGATTTTCATTATTTGTTGGACAAAATTTGGAGTGCTATTCAGCGTTGGAAAAATTCCTTTTTCTCAGTTGCTAGTAAGGAAGTCTTTATCAAGAGTGTGGGGCGGGCTATTCTAACCTATGCTATGAGCCTTTTTCAATTCCCTAAGCTCCTCTATGATGAAATCACTAAGAAGTTTGCAAAGTTTTGGTGGGGGTCTACTGATGAGAAGAAGAGATTGCATTGGAAAAGTTGGGATTTGTTGTGTCTTCCTAAAGTTTTGGGGGGCCTAAACTTCAGAGACATTATGGGCTTCAACCAGGCTTTAGTTGCCAAACAAGTTTGGAGAATTTTAAATAATCCCAACTCTTTGGTTGCCAGAGTAATGAAAAGCATATCCAAGTTCTTCATTTCTGGATGCCTCAGAAGGTTCTAAACCATCGTTCCTGTGGAAGAGCCTCTTGTGGGGTAAAGAAGTCTCATATCTTGGTTTAAGATATAGGATCGGTAATGGGAAGAAAATCAGAATTTTCAAAGATCCCTGGATTCCTAGATTCAGCACTTTCAAGCCCATTTCTATCAATCCATCTTTTGATGAAGCTCATGTAGCCGACTTCATAGATACAAAAGGTTAGTGGATGCTTAACAAACTCGAAAATGCTCTTTTAAAGGATGATGTTGATTTTATCAAAAGACTTCCTATCAACAATAACACTCAAGACAAATGGGTTTGGCACTTCGATAAGAAAGGAGTCTATTATGTGAGAAGTGGTTATAAAGCATTCATAAACAACAAATCAAAGGAAGCTTCCTCGAGCATTAATAATATGGATCGCACTTGGAAAAAGCTCTGGAGTCTCACGATGCTTAGGAAAATCAAATTCTTCTGTTGGAGAGCAATTCATGATATTTTGCTAGCTAACCTTAACTTTCGTAGAAGAGGGATTGATTTATTGCCAGACTGCCAAGTTTGCAAATCAGTTGTGGAGTCTACTGATCATGCATTAATAAAGTGTTCTTGAGCAAAAAAATTATAAAGCTGCATTAGTTCTTCACCTATTTTACAACAGAATTTTAATGATAGCTTCAAAGATAGGTGGTCAATGCTTAGTGATTCTTGTTCATCTAAGGAGCTAAGCATGTTCGCAACAACTTGTTGGGCAATATGGAATGATAGAAACAATATCTGGTTGAAGAAACCTATCGCAGATCATATTACAAGAGGAAGATGGATCCTTAGCTATTTTGAGGAGTTTTTAAAATTCTCTTCAAGAAAAAAGGATCCTCAGCAGCATATCAAATCAGTTGTTTCTCTTCATCAGCAAGATTGGAGCAATCCCCCTTCTGGTTTCATTAAGGTGAATGTTGATGTTGATTGGAAGATTGATTCTTCCTCAACTGGTTTGGGGGCTGTTTTTCGCAATTCAAATGGCCATCTGATCAAAGCTTCTACCCATTTCTTGGAGATTGATTATGATCCTCCCTTAGCGGAGATCTTAGCCATTCGCGAAGGTCTTACTACTGCTGTTACCCTAGGCTGGTCGAACTTGATCATCGAGTCTGATTGTTTGCAAGCTATCAATTTAATTAATGGAGAAGGCCCTGATCATGCTAGTGTGGATTGCTGGATTGATGATATTAGAGTACTTGCTAGGAATTTTCTTAATATTTCTTTTAAAGTATGTACTCAGATCTGCAATAGTGTTGTTGATCGTATTGCCAAAAATGCAAGAATTTGTCATTTGAATTATGATTGGTCAACTGATTATCCTTTATGGATCCTCAATCAATTGGGGAAGGATATTTGTATAAGTCATGCCCACGTGGCAGTTTAATAAAATTTTCCGTTATTCTAAAAAAAATGAATTTCATTCATATTAAAATTTAATCTATAGTATTCACATGAATCTTATTCACAACATTTGAATCTTATTCAAATATTTATCTCTCACATATTATATAATTTGAATTATAAATCACATTTATAATTAGTTGTAATGTATCAATATACATTATACTTTATATTTATCACATCGATATAATTAATTCCCTCAAATCATTTGAACAATTCACATTATTCCAAAACAAATAGACTTTTGTTTTACCCTTAACGAGCTAGCAAGTGAACTTTATGGACCTATGGATTAGAAGCTCCAATGATACGAAATTAATTAATTAAACTCTTTAATTAATTAATCAACATTCATTAACTACCGATCAATCCACTAAAGACTGATAGTCGCACTCTTCGCACTATGGATATATTTCTATGTCCACAAATATAATCAATCAACAACAAGTCGACCCTTCATAAATTGCTCGTAATCACAGCTGGGTCAAATTACCGTTTTACCCCTATGTTAGCTCTAACTCCTTAAGTACCAATAATCCCTTTAAATGAACAATTTAGTCATAGGGAATTCATAAGATGTGAATTCCTTATTGTACAGTTGAGGTTTCAGCTACCTGCTCAAACAAATCCCCAAAGTAGTAGGCTTATTGAGTCAAAAAACCTAGTCACTCTCACCCATACAAATCAAAGGATTGCCCTCATAGACAGGAGTTCACAACTAACTCAGTATTAAGGTCGAGTCACCTATGATCATCCTAGTGAAATGTAAGTCTCAACAAGCAATGGTGTTAATACTAGAGACTAATTATTTTGCGGTCCTGTCGTATACATGTCTCACATGTATAGGATACCCTTACTCATATGTCTCCATATGAACGTTTAGGATCTAAACATTTGTGACAGTTTACAACAGTACTTGTAACAATCACAAAGTGGGTCGTATCCGTAGTATTACCAGGATAAGGTAGATACCTTATCCATCTACTACAGACCGTTTGAGGTTATCACTTAAATATAATCCACTTGTATGTCTCTACATACGTGTTTAAGTTACAACTAATAACCTAGGTGAAGGAATTGAATTCCCAGGGGAAGTGATTGATCGCATTGTGATTTTAATAACTCAATTATTAATTTTAACAAAATAGAGAAAACACGAAGAAATAGGATAAGCTAGCATGCGTTCTAAGAAGAGAATTAAGAAAGGAAAATAACTCACCCTTGCAAAAAATTTCTTCACGAATTCCTTCTTCAAAACTCATCCAACGATCTTCATTATGAACACATCGAGATTAGATAACGGAGAACACCACCAAGAAAAACTCACTATCCTCAAGGCTATCAAGTCTTGGATGCATGGACTTTAATCAACTTGGTAAGGGAAAATTTTGTGAGAGAGAATCACACACTAAAACCAGAAGAATTTCTCTGTGTTCAAAATCTCACTTAATTCTTCTCTCTCTGTAGTTTGAAAACTACAGCCACATTTGTGAGAGAGTGGGAGGGAGTTATATAACTCCTTCTCCACTACATGAAGAGTACTCTCTCACGGGAGTTATATAATTAATTTAATATAAATTATTAAATTAAATTAATAAATATAAAGATATTAAATCTAATTTAATATACTTATAAACGATATCTCTCACATAACCTATAGTTTAATATGAATCACATTCATATTAATGTTAATCTATAGTTTCTATATGGATCCAATTCATATTTAATATTTGAATCCCATTCAAATATTTTTCTCTCACACATTATAAAGTTTAATTTTTGTATCTCATACAAAAATTAACTTTCTATTATAATGTATCATTATACATTATATAATTGTATCTCATACAATTAATCCTTTAACTTAATTTGAACAATTCAAATTAAACCAAGACAACTGACCGTCATCTTAACTTGTATGAGCTAGCAAGTGGACCTAATGAACCTATCAGTTTGAAGCTCCAATGATACGAAATTAATTAATTAAACTCTTTAATTAAATTAATCAACATTCATTAACTATCGGTCACTCCACTAAAGACTGACAACTGCACTCTTCTTACTGTAGATATATTTCTATGTTCATAGATATAATCAATCAACAGTGAGTCGATCATTCGCTAATTGCTCGTAACCACAATTGGGTCAAATTACCATTTTACCCTTATGTTACCTCTAACTCCATAAGCACCACTGATTCCTCTAATGAACAATTTAGTCATAGTCCAACTATGAGCTAGACCCCTTTCTGGCCAGTGAGATAGTTCGGCGCCTCATTGTTCAAGACTCGATATCAGCTCTTAAGGGAGCAATTCATAAGATGTGAATTCTTTCTTGTACAATTGAGTTCCTAGCTGCCTGCTTGGCCAAATTCCCAAAGTGATAAGCTTATTGAGTAGGCGTACCATGCTACTCTCACCCATACAAATCAAAGGATTGCCCTCATATGTAGGAGTTCATAATTGACTCAGGATTGAGGTCAATCACCTATGATCATCCTAGTGAAAAATAAGCCTCATCAAGCAACAGTGTTAGTACAAGAGACTAATCATTTTGTGGTCCAGTCTTATATATGTCTCACATATATAGGATACCCCCAGTCACATCTCTCCAGATGAACATTTAGGATCTAAACGTTACCGTGATAAGGTACCCAACCTTATCTATCTACTACAGATCGTTTAGGTTATCAATTAAACACGATCCACTTGTATGTCTCTACATACGTGTCTAAGTTACTACTAATAACTTAGGATCTCAGTTTATTGGTTTTGCGTTAATGCAACTAAATGTCAAATAAAATAATTGTTATTTTATTAAATAAATAATGTGTTTGTACAAGTTCATAAACTTACAAGACCAAGAGACTTAGGGCATCAACCCCAACACTAGGATCTTAGTTTATTGGTTTTGGGTTAACGCAACTAAATGTCAAATAAAATAACTATTATTTTCTTAAATAAATAATTTGTTTGTACAATACGATTTCACAAATTACAAGACTACAAGATTTAGGGTATCAACCCTAATAGAAATTTCTTTAAAATTAAGAAAAATTGGACAGATGTCACTCCCGGCACCGTTTCTCACCAAAACCTACCAAATGGTGGACGATCCTGCCACCGACGAAAGTGTGTCATGTGGCCACTAGAGTAGACGGGAACGACGGCAAAATCGATGTAAACAGGAACGATGACAAGATTAGTGGCAAGATTAGTGCAGACGGGAACAACGACAAAATTAGCGGCAAGATCGATGCAGATGAAAATGGTGGGGAGATTGCATAACGGGAACGATGGGTAGATCGCACGACAAAAATGGCGGCGACATCACATGGCAGTGAGATTTGGGTTTGGCCGGAAAGATGAGAGAGAGAAGGTTTTGAGAGAGAGATTGAAGAAGATGAAATAGCCTAGGGTTTTGAGAGAAGAGATTAAAAAGAGAAGAAACATCAGACAAAACCCTAGGCTATGCATGAATAAGGCCTTAATGGTAAATAAACACCAATATTAGTGAAAATTTATTGTCTACTGGGCTATTTTTGAAATAAATTGATGGTAGAAGACAATAATGTAATATAGGCCTATATTAAGGTTATCTATGTAGAAAGACCTAGTCTTTAAGGAGGCGTATCACCCACTTGGTAAAATTAGATGGAGTGGACTTAATAAGGAAATAATTGCATTAAAAACCCCATTTTAAAAGCCTAAGATGGAAAATGACCTAATTTTTTTTTAAAAAAAATGTCAAATGACCCTTTGATGATGTCATGAAAATATGAAGTTACAGTATTGCCCTTCTTGATATTTTTTTTTTCTTTTTTCTCTTCTTTCTGCAGCCTTCGATCCCTTTTTTTTTCTTTTTCTTTTTTTCTCTTTTTGTCCAACTTCTGCCTTTTCTTCTTCTCCGTCGTCTTCTTCTTCTGTGGCCTCTTCTTCTTCTGTGGCCTCTTCTTCTTCTTCACCAACATGAAGAGAACACACGAGCAACTCACACGCGACCAACTCTACTTAGCGAGAGTGAGAGTCAGAGAGATCAAGGTGAGAGTGATTGTTAGTGAGGAAAGGAAGAGAGAGTGAGAGCGAGATGAGCTTTTCCGCGTTCGTGAGTTCATTTCAATAATTTCATTCGAACTTGACGTCAGCAAAGGGTCATTTGACATTTTTGGCCCAATTTTTAGGTTATTCATACAATTTTTTTCCTAATAAGTCCACACTGTGTTTGGCCCATTCAATTGATTTAGAACATCAGTGAGTAGCCTACACAACTCATATAACTTCACCTTTCCCAAGTAATTCCTCACTTCTCAAGTAAATCACTTCTCTCTCTTCTCTCAGATCCATTCTCTTCACGTTCCATCGGTGTGGGATACACTCACATTGAATCATATCCATGGTTGAAACGACTTCAATTAACTATGGGTTTTTTCCTTCACTTTTGTTTTTCACCTTTGTTCTCTTCAAATTTGTAGCCATGTGTGAACCTCTATGTGAGTGTGTGTTCCTTTCTTTTTAATAAATTCGTAACCCTAACCACCCATTTCACTCCCTTGCCACTTCAAGACACCCTTATTTCTCTTGATGCTTCCAATGTTAGGGGCTATTGGGGGCCGTATTGAAATGGATTTGGATTGTAATGTAATCCAAAATTCATGTTTGGATTGAGCGTTTTAGGCCCTATTTGTAATATATTAAACTCATTCCGTACTGACAGTTTTTAACCAAATTCTCGTTTCCATCATTTTCACGTTTCACGATCTCATTTTTGTTCTACCACGATACCTCACACATTCCAATACTCCTCTGATTTTTAATAATCCTGATCACATTCCAGCCTCCCAAACAACTCTTTATTTTTCACCTTTATTCTTATTTGTTTAGGTATCTGAAGCTGCATGTTTAAAACAGCATGGAACTGCAAGTATATAATTAGTGTATTATTATATCATTATTCGTTCAAAATACAATTCTAAGTAGTACATCATATATATAGTCTATTAGTGATAGACTTCTATCATTGAAGGACCATTTTAATAGTCTATCATTGATAGACCTTTATCACTAACAAGCATTTTTTTTTTTTTTTTTTTTTTTTTGTCTATCAATGACAAAGTAGTTATTCTTCTCATTGATAGATGTTTCTTACTTTTCAATCATTTCTGTGTTTATTCTTGATGAATAGTTTTTATGTATATTATTAATGGATCATGAATATCTTTGTTAGTGATGAGTTTGTTTGTTTTTATTTATTTATTACTAATATAATATTTTTATGTCTATTAACAACTACGTTTGCATGCTTAGTAAATCTACCGCTTGGCAATACATTGCTATTTGTCGTATTTTATGGTTATTTGTTATCAATGGTTTTGTTATTAATATTAAGTTTCTATTTTACTTATTATTGTTAATATTTTAATATAGTGTGTTCACGTAGACCAAATGAGTATGCAAAACAACAATGGGTAGAAAACTAGAAGAAATATTACTTATATACATTTTTTATTTTATTGATAATTATTAACTAAATATATCTAATAGTAAAAGAAACATGTAGATACGTATTATTGATAAATAATACATATAAATATCATTAATGTTCTAGTGATAGACCCTGAAAATTAAAAAAAAATGTTGTATTAACAAATTATTTATTTATATGATATTTTTGCAAATATGACAACTAATTTTGGCGCTACCCATTACAATCATCTTAAGAATATTATATAGTTGGGAATCAATCTTCATATATATTAAGTATGAAGGTCAAAAAAACACATTTGGTCCCTAAATTTTCATGAAGTAACAATTTTGTCCTTAAACTTTAGTTGGTAACGATTTAGTTTCTGTATTTTCAAATTTGTAACAATTAAGTCCTTGAACTTTCATAAGTAATAATATAGTCTATCTTTTACAATTTGTAATGATTTAGTTTCATTGTGAAAAATATTATTAAGATTTAATAAAAGTTCTTATTCATATAGATCGATAAACTAATCGATTAACGTCAAATTTATTTATAAATTCTAAAGAGTAAGTGGTTACGTAATAAAAATTGATATTTAATTTTGATGATATTTTTACCATAGAGACTAAATTATAAAAACTAAATTGTTATAAATTTAAAAATATAGAAACTAAATTGTTATCAATTAAAATTTAGAAATTAAAATTTAGAGATTAAATTGTTTGTTGATAATATTATTTGGCGGCTAATGGTTTGAAGTAAAATGAGAGAAACCACTGTTGTATTCTCAGATAAATGCAATAATGTTAATTTTATGTTGTTATTTAATTAATATTTCTTTGAATTCTGCCATCAAACACACCGTGGCGTTAGGCTGCCTTGGACATGCAAAATAATCTTTACCTAAAACCGTTGTATTACGTCAATATTAATTTACTTAATATTTAAGTCCCAATCTCATTTTAAGATTATTATATATTATTTAGGAGACTTTTTAAAAATAGAAAAATAAAGGAAACTATTTACACAAAATAGCAAAATTTTTAGAAAATTTGATAGATGATGATAGAAGTTTATCAGGATCTATCGGTGATAGAAATTATAGAAATCTATCACTGATAAATACTGATAGAACTCTATCGATGTCTATCAGTAATTTTTTTGCTATTTTTTATAAATAATTTGACATTTTTTTTTAAAAAAAAAATTTCCCTATTATTTATATATACACTTTTATCCAAATAGGAATTTAGATTTAATTACACATGGTTATGACTCTTAATACTTATTTTCAAACTTTAACCAAATGTATGTGAAGGTGGAAATTTGAATGACAAAATGGCAGCAATATAAGGTGGAATTAGTTAAATGACCAAATGAGATCTGATTTAGGTTTTGAAAACCAATGTTTTTTTTTTTTTTTTTTTTTTTTTGACCTTATGCTTACATCAGCATGAGATAAAATTAGTAAAATGACCGAATTAAAACTGGAACTTTTTTAAGTCTCCTTCTCATTTTGCACGCAAGCCGCGCCGAGGAGAGAGACTAAATATTCAAATTTTTTCCCTTCCTAATTAGTTATGCAATTTTTTCCTTCCTTTCTGGGTTCTACAATTTTTTTTCTTTCCTTCTCTCTCAAAACAATGAGGGAAAGAAAGAAGGAGCGAGAGGAAGAATCGGAACAAAAGAAAAAAATTGTAACTAGTTGAATTAAGCAAAAGACTATTTTGGGGTCAAACAAGTACTTTCACATGTGGTTGACGTCAGTAGAAAACTATTTTTCATTCGTTTCTTAACCGTGGGTCAAATTTCAGTTGGGTCCCAGAAAAGAGGTCATCCGTACAAATTTCCTAATTTGAACCTCTATTTTTTTATTGAAAATATAATATTGTAACTAGTTGAATCAAAGTTCAAATTTACCTAATAAATTTAAATATGATAAATATGCATATGAATTAGAAACCAAAATACAAATATTATTATCATATGATTATAGTATATAATAACAAACTTAATAATATTACCGTTGTGAGGTTCATTTAATCATTGAATTGCTTTTCATTTTTCCTAAACAAATAAAAATATGAGATTACAATTAAGAACTCTCTGTAGATTTTTCCACAATAAAAAGCATCCCTACACTAGTTTCCAAGATATTTTTTTTTAATTAAAAAATGAGGCTACAACAATCAGTCAACTTTTCTTATTTTTCTTATTTTTTACGCCACTCGGTTTCCTTAGCCTCTCCTTTCTTATTATAATCAAAATTAAAAATAAAGTGACGGCACAACTCTATCCTATTAATTATGATGTATTTATTATTATTTTGTTGTTTCTTTGAGGATCCTATAAATACCACCAAACAATTTCTTTATTTCACAAAATCATAATTCCTAATCTACTTTCTCATCATTCTTCTCTCTCAGTCACAAAATTAAGCATTTGGAAAAACTAGCAAAAGAAAAATTGATTAAGATGAAGATCGTCACATTACTTGAAAAGAGCAGTAGTTTGATTCCATTCATTGTGTTAGTGACATTAATGAATTTGAGTAGCTTTGGTAATGCATGGTCTTACAATGTTGTTAGCTTTGGAGCCAAAGGTGATGGGAGAACTGATTCAACACAAGCATTTCAAAGGGCATGGTCTAATGCTTGTGCCTCTACAAAACCAACCACTATTTATGTCCCACGGGGAAGATATTACCTTCAGAGTGGAACTTTCAACGGACCTTGCAACAATAATGCAATCTTTATCCGCATCGATGGTACTTTGGTGGCTCCCTCCGACTTCCAAGTTATTGGAAACTCTGCAGCTTGGATCGTGTTTAGACACATTGATGGAGTTACTATCTCAGGTGGCAATCTCGATGGGAAAGGAGCTGCCTTATGGGCTTGCAAGAATTCTTCTACTGGCACTACTTGCCCAACTGGTGCTACGGTATGCAAATTAACTAATTAAACCATAATTCTTCTCAAATTATTATATTCTTTATTAAATGCTAGATTTCTCTCTTTTACATGCAGACCCTTGAATTCTCCAACTCCAAAAATGTAATAGTCAGTGCATTGACATCACTCAATAGCCAAATGTTCCACATAGTCATCAATGGTTGCCAAAATGTCATGATGAAAGGTCTTAAGGTCTTGGCTTCTGGCAATAGTCCCAACACAGACGGAGTTCATGTGCAATTGTCGTCTGATGTGACCATACTGAACTCTAAGATAGGTACTGGAGATGACTGCATTTCCATCGGCCCTGGCACTTCCACCTTATGGATTGAAAATATTGTCTGTGGACCTGGTCATGGAATAAGGTAAAAATTTTTGAAATATATATATAACTAGTTTTCCATAAGAAGAAAATTATAAAGTGAATAAATTCTTAATCACAAATGTTTGTGCAATAATTTGGTTGTTTATAATTTGCAGCATTGGGAGTCTAGCAAAAGATCTACAAGAGGCTGGGGTCCAAAATATTACTGTGAAGAACATTGTATTTTCACGCACTCAAAATGGGGTAAGAATCAAAGCATGGGGCAAGCCCAGCAATGGATTTGCTAGGAACATTCTTTTCCAACATATTGTAATGGACAATGTCCAAAATCCAATTGTTATCGATCAAAATTATTGTCCAAGCCACGAAGGTTGTCCGGGCAAGGTATGAATATTTAATTAATTTAATATTCTCTGATCATCCATCATATGAAGAATTTGACTAATTAAGTTCTAAGTTTTTTTTTTCCAATTTTCTTACTCTATCATATTATAGGCTTCTGGGGTTAAAATTAACGACGTGACATACCATGACATCCATGGAACATCAGCCACCGAAGTTGCAGTGAAGTTCGATTGCAGTCCAATAAATCCATGTGTTGGAATAAAGTTAGACGACGTAAGACTTACATATATGAATCAAACCGCCCAAGCTACCTGCAACAATGCAGAAGGGATTGTAGCTAGTCAAGTTCAACCCTCTACTTGCTTCTAGCTAAAACAACTAGCTAGCTACAACCTATATTGGATTTGCATGTGTTAGTGTGGTATTTTTTACCTTGT
Organism: Lagenaria siceraria; assembly: GCA_002890555.2. Classification (NCBI taxonomy): domain Eukaryota; kingdom Viridiplantae; phylum Streptophyta; class Magnoliopsida; order Cucurbitales; family Cucurbitaceae; genus Lagenaria; species Lagenaria siceraria. Next base: position 4,336,940 of record CM016490.1, read on the forward strand.
GTGGACCAAATATTTATGTTATGAGTGAAAGCAAGTATATTTCTCTCCTTGAAAATTTAATTTATTTCATATTTTTATTATTTTTTATTAAATATATTGTTATTTTCGAAAAAACTATTTATACTTGAAATTATATATATATATATAAAAAAAAAGAAACTAGTACCAATCATAATCTCGAAATTGCTGTGCAAATACAAAATATGAATAATCTTTGTACCGAATCCTTGTCTTGAAAGAAAGAATCTTTCCGTAGGAGAGAAAAGTTGAAGTTGAATCATATTAGAATTTAAAACATTCATTTTCATAATGTTGGGGGTATTTGGCATGTAATTTAAAACATTCATTTTCATAATGTTGGGGGTATTTGGCATGCGAAGGCAGGAACTGAAAATAAAAGACAACGACAAAAGAATTGATGATATATATATATCGAGAGATTACCAAGCCAATTTTGAGACAACAAATCGGACTACTTAATAGTTTCATTATAGATTATTTTTAAAAAAATACGATTTCTTAATTAAAAATCTGATTGACTGATATGTAACAACCATATAAGCTCCTAGGGTTCCCTAATTTAATTAAGCAAACCAAGTATCATAATTAACTCTAAACTAACTAATTAGCTAGGACAAGAAGTGTTCCGTGTTAATTGGACTAGACAATCAGACTACTTAACGTGTTCCATTCTAACTAAGTAATTACCTAGGACGAGAAGTGTTTCATAAGCCGACCTATTTACTACTCAAATCATTAAATAGGGCAACATTTAAAAAAAAAAAACTACAAATATAGCAAAATCTATGAGCGATAGACTCTATCACTGATAGACTCCTACCAGAGATATGGTCTATTACTGACAGTCTCCTACCAGCGATATGGTCTATCACTAATAGACTTCGAAAGCATAATCTAAACTTTACTGTATCTACAAATTCTTTTATATTGTGCCATATCAATACGCAAATACTTTGGGTTTGATTTCTATATTTACAACTGTCCCACTAAATATGCACTTCATAAATATTATGAATTAGTAATAACATGCATAGTAGATATGAGTAATAAATATTTAAACGATCAAGCTTTTACATTAGTCATGTAACGACCCGACTTTCAAAAAGTCGCTACTTCATGCATGCATACGTTTCAAAACGACTCCCTTCGTATATTTGACTAAAATAAAATAGATTTATTAAATAAATAATCCCATTAAATTTAAATAGTTAAAATTCTTGACTCGGGGTACCCCAAAACAAACCAAATCAACACCGTTAACGAATAAAATGAATAAAGGAAATAATTCCTCAAGAAAACTAACTGGACAACTTATTTAAATAAAAAAAACATGAATAATAAAATGCGGAAGCTGTGTCCCTATTCGGCCCGGTCACAGATTCTGTCTGTCGCCTGCGGCCCGTTCCTGCCTTTACCTGCAATCATGAAATTGTAACTGTATGAGTATAAAACTCAGTAAGTAATCCCACTGCTGGGATTTCTAGATTTGTAGGCCAATTGCCCCGTCACCGTGCCTAGCGGCCTGAGGGCACGCCGTCAATGCTGTGGTGTAAGCCTGATGACCCACACCAGTGAACATGGAGGTGAACCCGTCGGTCCACACATGTCTAGTAGCTTGATGGAACACCGTCAAAACTGGAGGTGAACCTGATGATTCACATAATAATATAGCATGGGACACGGGCGTTGGCATCAGATTCAATCATACATAGCATACACAACTAGTAAATGACAAATTTTCAACAGTAGACAAATCATAAACTTAACCAGATAAATCATACATGCTCAAGGGTCTGATGATTAAACATACTACCAGTCAAATAATTTATGAAAGGCCATTTGCCTAACCATACTGTGAAACTGTGGCCTGCCAGCAGTAGAATCACTTACCTTGAAATAACAGTAGCAATCGCGCTCAGAAATTCCCTGTACCAATGCCAATCCACACCCACGTTACGGTCCACAATCGCTCCGAAATCCAACCAAAGCCCACAACGGTATTACCTAAAATCCACTAAAGAAAGAAAAAAATACTAATACGTTGAAGCCAAGGCTTGTTGAGCATAACCAAACTTAAGGAACTTCGAACAAAAACCCAATCTTACCCCAAATTTAACAACGAATCGATACCGCAGCGGTGACCGACGAGTGGCTGGGCAACCGGCGCGCTGCAGTGGACGGCGGCTGGCTAACGACGCGCGGAGGCTGCTGGTGGAGGCGGCGACAACGCGCGGCGGCTGCTGGCGGAGGTGGCGACAACGCGCGGCTGCTGGGCGGTGCGCGACTACTGACGATGCGCGGTGGCGCGCGTCTGCTGGCGATGCGCGACGGCGGCTCAACTCGCGGTGGCGGCTGGCTAAGGCGGACGATCAGCGCGGCTGGGCGACGGCTGCTGCGGCGCGGGCTGGGCGACGGCGTGACTAATCGGCGCAGGTCGTGAGGTGCAGGCGACGACCGTTCACGCGAAGAAGAAGAGAAGAAAAAAATAAAAAGGATTTTCACGCTTCTCGAGGCACTCCAATTAAACAATTATATATATAAATATATAATTAATTATAATTCATATAAATAATAATTCATATTTAAATAATATAAATTATATTTAAATAATAATAATAAATATATATCTATATATATTATCAATCCTTTTTCTTTTCCAAACTACATTATTATTCTTTTTTTCTTCTCCAACTCCATATTCATCAAATCTTCCACAATAAAATATAGTTTATAATACTTAAATTCAAATAGCACAAAAATCTCTAACACTTAATTTAGTAATCCTTGAAATTAAATTGTCGGACGTTACAAGTCAACATTAATGGCTAATTAATGGATTAAACTAATGATAGAAAATAATTTGAAAAAGCGATAAGTTACCCCATCACTCAAACCATGGATGTTAAATAAAAAGCATTAACATACACTTTAACAACTGAAAAAACAGCAAGTAAAAAAGTAATTGCACACAAAAGTTGGTAACCCAGATCGACGATAAACCACCTATGTTTGGATGGCAGTGTGCCCAGAAAGATAATCCACTAATATTGAATGAGTCAAGCGTTTACAACAAAGTACTTATCTGTAAAGTAACCACTTCTACAGTGACTCTTGCAGAGCTTAACTTGCAATGCACCTAGGCTCCCCCTAGATGTGAGACTCCCTCTCAATAGTACTTAGGCTCCCCCTAAGTGTGACAATATTAGTGATAAAAACTTCGGCTTTCGATAGCATATGAGACTCCCTCTCAACTTGATTATCTTCATCGTGACTCAGTGAACTCTCTTCACGTGAGAACTTAGGTCCCCCTAAGTCTCGAGAATCCCTTTCTTAATTTGCAACACCTAAGGCTTGAGAAATCCCTTCTCAATGAGTGATGTCTTAGGCTCCCCTAAGACAGTGAATATCTTCAGAGTTTCAAGAACTTCAACAGAAGAACTTGCACAACGGATTACAATCAGCAAATCTCAAAATACAATAGAGCACAACTTCGGCCACCAACAACAAAACTCTCTCCAAGAAAATAAACAAATGATGCAACCCTAGTAGAACACATGACATCTCCTTTTAACAAAAGATTGGAAAAAGTTTCCATACAAAATATTTTTCTTTACTACAAAATGCGCTTTGCCATAAAAGAGAAATATCTATCAAAAAGCTTCTGCCGAAAATTCCCATATTAGGAAATACAAATAATCTTCTTTAACATTCAAGATTAGGAAAGACGGATATTCTTTTGGAAATATGACATGTCAGAAACAAATGTTAAGAAATTATTTGAGACATTCGAGAAAACCGCAGAAACACAACCTTATAAAAATATAAAAGTAATCATCAAAACTTCAACACTATTAATAACTAAGAAATTAAGGGCATTAGATTCAAATTTTCATAAAACAAAAAATTGTCTTGAAATTCCAATTCTCCATGCCATATGTTCAATTACGAAGAGAATATAAAAGGAATCTCAAGAAATTTTGTCAAAATTAGCCAAATTTGAAACTGAGTTTCACTAAAACTCTTCATACTTTTGATCTAAATAAAAATGACTATTTGTAAAAATAGTCATGTCACTTAACATTGAGGAGCAAATGCATCGCGGCATTGAGAAACGCTTGCCTTCTTCTTCATCTTGAGAGTCAATGCTTGCCTTTTGCTTTGCAGCATTGAGTAACATCAAACAGAGTATTGAGAGTTTTTACACATGGGTATTTTGGTCTTTTCACCTTTTTCAAAGCTCGGTTGCTCAAATAAGGCCTTGATTTGTTCGAAAAAAACACTTCGAACTTCTCTCAATGCTCGATTTCCTGCAAACAAAATCAAATAGGATTAGAGAAGGTATTCATTAAAATATGAGCTTGAAACTTTAATTCAAAACGGTTATTTGAAAGAGTATAGGCAGAAAGGGAGAGAACACCTAAATAAGCAAATTCGACCATGGATGCATGAGGCCAAGGCTTGGTCAAATTTGGCCTAAAGGCGCGCAATTTCCATACCCACAATCCACTACAATAAATTTAGGAGGGAATTAACCAAGTGCCTAGTTGCCCAAATCTGAATTAGGTGTGTAATTTCCATACCCACAATCCACTACAATAAATTTAGGATGGAATTAACCAAGTGCCTAGTTGCCCAAATTTGAAGTGTGCCCACAATCCACTACAATAAATTTAGGAGTGTGTGTGCCCAAACCTGAGGTAAGTGCGATGTACCACGCCAATGCCTAGGGTCATTATCTTCTCCCATAAAACAAATTCACCTTTGAGAACAACTACAAATCAAGTGACATATTATTGTTGGTCAATATTTCTGCACTAAGAGTTTGTGCTATCTTGTGTGGATGACGAACTGTGATCAATCTTACAAACTATAATGCAAAATGAGAACCAGATGGATTTAAATTATCATCAAGATGGAGACGTATAACAATCTGACTTTTCAAGACCTCTAACTAGGTCATTACTATATATATGATACATCAAATTCGAAATCAAATGGAAAGGGCATGTTTTAATTTTTTTTTAAAATATATTGAGTAAAAAGTAAAACATCATTGAAACAATTTATTCAAACTGAAATAAATTTTCTATTTGAGTAGCACTGAAAAGGGTTTCTAGAAAACATGAATGCAATGAAATTTGGTGGCTAATGGTTTGAAGTAAAAACAGGAAATCTCTACTACATGCATTTTGTAATTATGTGTGTCTCTCAAAGCTTTTATTATACGGAAGGCCAAAGAGAAAAGGAATAAAATCGGTATTTAATCAAATAGTTTGATTTAGTGAAAGAATAATAGATTGTCCCTCGGTAGCAGTTATTTTGACTCACTAAAGTATTATTGCAAATTTAATAATGACGGGTAGATTGTTAAAATTGCTAAAACTGATTGGTTTAAATAGAGTTAATCAATTCACTAATAGAATATGTTTATTATTTCAGCAATGACAAGCACAATAATTCAATTGTTAGCCTCCGATAAACTTAATAATGATAATTATGCTACTTAGAAATCAAATATCAATACAATACTAGTTATAGAAGATCTCCGGTTAGTTTTAATGAAGGAGTGTCCTCCAGTTCCCGAATCAACAGCTAACCAAAATGTTCAGGAAGCCTATGATAGGTAGACTAGGGAAAATGAGAAGGCTCGTGAGTACATATTGGCCAATATATCCGATATATTGTCCAAAAAGCATGAGAACATGGTTACCGCAAGGAAAATCATGGACTCGCTGCGTGAGACTTTTGGACAACCGCCCTCATCTCTCATGCATGATGCTTTGAAGTACATTCACAACTGCCGAATAAAAGAAGGATCCTCTGTGAGAGAGCATGTTTTGAACATGATGGTCCATTTCAATATCGCAGAAGTAAATGTGCTCTCATAAACGAGAGAAGTCAAGTTACATTCATCATGGAATCTCTTCCGAAGAGTTTCCTATAGTTTAGAACTAATGCCGTGATGAATAAAATAATATATACTCTGACTTCTCTTCTAAAAGAGCTTTAGGTTTATCAATATTTATTAAAGAATAAAGGTGCTGAAGCAGAAGCAAATGTTGCTACTACTTCTAAGAAGTTCCTTAAGGGATCGTCCTCAGGGACGCAAATTGGCCCATCAAAATCTCAGATGAAAAGAAAGGAAAAAGGGAAAGTCAAAGCTTCTGCAAAAAGAAAAGGCAAGGGAAAAGCTCAAGTTACGGACAAATGAAAGTGCTTCCACTGCAACCAAGATGTGCATTGGAAAAGAAATTGCCCAAAGTACTAAGCAGAGAAGAAAACTGAAAAAGAGAGACAAGGTAAATTTGATTTACTAGTTATCAAAACATGTTTAGTGGAAAGTAACAACTTAACCTGGATACTGGATTCAGGGCCACCAATCACATTTGTTCTTACTTTTAGGAAATTAGTTCTTGGAGATAGCTTTAAGATGGTGAGATCACTCTCAGGGTTGGATTAGGGGAGCTCTTCTCAGCCAAGGTAGGGGGAGACATGAAGTTATTTTTCAGAGATAGATTTATTTTGTTAGAAAATGTACTCTATGTTCCTAATTGTAGTAGGAATTTAATATCTATTTCCTGTTTACTAGAACATATGTACAAAGTTACTTTTGATAGTAATGAAGCGTTCATTAGTAAAAGAGGTATTCCAATATGTTCTACATATTGAGAAAAGAACTTATATAAGTTGAAATCGACCAAAGTTAAAGTTGTTTATAATACTAAAATGTTTAAAACAACCAAAACTCAAAATAAAAGACAACGAGTTTCTTAAAATACCTATCTTTGGCACTTTAGACTTGGTCACATAAATCTCAATAGAATTGGGAAATTGGTTAAAAGTGGACTCCTAAGTTAATTGGAATACAACTTTTTACCACTGTGTGAATCATGTCTTAAGGGTAAAATGACGAAAAGAACTTTTTATGAAGAAGGTCTTAGAGCCAAAGAACCCTTAGAACTCGTGCACTCGGATCTCTATGGTCCATTGAATGTCAAGGCACGTGGAGCATATGAATATTTCATCAGTTTCATAGATGATTATTCAAGGTATGGTTATATTTACCTAATGCACAATAAATCAGATGCACTTGAAAAGTTCAAGGAATATAAAACTGAGGTTGAGAACCCTTTAAGTAAAACCATTAAGACACTTCGATTAGATCGAGGTGAATAGTACGTGGACTTAAGATTCCAAGACTATCTAATAGAACATGGAATTCAATCACAACTCTCTGCACCTTATACACCTCAGCAGAACGATGTATCTAAAAGGAGAAACATAACCCTATTAGATATAATTCGATCGATGATGAGCTACGCTCAGGTGCCAAGTTCGTTTTGGGGATATGCAGTAAAGACTACAGTATACATTTTGAGCAATGTTCCCTCTAAAAGTGTATCAGAAACACCTTATGAGTTATGGAGAGGGCGTACAGGCAGTTTACGCCACTTCAGAATCTGGGGATATCCGGCACACGCGTTGGTGCAAAATCCTAAGAAATTGAAACGCCGTTCAAAGTTATGCCTCTTTGTAGGATATCCTAGAGAAACAAAATATGGTTTATTTTATGATCCTCAAGATGAGAAAGTGACTATATCGACAAACACTACTTTTCTAGAGAAAGACCACATGAGAAAAAGAGATTTCCAAAGAAACTACAGATAAATCAACAAGAGTTGTTGATCAAGCTAGTCTTTCAACAAGAGTTGTTGATAGAATTAGTACATCTGGTCAATGTCATCCTTCTCAAGAGATGAGAGAGCCTCGATGAAGTGGGATAGTTGTTTATCAACCTAATCGTTACATGGGTTTAACTGAAACCTACCTCGTCATACTTGATGATGGGTTAGAGGATCCATTGACCTATAAGCAGATAATGGTTGATGTAGACCGAAATTAGTGGATCAAAGCCATGGACCTCGAAATAGAGTCTATGTACTACAATTTGGTATGGAAACTTATAGATGAATCAAGTGAAGTAAGACCTATTGATTGTAAATGGATCTATAAAAGAAAAAGAGATCGTGCCGGTAAAGTACATACTTTTAAGGCTTGACTTGTGGAAAAGGGTTATACCCAGGTTGAGGGGGTGGACTATGAAGAAATCTTCTCTCCTGTTACCATGATAGAGTCGATTAGAATACTTTATCGATTTCCACATTTTATGATTATGAAATTTGGAAAATGGATGTGAAGATATATTTTCTGAATGGCTATCTTGAGGAAAGTATCTATATGATTCAACGAGAGGGGTTTATAGAACAGGGTCAAAATCAAAAGGTTTGCAAGCTTAAACAGTCCATTTATGGGTTGAAATAAGCATCTCGATCCTAGAATATGAGATTTGATGTTGCGCTCAAATCTTATCGTTTTGAACAAAATATTGATGAACCTTGTGTATACAAGAAAATTATCAACTCCACTATAACTTTCTTGGTATTATATGTAAGATGATATCCTTCTCATTGGGGATGAGGTAGAATTCCTAACTGACATAAAACAATGGCTATCAACCCAATTCCAAATGAAAGATTTGGGTGAGACTCAGTTTGTTCTTGGGATCCAAATAACACGAAATCGCAAGAACAAAATGTTAGCCATGGCTCAAGCATCTTATATTGACAAAATGTTGTCTAAATATAAGCTGCATAATTCCAAGAGAGGCATGTTACCATTCATACATGGAATTCATTTGTCTAAGAAACAGTGTCCTAATACGCCTCAAAAGGTTGAGGATATGAGACACATTCCCTATGCTTCAGCTGTTGGAAGTTTGATGTATGATATGTTGTGTACACTACCTGACATATGTTATGCAGTAGAAATTGTCAGTACGTTCCAGTCCAATCTTGGATATGATCATTGTACTACCGTTAAAAATATCCTCAAGTATCTTAGAAGAACGAGGGACTATGTGGTCGTATATGGCAATAAGGATCTGATCCTTACAAGATACATAGACTCTGATTTTCAGATGGATATAGATTCTAGGAAATCTACATCGGGATTAATGTTCACTTTGAACAGAAGAGGTATAGTTTGAAGGAGTATCAAGCAAAGCTGTATTGCTGACTCCACCATGGAAGTTGAATATGTAGTTGCATGCGAAGCAACTAAAGAAGCAATATGGCTTGGGAAGTTCTTAACCGATTTGGAAGTGGTTCCAAATATGTATCTGCCTGTCACTCTGTATTGTAATAACAGTGGCCTAGTTGCAAACTCAAAAGAACCTAGAAGCCATAAGCACGACAAACACATTGAGCGCAAATACCATCTCATCAGGGAGATAATACAAAGAGGAGACGTTATCATCAAGCAGATACCGTCAGAAGATAATATTGCTTATCCATTTATAAAAGCCCTCACGGCTAAAGTGTTTAAGGGTCACCTAGTGAGTTTAGGACTTCGAGTTGTATAATCTAGGGTAAGTGGGAGAAAGACATGGGTATCTGATGCCCTAGTTTATTGTATTTAAGTTTTTATTCATAAACTCAGCATTATGTATATACCCCACTAGGAGTTTTAGTCCAAGTGGGAGTTTGTTGGGTTTTATGTCCTAAAACTCGTAGTTTGTAAACACTAACGTGCATTTTATTTATCAATAAAGTTGTTATCGAGGTTATTCATTAAACTTGTTATTGATATGTGAATTGTTATTAATATAACTCTAAATCTAATAAACTAAAGAACTTGTGGCCATAATATGAATACTTGAACTATATGTAGTGACATAAAAGTGGATTAAGTTCAAGTAAATAGCGAAAACAGTCTATAGTATAAGGATAAGGTTGGCTACCTCATCTTGAGGACACTATTGAATGCGACTCACTTTGTATTTGATACAAACGATGTGATCCTGTGTCGTTCATATGGAGACATGTGGGTGGGAGAATTCTATGCAATGAGTTTTCATAAGACCGAACAACGAAATAGTCACTATTACTTTATAACGTCGTTTACTGTTAAATACTTACTATTTCAACTAGATGGCCTAGGTAACTCGATTTCAATCTTGAACTAACTATGAACTTATATTTATTTGGGATTATCCTTATATCTGCATGGGTGAGAATGCCTCGTGTACGCCAACTTAATAAGTCTCCCATTTCAAGGGTAAGACCAAGTAAATAGTTATAGACATAGTCCTACAAGACAAAATTCACTCCTAACTGACTTAGGGTTAGTAGATAGGTTGTTCCCTTAAGTATTGACTCTAGGTCATGAATAAGGAGCCCTACCCTCTCATTGGCCCAAGAGGGACTCGATTTAGTGATAGGATCACAAACCAATTATTTGTTAGAGGATCAGTGGAACTTAAGAAACAAGATGTATTCACAGGAGTAAAACGGTAATTTTGACCTAGCTATGATTACAGACAACCTGTGAAAGATCGACTTACTAATTATGGTTATATCAAGTGGATAGAAATATATATACAGTGAGAAGAGTGCAGCTACGAACTTTAGTGAAATGTCCTGTTAGTTAACGAATGTTGGTTAACTAGGTTAAAGAATTTAGCCGATTAATCTCGGGTCGTTGGAGCTCATGATCTGTAGGTTCATTAGGTCCCTTTACTAGCTCACAAACGGATAAAACCTTAGATAATATGGTGAATAATTTTGAAACGTTCAAAATCAGCGTAGGGAATAAATGTTAGATATATGTGATATGTCTAGACGTGTTAAATGTTTAATTATGAATTAAATGGACAAGAGAGTTAAAAATAATATTTAAATTTGATTTAAATATTAAATTATAGGAATATGGATTCATATTGGTTTTCTAAAAAAATCGGGATTAGTGGGAAAAATAATATTATTTTATTATTTAATATTATAATAATATTATAATTAATTTAAAATTAATTATTTTTTTAAAAGTTAAAATTCAATTTAAAATTCAATTTAGAATTGAATTTCAAATCTTGAAACTTCCCACTAACTAGACCAATTTGTTGTCAATTTGATATGCAATTGGATTGCATGCTATTCATTGATAAATAAGGATGGTGTTGGTTGAATTTGGGGTTACGATTTTTGCAAATTAAAGGTTGATTTTTCTTAAATCTCTCAAGAACTCCATGTTCTCTCACAACTCATTTTTCTCACAAATTCACCACAAAATTGGATCCCACGCCATCCAATCGAAGGCCAGAGAATAGTAGAGAAAACTCTTGTGGTGGTCTACAAATAAGTGGTATTCATTTTCATCAAGAAACAAGGGAGAATTTAGAGCTTCAAGGGTAAGTGTTCATGAAACTCAAGTTTTCCCCTTTTGATTGCATGTTTTATTCTCAAAATTGAGCATCTTAGAGTGAAATTCGATCAAATTAATTTTCGCTGCATGCTCGTATGTCTTTCATTTATAGGTTTTAATTATTCATTAATTTTATAAGTGTTATAATTTCTAATGAATTAGAATTAAAATCTATAATAAAGAATTGCATGCAAACATAGGTCAAATCGGTTTTAAATAGTTTAAAATTGATTGAGATAGACTTATGTGGATAATATTTCTAATATGATTAGAAATAGGTTAATCTTTTAATATTCTTTTAATAGGATTAAATGGATTAATTAAAAGATTAAATTTATAAAATAATTGTCCGTAAGGGACCTTTGTCTAAGGAATGTTTTGTTTAGGCATAGAGTTTTTAAGCTGATGGAAGTGGAACACCTCTACCTTGGAACCAACCTAGAAGGTGAATTGGACAAATATTTTATAAGCATGTAACAAATGATTCAGCTTTAATTAAAGAGTTTAATGAATTGAATCATATATTGTTAAACTATCCAATATAAGAGTTATATTAGGCGAATTTAACAATGGACTTAGTTAAAATTGATTAGCCAGATTTTTTTCTAAGTAATAAACCCTATGTTTAAAACACTACGTGGGAGGAAAATGATGTATATGATATGTCAATTTTCTTTTACGTTTCTCCTTTATAAGTTCATACCGTTCGATCTATGCTCAACCTCGAGGCACCTTTGCTTGTGTCCCCTTACAAATGGTATTACATAGATCAATACCAAGGTGAATGAAGAGAGTGTTTATAGTAAGTGGGAGAGGGGCGTGTAACAATACTTCTCATGGTCTTCTTCATTATTTTAGAGTTAGGTTTCATGCTCGGCCTCGAGGCACCTTTGCTTGTGTCCCTCATACGAATGGTGTTTGCATGAAATCCAACTCAAAACTACAGTTAATTTTTGCCCCAATCGGTTTTTTTCCTACGGTTGACTCATTAGGACGGAACTCTAGGATCTAAAATGAAGGGTTACACTTACAAGAAGTTGTTAAGAAAGTTAATAATTTCTTGACCGAACAATGGTGACTAACTTTTATAGGAATAAGAGTTATTCTGGTGTAATACTTGGTTGAGAATGTCTCAATTTAGTGAAGGGATGACTGACTACCCTACAGTGGCTTTTGTCCTGACTCACTGAAGCATCATTGCAAAATTAGATGTCACATGGGGTACATTAAAATTTTGCTAAACTTGATTGGTTTTAAAAGGATTTTTGCAGAAAACTAATATAAATAATTTGTATTTTTCAGCAATCTTCATAATGACTAGTGCTACTTTGAACCTTTTAAGTGTTGACAAACTTAACCGTGAAAATTATACAAGCTGGAAAACTACTATCAACACTGTTCTAATAGTCGATGACCTACGATTCGTTCTAGTTGAGGAGTGTCATCAAGTCCCAGCTGCCAATGAAACCCAAAATGTTGGGGAGGCATATGAGCAATGAGCCAGGGTGAATGAAAAGGCTCGAGCGTATATCATGGCAAGCTTGTCTGAAGTTTTGGCCAAGAAGCATGAGCTCATACTCACAACCCGTGAGATCATGGAGTCCCTAAGGGTAATGTTTGGATAACCATCCACACAACTCAGGCATGACACTCTCAAATTCATCTTCAATTCCTACATGCAAGAAGGGGCATCTGTTCGTTAACATGTTCTGAACATGATGGTCCACTTTAACGTGGCGGAGATGAATGAGTCTGTCATTAATGAAGCCAATCAGGTTAGCTTCATCTTGAAAATTTTACCTGAAAGTTTCCTACAGTTTCGTAGTAATGTTGTTATGAACATGATTAACTATAACTTCACCACCTTGCTCAATGAGCTACAGGCTTATCAATCCTTGATGAAAGTAAGGGAACAAAAAGGTGAGGCAAATGTTGTCTTGTCCTCCAAAAAGTTCTACAGAAGTTCAACCTCTAGAACAAAATCTGCACCTTTTTCCTCTGACACCAAAAAGTGGAAGAAGAAGAAAGGAGGTCAAGGGAAAGCTAACCCCGCTGCTGCCCAAAAGAGCAAGAAGGCCAAGCCTGCAAAGGGAACCTATTTCCATTGCAACCAGGAGGGACATTGTAAAACAAACTATTCCAAGTATTTGACCAGAAAGAAGAAGGCCAAATAAGGTAAATATGATTTACTAGTTCTGGAAACTTGCTTAGTGGAGAATGATTATTCGGCCTGGATAATTGAGGACTTTATTACGGTTCAAATACTAAGTTATTCAATCATTGAGTCAACTTTAGTTAGGAAAACAACTTCGAGTTTTGTTTTTGTTTGAGAAAAGCAAACAAGGAAAGTAAAAACAAGTGAAAATCAAGAGATGAAGGCGTTATATGGTGTTGATATCATTAATTACTTCATTAAGTTGAACTTTACATTTTCATGGAATTATGAGCAAACATTATGTTTAAGTCTACAAACTATTATCTGGATTATTTGTCTAAAAAACAACCCTTTCTTATGCACAACCTAATTGATTATTATTTTCATGAAATCAAGTTAAGAAACATAGCGTTAAGAACAATAATCAACAACTTCCTTTAACAATCTAACTATTTTCATAAAAGATCGATTAAAGGTTCAATACTATAGATCTAATTAGACTTACAACCACTCAATCATACATCTAACATAACATTAATTGATGATCAATCAAGGAAGAATAAAGCGTAATAGTATTGAAAAACATATCATTCAACACATCCATGAAAAACACTAAAATATTAACCTAAATTCATAATTAAATCATCCAACACCCTAAAACTAAGAGTTTAGCCACACATAGCTCTGAAATACATATTATCATATAAGTTTTCAAGCGTAAGAGTAAAGAGAAAAGAAAACTAAGGAAGAAGATCTCTCGAATCGCTTTCCGTTGTTGAATTCCTTCAATCTCCGCTCGGTAGGAACCTCGGGATCTTGAACGACTTCCAACTCTTCTCTAATCAATTTCCTTTCTTTTAGTAACAAAACCTCACTTTGAGGCTCTGCTATTTCGTGTATTAGGGTTTGATTGCACCGTAAAAGTGCCATTTTCTCTAGCATAATTTGGGCTCGTTCTGTGATTTATAAGTCTATTCCCTATGTTTTGTAGGATTTGAGCATAAAGGTGGATAACCAGCCCACAGGATCACTTCGGAGCTATAACGCGTTTAAACAAAGTCTCGGATGCATCAACCAAGTTTAGAGGTAAAATTACCAAAATGCCCCTAAGATAGCGTTGTTGCGCTTGCTTTATACCCCTTTTATGTTGTCCACCCGAGAGCTCAAGAATTTGCACATTGGTTATAGTGTCGTTGCACTTGCTTTACGCCCATTTTACGCTATCCACCTGATCGACCAGGTGTATATGAGTGATAAAAATGATAATAAATATGGTCTAAAGTGCAAGCATACACTGTCGATGAAGCAATAAATCTTGGAGTATTCCAAGAGTCGAATCCCACGAGACTATTTATGCAATTCAATTTTTCTAAGAAAGAACTTTTTGATGCAAACCAATGGGTAACCAGTGAATAAATGATTTTGAGGTTGAATATTGATAAAAGTAGTAAACAAAAATGTTGAACAGGGATGCAGTTATGTTCTAACCTTTTAGGTTCTATGTTGTAAGTGATGTGACCACATCATACCAAGACAATGAAATATGCATGAATAAAAAACTACTACTATTCGGTCTTGTATCAAGTTCCTCTAGGAGATCTAAGCAGCTAATGTCTAATGTTTTCATGGTTAGCTGGATCTTAGATTAGTTCCAGCTTAGATTCTTTATCCTAATGTGCTCCTTATTTCTAAGGTGACATGACCATCCTATTTCTAGGCTCTTAGTCCCGTATTCCTTTGTGACATCAGTTTATATCCTAACCTTCTCAACATTAGGACTCCACTAGATTGCTAAATTAAGTGATTAGTTTAACTTAACAATATTTTCCATAAACTCAACAAAAAAAATTCATAAGTAAAAAAGGTATGAAGCATAAACATTGCTCAAGCCATAAAACCCTAAGGTATCCACATAACTGAACCCCTTAGAGAATTTAGCTCATGACTAATGATAAAATAATGAACTTTATTGAATAAAAAATCATAGCTACAAGATGATGTTCAACGAATGAAAAGAAAAGAGAAAAGTACAAGAAATAAATGAATATAAATTCTAGAAAAATACAACTCAAGAGGTCTTGGGACAAGTCCTCAATTCTTTAGTCTTTCTCTAGGTCGATTCTCCTTTTTCAATGAAGAATCGTTTCTCACTACACGTTTTCACGAGATGAGATTACCTAGAGTCGCTACGCCTCAGAGGAACTTTCATTTTTATGACTTCTGACTTAAGAAATTGAGAAAATGCCCAAGGAGGCCGACGACAATGGTGGAATTGTGGAGAAAAGTATGGTGAAATCATAGATGGAGAGTTGTTATTGAAAATGGAGGACTTCCTCGCCTTTGAAAGGCCCTAAATCTATTGAGAAAGGCCGAGATTCGCGATCTGAAGATTTACTAGGCAGAATCAAGGGTCCTCAACCATTAAAATCGTGAAAATCACAACTGATCTTGACAGGATCGAATCTGAAAAATTAGGGCTCGACAGTGCTGATATATCACTCACTATTATGGACGCATCACATCAAAAATAGCCAGAAACCTGTAAAAAAAACGTACCAGATCTGCACCAAATCCGTAAAAATCATTTTTTTGTGCATAATTAACCCTCATTAAGCTTATTTAAAAATATTAAGACTAAAGTTGGGATAAAGTTCATGCAAGAGTTCATTTTCTCATTAAAAATGTCTCAATAAAAGCCTAATTTCATGCATTTCATAGCATGAATCACCACTTGAGAGCTCAAGGTTTTGCACATCGCTCATAGCGTCGCAACGCTCTACTGAGTGTAGGGTTACGTTGCGATTATTTAGACCAGCGTCGCTATGCTCTTTCGCAGCGTAGCGACGCTCTCAACAGGAATTTTATTTAAGGGCTCGAGATATTCGATTAAGGCACTCCAATTTTTGGCAGTCACCACAAAAAACTCTGAAATTTCTCATCTCTTTCTTCCCTCTTTCAATCCCAATTGATATTCTCATTTATCCCCTCATCAAAACATTGAAGAATCATAAACATGATGAGTGGCTACGATAATCTATACTTGGGGATAGGATTTTAGACTTTAAATTTTCTTGAGGATTTGTTTATATTGCTTTGTTGCTGCTATGAACTCCTTCTTGAATTTGAATGAATTTACCTTAAGGCATTTGTTAGAATTGACAACTCTAATCGAATTCTTTGTTGTTTGTTATGTTTTATTGGCGCTTGCATTAAACTATTGACTCATTTAACACGATTAGGGCATGAATGTTTAATTAGGGGCTATCTTTATAATTGACATTCATTAACTATTTAGTTCAAGAGGTTAATCGCATGATAAATTTAGGCTTTCTAATTTATCGTTCATCACAATTAGAAACCCTAGGTGCGTAATGCGCATTTGGATCATTATCTAGTACTCTATGGTTCGAAATAATGTTGAAGAGTTTAGTTCAAATTAAATTTTGATCTATTTTGATATATAGGGCATTTAGTGTTCACCATCATTGAATGATTGTGTGTTCATTAGCAAATGCATTGATGTCTAGTATCCAATGATAGATAAATAGTTGAATCCATTCCTATCCCCGAGTATTTTGTTTGAATTGATTAAAAAAATATCTCACCGCGTTACTTCACGTCCATCTTGAATTGCGTTATTACTTACAATTCTTTATTTTTTTTAATTATTGCATGATCACCAAACCAATCCCCCTCCCCAATTTTGTGACAACGAATTTAACAATTGCACTAAATTATCCTTTGATTCACTGTGAGACGACCCTTTCCACTAGCCTATAAGCTCGTGAGAGTGGTTTATAAAAAATTCATTTGTTTTAGGTCCTCATAGGCCTCTAACAGGGTTGTTGATCACCCCTTATTATATAAGAACAACTTTCCAAAAATTTCTAGAAAAATTAAAAAAACGATAGGTAGCATCGCGACGCTGGCCTATTTCTATCGAAGCATAGCACTGCGCTACGGGTGAGCATAGTTGCGTTGTTGCAGCATCGCTACACTCCTCACTCTCGATTGTGCCAAAATTAGGTGCTCTCGGGTCTTGAGCATAAAGGGGCAACGAGCGACGCTCTTGCTCTATGTTACCCTATTTTTCTAGGGTCTTTTTAGCTATTCTTGCTCGATTTTGACTAGGTTTGATTCCATTACTTCCGATACCCACTTTTCTTCATTATAACCATAAATCTACTAGCAAACACATTAAATCTACCAAAAATACTTCTAAATAAAGATTAATAAACGCACAATTTAGGTGCGTTTCAGTGATGACGATACGAGTTGGAACGGGACACGTCATCTTAGCAGTGGAAGTGGGAGGCCTTAGATTGCTTTTACAATAATCATATTTATTATTAGATAATGTATATGTGATTCCTAGTTTGAAAAGGAACTTGATTTCTGTAAAATGTTTGCTTGAACAGAACTACTCAATTACTTTCGATGTAGATAAAGCGTTTATTTATAAAAATGGTGTTCTTATTTGTTCTGTAAACTTAGAAAGTAATCTATACGTCCTAAGAGCATATAAAGTGCTTCGTAATACTAAAATGCTCAAAACTGTTGTAACTCAAAATAAAAGACAAAAAGTTTCTCCTAAGAAAATGCTCATCTTTGGCACCTAAGATTAGGTCACATAAATCTCAATAGGATTGAGAGGCTGGTTAAGAATAAACTTCTAAGCGAGTTAGAAGAAAATTCTCTACTAGTATGTGAGTCATGTCTTGAAGGAAAAATGATTAAAAGATCTTTTACTAGAAAAGGTCATAGAGCCAAAGAACCCTTGGAACTTGTACATTCAGACCTCTGTGGTCCTATGAATGTTGAGGCTGAAAGATAAATGAGCATGCAGCGGAATTTAATTTGACCAAATTTCACTCTAAGATGCTTAATTTTGAGGATTAAACATGCAATTAAAAAAGAAAAACCAAGTTTCAAGAACACTTACCCTTGAAGCTCCAAATTCTCCTTCAATTTTTAATGGAAATCAACACCACTTGGTTGTAGACCACCACAAGAGTCTTCTCTACTATTCTCTAGGCTTAGATTGGATGGTGGGATCCAATATTTGTGGTGAATTTGAGAAGGAATGAAGGTTGGGGAAGAAAAGAGTTATGGAGGATATTTTGCAAAATTAACCATTAATTTCACAAAATTCTTAACACCAATTAAGCCAAAATAATCTCTATTTATTGAAGAACAACATGCAATGCAATTGCATCAAAATTTGACAACTCAAATTCTCAAATTGTTGGCTTAATGTGAAGCAAACAACTAAGCAACTTGCTTAGTTAGTGGGAAAATCCAATTTTCAAAAATCAATTTTAAACTATATTTTTAATTAATTTCCAAAAATGAATTTAAAATGAATTTTAGTTTGATTTTTTAAAAATAAAAAATAATTAATTAAATAAAAAATAATTTAATATTTAATTAATTAAATATAATATTATTTTAATATTAAATAATAAAATAATATTATTTTTCCCACTTTTCTCGATTTTTCCAAAAAAACGATATGAATCCCTATTCATATAATTAATATTTAAATATTATAAATAACTCTATTTGTCCGTTTAATTCATAATTAAACGTCGATATATCGTATATATTCGACTTTCATTCCTTAAGTCAAGATTGAACTATTCAAACTTACTCACCACAACATCTAAGATTTTAGTCCATTTATGAGCTAGTAGAGGGACCTAATGGACCTACAGATCATGAGCTCCAACGATCCGAGATTAACCGGTCAAACTCTTTAACCTAGTTAACCAACATTCGTTAACTAACGGGACACTCCACTAAAGCTCGTAGCTGCACTCTCCTCACTGTAGATATATTTCTATCCACTTGATATAACCATAATAAGTAAGTCGATCCTTCACAGGTTGTTCGTAATCACAGCTAGGTCAAAATTACCGTTTTACTCCTGTGATTACATCTTGTTCCTTAAGTCCCACTGATCCTCTAATGAACAATTGGTTTGTGATCCTATCACTAAACTGAGTCCCTCTCGGGCCAATGAGAGGGTGGGGCCCCTTGTTCAAGACCCGAAATCAGTACTTAAGGGGACAACCTGTCTACTAACCCTAAATCGGGTAGGAGTGAATTCCTTCTCGCAAAACTATGTCCCCAGCTATCTACTCGGTCTTACCCCTGAAATGGGAGGCTTATTGAGTCGGCGCACCTGGGCCACTTTCACCCATGCAGATCTAAGGATAATCCCGAATAAATAGGAGTTCATAGTTAGCTCAAGATTAAGATCGAGTTACCTAGGTCATCTAGTTGAAATAGTCAGTATTTTACAGTAAACGGCATTATAAAGTAATAGTGACTATTTCGTGGTCCGGTCTTATGAAAACTCATTGCATAGAATGCCCCCACTCACATGTCTCCACATGAATAATTTAGGATCACATCATTTGTATCAAATACAAAGTAGGCCACATTCAATAGTGTCTCCAAGATAAGGTACCCAACCTTATCCTTATACTATAGACCGTTTTGGCTATTTACTTGATCTTGATCCATTTTTATGTCATTACATAATGTTCAAGTTTTCATACTAAAGTCATGGGTTCTTAGTTTATTGGATTTAGAGTTATATTAACAACAATTCACTTTATTCAATAACAAGTTTACTGAATAACATCGATAACAACTTTATTGATAAATAGAACACACGTTAATGTTTACAAACTACGAGTTTTTAGGACATAAAACCCAACAAAGGCAAGAGGAGAGTTTGAATATTTCATCTCTTTTATAGATGATTATTCTAGATATGGGCATTTGTACCTAATGCAACATAAGTCTGAAGCTCTTAAAAAGTTCAAAGAGTATAAGGCTGAAGTTGGGAATCCATCAGGTAAAAGCATTAAAATACTTCGATCAGATTGAGGTGGAGAGTATATGGATTTCTAATTCCAAAACTATATGATAGAATATGGAATTGCATCCCAACTCTTAGCGCTTGGTACACCTCAGCAAAATGGTGTATCAGAAAGAAGAAATCAAACCTTGTTAGACATGGTTCGATCTATAATGAGTTATGCATGTTTACCTGATTCTTTTTGGGGCTATGCAGTACAGGCTGTAGTTTATATTTTGAATTGTGTTCCATTAATAGCTCCCGAAAATAGCTATTTTTATGTCTTTAATCTAGCAAAACATGCATTTTGAAGTGTTATGAGCCATTCGGGGTTCATTTGGAGCTATCAAAAGTGAAATCGGCACCCAAAGCTTCAAGGATGCAAAATGACCAAAATGCCCCTGAGGCCAGCGTCGCTGCGTTTGCTGCGCTCCAAGGCAGAAGTGCATAGATTTTGGAATAGGCAGGTAGTGTTGCTATGCTGCAGCTAGAAAAACCAACATCGCTACACTCTTGCAAATTCTATATATATTTATCTTCTCTTTTAGGGTTAGAGGGTGGTGGATTTGATGACGGTCGAGAAGTTCTTCAAATTCCTTTTTCTCCCTCTACTTTTTTGCTATCTTTAGGTTAGATTTTAGTTTATTTTGGGTTCTAACTCATGGATTGGAACTCTTCTCTACATTTTATCTATGGATTGTAGACGTATGTAAATTTATTTAGTTTTGGGAGAAATTCTCATGTAAATTTCTTGAGATTTCAGAGATTGGACTAAATGTATTTTGATTTCATGCCTTCCTTGAACCTTGTTTGATTTAAATATATGATTGTGTGCGGATTGACGCCCCTATCATGAATGTTTGTCTTTGTTAATCAATTAAGCTTGCGTGTTTCTCTTATCTTCATCTAGTCTAATTACTAAGTAGCAATTAGTTGAATTTTGCATGCTAGGGTTTATAACTATCTTGAATCTTATTGTGCATGTTTGAACTAGGTTCAAAGGAAAACCTGGTTAATTGAGTTAGGGCTTTCCATTAATTAACCACACAATAGAATCCTAAAGTTTAATGCACTTGCTCTTATTTCTACATGGACGATTTCAAACCCAATAGATTTAGGAGTATGTAGGGTAATTAGGGCTTTGCTTTAAAGATTCAATTACTAGTTAGGACGCTTCCTTGATTCGTTCGTAATTAGTTGTCTGCCATTGTAGAGGCTAGTTCGGTCGAGTCAAGAAAGTTGTTGTGCACGCATAAATCAAATAAAATATATGTCTAATTAACGAAATCAATGATTGAAATTGCATAAGGTCCCTCTTGCTCTCAAAACTAAATAATTCCATCCTATGTTACATTTTTATCTCTTTCCTAATTAGATAATTAGCTCAACGAAACATTATCTGCGCACTTCCTTATGGATCGCCCAGACTTGCCACTTGTGCTACGCCATTATAGTATATGTTATAGTTCGGTATTATAAATTTTTCTTTTGATTGGAGTTGGTTTCAGGAATTAAACAATACCGAAAAGTTATTCCATCATCCATCTAAAAGTGTTTCTTAAACACCTTTAGAATTATGGAATGGTTGAAAAGGTAGTTTACGTCATTTTCGAATTTGGAGTTGCCCAGCACACGTGCTTGAGGCAAATCCTAAGAAATTGGAACTTCGTTCAAGATTATGCCTATTTATAGGCTATCCCAAGGAAACGAGAGGTGGTCACTTCTACAACCCTAAAGATAATTAAGTATTTGTGTTGACAAACACTATATTTTTAGAAGAGGACCACATCAAGGAGCACAAACCACACAGTAAGATAGTATCGAATGAACTTTCCAGCGAAACTACTGAAACTTCAATAAAAGTTATTGAAGAGCCAAGTACATCAACTAGAGTTGTTGATAGTTCATCTAGTAGGTGACATCAACCTTAATCATTGAGGAAGCCTCAACATAGTGGGAGGGTAGCGAACCCACTTATTCATTATATGGGTTTAACTGAAACCCTAATCGTCATATCAAATGGCGACGTTGAGGATCCATTGTCTTATAAGAAGGCAATGGAGGATGTAGACAGAGATGAATGGATCAAAGCTATAGATCTCGAAATGGAGTCTATGTACTTCAATTTAGTTTGGGATCTTGTAGATCAACTTGCTGGGGTAAAATCTATAGATAGTAAGTGGATCTATAAGAGAAAAAAGGGTGTTGATGATAAGGAGCAAATCTTTAAAGCTAGACTGATGGCAAAGGGTTATACCCAAGTTGAGGGAGTTGACTATGAGGTGACTTTTTCACCTGTTGCCATGTTAAAGTCTACTAGGATACTCCTGTCCATTGTCGCATATTATGACTATGGAATCTGGCAAATGGACATTAAGACTACTTTTTTTAATGACAATCTTAAGGAGATTATTTACATGCAACAACCTGAGGGATTCATAATCCAATGTCAAGAGCAAAAGGTTTGCAAGCTTAATCGATCCATTTATAGACTAAAACAAGCTTCTCAATCTTGGAATATAAGATTTGATATTGCAATCAAATCTTATGGCTTTGATCAAAACGTTGATGAGCCTTGTATTTACAAGCGGATCATCAACAGTTCAGTAGCTTTGTTAGTGCTATACGCAGATGATATCCTACTCATTGATAATGATGTAGGTCTACTCGCTAACATAAAATGATGGCTGGCAACCCAATTCCAAATGAAAAATTTGGGAGAGGCGCGGTTTGTTTTGGGTATTCAGATCTTTAGAGATCGTAAGAACAAAATGTTAGCTTTGTCTCATGCATCTTATATTGACAGGATGTTTGTCAAGTATTCGATGCAGAACTCTAAGAGAGACTTGCTACCTTTTAGGCATGGAGTGGCTATGTCTAAGAAATAGTGTCCTAAGACACTACAAGAAATTGAGGATATGAGACAAATCCCCTATGCATCAGCTGTTGGCAGCTTGATGTATGTGATGTTATGTACTAGACCTGACATCTATTTTGTAGTGGGGATAGTCAACAGATATCAATCTAATCTAAAATTAGATCACTAGAATGTCGTTAAAACGATCCTCAAGTATCTTCGGAGAACGAGGGACTACATGCTTGTGTATGGTGCTAAGGATTTGATCCTTACTAGACACACTGACTCTGATTTTTAAATTGATAGGGATTCTAAGAAATCCATTTCAGGATTAGTGTTTACTGTTAATTGAGGAGCTATATTATGGAGAAGCACAAAATAAGGTTGCATTCCTGACTCTACCATTGAGGCATAGTATGTTGCAGCTTGTGGAGCTGGTAAGAAGGTTGTATGACTTAAGAAATTCTTGACTGATTTGGAAGTTGTTCCAGACATGTCATTGCCCATCACCCTTTATTGCGATAATAGTGGTATTGTGACAAATTCCAGGGAACCTAGAAGGTACAAATGTGGAAAGCATATAGAGCGCAAGTATCGTCTCATCCGGGAGATTGTGCATCGAGGAGACGTAATTATCACGAAGATCGTTTCGGAGCACAATGTTGTTGATTCATTTATAAAGGCTCTCACGGCTAAGATGTTTGAGGGTCACCTGGAGAGTCTAGGTCTATGAGACATGCCTCATCTAGTCTAGGGCAAGTGATAGGATTTACTAGGTTTTATGCCCTAGTTTATTGTTTTGTGTACTATATTGTTTCTTTACTTTGTACACTTCACTAGCTTTAGGACAAGTGAGAGATTGTTGAGGTTGCTGCCCTAAACTCGTGGTCTTATAGTTGTAAACTTATATTGTACAAACAAATTATTTATTTAATAAAATAACAGTTATTTTATTTACATTTAAATGCATTAACCCAAAACTAATAAACTAAGATCTTAGGTTATTAGCTATAACTTAAACACGTATGTGGAGACATATAAGTGGATCGTGTTTAAGTAATAACCTAAACGGTCTGTAGTAGATGGATAAGGCTGGGGGTAACACAACGAATACAACCCGCTTTGTGATTGTTACAAATGTTATAAAGTGTCACAAACATTTCAATCTTAAACGTTCATGTGGAGACATGTGAGTGGGGGTATCCTATACATGTAAAATGTGTATAAGACCGGACCGCAAAATGGTTAATCTCTCATTATAACACCGTTGCTTGACGAGACTTATATTTCACTAGAATCATCATAGATGACTCGACCTTAATCCTGAATTAGTTGTGAACTCCTGCCTGTGAGGGCAATCCTTTGATTTATATGGGTGAGGGTGGCCAGTTTTGCCAACTCGATAAGCTACCATTTTGGGGATTTTTTCAAGCAGTGAGCTGGGAACTCAACTATATAGATGGAATTCACATCTCATGAATTGCTCTCTTAAGAACTAATACTAGGTCTTGAACAATGAGGCGCCTCACCCTCTTACTGGCCAGAGAGGGGTTTAGTTCATAGTTCAGACTATGACTAAATTATTCATTAGTGGGATCAGTCGTGCTTAAGGAGTTAGAGGCAACACAGGGGTAAAACGGTAATTTGGCCCAGCTATGGTTACGAGTAATTTGTGAATGGTCAACTTGCTGTTGATTTATTAAATCCATGGACACATAAATATATCTATAGTGCGAAGAGTAATTGTCTGTCTTTAGTGGAGTGATCAACGGTTAATGAATGTTGGTTAATTAATTAAAGAGTTTAATTAATTAATCTCGAATCATTGGAACTTCTAATCTGTAGGTCCATACAGTCCCCTTGCTAGCTCGCAATAGATAAAACAAGAAATAATTTGAATTGTTCAAATTATTTAAGGGAAATAAAAGAGTAATTTGCATTAATGTGACTAATATAAAGATATAATGTATATTGATACATTATAGTATATAGTTAATCATATATAAGATTTATAATTAAAACAATCTATTATATGAGGGATAAATATTTGAATCTTATTCAAATATTATTTATATGAATGAGATTCATATAAATACAATAGGTTAAAATTTAATGTGAATAAGATTCATATTAAACTTATAGGTTAAAGAGATAAATATGCATTTAATGTGATTAATCTGCATAATATATAGTTACTTAATTAATGGTTATTTAATTAATTTTATATTTATATATTAATTAATTATATTTTTAAAATATAATTAATTAACTCCCCATTAGGGAGTTCCTCTTTTTTATGGAAAGTGGGTAGTTAAAGTAACTCCCCACCTCACTCTCTCATTTATCTGTGTTTTAAACACACAATTTTTTTAGACAGAGGAGACGTGAAATCTTTCTCTTGAGTTTGTTGCTCTGCACTATTCTCTCAAAAGTTTCCTCATCCAAAACCAGAAGGAGACCACTCTTCTTCTATTCCTTACCGGAGAAAAGCAACGTCACTTCGTGGTGGTGTTCGTGTTTTTGAAGAAGAGTTTCATGAAGTTAAAGGAAACCTACAAGGGTAAGTTTTTTTTTTTCCCTTTAATCTTCCTCTTCTCAGCATGCCTAATTACATATGCTTATCCTACTACCTTTTGTTGTGTTTCTCTGTTTTTCTTATAATACGTAATTTTAAATTGAAATCACAAGCGATCGCACGCTTCTACTGGGATTCAATCCCTTCAAGAACAAACAAGTCTCATTGTTGTCTTTTGATATTTAATTCTAAAACTATCATGTTGATCATGCGCTACGTGAGTCAAGTTTTTTCTACTAGTAGCTCAAATACAAACTAATCGTAAGATATCTCAGTGAGAACCCAGGTCGAACATGGGGATTTTGTAGCTAACAGTGATGTGCGAAAGATATTTAACTCGCGGCGTTGTAACAAAAAGATTGAAGTTGTTGTTGTTGTGCAAGAAATAAACAATAAAGTAGTAAAAGAAGTGAAACGGGAGTTGGGAATTAGTGAAGTGTTATGCAAGCTAGGGAAGTGATATTTCTTCAAGTGGAAAAAAGAGGGTTGGAGAAAATCTTTCATCATTCAGTCAAGTTCATGCTTAGTGATAACTTGTAGAAATACAAGTTATTGCTTCTCTTTTCCTAGAATAATTGCGAAAGAACAATGAAAAATGCATCATCTTCTACTGAATTTCATAATAAATACTTCATATGCTTATAAGCATGAATATAGGCTTAGGAAAAAATAATCTAAGATTTAATTTGTTTAAACGTCCAATTTTGCAGGAAAAATACAAGGTTTAACGCATGCGTCGAGTTTCACCATAAACGCATACCTCAGACGCATGGCACTAAAAGACAAAACTAAGAACCTCAAAAAACCTAACATTGACAGTTGGAGACAAAAAAAGAATTTTCTGCCCTTTGAACCATATAATAGTGCTGCTATTAGTCAACTACCGGTTAGAGATGGCGATTGACAAACGCACAGCCTTATCCTCTACGTTAGAGCCTGACTTCGTGACATCACAAAAGTACAATCTCGAGGCTATAAAAATCAACTGAAGCCACAAAAGAATGGGTTAGAAAATTAGATATTTTTACGCTACGAAAGAGCTCGGAAATCAACTAGTCACCCTCCACTCCTTCCCTCTCAACGAAAGCTGAGTGCATCCATTTCATCGCCATTGGAGAGCTGGTGAGCTTCAACCTCGAAAGAGTAGTTGGATCCTCATCTTGTTCTCCTTCATCAATGCAAGCAAGCAAGAGAAGTCATCATCCCTATCGGCAAGCAGGACACTATCACTGCCAGCTTGATTTTTTTTTACATTTCCACTCTTTATTCTGTATTTCAAGTGTATTTGACAGTTCATTTTGTTTTTGTATGAACTACATCCAAATCCTTATTAATATATATCTTACATCATAAATCCTTCCTTGTCTTCCATCTTCATTTTATTTTCATCATCAAGCATAAGTAGCTAAATCTCTTGAAGGGTTGGAGAAAAATAATCATCCATCTTAAGCGTTTGAGCTTAGTTACGGTGCCAAAACTTGTTGTCTTTTGATATTTAATGCTGAAACTATCATGTTAATCATGCATTATGTGAGTCAAGTTTTTCCTACTATTAGCCTAAATATAAACTAATCGTAAGATATGTCGGTGAGAACCAAGGTCGAACACAGAGATTTTGTAGCTAACAGCGATGTGCGAAAGATGTTTAACTCGCGGTGTTGTGAGAAAGAGATTGAAGTTGTTGTTGTGCAAGGAATAAACAATAAAGCAGTAAAATAAGTGAAACGGGAATTGGAAATTAGTGAAGTGTTATTGATAACTTGTAGATTGTCCTTCTTTTCTTAGAATAATGATGAAAGAATGTTGACAAATGCACCATCTAATGTTTTGATCTTTGATATATCCTTAGTATGCGTACAAGCTTGTAAATAGGCTGAAGAAAGATTATTTTGAAGTTTAATGCCTTTGAACGCCCTATTTTGTAGGTAGTCGAAGACGAACGGAAATGTATATATCGGACGCATGGCGCTAAAAGACAAATTTTGTTACCTCGGTGAGCTTGACCTTGATAGCTGGAGATAGAGAATTTTTGGCACCTTGAGCCATTGGACAGAGACAGGCTACCTAGTCAGAAAGGACAACACTGAACGAGTCGTAGGCCCCCCTGTGTCAGAATGGAGGGTACAATCTTGGGCTATAAAAGTCACCTTAATTCACAATTTTTTCTTTTAAAAAAAAAAGAAAAAAAGAAAAAGGAAAGAAAAAAAGAAAAAGGAGAAAAAAAATTAGGGTTAGGGTTCTTCATGCAAAAGAGGAGTCTGGAATCGCGCCACCCCCCTCCATCTCTACCCTCTCGGCAACAGTCAAGTGCCTTATCTCCATCTCCGTTGGAGTTCTGTTGAACCTCAATCTTGAAAGAGAGTGAAGCTTCATCAGTCATTCTCCTCAACGCGAGCAAACACTGAAAATACCATCTTTTCACCTTATCATTCTATATTTTTGTACCTTTAAGCAAATTTGGTTGTTTGTACTATGAAAGAACAAAAATCATTTCATCCTTTAATATATATTTATTTCTTACATCATGAGTCATCTCTTGTCTTCCATATTTAAGTTCATTTCACAAACAAGTATGGGTAGCTAACTCGCTCGAGGGGTTGGAGAGTAACATTCATCAATCTTAAGAGTTTACGCTTAGTTTCTAGTTCGTTTACATCGATGCATCTTTACCTTTCATTGCTTAAATCCACTTGACAACTTGATTTAGGTAGAAATAGTTAACTACTCGAGAGAGCAAGTAACAGTGAATCTTATCTTTGTAACTAAGAATTAATCCTAGACATAGGAATCATCTTAGGCTTAACTAAACAAGCATGCATCATAGACATATGATTTATGTGACTCATCTGCTGAGAGGTATGAACCATATAGGTTTAGGAGCACGAACTATGAAACTAAGCAAGAACTTAACCGGTTGATGAAGGGTTTTCTCCAACCCTCTTTTCTCCATTTGAAAGAAAACCAAAATCTCGTTGTTTGCACAACCCACATCAGTGATTCCTTACCTCTTGTTGCACGTTGCTAGTTATTTTATTTCTTGCATGTTTGTGACCAATACCTTGCACACTTCCACGAGATTTACATTTCATTCATCTAGTTAGCCTAAAATTCCCATGTTCGACCTCGGTCCTCATGAGAAATCTGAGTATTAATTTATACATGGGCTAGTATTGAGAAAAACTTCAGCATATCCGAACATACACTAGCATAACCATAGTTTCAACAACAGTTATGCAAAGTGATATTTCTTCAAGTGGAGAAAAGAGGGAGAAAACCTTTCATCAATCAGTCGAGTTCTTGCTTAGTTTCGTGGTTCATGCTCATAATCTCAATGGGTCCTTACTTTTCGGTAGATGAGCCACATAAATCATATGTCTATGAGGCATGCTAGATTAGTTAAGCCAAGGATGCTCTTATGTCTAGAAATGCTTCTTGGTTATATTGATGGGTTCCATAGTTAGTTGCTCTCTCAAATAGTTAACTATTTCTACTTAAATCAAGTTATCAAGTGCATTTAAGCAATGAGATTGTTGATTATTTCCTTTCTTATCAATATTTCATTGTATTTATTATGTTATATTTGCTATATTTTTATTTTCCTTATTGTAATTATTTTTCTCATATTTGTAATAGGTGTTTCTTTTATTTAAGAAATCGTTTTTCTTCCTAAGTGAAATAAGAGAAAAAATATACATTTTTTAGCATGGTATCAGAGTAGTAATAAAAAACCCTAAAATTATCTTAACCTAGATCTAGTTGACACCGCCACCCTCAGCCACCATCGCCGCTCGCCACCTTCGTCATTGGTATAGCCGTCAGTCGCTCGTATCTCTGACGGGTAGATCTGCGTCAGCTCATTTGTTCTCGTTCATGGGTCTGTGCGAATATCGTTTGATTTTTGTGGGTTTCGACCGATTCCCATTCTAGTTCTCCGTTCCAGTCCTTCATTCCAGTCCATCATTCTCTCTTACGTGGGTTTTGTTTTCGGCCAGATCAAAATAATTTTGCGTGGGTTTCATTTTCGCTCGTGTGGTCGTTGGCCCAGCCTTGCGCCGATCGTGTTTGTCTATCACTGCCTTGCTACCACCACCATCCACCATCGTCAGATCTGACCGTCAACTGCTGCCGGTGTTTTTCAGCCGTGGTTGTTTGTTTTTGCTATCTGATTCTGCTGCCAGTGTTTGTTTCTCCTTATTTTTCTTGGATTTGGTCTGCTTTGACTTTAATTTTTCAGCAATAATGTCTAATGAAAAGTTACTATTGCTAAGGTTTCAGACCATCGAATCCACTCCAACACTCCTACTGTCCAAATAACTTCCATTCGACTTAATGGGGATAACTTCCTTCGTCGGTCCCAAAGTGTTCGAATGTATATTAATGGGAAGGGAAGATTGGCTATATTACAGGAGAAAAAAACACCCCTACCCCATATGACCCTTCTTTTGCCGCGCGGGATGCTGAAAATTCCATGGTCATGACTTGGCTTGTAAATTCCATGGCTGAAAATTTAATGGTCATGACTGTGCTATTCTATTGCAAAGGAATTGTGGGATTTACAAGCCTATCCCACAGTTGTGCTCTGATTTGGAAAACCAATCACAAGTATTTTAGTTGAATCTCAAATTAGGAGATATGAGGCAAGGAAGTCACTCGGTCAAACAATTTTTCACTCTCTTAAAAGAATTTGGCAAGATCTTGATCTCTTTGATACATATGAGTGGAGATCTACATATGGCTAAAAATATTACAGGAAAACAGTGGAGGACGGCCATATCTATAAATTTATTGTCGGCCTCAATGTTGAATTTGACGAGGTTCGAGGTAGAATCTTGGGAAAACTACTCTTCCAACTATTAATGATGTTTTTTCTAAAGTTCGTAGTGAAGAAAGTCACAGGAATGTGATGTTTGGAAAAAAAAACCCATTGGGTTAGTCAAAATTTCTGCGTTGGTAACTGAACATACTGCCATGAAGGCCTCTGATCATTTCAGCAAGACACATGAAAAGTGTTAACTTTTTCTTTGATCGTAATTCTATGTTGTCTATATTCACGATTTATTAGATTCTTAGCTTCTCAAGTATCTCTTAATATCAATCCAAGTATAAACTGATACTAAGATTTCTTCGTGAGAACCAATGTCGAACACAGAGATTTTTTGTAACTAATTGTTTGCTTATATTGAAAATCTCGAGGAAAAGAAAAACAATTAAAAGAGGAATCAATTCAGAGTGTGAACACATAATGAATTAAACTTTTTAGTTGCAGCTACAAATCTGGGGGCGACTTATGAACAATGCAATTTCAGTGATGTGAAAGATAAAGAAAAGAGTGTTGAAGACCGTCATTCATCAATCTGTCAAATATCAATCTAAATGCATCGATCAAACCTTCAACCACAGTTGGTTCATACCCTTCGGCAGAAAAGCCACACTAGTCATATATCTATGATGCGTATTAGTTTGAATGACTTCAAGACAAATCCTATTTCTAAGATTAACTTCTGAGCTACAGAATGAAGCCTATGATTACTTGCTCTTTCGAGTAGCCGACATCTGGCACTAAAATAACGTTCTCACGTTAAAACAATGACAAATGAATGTACTGCTGTAAATGATCAAGGATTTAAACTTGCTTTCAACAAGATTGATCAACATAGCCTCCAACCCTCGTGGAGGTTTAGCTACTCATACTAAGTCGTGAAATGTATGTGAACATGAAGATCAACAAAGAGATATGAAGTTGCAATGTATTAAAATTGTTAACTAATTGCAGTTCTAGATTTGATGACAAAACAAGTTTCTAAACACTGGCTATGCACTTTAATGATAAAAAGATTGAAAGAAGAAGTTGTTGGCAAGAGTGTCCAGCTCGCCAACAGTGAAGGGATGTCGCTGAAATTGCAGATGGCAATCGAAGCAGCGGTGTAGTCTTCGTTTCTATCGAGCCTCAGTTCATCACTATCTTCGTGGTGGTTGTGCAAAATGACCTTCGCAGCCGTCGCTGTGAGGAGGATGGAGCTGGTGTGTGGCGGCACTTCCCACAGAACTGATTGCTGCTAACCCTATTTTTCTTATATGAATTTCCGTGTTCTTTTTTTTCTTCTTCTTGGGTGGCTTTTATAGTCCTCACCGTAGTACTTTCCATATTGGCGCAGGGTGGGCCCACAGCGCGTTTGGCTCCATCCTTTCTGACCACGCAATCCGTCTCTGTCTAACGGCTCATAGTACTGAATCATAGGTTTTGTCTTTATTAGCCATGCGTTGATGTGATCTTCGTCGCATGGTTGCGATGACTGCAAACAAAGCGTTCAAGGGCGTTAATTCTCATGAATAATATCTTTTTTTACCGTTTTGTACACTTGTGCGCATAATAAGAATACATTAGAGAATTGTGCGTTGAAACGGTCTTATTTTCACTAATCTTTCATTTATTCTGAGTAAAATAAGTAAAATAACTTGTATTCCTACAAGTTATCACACCCCTAAATTTAGAATAAAGCTTGTCCTCAAGCGTATCTTTACTAAAGAAATCCAACGCC
This sequence comes from Lagenaria siceraria, assembly GCA_002890555.2. Taxonomy (NCBI): domain Eukaryota; kingdom Viridiplantae; phylum Streptophyta; class Magnoliopsida; order Cucurbitales; family Cucurbitaceae; genus Lagenaria; species Lagenaria siceraria. The sequence continues at coordinate 4,369,214 of CM016490.1, forward strand.
ACATCTTCTTTTCTTGTTTTCATAGGCCTCTCAGAATACCTTTCTATTCTCACAAACGCACTCACACTACATCTACTCTTAACCTTGTCACTTGTCCCGAAGTAGTTCCTAAGTTTGAATGCGGCAAGCTTTTTTTCAAAAATTTACTTTTTCATTTCGTACATTTCTTTTCCTATATTTTGACTTTACCCACTGCTTAAGTCCTAGACTTGTTAAAGTTTTTTTTTGTTTTTTTGTTTTTTTTAGATGCGCTGCTTCAGGCTACATGCCTTCGTTTTGGCTTGCCAGCACGGGTGTCATGCACAACATCCAACTACGAGCACATTCCCTTCATAACTTTCAGACTCTTATCTTGATTTTTTTTTTTTTTAATACAAGACATAGGAATTTTCACCCAAGTGCTATAATGCGTTGATTCAGGTTACTAACCTTCGTTTTGGCTTGCCAGCACGGGTGTCATGCGCAACATCCAACTACGGGCTAGTACCCTTCACGACTTAACTCTTATCTCTGGCTAAAGACATTGGAGTTACGTGGATAACACTTGGCAGGTGCGCAATCTTAGGCAAACTTTTCACCACCCCTAAATTTTGAGAGTCGCAAGGTCCGCATTCCGTTTAAAGAAAAAAAATAGAAGAGAACTGTAGAAAAATTTTAAAAGAAAAGTTCGATCTATAGCTTGCGCACAAAGGAACTTGGGACATACTTCTGTAAGACAATATCTATAGTATCAAGAGGTGTAGTGAAAGAACTGTTGTGACAATGTATGGTATAATTATCATCACAGGGCCAAATATTCAACGCCGAGAAAAAAACTAAAGCCATGTATTTCAAAAGGAAAGATAGCGATATCAGCCAAGAATAAAGAGTGAAAAGATGAAGGCATTCAACTCGTGTTCTAATTAAAGTATTCAGATACATGGTGTAAAGCGTTGACAAAAAGAAAAAAACTTGCAGAATTATAAATAAGGACAAAACACCCCTAAATTTTATTTCGGCCGGTCTGTAGGATCAGTCCTGCGTTCAGGAGCAGGAGTTGAAGCCGGTGGAAAGACGAACGGCTGGAGAAGATGTTCTGGGATCTCTGGCAGTGGCAATGCAGTGCGATGAGCTAGTAATTGCTACATGTAAGTCAATGTGAATTGGAACTGCTCATCATGTCTTGGTGCTAACATACGCAGAGCCTGTGTACTCCGCTCCTCCTGTTGACGCATTTCCTGCAAAACGGGTGTGAGGATGGCATCACGCATGTACTGCTGTAATCCTTCCAATTCCACTTCAATTTCATGTTGGGGCATCTGCGGGGGATAAGTAGTCGAGGCGTTGGGAGGAGGAGGAAGTGGGCATGTTTCCTCAATCGCAGGCGGCAAGGGACGCGATGAACTTGCGCCTTTGGCCCCTTTGAGTGACTCATTAACATCCCACCGTGGAGAAGGGGGAGGTGAAGGTAATTTTGGATTTGTGGGAGATAATGGGTGGCTGATTGGGGAAGGCAAGGGTTTATCATTGGGGGATGGTGGCGAAGGATGTGGGCCTACATGTTCATCGCTGACCCCAGGGCTGGGCACGGGCTCGTCATTGCTTACCACAAAGACTGCCTTCCAACGCCGCTTCGACTTAGGTGGCGAAGGTGGGCGCACTGCTTTGGCCTTAGGGGCCCCCTTTTGTATTATAACAAGCTCTGGTCAATGTGGGGAGTCCTTAAGCAGCCGTCGCAGGGTTTTGTTGTCAATTACCCCATTGATGTCAATATATTCTTCCTCCGCGAACGGAAGGTCTGGATGTTGGAGCACAGCATTGACGCATAGCGAGACAATCATCCAAGGAAAGAATAACTGCCCGCGTGGCTTGTTGAAGACGCTGCGAACTTGCACCGCTATAATGCAACCAACATCAATAGGGATTCGCTGCATGATACAGTATGCAGCCATGACTCGATCCCGGGAAACAGATGCATCATGGGTTGTTGGAATCAGCCTTTTTTTGACAAAATACATCCACAGGTTGGCTTCAGGCGTGAGGCATTTGGATGGGAGGGTATGAACTCCTGTGGGTGATGTCTCCCAAGTCGTCCCAGGTTTAGTCATAACCCGGATGGCATCTTGCATCAGCTCACTGGGAGTGTGGGCAATGATGCAATTGCCTTCAGCCTCCGGGTTGTCTTACAGACTGAATAGAGCGTTAATCTCCCTGGCGTTGAATGGAACTTCGCAACCATGGACTACCGCCATGTCCTACCGCCATGTCCATGTCTTCATGTACTTGCCCTTGGTAAAAAGCTCGGACAATAGCGGGCGCCATGAGTTCGGGGCCAGCACAGAAATTTCGCCAGCCATGGTGGTCAATGAGCTCAGTGATGTATGCAGGTAGTGGGGCTGCTTAAGAATCCCACTTCGATTAGTAGATCACCGAAGGGCTTGCGTCGACCCCTCCCTTTCTCCTTTTCTGGAGACTCTTCCACCAATCTTTGCTTGCCCTTGTCCTTTTGCTGCGGCCGCAATGATGGAATGGAGCCTCCATCTTCAACCCTTTTTCTCTTCGCGGGCTTCTTTGCGGGAGCTGCTGTGGTGGCAGGACAACTCCCCGTTGTATGGTTGGGTTTTTCGGACCCAACCTTCCTTCTCTTAGGCCCCTCTTTCTTGCTAGGGGCATTCAATGATGCAGCCAGTGCTACATCTTCTTCAACTTGGAGCTCTCACTCAAGCTCCAATGCTGCTGCGTCCAAGGCTTTTGTGGCCACATCGTCCTGCAGCTTAGCTTCAAGCTCTTTGGCTGCTTTGGCTACACTACTATTGTTGGCTGGAGAATCAGCGGTATGGAATTTGGAGTAGACACAAGCAGCCGCATGATCCTCCGCCTCTTTTCGGAGTTCTCGCAACTCCTTTTTCAACTTGGCCTTTGCCTTGGCCAATTTCGCTGTCGTGCGGTCAAATGATGATGCAGCCACAACAACCTTAGGACTGGTTGTAGTGACTGCAGGTTCTTCGAAGGTGACTACAACCTTCTTTAATGGGCGCCTTTGTAGAGGAGCTACCCATTCATCTTCTTCGTCAGGGTCGTTCCGACGTTTTGTTGCAGTAGGAATAATGTGCGCATCATTGGAACTTCCCTCAGGAGACCCTCGAGCTTCTGGCAGCTTAAGCTCTTCAGAGATATTCACCGCAGGGGTCTCCATCTGCGGCGAATTTTCTGGTTGTGGTGGTGACTGCTGCCACTATTCACTTTGAGCAACAGCCCCTTTTCCTTCAACTGCCATAGGTGCAGCCGTGTCCTAGGCGTTGGTTGCCTGTGGGCCAGCCAGGTCCCTGACCTCACAAAGTATCTCCGCGGTGCGTTCAAGTGGAGCGCGCACCGACTCGCCTTCATCACCTTCTTCCAACTCAACCATGTTGAGCTCCAAAGTTCCTGCTCGGAAACTAGGAGAGGGTTGGTTGACTTCTCCATCCTCAGCCGGAGTGTTCGATGCAGACTCCCGACGTTCAATGCTGGCAAGGGTATCATCAAAGACATGCTCATCCCATCTTCGGGCTTCACTTGAGCCAACCAACGCACTGCATGCATCATTGGAGTTCAGAGACGCGCCTGATGGTTTGTGTCCATCCACAGGTTGGATGATGGGGTCAGCTTCACTTAGATTTCCTGCGGAAGATTCTGCAAGGAATCTCATTCTAGAGCACTTGATGCAAGATTTGACGCGTGGTGGTTTAAGATATGTGGCAGCTGACGGGTGAAGCTTGGGTGTGGCAGGGGTTGGCGATGGCGAATGACTTGTCTGTGAGGGTGAAGTGGAAGGTTTTGGTGGAGAAGAGTTGGATGGATGTGATGTTGGTGGAGAGTCTGGGAAAGGTGGGAATTCAACCGCTAATGGTCGTGCGTCGATTGGCTGCTGAGGCGTTTGCTCTTAATACTCGTCAGAGTCTGAATCGATGATCACCACAGGAGGTGGTCGATGCAATGGTGGTTGTTGGGGTGCTGGGAATGCGGTGAAAAAGGATGGTCGCACGACAGGTGAAGGGGCGCAGTGATGAAAAGAAGGAGGTGGAGTGATTGGTCGGACGGATGGGGGGCGAATGTGAGGGTTATGTTGGGTTGGTACTGGTCTGGAAACTGGAAGTGGGGGAGGATGAGAAGGGTTTGGGATTGTAGGTGAAGGCTGGCGAACACTAGATGAGGAGGAAGACGAGGGGGTGGAATATTGCGTAGGGTAAGAGGAAACTACACTGTCTTCACCATCGTTGGCGAAGTTGTTCTGGGAGTCACCAGTGGACATTGACAAGCAGTGACGCTTAAAGGTGTGCTGCAAGCTACTTGGACCACTGCCTCCTTGTTCGACGGCAAGCAGGTGCATAATGTATTGGTGACGCGTCTGAATCGGAGTCGTTTGAATCCGAGTTTATGACCACCAATGACAGTGCTTAGCACGAAGAGGATGGAAACTCACAGGCCAGAGGTGTGATGTTTAATGGTTCTGGAGGAGGCGCTTCCACAGAGTCTTCTGAATCTGAGTCAATGACGATCACCAGTGATCACTTTGGGGGTGGAAACTCAACGGCGATGGGCTTGACGTTGAGTGGTATTTATGTAAATGGGTTCTTTGGCGGTGGTCGAACCTTTGAGGAAGACGGGGCTGAAGAAGACGTGGGGGCTTGCATGGACATTACCGGTGACGGGTATGTGAGTTCAATCGGCTGTAAGCTAAAGAAATGCAATGCGAGCGAATAAGGGTGTATTTATACTGATCCGACATGTGCAAGGGTAATGAATGCATTCAGAGGATGACGCCCCTGATTACCCGTGAATCAAAACGTTTTCTTGAGCCGTGTGATTTGCAGTTTTTCCCGCAGTATCTACTGCATATGTCATGGGTGCAGGCACTTGAGTGAATTGATGTCTAATCGAGATCTTCTACATGCGTCCACGCTCGCTGCATACCCCCTTAGGTTTGGACGCAGCCCCAAAATTTAAACGAATAACGCATTGAATGCATTCCATGTAGTTCGGAAGTCATATGTACACTACAGCAGACTATCTAATTCAACTATACTACTCCTATATAAAAGAAAAACAAATACGATAAAACAAGCAACAAAAAGTAAAGAAATGAATAAGAAACAGATAGAGGACATCCCTGGAATTGTTTTTGTCTGTTATTTCACCGTGGGGATCCTCTATACACGTTCTTAGGCTTGTTCGCGGAGGTCAATGGAGGCTTTTTCCCTGTCAATCATGCCTCCATAGTAGGGCTTCACTCGCTGCCCGTTGACCTTGAATGTGCCATCATCATTCATTAATTCCACTGCTCCATGTGGGAAAACTGTTTTAATTGTGAACGGCCCAGACCACCTCGATTTCAATTTACCTGGGAACAAACGCAATCTAGAGTTAAAAAGTAGAACTTTTTGCCCAACACATAGATCCTTCTTACTGAGCTTGCTATCATGCAATTTTTTAGTTTTCTCTTTGTAGATCTTTGCGTTCTCATAGGCAGCTAATCGTCATTCTGTTAATTCATTCAATTGCAGTTTTTTGGCCTCTCCCCCTAACTCCAGGTCAAGGTTCAACCGCTTTAATGCCCACTGTGCTTTTTGTTCGAGTTCCAACGGCAAGTGACAAGGTTTACCATATACCAACGCATATGGTGACATCCCTAAAGGTGTTTTGTAAGCATTGCGATAAGCCTACAGCGCTTCGTCTAAATGTTGTGCCCAATCCTTCCTAGATGCGTTCACCACTTTATCTAGTATTGATTTAATCTCTCTATTGGTCACCTCGGCTTGTCCATTGGATTGCGGATGATATGCGGTCGCTACCCTGTTCTTGACATTATATTTCATGAGAAGGTTAGTAATAATGCGATTAATAAAATGCGAACCTTCATCACTGATTAATGCTCGTGGAGTTCCAAAACGTGAAAACACGTTCTTCTTCAAAAATTTTGATACTGTGGCTGCATCATTCTTTGCGCATGAAATTGCTTCAACCCATTTGGACACATAGTCCACAGCTACCAAAATATACTGTTGTCCGCAAGAAGATGGAAATGGTCTCATGAAATCAATACCCTAAACATCAAACAGTTCCACTTCTAAGATTGAATTAAGAAGCATCTCATTCTTATTCGAGATATTCCCTGTTCACTGGCATCTGTCGCATTGTACAACATGGGCCCTTGCGTCTTTGAAGAGTGTAGGCCAAAAATAGCCACTTTGTAATATCTTGGCAGCAGTGCGCTGACCACCGAAATGACCTCCGTAGGGCGATTCATAGCATTGAGACAAGATTTGCAGAACTTCAGCTTCAGGTATGCAGCGACACATGATGTGATCTGGCCCCAATCTGTACAAATATGGCTCATTTCAGCAATAGAATTTGCAATCGTGCAACAATTTCTTTCGTTGTTGTGTGGTGAACTCAGTGGGCCATTGTCCACAGACAAGATAATTCACGATATCTGCATACCAAAGTTCCTTACATGACACATTCATTAGTTTCTCATCTGGGAAACTCTCTGCAATATCCTCCATTCTGTCTTGTACTTCTTTGTTTTCCAATCTCGACAAATGGTCAGCAACCTGATTTTCCGTTCCTTTTTTATCTTTAATGGTTAGGTCAAACTCTTGCATTAGGAGCACCCACCGAATGAGTCTAGGTTTGGCATCCTTCTTTGCCATTAAATGTTTGATCGCAAAATGATTAGTATAAATGGTTACAGGAGATCCCACTAGGTAGGCACGAAATTTGTCCAAAGTGAAGACTACCGCTAACATTTCGTTTTTCGTAGTTGTGTAGTGCTCTTGAGCATCGTTCATAGTTTTACTCGCGTAGAAAATTGGATGCAAGATTTTCTCTTTTCGCTGACCCAACACTGCTCCCACTGCGTAATTACTTGCATCGCACATTAGTTCGAACAGAATCGTCCAATCTGGTGCCACAAGAATTGGTGCCGAGATTAGCGCTTGCCGCAAGCTTTCGAACGCTTGCTCGCAAGATGCGTCGAAGATGTATGGGCAATCAACTTCAAGAAGATCACTCACTGGTCGGGCTATATGAGAGAAGCTCTTTATAAATCGTCTGTAAAAGCATGCGTGCTCTAGGAAACTTCTTAGTGTTTTCACATTTGTTGAAGGCGGTAGTTTAGCAATAGCGTCAACCTTTCCTTGATCCACCTCGAGACCGGATTTGGAGATTTTGTGTCCCAATACAATACCTTCCGTTATCATGAAATGACATTTTTCTCAATTCAATACCAGGTTGGTTTCTTTGCATCTTTTTAACACAACCTCTAGGTTGTTCAAGCAAGCAGGGTAAGAATCTCCAAAGACAGAGAAATCATCCATAAATACTTCCACAGAGCTTTCCAGAAAATCAGAAAATATGCCCATCATGCATCGCTGAAACGTTCCAGGTGCGTTGCATAACCTAAAAGGCATGCGTCTGAAGGCGAATGTCTCGTATGGGCAAGTAAAGGTCGTTTTCTCTTGATTTTCTGGTGCTATCACAATCTGGTTGTAGCCTGAATATCCATCAAGAAAACAAAAAAAATTCATTTCCTGCTAAACGATCAAGCATTTGATCAATGAATGGTAACGAGAAATGGTCTTTCTTGGTGGCGAGATTCAGTTTTTTGTAATCCATGCATATCCGCCACCTAGTTACTGTTCTTGAGTGAATGAGTTCGTTCTTGAACTAGGCTTACCCAACTGCTGTCTGAGATCAGGTAGATGACTCCTGCGTCGAGCCACTTTATAATTTCCTTTTTGACGACTTCTTTCATCGCAGGGTTTAATCTCCTTTGCCGCTCTACCGATCCAACTTTCCCTTCTTCGAGCCGAATTTTGTGCATGCAAAAGGAGGTGCTAATTCATCGAATATCTATAAGGGTCCAGCCTATGGCTTTAATATGTTTCTTCAAAACTTGCAATAAAAGTCGTTCGTTAGTTTGTGTAGAGATGAGGAGATAATGACAGGTAAAGTGTCATTATCTCCCAAGTATGCATATTTTAAATGAAAAGGGAGAGGTTTGAGATCTAGCAACGGTGTTTCCTCCAATGATCGCTTTGTTTTAGTAAGTGTTTTGTTGCTTAAGTCGATGGATTCGAATGAGTTGGTTGTGTGTATAGATAGGACATTTTCCTCTGCGTCTGGTAACAAGATTTCAGCTTCTCCTGTATCCGACTTCTCCAAGTGGACCCAATAATTCAGTTCCCTGTTCTCCACGAGCTGACAGGATTCAGCGTCATTGGGGTACTTCATTACGTTGAACATATTAAATTTTATTTGCTGATCGTTAACACGGATGACTAACTCTCCCTTCTGGACATCAATGAATGCTCGTCCCATTGCGAGGAAAGGTCTTCCCAAGATTATTGGCACTTCCTTGTCAGATTCATAATCCAATATGATGCAATCAGCTGGAAAAATGAACTCGTTGACCCTCACTAATACATCCTCGATTTTTCCTTCCGGATGTGTTATAGATCTGTCAGCCATTTGCAAGGTTACACTTGTGGGTGGGGCTTTGTCAATTTCGAGTTTCTTAAATATTGAAAGCAGCATCAGGTTGATGCTTGCTCCCAAATCGCATAATGCTCGTCCCACATCCATCCCTCCTACTGAGCATGGTAGTGTAAAACTCCCAGGGTCTTTCATCTTTTGGGGTATGATATTTTTTATCAAAGCGCTGCACTCTTGCATCAGAGCAATCGTTTCTATATCCTTTATTCGTCGTTTCTTTGAAAGTATGTCTGTCAAGAATTTGACATAGCTTGGCATCTGCTCCAACGCTTCAATTAAAGAAATATTGATGTGCAGTTGCTTCAAATGATCCATGAAATGTCTAAAATGAATTTCATCATTTTTCTTTCACAGCCTTTGAGGGAAGGGTGGATGCGCCGATTGCCCTGCTTCACCAGTGCTTTGCTTTTGTTTCTTTGTGCCCTGCATTAACGTAGGCTGTTGGTTATTTTGTGCCAAGGGGGCTGAACTAGTTGTTTCATTGGACTTGAGAATTTTTGGAGAGGCTATCTGGTTCGCTGGTGGTATTTCTGGTAGGGTGAGTGACTGTTAGGGTTGTTTTTCTGCTGCGCAATGTCACCGCTTGACATTGTTCTTTGCCATTATTATTTGGTGCCTCCGTGTTACTTGGAAGGACACCAGGAGACCTACTACGGAGTTCTTTAGCAATCTGTCCCATTTGGACCTCCAGATTTCGAATTGATGTAGCCTGGCTCTGGATCAACGCATCATTTTTCATAATGTATGTTGTCAGCAACTTTTCCAAACTAGTTCCTGAAGTTGACTCTTGCTGAGGCCTGTTGTATGTTTGTTGCTGGTTGTGCGTCCCTGAGCTTCATGTGAAGCTGGACGCATTACCATTGAAGCCAGATGGCGCAGTCCTGTGACTTTGTTGCTGACTCCCAGATTGTTCTCCAGTAGTTTGCTGATTTTCTCCCCATTGAAAGTTGGGGTGATTTCTCCACCCGAGGTTGTATGTCTTCGAATATGGGTTGTTTTTAATAAAATATACTGATTGGGGATTAAAGGGACACATATCAAACCCATGGGGTTCCCCGCATCCCACACAACTTAGCACCGCCTGATTCACCAAGTTAACTTGTTTTGCATGCCCACTTGTGGGATTATTGTTTGCTGCCATATTTTGAAGAATAGTGGTCATTGTTGACATTTGAGCTGATAATTGGGCCACCGCATCGCTTTCTATCAAATTGACGCTCCTCTTTCGTTCTAAGGTTCGATTGCCATAGCCATCATCATCCCATTCAGTTGTATTACGCGATATTCTGTCGAGAGTAGCTTTAGCTTCGGCGTATGTTTTATCCATCAACCCTCCAGCTGCTGATGCGTCTGCTATAGCTTGCGACGCACGGTCCAACCCGTTGTAAAACATTTCCATTTGAATGCAATCAGGGATTCCATTGTGTGGACAGTTTCTAACCAGCTTCTTGAATCTAGTCCATGCATCGCAAAGGGTTTCAGTATCTTTTTGCATGAAGTTTGCAATCTCGCGGCAACGTCTGCATTCACTGTAGGAGGGAAAAACTTCTGCATGAATCTAGTAACCATTTGTTCCCATGTGGTTATCTCACTGGGTTCTAAAGAGTAGGCCCATTGTTTTGCTTCGTTGCGTAAGGAAAAAGGGAACAAAGTCAGTCGAATTCCTTCTGGTGTGATTCCGGGAATATCGAAAGTGTTGCAAATCTCCATAAAACTGGTGAGATGCACATGTGGGTCTTCACCTGGCGCTCCTCCAAACTGGCCTGCTGTTTGGAGCATCTGAAGCATCACTGACTTCATTTCAAACCTCGTCCCTTCAAAGACTGGTCGCGTTATGCCAGGAGAGAAATCATATAGATTCGGTGACACATATTCTCGCATTGGTCTATCATGATCATGCGCCAACAAAATTGGGTTAGGCTGAACTGCATTAGCATCTTGATTTGCTGGATTCTGTTGTTCAGCCATATTTCTCGCTTGTCTTCTTTGCCGGTTTCTTCTGATCCTACGTCGGAAGGTGCGTTCAATCTCAGGGTCAATACCAAGCTCAGGTTCTGAACCTTCGCTCATATACTGTTTGTGACCTCCCGGAGGAAGTTACAATACGCCTGAATGTGATGGTCCTGCAAAAGATAAACAAGTTAAACAAAGTTAGCCGTAAAAATCCCCGCCAACGGCGCCAAAAACTTGTTGGAATTATTATTAGTGTTACTAATTTGTCTATATTCACAATCTATTGAATTTCTAGTATCTCAAGTTTGTCTTAATATCAATCCAAGTATAAACTGATACTAAGATTTCTTGGTGAGAACCAAGGTCGAACACAGGGATTTTTGTAACTGGTTGTTTGCTTAAATTGGAAATCTTGAGGTAATAAAAATCAAGAGAGGAGTCAATTCAGAGTATGAACAGTAAATGGATTAAACTTTTTAAGTTGCAACTACAAAATTGAGGGTGACTTATGAACAATGCAATTTCAGTGATGTGAAAGATAAAGAAAAGAGTGTTGGAGACCGTCATTCATCAATCTGTCAAATACCAAATTAAATGCATCAATCAAATCTTCAAACACAGTTGGTTCATACCCTTCGGCAAAAAAGCCACACTAGTCATATATCTATGATGCGTGTTAGTTTGAATGAATCTGAGACAAATCCTATTTCTAAGACTAACTTCTCAGCTACAACAATGAAGCCTATGAGTACTCACTCTTTCGAATAGCCGATCACTAGCACTAAAATAACGCTCTCACGTTAAAACAATGACAAATGATTTAACAATGCATTGTTGTAGATGATCTAGGATTTAAACTTACTTAAACAAGACTGATGAACACAGCCTCCAACCCTCGTAGAGGTTTAGCTACTAATATTGAGTTGTGAAATATATGCAAATATGAAGAACACAAAGGAATGCGAAGTTTCAATATATTGAAATAATAATCACTTGAAGTTTTTTTGATTCGATGATAGAATATCTAAACACTGATTATGCACTAAGTGATGAAAGGATTGAGAGAAGAAACTATAGGCGAGAGTGTTCAGCTCGCCAACAATGAAGGTGCATCGCTGATATTGCAAATGGTGATTGAAGCGGCAGTGTGGTCTTCGTCTCTGTCGAGCCTCCATTCACTGCGTTCCTCGTGGTGGTTGTGCAAAACTGACCCTCGCAGCTGTCGCTGTGAGGAGGAAGAAGATGATGTGTGGCGGCGCTTTTTCCCAATGTTGCTGCTACTAACCCTACTTTTTCTTTTTATGAATTTCTGGTCTGCCTTTTTTTCTTCTTGGGCGGCTTTTATAGTCCTCACCGTAGTACTTTCCATATTGGCGCAGGGTGGGCCCACAGCGTGTTTGGCTCCGTCCTTTCTGACCGCGCAGTTCATCTCTGTCTAACAGCTCATGGTACTGAATCGTAGGCTTTGTCTTTATTAGCCATGCGTTGATGTGATCTTCGACGCATAGTTGCGATGACAATATTTTGCAAACAAAGCGTTCAAGGACGTTAATTCTCATCAATAATATCTTTTTTTACCGTTTTGTACACTTGTGCGCGTAATAAGAATACATCAAAGAATCATGCGTTGAAATGGTCTTATTTTCACTAATCTTTCATTTATTATGAGTAAAAGAAGTAAAATAACTTGTATTCCTACAAGTTATCAACCGTGCGTCGCAAGCCATAGCAGACGCATCAGCAGTTGGGCATGCAAAACAAGTTAACTTGGTGAATCAGGCGGTGCTAAGTTGTGTGGGATGCGGGGAACCCCATGAGTTTGATATGTGTCCCTTTAATCCCAAATCAGTATGTTTTATTAAAAACAACCCATATTCAAAGACATACAACCCCGGGTGGAGAAATCACCCCAACTTTTAGTGGGGAGGAACTCGGCAAGCTACTGGAGAACAATCTGAGAGTCAGCAACAGAGTCATAGGACTGCGCCACTTGGCTTTAATGGTAATGCGTCCAACTTCACAGGAAGCTCAGGGGCGCATAGCCAGCAGCAAACATACAACAGGCCCCAGCAAGAGTCAAGTTCAGGAACTAGTTTGGAAAAGTTGCTGACAACATACATTATGAAAAATGATGCATTGATTCAGAGCCAGGCTACATCAAAACGAAATCTGGAAGTCCAAATGGGACAGATTGCTAAAGAACTTCGTAGTAGGCCGCCTGGTGTCCTTTCAAGTAACACGGAGGCGCCAAAGAATAATGGCAAGGAACAATGTCAAGTGGTGACATTGCGCAGCGAAAAGACAACCCTAGCAGACACTGACCCTACCAGAAATACCTCTACCACAACAACCACCAGCGAACTAGATATTGATATCTCTCCAAAAATTCTCAAGTCCAATGAAACAACTAGTTCAACCCCCTTAGCACAGAATAACCAACAGCCTACATTGATGCAAAGTAGATAGAAACAGAAGCAAAGCACTGGTGAAGTAGGGCAATCAGCGCATCCACCCTTCCCTCAAAGGCTGCGAAAGAAAAATGATGAAATTCAGTTTAGACGTTTCATGGATCATTTGAAACAGCTGCACATCAATATTCCTTTAATCGAAGCGTTGGAGCAGATGCCAAGTTATGTCAAGTTCTTGAAAGACATACTTAAAAAAACGACGAATAAAGGATATAGAAACGATTGCTTTGATGCAAGAGTGCAGCACATTGATAAAAAATATCATACCCCAGAAGATGAAAGACCCTGGGAGTTTTACACTGCCATGCTCAATAGGGGGATGGATGTGGGACGAGCATTATGCGATTTGGGAGCAAGCATCAACCTGATGCCGCTTTCAATATTTAAGAAACTCAGAATTGGTGAAGCCCGACCCACAAGTGTAACCTTGTAAATGGCTGACCGATCTATAACGCATCCTGAAGGATATATTGAGGATGTATTAATAAGGGTCAACGAGTTCATTTTTCCAGCCGATTTCATCATATTGGATTATGAGGCTAACAAGGAAGTGCCAATAATCTTGGGAAGACTTTTCCTCGCAACCGGACGAGCATTCATTGATGTCCAGAAGGGAGAGTTAATCATCCGCGTTGACGATCAGCAAATCAAATTTAATATGTTCAACGCAATGAAATATCCCAATGATGCTGAATTCTATCAGCTTGTGGAAAACAGGGAATTGAATTATTGGGAAGCAGTGGAGTCCCACTTGGAGAATTTGGATACAGGAGAAGCTGAAAACCTGTTACTGGACGCAGAGGAAAATGTCCTAGCACACACAGTCAACTCATTCGAATCCATCGACTTAAGCAACAGAACACTTACTAAAACAAAGCGATCATTGGAGGAAGCACCATTGCTAGATCTCAAACCTCTCCCTTTTCATTTAAAATATGCATACTTGGGAGATAATGACACTTTACCTGTCATTCTCTCCTCATCTCTACACAAACTAACGAACGACTTTTATTGCAAGTTTTGAAGAAACATATTAAAGCCATAGGCTGGACCCTTACAGATATTCGATGAATTAGCACCTCCTTTTGCATGCACAAAATTCGGCTCGAAGAAGGGAAAGCTGGATCGGTAGAGCGGCAAAGGAGATTAAACCCTGCGATGAAAGAAGTCGTCAAGAAGGAAATTATAAAGTGGCTCGACGCAGGAGTCATCTACCCGATCTCAGACAGCAGTTGGGTAAGCCTAGTTCAAGAACGAACTCATTCCCTCAAGAACAGTAACTGGGTGGCGGATATGCATGGATTACAGAAAACTGAACCTCGCCACCAAGAAAGACCATTTCTCGTTACCATTCATTGATCAAATGCTTGATCGTTTAGCAGGAAATGAATTTTTTTTGTTTTCTTGATGGATATTCAGGCTACAACCAGATTGTGATAGCACCAGAAAATCAAGAGAAAACGACCTTTACTTGCCCATACGAGACATTCGCCTTCAGACGCATGCCTTTTAGGTTATGCAACGCACCTGGAACGTTTCAGCGATGCATGATGGGCATATTTTCTGATTTTCTGGAAAGCTCTGTGGAAGTATTTATGGATGATTTCTCTGTCTTTGGAGATTCTTACCCTGCTTGCTTGAACAACCTAGAGGTTGTGTTAAAAAGATGCAAAGAAACCAACCTGGTATTGAATTGAGAAAAATGTCATTTCATGATAACGGAAGGTATTGTATTGGGACACAAAATCTCCAAATCCGGTCTCGAGGTGGATCAAGGAAAGGTTGACGCTATTGCTAAGCTACCGCCTTCAACAAATGTGAAAACACTAAGAAGTTTCCTAGAGCACGCATGCTTTTACAGACGATTTATAAAGAGCTTCTCTCATATAGCCCGACCAGTGAGTGATCTTCTTGAAGTTGATTGCCCATACATCTTCGACGCATCTTGCGAGCAAGCGTTCGAAAGCTTGCGGCAAGCGCTAATCTCGGCACCAATTCTTGTGGCACCAGATTGGACGATTCTGTTCGAACTAATGTGCGATGCAAGTAATTACGCAGTGGGAGCAGTGTTGGGTCAGCGAAAAGAGAAAATCTTGCATCCAATTTTCTATGCGAGTAAAACTATGAACGATGCTCAAGAGCACTACACAACTACGAAAAATGAAATGTTAGCGGTAGTCTTCACTTTGGACAAATTTCGTGCCTACCTAGTGGGATCTCCTGTAACCATTTATACTAATCATTTTGCGATCAAACATTTAATGGCAAAGAAGGATGCCAAACCTAGACTCATTCGGTGGGTGCTCCTAATGCAAGAGTTTGACCTAACCATTAAAAATAAAAAAGGAACGGAAAATCAGGTTGCTGACCATTTGTCGAGATTGGAAAACAAAGAAGTACAAGACAAAATGGAGGATATTGTAGAGAGTTTCCCAGATGAGCAACTAATGAATGTATCATGCAAGGAACCTTGGTATGTAGATATCGTGAACTATCTTGTCTGCGGACAATGGCCCACAGAGTTCACCACGCACCAACGAAAAATACTGTTGCACGACTGCAACTTCTATTGTTGGGATGAGCCATATTTGTACAGATTGAGGCCAGATCACATCATGTGTCGCTGCGTACCTGAAGCTAAAGTTCCGCAAATCTTGTCTCAATGCCACGAATCGCCCTACGGGGGTCATTTCGGCGGTCAGCGCACAGCAGTCAAAGTATTACAAAGTGGCTATTTTTGGCCTACACTCTTCAAAGACGCAAGGGCCCATGTTGTACAATGCGACAGATGCCAGCGGACAGGGAATATCTCGAATAAGAATGAGATGCCCCTTAATTCAATTTTAGAAGTCGAACTGTTTGATGTTTGGGGTATTGATTTCATGGGACCATTTCCATTTTTTAGCGGACAGCAGTATATTTTGGTAACTGTGGACTATGTGTCCAAATGGGTTGAAGCAATTGCATGCGCAAAGAATGATGCAACCACAGTATCAACATTTTTGAAGAAGAAAGTGTTTTCATGTTTTAGAACTCCACGAGCATTAATCAGTGACGAAGATTCGCATTTTATTAATTGCATTATCACTAACCTTCTCTTGAAATATAATGTCAAGCACAGGGTAGAGACCGCATATCATCCGCAATCCAACGGACAAGCCGAGGTGACCAATAGAGAGATTAAATCAATACTAGAAAAAGTGGTGAACGCATCCAGGAAGGATTGGGCAATCTAAGTGAAGCTGACCCGATCATCCAACCTGTGGATGGACCCCAACCATCAGGTGCGTCTCTGAACTCCAACGATGCATGCAGTGCCTTCGTTCGCTCAAGTGAAGCCCAAAGACGGGACGAGCAGGATGTCATTGGTGATATCCTTGCCAGCATAGAACGTCGGGAGTCTGCAGCGAACACTAGGGATGGCAAAAAAACTCGCGGGGTCGGGTCGGGGAATCCCCGGTTTGACCGGGGGTGGGGGTCAAACTGGGGCCCTTTTTAGGGTCCCCGTTCAGGAACGGGGATGTCATCCCCGCCCCGACCCGACCCCGACCCGACCAGTTTTTATATAAAATAATATATATATATATGTATGGATATAATAAATAATAATATTAATTATTAATATATTATATTGATATATAATTTACTAATTTAGTTAAATAAAAAGCCCAAAAGCCCAAAAGCCCAAAAAATCTAACCTAACACATTACACAAGTCACACTCACACAGCACCAGCAGCCTCCTCTCTCACTCTTCTCTTTTCACTTTTCTCTGCAACACAACAGCAGCCTCACGACCCTCACCTCAGTTTCAACTTCCACCAGCCCAGCCGTGAGTCGCCTCTCAGTCTCTCTACCGCCGTGTGCCTAGCCGTTGTGTCGTCCGCCAATCTGGGGTTTTTTTTTAAATATATGTATTTTTATTTAATTGTTTTTGTTTTATTTAATTGTTTTCATTTTATTATTTATAGTTCCAAATAGTAATTTAGAGATTAAAATGTATTTTGCTTTAGCATAACAATTCTCTATTTGATTATTACAATTATTCTCATAAACTATTGAGCATTTTTTTTAATATCATAATAGGGAATTTAAACCTCTGATTAAAGGAGGTAGTATGTACTTCAAACAAAATATTAATAGGATAAGATTCACATTTTATAGTTTCAAAACATATCTTCATTTATACTTTTGTTTTATTTTGTATAATTTGCTAGGTTCCAAAAAAATGTCTTCATCACCTTCAACAAATAAAGATTCTTCAAGTCCAAATATAAAGCCAATTCCAACCCCAAATTCAACTCCAATTTCAAGTCCAGTTTTAACCCCAAATTCAACTCCTTGTTCTTCAAATGATGATAATTTAATTGTTGATGATTGTGTTATTCTTGGCGAGGACACTGGAAATGGATCTATAAAGAGGAGATTGACATCTGTTGTTTGGAACCATTTTAAGAAGCAAAAAAATACATGGGGTAGATAAGGAGGTGTGTAATTATTGCAAACGAAAATTAGGGGGTGACAGTAAAAATGAAACCAAACATTTGCATGACCATATCAAGATATGCCCCTATAAAGGACAACAGGACATACGACAATCCCTGTTGAATCCTAACAAAGAGAAAAACAACACATCGAGTTTATATTATTTCGATCAGGACGCTACAAAAAGAGCATTAGCTAGGATGATAATCAAACATGAATATCCTCTCTCAATAGTTGAACATGAAGGTTTTAGGGAATTTTGTAATGTCATCCAACCATTATTTAAGATGGTATCAAGAAACACAATAAAGAAGGAGATCTTGAGAATTTATGACAGTGAGAAGTTGAAAACCATGACATTGTTGAATGAGATCAATGGAAAAATTGCCCTTACAACGGACATGTGGACTTCTAACCACCAAACAAAAGGTTATATGGCTGTCACGGCACATTTTGTTGATGATAGTTGGGTTTTGCAAAACAAAATAATTAGGTACATATCTAATTAACATTCTAGAATATTTCATTTCTAATTATTTGTACATATATGTCTGAAACTTTACTTTTTCATATATGTGTTATGTTAGGTTTATATATGTCCCTTCTCCACACACTTATGAGCTGCTTCATGAAGAAATAATGGAATGTCTATTAGACTGGAATATTGATCGGAAATTGTCATCTATAACTGTAGATAAATGTAGTACAAATGATTCCATGGTTAATATGCTTGTTGATAGTCTATCTGGAAATTTAATATTGGATGGGAGTTTATTTCACATGCGGTGTTGTGCTCATATTCTGAATTTAATTGTGAAAGATGGGTTGACAGTGATAGGAGATGAGATTGAAAGAGTTCGTAGTAATGTGTCTTTTTGGGTGCATACACAAAAGAAGAAAGAGAAATTTGAGGAAACTGCTCGTCGGTTGAATGTTTATGATGGTAGGATGTTGAGTCTTGATTGTTGTACTAGATGGAATTCTACATATTTTATGCTTGCCACTGCATTGAAGTACAAGGCTGTTTTTAGTCGATTAAAACAACGAGAGCCAAAATACAAGTGTTTACCTTTGGATCAAGATTGGGTATTAGCAAAAGAGATATGCGAGAAACTGAAAATATTTCATCACGTGACTGAAATATTTTTTGGATCCAAATATCCTACTCCTAATCTTTTTTTCCCAAAACTTTGTAAGTTGAAATTGGCTATTTCTGAATGGATGAATTCTAGCTTTGAGGAGATAAGAACCATGGCTTCAAATATGATTATAAAGTTTGATAAGTATTGGAAAAAAATTCATGGTATAATGGTCATAGCTGCAGTTTTAGACCCTCGTTACAAACTGAAGTTGATTGAGTTTTACTTCCCTCGAATTTATGGAGACACATTTTTTCTTGAGGTGGAAATAATTAAAAAAATTTGTTCAGATTTGGAGAAAGAATATCAGTTGAAGCATGAAGTTGAAGGTGATGATTCTCGCTCTAAAAATTTAGATGGAGCATCAAAGAATTTAAAATTTGATGGTTTTAATGATTATGACTTATTTGTATCAAATTCTAATACGATGAATCAGAAGCAACAGTTTGATGCATATTTAGACGAACCTGTCTTACCTCGATCATCTGATTTTGACATTCTGGGTTGGTGGAAATTGAATGGAGTCAAGTATCCCATTTTACAAGAAATTGCTAGAGACATATTAGCCATCCCATTATCTAGTGTTGCATCAGAATCTGCTTTCAATACCTGTGGTAGGATTATAAGCCCACATCGTAATAAACTTCATCCAAAGACAATAGAGGCTTTGATGTGCGCTCAAAATTGGATTACAACTGAAGTTTTGACAGGTTTGTTAGTTTGTTTATATGGTTTAACCTATCTTTCTTATTTAATATATTAATGAATATATTTTTACATTGTAAATATGTGACAAAATAAGGTACTAGCACAGGAAAAGAAATGGTAAAACATTTAGCCACTGTTCTAGAAGATTCAAAGTCTGATGAAGATGGAGTGGTGATGGAGGTATGCTTACTAATTAACATTATGTTGTCTAATTATTTTTTGTGACATTATTTATTAATTATATCTTAAATATAAGAGTAATACTCACAACTAAGGACAACATGCCGTTGAAAAAGGAGGACAAAATAAACATAAAATCATTGGCGACGGTGAAGAGGGAAGAACGAACAAGTTTATGATTGTGGCAATGTGGTTGTATTTGAAGTTATTGTACTTTGTACTTTTATTCAAACTTTATTTAATATGAGTTGTAAATTTATTTCATGAATTTGTGAACTTATGAAATGTAAAATTTATCAATTTTATTTGATGGTTTGTAAATTAATGAATTGAAAACCTTAATGATACAATTTAAATGGAGAATCCCCGCGGGAAATTAACAGGGGAATCCCCACGGGGAATCGGGGAATTAATCCCCGTGGGGACCCGATTCCCCCGATGGGGAATCCCTGCCCCCGTCACCGCCTTCAAATGGTAGGGACGGGGGCGGGATGGGGGTATATTCCCCTCACGGGAATGGGGACGGGGAAACCCCCCCCCCCCCCCCCGCCTCACCCCGGCCCCGTTGCCAACCCTAGCGAACACTCCGGTTGAGGAAGGAGAAGTCAACCAACCCTCTCCTAGTTCCCAAGTAGGAACTTTGGAGCTCAACACAGTTGAGTTGGAAGAAGGTGATGAAGGCGAGTTGGTGCACGCCCCACTTGAACGCATCGCGGAGATACTTTGTGAGGTCAGGGAACTGGCTGGCCCATAAGCAACCAACACCCAGGGCAAGGCAGCACCTGTGGCAATTGAAGAAAAAGGGGTTGTTGCCCAAAGTGAACATTGGCAGCAACCACCACCACAACTAGCAAATTCACCGCAGATAGAGACCCCTGTGGTGAATATCTCTGAAGAGCTTAAGCTGCCAGAAGCTCGAGGGTCTCCTAAAGGAAGTTCCACTGATGCGTCAACTGTTCCTACTGCAACTAGACGCAAGAACGACCCTGAAGAAGAAAAAGAATGGGTAGCCCCTCTACAAAGGCGCCCATTAAAGAAGTCTGCGGTCACCTTCGAAGAACCTGCAGTCACTACAACTAGTCCCGAGGTTGTTGTGGCTGCATTATCATTTGACCTCACAGCATAAAATTGGCCAAGGCAAAGGCCAAGTTGAAAAAGAAACTGCGAGAAGTCCGAAAAGAGGCGGATGATCATGCGGCTACTTGTGTCTACGCCCAATTCCATAGCACTGATTCTCCAGCCGACAATAGCAGTGTAGCCAAAGCAGCTCAAGAGTTCGAATCTAAGCTGCAGAACGATGCTGCCGCAGAAGCCTTGGACGCAGCAGCATTGGAGCTCGAGCGAGAGCTCCAAGTTGAAGAAGATGCAGCACTGGCTACATCATTCAACGCCCCTATGAAGAAATAGGGGCCTAACAGAAGGAAGCTTGGGTCCAGAAAACCCAGCCATACAATGGGGAGTTGTCCTGCAACCACAGCAGCCCCCGCAAATAAGCCCGAGAAGAGAAAAAAGGCTGAAGAAGGAGACCCCGTTCCACCATTGCGCCCGCAACAAAAGGACAAGGACAAGAAAATATTGGTAGAAGAGTCTCCAGAAAAAGAGAAAGGGAGGGGTCGACACAAGCCCTTCGGTGATCTACTAATCGAAGTGGGGTTCTTTCCTGAAGCAGTCCCACTGCCTGTATACATCACCGACCTCGTTGACCACCATGGCTGGCAAAATTTCTGTGCTGGTCCCAAACTCATGGCGCCCGCTGTTGTCCGAGCCTTTTACCAAGGGCAAGTACATGAAGACTTGGACATGGCGGTAGTCCATGGTTGCGAGGTTCTATTCGACGCCAGGGAGATTAATGCTCTATTTAGTCTGCGAGATAACCCAGAGGCTGAAGGCAATCGCATCATTGCCCACACTCCTAGTGAGTTGATGCAAGATGCCATCTGGGTTATGACTAAACCTGGGTCGACTTGGGAGACATCACCCACAGGCGTTCATACCCTCCCATCCAAATGCCTCACGCCTGAAGCCAACATGTGGGTGTATTTTGTCAAGAAAAGGCTAATCCCAACAACCCACGATGCATCTGTTTCCCAGGATCGATTGCATATTGTATCATGCAGCGAATCTCCATTAATGTTGGTCGCATTATAGTGGCCCAAGTTTGCAGCGTCTTCACACGCAGGCAATTATTCTTTCCTTGGATGATTGTCTCGCTATGCGTCAATGCTGCGCTCCAACATCCAGACCTTCCGTTCGTGGAGGAAGAATATATTGACATCAATGGGGTAATTGACAACAAAACTCTACGATGGCTGCTTAAGGAGTCCCCTCACCGACCGGAGCTTGTTACAATACCAAAGAGGGCCCCTAAGGCAAAAGCGGTGCGCCCACCTAAGCCGAAGCGACGTCGAAAGGCAGCCTTTGTGGTAAGCGATGACGAGCTAGTGACCAGCCCTGGGGTCAGCGATGAACAAGTAGGTCCGCATCCTTCACCACCATCCTCCAAAGATAAGCCCCTGCCTTCACCAATCCACCATCCACTATCTCCCACAAATCCAAAACTACCCTCCCCTCCCCCTCCTCCACGGTTGGATGTTAATGAGTCACTCAAAGGGGACAAAGACGCAAGTTCGTTGCGTCCTTTGCCGCCTACGATTGAGGAAACATGTCCACATCCTCCTCCTCCCAACGCATCGACTACTCATCCCCCGCAAATGCCCCAACATGAAATTGAAGTGGAATGGGAAGGATTACAGCAGTACATGCGTGATGCCATCTCACACCAGTTTTGCGAGAAATGCGTCGATAGGAGGAGCGAAGTACACAGGCTCTGCGTATGTTAGTAGCGAGACATGATGAGCAGTTCCATTTCACATTAACATACATGCAGCAACTACTAGCTCATCGCCCTGCCTTGCCACTGCCAGAGATCCTAGAACATCTTTTCCAGTCGTTCGTCTTTCCAACTGATTCAACTCCTGCTCCTGAACGCAGAACTGACAATACTGAATGGCCGGAATAAAATTTAGGTGTGTTTTGTCCTTATTTATCATTCTGCAATTTCTTTTCCTTTCAATGCTTTTTGTCATGTATCTGAATACATTAATAGAACACACGTTGAATGCCTCCATCTTTTCACTCTTTATTCCTGGCTGATATCACTATCTTTCCTTTTGAAATACATGGCTTTAGTGTTTTTTTTTCTCTGCGTTGAATATTTGGCCCTGCGATGATAATTATACACTACACTGTCACAACAGTTCTTTCACTACACCACTTGATACTTTAGATCTTGTCTTATTGAAGTACGTCCCAAGTTTCTTTGTGCGCAAGCTTTAGCTCAAACTTTTCTTTTAAATTTTTTTTCTACAGTTCTCTTCTAGTTTTTTTTCTTAAACGCAATGAGGACCTTGTGACTCTCTAAATTTAGGGGTGGTGAAAAGTTTGCCTAAGATTGCCCACCTGCCAAGTGCTATCCATGTAACTCCAATGTCTTTAGCCAGAGATAAGAGTTAATTCGTGAAGGGTACTAGCCCGTAGTTGGATGCTACGCATGACACCCGTACTGGCAAGCCAAAATGAAGGTTAGTAACCTGAATCAACGCATTATAGCACTTAGATGCAGATTCCTATGTCTTGTAACCAAAATCAAGATAAGAGTTTGAAAGTTGTGAAGGGAATGTGCTCGTAGTTGGATGTTGTGCATGCAGCGGGTAATGTGAAAAGATGGGAAAAAGAAATGTACGAAATGAAAAAGTAAATTTTTGAAATAAAGCTTGCCGCATTCGAACTTAGGAACTACTTCGGGACAAGTGACAAGGTTAAGAGTAGATGTAGTGTGAATACGTTTGTGAGAGTAAAAGGGTATTTTGAGAGGCCTATCAAAACAAGAAAAGAAGACTTGGCGTTGAATTTCTTTAGTAAAGACACGCTTGAGGACAAGCTTTATTCTAAATTTAGGGGTGTGATAACTTGTAGGAATACAAGTTATTCTACTTCTTTTACTTAGAATAAATGAAAGATTAGTGAAAAGAAGACCATTTCAATGCATGATTCTCTAATGTATTCTTATTACACGCACAAGTGTACAAAAAAGTAAAAGAGATATTATTGATGAGAATTTACATCCCTTTAACTCTTTATTTGCATGAAAATGTCATTGCAACCATGCGTCAAAGATTACATCAATGCATGGCTAATAAAGACAATGCTTATGATTCCGGAAAATCCAATCATGACAGCTGCACAAGAATATCTTCAGCACCATAAGCCGTTAAGCAGAGACGGACTACGTGGTCAGAAAGGACGGAGCCGAACGCGTTGTGGGCCCATCTGGAGTCAAGATGGAAAGTACTATGATGAAGGCTAAAAAACCGCCCAAGACGAAAGAAAAAGGGGGAGAAACAGGGTTAGCAGCAATCAACATTGGGGAAAAGTGCCGCCACACATCATCTTCTTCCTCCTTACAGCGACAGCTGCGAGAGTCAGTTTTGCACAACCACCACGAGGAACGCGATGAACTGAGGCTCGACAGAGACGAAGATCGCACCGCTGCTTCGATCGTCATCTGCAATATCAGCGATACACCTTCATTGTTGGCGATCTGGACACTCTCGCCTACAGCTTCTTCTTTCAATCTTTTTATCATTTAGTGCATAGCTAGTGTTTAGATATTTGTTTTATCATTGAATCAAGAACTTCAAGTATTTATAATTTCAATATATTGCAACTTCGCATTTCTTCGTTGTTCTTCATGTTTGCATATATTTCACAACTCAGTATGAGTAGCTAAGCCTCCACGAGGGTTGGAGGCTGTGTTCATCAATCTTGTTGAAGCAAGTTTAAATCCTATATCATTTACAGCAGTACATTGTTAAATCATTTGTCATTGTTTTAACGTGAGAATGTTATTTTAGTGCTAGCGGTCAGTTACTCGAGAGAGTAAGTAACCATAGGCTTCATTGCTGTAGTTGAGAAGTTAATCTTAGAAATACGATTTATCTTAGGTTCATTCAAACTAACACGCATCATAGATATATGACTAGTGTGGCTTTTATGCCGAAGGGTATGAACCAACTGTGTTTGAAGGTTTGATCAATGCATTTAAACTGATATTTGACAGATTGATGAATGATGGTCTCCAACAGTCTTTTCTTTATCCTTCACATCACTGAAATTGCATTGTTCATAAGTCACCCTCAGTTTTGTAGCTGCAACTTAAAAAGTTTAATTCATTTAGTGTTCATACTTTGAATTGCTCTCTTAATTGTTTATTACCTTGAGATTTCCAATTTAAGCAAACAATTAGTTACAAAAATCCCTGTGTTCGACCTTGGTTCTCACCAAGAAATCTTAGTATCAGTTTATACTTGGATTGATATTAAGAAAAACTTGAGATACTAGGAATTCAATAAATCGTGAATATAGACAAAATAGTAACACGACTAATACAATCAACACCTTGCCATAACTTTCTATAGTATTCTCTAATGTTGTGGTCCTTCCTCTAAACTCCTTGATGAATTCAACTATCAAGTCCTCTATGTTGGATTTCTTTTCAGTGTAAGAAGGCCCTGCCATGGCAAAGTTCTCATGGTTCCAAATTGGTGGTGTATTAGTATAAGGGAAGTCAATTGAGCCTTAAGAGAATTTACCTCATCCACCTCAATACACTATGGCAATCTTGGTTGAAGATGATCTTTCATTAGGCCAATTGTAAGATGTGTTGGCCAAATCTTCTATTATTGTGTAAGTTGTTGGGCGGTCTTTGAGAATATAGAGCCTTCGACAGTGACATCCGAGATAGACTTTGTGTTTCTTGTTAGTCCAATGTAGAACAATTGGATTTGCAACCAATCCAGGTATCCATGTTGATGACACCTTCTCAAGAGATCCTTGTACCTTTCCTATGCCTCGTATAATTGTTCATCTTATTTTTGCCTAAATATGCCAATCTCTGTCCTTAACCGTTGTGACTTCACCGGTAGGAAGTAATTGTTTAAGAAAGCTTGAGCTAGTGCATTCTATGTGGTTATACTCTCCAACGGTATGGATTCTAGCCAGTCCTTGGCTCAATTCTGTAAAGAAAAAGGAAACAATCTTAGTCTAATTGCATCATTAGGAACTTCATTCATCTTTACCGTTTTGCATATTTCAATGAAAGATCGAAGGTGCTTGGGAGGATCTTCAGTGGACTATCCTCTAAAAGCAAGATCTCTACTCATTTAGATCAACCCCGGTTTGAGTTCAAAGTTGTTGACATTTATAGGCATGTTTGCAATTTTGAGTTGACTTTGGGAGAGTTGGTTGAAAATAATCCTGGATCGCCTTAGGTACTTCTTCTGCCATCTCTCTGGTAGGATTTTTTTGAATTCTTAGATTCCTTCTAAAGGTCCTATCAATCTCTGGATCAAAAGGAAGAAGATTAGTATCATCACGTGACATAACCAAAAAACTCCACAGCGAATCTATTTATCAAAAAGAAAACTAAAATAAAATACACCTCAAATTAAGATCTAACAATTCTATGAATATTAGGCAAAAATATCATTCCTTGGTTCCCCAACAATGGCGCCAAAAACTTGATGCGAACACTGCAAGTGCACAGGTTAAGTTATAATATAAAATGGTTAAGCCCGAATGTCGTTCCACTGAGGATCCAATTACGGTTTAATTACCTAACTATTCTAGAATCAAGTCAATTTTATTTGAGAATTCGAAATCGAGTTTCTGTTGTGAAAAACGTGAAAGCAATAAAGAAAGCAAAGTAGAGGTTGAAAAGAGATAAAGAGTGTTCTAGGGTATTGATTCATTATTTACAACATCATGCAATATTGTAGAACTTCATGGAATTAATTGCAAATCATATGCCTAAGTCTAGAAGCATAAATTTAGATTATTTTCTATAAAAAATAAAAAAAAAAAACTCTTTCCCATGCAACTTCAATGACTACTAACTTCTTGAAACCAAATTAAATCACATGGCATTACTATTTTCATGAGAGATTAATAATAATTGATAGTTATAGATTCGTTAAATATGCAATCCATCAAATTGAATGTCTAACCTAACATGCATTGTAGGCCAATAAATGAAGAATTAAGTATAATAACCATGAAAAGTATATTATTTATAATAATCCGTAAAAGAATCTACAACAATAGCATAACTTCATAAATAACTCCTCAATACCCTAAAACTAAAGAGTTTAATCACTCCTAGTTCTAGAAAACATATTGGCATACGAATTATTCATGAAAAAAGAGAAATAAATAGAGGACTGAGAAAACTCTATTGTTACAGAGCCCTTTGTTGTATAGAAATCGGCAAGACTCCTTTGATCAACACCTCGGGAACTCGAATGGCCTCCAAACACTCCCAAACTTATTTAAATATGATTTAAAGTAATAATGACTATTTCAATTAGATGACCTAGGTAACTCGATCTTAATCCTGAGCTAACTATAAACTCCTGTTTATTCAGGATTATCCTTAGATCTGCATGGGTGAGAGTGGCCCAGATGTGCCGACTCAATAAGCCTCCCATTTCAGGGTAAAACCGAGTAGATAGCTGGGGACATAGTTTTGTAAGAAGGAATTCACTCCTACCTGACTTATGGTTAGTAGATAGGTTGTTCCCTTATGTACTGATTTTGGGTCTTAAACAAGGGGCCCCACCCTCTCATTGGCTCCAGAGGGACTCAGTTTAGTAATAGGATCACAAACCAATTGTTCATTAGAGGATTAGTGGGACTTAAGGAACAAGATCTAATCATAGGGGTAAAACGGTAATTTTGACCTAGCTGTGATTACGGACAACCTGTGAAGAGTTGACTTACTAATTATGGTTATATTAAGTGGACAGAAATATATCTACAGTGAGGAGAGTGCAGTTAGGGGCTTTAGTTATTAAGTGGACAGAAATATATCTCCAGCTATCTACTTGGTCTTACCCCTAAAATGAGAGGCTTATTGAGTTGGCGCATCCGGGCCACTCTCACCCATGCAGATTTAAGGATAATCCTGAATAAACAGGAGTTCATAGTTAGCTCAAGATTAAGATCGAGTTACCTAGGTCATCTAGTTGAAATAGTCATTATTTAACAGTAAACAACGTTATAAAGTAATAGTGACCATTTTATGGTTCGGTCTTATGCAAACTCATTGCAAGAACGCCCCCAATCACATGTGGGCCGCATTCAATAGTGTCTCCAAAATAAGGGGGAAATTTGTACAGATGGCCCATTTGGGTGGGCCCAAATGAAATTTGGCCTCTCCCAAAAAATCTAATGACATTTGGCCTTCTGCTGGCGTCAGCGTAACGTAAAATGACCACAACGCCCCCATGAATGAGACACAGACCCAATCTGCGCCTCACCCTCTCGATTATCTCAGCTCTTGACTCTCGGCTCTCGATCTCGGTCCACGTCAGCCACTTCCATCTCGACAAATTAGATCTTGATGCTCGACTCTCGACTCTCGCTCTCGGAACTCGTAAGCTGGCAATGATCCGCAATTAATGAGCGCCGCACGTCAATCAATCTGACAGTCTACAACTGCTTTTAAATCAATTTTACTATAGATTAAGTGAATTGTTTATCAAGTTTTATGCTTTAGGCGTAATTTGTGCACTTTCCCTCCCAAAAAACCAACAAAGCAAAGTAATTTGGTTGCCTTCCTTGCACCAACATCACAATTTTGCGGGAAACCTATACAACCAAAACTGAAAATTTTCATTTTCAAGGGGCTGCAAACGCGTGAATCCAAGTTTTAGTTAATCAACTTCAAACTCCAAGTAAGTAAACAATGAACTTCACAAATTTTTTCTTATTTTGAACATAGTATTTTCATGAAAATGGTTGGCGTGAGATTGCATGATACCAAGCGAGATAACAAACGAGTGTGATATAGAATGATTAATGACTTAGTGCGAGAGACGAGAGCAAGACTCGTGGTCGGGGGGAGAGATAAACGTCGAGAGAGATGATGACCGAGAGCGCATATCGAGAGTAGCGAGAGCCGAGAGCAAGAACCGAGATTTACATGTCAAGTGTTTGATATATCGAGAAGCGAGAGTTTACCAAGTAGCGAGAGCGAGAGTCGATAGCAAGAGCCACTAACGAGATTTTAATAGAATACAATTTTTTGTGACTGTCTGTTCTTATTTACTTTTTTGAAGGATGAATGGGAAAAATTGTTTATTCGACATGGTGGGACATGGGATGACATCAAACAGAGCTATGATGGAGGTGTTATGAAAGGTATCATTGTGCCGATCACGTTGACCTACCAAAAATTGAGAGACCAGATATACAGAATTGTGAAGGTTGATTCATCGAAATTCAACATTGTAATGAGGGTTCAGTATAAGATAGACTCGGATGGACCTGCGGTATGTCTAATTGATGACGATGACATAAGTTTTTTGTTGGTTGAGTTGGACCACAATATACCTCAAATTTTTGTGAGTGTTGAGAGGAATGGTCAAGTCTCCACTGAAACCCAGACAGAAATCAGGACAGAACCCACTATTATTGAGTCTGACATTTTCCCTTCGGTCGTTTCTATGGAAAATGATGACACTAATCCATGGGTTGAGATAGGTAGTACACAGGATCCTTCTTACCGGAAAAGGGTTCGTAATTCCCAATTGGATGCACTTACCGATTATGATCTCAATGAATATGGTAGGAGTGATTGGGACGAGAATATTAATGAGGGTGATGGGTGTGATCCTACTGTACATGCAACCAACATCAATGATCTCATGCCTACTTCAGTGTCTGAGATGTAACCAACACCAACTGTGCATCCCAGTTCAGTGTCATTGGAAACCCCAATTTTGCACAATGAGTTTAGCCATTTTGTTGGAAACGTGCCTAGTAGAGTTGACGTACTTGTTGGGCGTGGTATGACAGGAGCTGGACCATCTATTGTGCAACCACATTCCTCGTCTGGTATGAATGTGGAGGTAGGGCAAATATTCTTCTCAAAGGAAGATGTGAAGATGAGGTTGTCCATGCTAGCTATTAAGGAGAATTTTGAGATGCGGGTTCGGAAGTCAAATAAGAAATTGTATAGTGTGCGGTGTATCCACATACGTGTAAGTGGGCAGTACGTGCGGTGAAGATGGACGGGTGTGACATATTTAAGATTACAAAATATAAAACTGTCCACATATGCACCATTGAAGTATTGAACCACGATCATCGACAAGCCAGTGCGTTCGTAGTTGGCCAACTGATAAAGGACAAGTTTGGGGTTGGTCGGGCTAAAAGGCCTCGCAACATAATCGCAGATATACGACAAGAGTATGGAGTGAATATAAGCTACGATAAGGCGTGGCGTGCAAGGGAAATTGCTTTCGGGATTGCGAGGGGTACTCCTGAGGAATCGTACGGTATTTTGCACGCGTACGATGAAGCTTTGAAGATTGAAAATCTGGGTACGTATTTCGAGATTGAACTTGATGCTGGTCAATATTTCAAATATTGTTTCATGGCATTAGGGCCTTGCATTCGAGGGTTTAAGAACTGCCGTCCAATTATTATTGTAGACCGTACTTACCTCAAGGGTAAATATCAGGGCACGATGTTGGTTGTAGTAGCTATGGACGGTAACAATCAGTTGTACCCATTGGCTTATGCTGTAGTCGACACTAAGACTAATGCATCATGGACATGGTTCATGAGTCATTTGACAAGAGCTATTGGAGAATGCCCTGGTATATGCTTCATTTCAGACCGTTATCAAACCATAACACATGCCGTAAGTGTTGTATTCCCGAATGCGTTCCATGGTTTGTGTACATATCACTTGAAGAGGAACATCGAAAAAGATTACAAGGATGCAGCAGTTAGCAAGTTGTTTGACGATGCTGCCAGAGCGTATCGGGAGTCTGAGTTTAAATCCTTATGGGACCAAATAATGAAAGTAAAAAACGGCAGGCTCGGGCGATACTTGGAAGGCATCGAGCTGAACCGATAGAGTCGGGCCTTTGAAAATGCGCATCGGTACGACAACATGGCCAGTAACAGTGCAGAGTGTTTCAACTCACTGACCGTGGAGGCACAGAAATTGCCTATAGTATCCTTGCTGGAATACATATGCGATCTATGCCAGTCTTGGTGGTATGAACGGCGAAATTTGTGGTCAACCAGTACGTCAACGCATTCGAAATACGTTGAGAAAATTATGGCAATCGAGTGTAATAAAGCTAGACAATACAAGGTGAATCCGATTGACTGTTACCGATTTCATGTGAAGGATGGTGGGTTGGATGACATAGTTAGTTTGAATACAAATGAATGCAGCTGCAGACAGTTTCGGAGTCTACAAATCCCATGTTCGCATGCCATTGCAGCCGCTAGAGAGAGGAACATCAACCCATTCACTCTTTGTAGTCGGTTTTATAGTGTTGACTCACTTGTACTTTCATATGCAGAGTCCATATCGCCACTGAGTCATGTGTCAGAATGGAAGAAACTGCCGAGATATGTTGATATAAGGATATTCCCCCCGATGAGGGTCGTTCGGGTCGGTCGCCGTAGGGCACATAGAATACCATCGTCTGTAGAACAACGCCAGGTCAAGAAATGTGGTCGATGTGGTGGAACTGGCCATAATAGGGCAAAATGTAATGAACCACTTAACACAACACAGGACACCGCACGTACACAACCCATGTAAAGTTGTAAAAATAAAAAAACATGTATGAAATTGAATCTGTGAAACTCTTGGTGATGTGTCTTGATTCTTGCTACTCTATTCTCGCTCTCGATTTACTGTGTCTCGCTCTCAAATCACATTCTCTCATATTATTGCAAGTATATAATAATCTCGAACATATACTCTCGCTCTCGTCACTCTCGGTGCTCTCGAACGCATAATATCACTCTCGTCGATATCGATGATTGCTCTCAGCGCTCTCGCTCTCGGTGCTCGGTGCTCTCGACTCTCGGTGCTCGGTGCTATCGACTCTCGATAACGGTGACCTCGAGCCTCAGCCTTGGCATTCTCGACTCTCGATGTATGTTCTCGACTCTCGATAGATTGTGTTATGTTTTGTGTTTGAGTTGATTGTCACGATTGTCGCATCACGCTCACTCTATCTTATCTAACTATCGGTTTGCACACTCTCTCTCGATTGCTTGTGTTTTGTAGTTGAGTTGACTATCATGCATCATGATTGTTGCCTCGCACTCACTCTATCTTATCTCGCTATCGGTAATGATTATAAATACACTGAAATAGTTGGTATAATATGTACAATTAATAAAATGTCTAGTATAAAAATTTGTTCAACCACAGTTCACAAGCATACTGAAATCTAAATTCTGACATCCTATCCTGGGCTAGGGAACCTTTAATTAGGGTTCCTGTTACTAAATACTCAAAAAATTTAAGAGCAAATATACCGCAATCCAGAGTTGATTTGCCCTATATGTTGTCGGTGTCTGCGCGGTATAGGCTCCAAGGGGCAGGTGCAAGGTGTGGCTTGTTGTCCTGTATCTTGCAAAATCTACACAGCAACGGCAGCGTGTATGTAAGCGGCAGTAGGGTGAGCGCGATGTCCTTCTGGGATACATACGATGGGTATCAGTCATACAGTATGATCTCCTCGAGGTTGATGTCGATCACCACAAGGATCCAATGTTCGCGGATGTTGTGCATACTGTATATGTAGTCAACATCCGCCCACGCGATAGAATCTGGTACTAGCCCGAACACCAGATCTGTAGTGCATCCTCCTTCGCCCATATAGATGCGACCTCTTCATCTCCCTTCTGGTATATAGCTTTGAATAAGCTATCGCTTGTATGGAAGTTTAGATGCCGCTATATGAAAGAAAAAATAGAAACAACTATTATACAACTAACATAATTAATTCAATCAAAGGATGCGAGAATAACATGCTGTGATACATACCGTGTATGCTTCTGGAAATATCGTGAACGGGTGGATGCATAATTCTGGACGTGCAACGAACTTCCTCCGTAAGTAATCCAATATGCTATCGAGCACCTGCAATGTTCTAATTTGTTAAAGCAATGCACATGGTAAGCAAATATGTAGTGAGATTTAGTATGGTACTTCGTCGCCGTGGACCCACTGGCTATCCTTCACCAAATTGCAGAGTGGTCATATTCGGCTGGAATAATAATCCGGTACCCAGTACATGAGGCCCAACGTCATCTGTGGTCACCCAGTCCATTAAGGTACTCAGGACGTTTGGTGGCACTGGGTGCGTCGGATCATACGTCACTCTCCTGGGACCCATATACTTCCTCGCCCGTTTAGCATCCAATGGAGGTGTATATGGGGTGATTTCCTTCCTCTTCTGGGACGTACGACGAGGTGCAGATGATGGTGGTGGCATAGTCGACTTCGTCCTCAATCTCGCCCTGGGTGGAGGAATGTGACGAACCTCCACGTCACATTCATCCCCATCGTCAGTGGTAGGGTCAATGATAGCCACCGGGATTGGCTCGATGAATGCAGCGATCGATGGCTCGGACTCGAGCTCCATGGGGGTGGTGGTGGTGGGCTCAGGCTCAGGCTCGGTGGCGATGGTGGTGGTGGTGGTAGACTCGGGCTCGGTGGTAGTGGTGGTGGTAGGTTCGGGCTTGATGGTAGTGGTGGTGGTGGTAGGTTCGCGCTCGGGATCGGTGGTAGTGGTGGGCTCGGGCTCGGGAACGGTGATAGTGGTAGACTCGGTGATGGTGGTGGTGGTGGTGGGCTCAGCCTCGAGCTCGATGGTGGGCTCGGGCTCGATGGTCGTGGTGGTGTGGGCTCAGGCTCGAGCTCGGGCTCAGTAGTATGGTGGGCTTCGTCTCGGTGGTTGGCTCGGGCTCGGTAATGGGCCCGTTGTCGATGGTAAATGTCGGGTCGGGATCCTACACAAATGACATATTATAGCAAACATATTAAAAGGAATTAATAAAACTTCGTCTACGTAAAGTAAACTCATACCTGACATAATGATCTCAGCAGTGACGTGATGGTCTGCAACTGTGACTATATGTCATGTATGTCAGACCTCATCGCCTCCAATGTAGACTCCACTCTTGCTACCCGGATCTCTAGTGAAGTCTCGGTGCTCCTCCTTCTAGATGCAGCCGGAGGGTCAACATCACGATGGTCGCCCTGAAAAGGGCACGACTCATCTACACCTCTCAACCCTGGAGTGTCTCCTCCATTGGGGCCCGCGGTATCATGGCCAGCATCGGTGGTGGGGTGCTCGTCATCACTCGACTCAGTCTCAGACTCAGTGAGGCTCGGGCTATGGACTCTATCCTCGTCTGGTTGGTCGATGTACACACCCCTTTCACTGACTAGGGTGTCTCTATACTGCCTCTCAGCGTCAGACAGTGTGAGGGCAGCGGTGATAACCATCTGCATGACAAACAATAAACAAATTATTACAAATATATATAATTAAATACAACATATTCAGACCATAAAAAACATTAAACTTACTGCAGGGGAGTCGAACACATCTCGTAGGAGTGTTCTGTTGGGGAGTGAATATGTGCATGCCCATCGCAGAAAACGGGGCATTGGGTTCTCATTCAAGCGGACCGCAGCAACACCGGCAATGGTGGATATGGTCTCGTATGCCCACACCTATCATTTGTTGTTAGTTATAAATCAAATAATGAATGAAATACTGATACAATATGATAGCTATACAATACCTGGAACGCATGAGGGAATCCCGGGAGGTTGTACTTAACCACGTACTTCTGGTTGGCACGTGATTTTTGCCTGTATGTAGAAGCCTTGTCGCGTAGGGCTTTTTGAAGGCCAGTGAAGGTCCTTTCCCATATATTCTCACCCCAGTCCCGGCTGCTGAAGAAGTCAAGGTCGTCTACGTCATCGAGCAATAATTTGTCGATATTGCTCTTAGTCTTGTCCTTCCCACTCAGCCCCATCTCATACATATACACCAGACTGACCTTCACTGCATCTAGGTCAGTCTAAAAAACAAGCCCCTTATAGTGTTCTTCAAACGCCATCAGGTGGATCTCCGTCCCACGCAGCGTGTGGAAGTACTTGGCCTGAAAAGCACCAGTAATTTGGCCGGAGCGAGGTACGACCACAGGTGACCTCCATAGTCCAATCACCAGGAGGAATTCGTCCTTGGAGAACTTCACTGTCTGTCCACTGAGGTCGAAGTACATAGCCTCAGCATCGTTGTTCTCCACATGCACCTCCCTCAGTAGAATGTAGTGGGCCAGTGGATTGTTAAATACTATGTCCATGTCCACAAACCTCCCGAAAACAGTCCACCTAAACATCGCGATCTGCCTATCAGTAAGCTTCTCTTTTATCAACCGATTCACAACCCCAATATGTGATGACAGGTTGGTAGCTTGGGCAGGAAAACGGTCTTCAGCAGCAATCTTGAAGTTAGCCATCTACAAGTACAAGTAACAAATAATTAAGATAGGAAAAACAAAACAGACATCAAAATTAGCAATCTATAAAAATCTCGATGGTTACTCTCGCTCTCAACTCTCGACTTTAGCAATCTCGCTCTCGACTCTCGGTTCTTATTTTAGGTTTGCATACTAACTCTTTATCTCAACTCTCGGTCCACGAATCTCGACTCTCGGTCCTCGACTATCGGCTCCCGAACCTCGAATCTCGATTGTATTAGACCTAGATCTCGGTAAGCCAGTACAGTACACTCTCATCTTTTACAGTCTCGATCTTCCTCTCGCATACCACTCTCGGTCTCCTACCCTACTCTCGTGTCCCATTCCTCTCCTAAACCCCAATCTATTTTACAGTGCACTTATCTAATCTAACATGAAGCAGACAGAACCCGAAAAAAATTCAAAACGCATGCCCAATCGAACGACATTGTGTACTGCTAAAAACTAATGCAGTCGAAAACAGAAGTTCATACCTTAATGAGCGTGGAGATTCTGAACTTGTGAGGGAGAAGCGGCGGCGAGAAGAGGTGGTTGGAGGGAGAGGAAACGGCGGGAAGACGCGGTTCGTGTTGGTGTTTGGTAATACGAGAGCGAGGGATGTTGGAATCGAGAGCATGAGGGAATATGACTTCTTAGGTCGGTGCATATATACGAAATGACTTTTCAAATATCGACTAATGGTTCATTGCCAGCTTACGAGTTCCGAGAGCGAGAGTCGAGAGTCGAGAGTCGAGCATCGAGATCTAATTTGCCGAGATGAAAGTGGTTGACGTGGACCGAGATCGAGAGCCGAGATTGGGATGTGAGAGTCGAGAGCGATAATCGAGAGGGTGAGGCGCGGATTGGGTCTGTGTCTCGTCATGGGGGCGTTGTGGTCATTTCACGTTACGCTAACGCCATCAGAAGGCCAAATGTCATTAGATTTTTGGGGAGAGGCCAAATTTCATTTGGGCCCACCTAAATAGGCCATCCGTACAAATTTCCCAAAATAAGGTTCTCAACCTTATCCCTATATACTATAGACCATTTTGGCTATTTACTCGAACTTGATCCATTTTTATGTCATTACATAAAGTTCAAGTTTTCATGTTAAAGCCATGGATTCTTAGTTTATTGGATTTAGAGTTATATTAACAACAATTCACTTTATTCAAAACAAGTTTACTGAATAACATCGATAACAAATTTATTGATAAATAGAATACACATTAATGTCTACAAACTACGAGTTTTAGGACATAGAATCCAATAGTAATAGTTGTAGAGATCGATAATTATACATTTTATTTGATTGTGGTCTTTTGCAAGCAGCGACAAAAAGGTTAGATCCTTAGTACTCTATTTGGGGTTGAGTTTAATAAGGAAGTTCTAAATGTCTCCCACGAGTCCAACAAGGTACAAAGGACCCATAACCAATGTATCTCATCCTCAAACTTGATATTCATTCTAGATAACTGGTTAATGATACCTTGGAATGTATTCAAGTGATCTAACATGAGTGTTCCATCTTGATACTTCAACGTCATCATTTGTTTAAGGGACAATTGAAAATATAAAAATCATATTTAAAGTATTAGTATATATAGCAACATTTTAAAAAATTACAAATTAAGCAAAGTCTATTAGTGATAGACTTCTATCACTGATAGACTTTTATGATTTAGGTGGTCTATCACTGGTAATAAAATGTTTCTCATTAAACAAAGGGTAACTGTAATGAGTAGCAATTTTAGGAATAATAACCAATTGTATAACAACATTTAAAAAAAATGCAAATATAGCAAAGTCTATGGGTGATAGACTTTTATCGCTGATAGACTCTTATGATCTATCTGTGAATCATATATCATTCATATTCTTTCTCTCTCTTTCTTTCACCCTTCCATTTATCCGCATACTTTTATTGCTTCACAACTCATAATTGGATTGTTTTTTTATGCAAAAAAAAAATTCAGATACTACAATGATATGACTAATATAACATATCTTGACTGGTTGGATCCAGATAATGCGAAGCGATGAGTTGGTTATTAGTTTTATAATTATTAGTTTAGATTATGTATGAGATGATCCTTTTTTTTGGTTTTAATCCTAACCTTAAAAAAACCGACGAGTCGCCATAAGCATAACAATTATCTCCAATGATTAGTAGTGATAGACCATAAGAGTCTATCAACGATAAAAATCTATCACTCATAGACTTTGCTATATTTGCAAATTTTTAAAAATATTGCTATACACTTGGTTATTATCCCCCTACTCATTATAGTTACCCTTTGTTTAATGAGAAATATTTTATTATTACGAGTTTTTGGGGCACATAGCGACTCAAACTTATTCCAAATAGTAAGTGCATGAGTTTCTTCACCAATATGATTTAGAAAATTATTTTCTACCAAAAGTCCAATAATCCCACACACTTTCCTATGACATAATTCTCATTTCTTATTCGTTTTATTGGCAGGCTTTTCTTCAGAAAAATCTGGATGATGCAAATCATTCACATATAAAATATCTTCCATCTTTCTTTTTCAAATTTGATAATTTGACCCATTAAGGGTAACCATCTTGTCGAACTAGTTTCCATATTCAGCAAAAGGCTGTACGCACAAGGTTTCCGGAGAACATGTTTCGTGGAGTTGAACTTGTGTTTATGTAGATTTGATGCGGATGTGGTTCGATCTCTAGTACTTGATCCTCTGATTCTCTCTCAACTGTACGCTTGCGCTTGATGTAAGGAAGCGGAGCACACGGATGTATGTGAAGTTGGAACGCGTGCGCTTGATGTAGGGAAGCGGAGCGCGTGGATGTATGTGAAGTTGGAGTCTTGGAGGAACGTATGTGTTCCAAGTAACTCCAGTCTTCAAGTG
The DNA here is from genome assembly GCA_002890555.2 of Lagenaria siceraria. Classification (NCBI taxonomy): domain Eukaryota; kingdom Viridiplantae; phylum Streptophyta; class Magnoliopsida; order Cucurbitales; family Cucurbitaceae; genus Lagenaria; species Lagenaria siceraria. The sequence continues at coordinate 4,406,968 of CM016490.1, forward strand.
TGATTCAGCTTCAGGAATTAGGGAGTGTTCTGATTGTAGGGAGAATTCTCTCTAGGCTCTCTGAGTGTAAAATTTTTGAACCTTGCGTGTGCGCTTGATGTATGGAAGCGGAGTGCGTGGATGTATGTGAAGTTGGAGTCTTGGAGGAACGTATGTGTTCCAAGCAACTTCAAATGTTCAAGTATGGTTTAGCTTCAGGAGTTAGGGAGTGTTCTGATTATAGGGAGAATTCTCTGTAGGATCTCTGAATGTAAATTTTCTAAACCTTGCGCGTGCGCTTGATGTATGGAAGCGGAGCGTGTGGATGTATGTGAAGTTGGAGTCTTAGAGGAACGTATGTGTTCTAAACAACTTAGTCTTCAGGTGTGGTTCGGCTTTAGGAGTTAGGGAGTCTTTTGATTGTAGGGAGAATTCTCTCTAGGCTTTCTGAATGTAAATTTTCTGAACGCCGCAATTGCACACGTGCGCTTGATGTATGGAAGCGGAGCGCGTAGATGTATGTGAAGTTGGAGTCTTGGAGGAACATATGTGTTTTAAGCAACTTCAAGTGTGATTCAGCTTTAGGAGTTAGGGAGTCTTTTGATTGTAGGGAGAATTCTCTCTAGACTCTCTGAATGTAAATTTTCTGACCCGAGAACTTCTCTATTTATAGAGTTCTCATATGGGCTTTCGTGGGCTTGGGCTTGATTAGTTCAATGACCTGGCTCATTAGGCCCAACTAATTGGATTTTGGCCTTTGGGCCCTTTGCGCCAAATTAAGTCTATTTTTTTGACTTGATTAAATTTTAGCCCAAACATTAATAATTAATTGAACAAAAAATAATTAATTTGATCCAACAATGAGGACAGAAACACGTCGCACCATCGGGATGTGCCAATTTTCGTCTTCAATTTCAATTTAGGACACATGTAACATTTAATTAGTCCCAAATTTAATTATTTTATAATTTCGCCATTAATTTAGTAAATGACGTGGTAATTTGTGATTGGTCCAAAATTTCTCCTTCAACAAAGGCAATCACAAGTAATTTAACCAAGGCTCTGATACCACTTTGTTGGGATAAAACACCATATTATTCAGATCAATTATCCGCTCTTGTGTGAATCCAATAGACAGTAATAATTATCCAGGAAAGACACAAGTGATTTTAGGGTGGAAAAACCTCCTCAATATTAGGAGTAAAAATCATGAACCGAAGTTATCTCCAATAAAATCAATAATGGGTACAACAAGTTCTCTCTAGTTACAACTAGAGGCATACACAAAATATATCTCAACATTAATAATCTCGGCAACAAATGACAACAATAAACAAGAATAAATTAGAAACATCCCACTTGATGTGACAAACAATTATCCATTGTATCTGACTATAGGTAGCTCCAAAAGAAATCTCCACTGTCCAAATGGAAGAATTTCGTATCAAGAATATGCTGTCAAAATTTTAGTTCGATTGAACCACAAATGTAGTGGCTACATTTGTATTTTAACCAAAAAACTATTATGTAATTTCTATTGATTTTTAATAGATAATCTTTTCTGTATTTTCTAATTTTTTCTCACACTACTGCCACTCACTCTTGGTTTGCCTCTCTTGCTTCAATAACTGATTGCAATACGTTTTGGGCTAACAAGAGGAATAATAAATTTTAACTTTTCATTTGAAAAAATAGCAAATAAGCTTTTCTTTTGTAAAAATGGAAAAATGAATTAAAAAATAATTAATTACAAATTTATAAAAGTATAAATTACCCCTCAATTGTTTAACGAAAATGTTACTACCTTATTAAGAAAGATTGTTAAATACACATTAATTAAAACACATCAATATACCTTTAGTGTGTCCAAAACCATCGTCTAATTCATCTTTCTAATGCCAAATCCTATTCAACACAAAATCCACCAAGAAATAGAGACACGTGTTAATTAAAGTTCAAAAATGAAACTCACCGTTTCATCTTCCCAAAGTCATAATCTACTATCTTATTAAGAAAGATTGTTCAATACACTTTAATTAAAACACACCAACATAATTTTAATATGCCAAAAACCACCACCCAATTCATCTTTCCAATGCCAAACCTTATTCAACATGAAACCCACCGACAAATAGGGTTACGTGTCAATCAAAGTTCGAAACTGAAACCCACTAGCCGTTTCATCTTCCCAAAGCCAAAATCCATTTCCATCAATCACTCAAAATCAATAACTAGAGAAACCCACCAACAAATAGGCTTCATCAACCTTCATTTGAGACTGAGACCCAATAGTGTACAACGTTCAATCAAATCTGTTTGCTCCGATCGTTCCCCATTCGAGAGTGATAAGTTCCGATCCTAAAATCATAAGTCATGATAGTGGTTCTTTTCATCCTACTTTCATTGAACAAAACCCTTAATCTAGCTATAACAAGCTAGCAAACAGAATAAGAATAATAAAACAATGTAAGAACTAATAGACACTTACTGCATGTTGAGTATGCTCGTTTATATTCTAATTTAATGAAGTATAAGGTTGGTTACGTCAATTAAGACAACAAGGTTTGAACTAAATTCTATAGAAAAAAAATTAACACAAAGATAATATGATTCCAAATTTAAAAATAAGAATACTTAATAAAAAAAATGAGATGTAATATAAAACCTTATGTTTAAAACAAATCTATAATAGGGACAATGATAAATATATTTTTAAAACCATGTAATTTAGTTAAGATAGAGAAAATATAATATAAATTTTAAAAGTCAGTTAGGAAAACTAATATAATATGAGATTTTAAATTTTAAAACAACCTTCAGATAGAAGATCTATAAGATTGGAAAATTCCAAACAAATTTTGAAGATAGAAGATAGTTGAGACGATACAAATTTGGAATATATTATAAATATAAAAAGTCAGTTAGAAAAATTAATATAATATGAGATTTTAAATTTCAAAACTACTTTTGAAGATAAAAGATCTACCAGATTTGATAATTCAAAACAACTTTGAAATATAGAAGATAGTTGAGATACTAATTTGGATTATTTTCAAATGAAATCACGAAATTTATTGCAAATTAACCGTGTGGAAAGAGGTACTTATTTGACACTAAAAATCTAAAAGGATATCAATAAAGTCGGCATTATATATTCGATAAATTAATTACAAGCTAATTAAGAAAGTTGGCAGATTAAATACAGTGTAATTTAAATTCTTTTGAGAAAGTCAATAACGAAAATGAATATAATATGAAATTTAAATTTCAAAATAACTTTGGAAGATAGAAGATCTACTAAATTGAAGAATTGAAAACAACTTTTGAAGATAGAATAGTTGAGATACTCATTTGGATTATTTTTAAATTAAATCATGAAATTTATGGCAAATTAATCAAATGGAAAGAGGACACTCAGTTGACGTTGAAAATCTAAAAAGATATCAATAGAGCTCACATTATATGTTCGATAAATTAATTACAGTCTAATTAAGAAAGTTTTCGGATTAATTACAATGTAATTATAAAGGCTGATGAGAGCATTTTAGGATTAACATAAAAGTGATTCACATGCTATATACAAATTTTGCCATATTTCAAAACAATTCCGTATTTTGCTATTTTTTAAAATGAAAGTGTAATTAGTGTTATTTGACTGAATATCCCATTAAATCCTATTTTGATCTAAGTTAGGCGTTCACTAATAAAGTGAAATAACCAACACATGTTACATTCAAAAATCAAATGGAGACTTTAGTTACTGAGCATTTAAATCATTATATATACATAACCACATTTATAATAGGAAAATTTTAAAAAATAGAAAAATAAGAGAAACTATTAATACAAAATAGCAAAATTTTTAGATAGTTGTGATAAACACTGATAAAAGTCTATCAAGGTCTATTAATGAGAAAAATTATAGCAGTCTATCACTGATAGAAATGATAAAAGTATATCACTTATAGATGTTGATAGAAGTCCATCAATATTCTTTTATTATTTTATGTAAATTGTTTTGACATTTTTTTTATCTATGAAAATTTTCCTGTGTAATAAAATTAAGATCAAACTAAAGTTTTTGGTCTTCTATTTTTTTATTAAAAAAATAGGGTTTTGTCTTATAAGTTCATGCATTTTAAAAAGTTTTAATACGCTTTTAAACTAATGTTTGAATTGAATTTTTAAATGCTTAAAATATGTTTTTAAGTGAAAAAAGGAATGTTTTTAAAAATTAAGAATCAATCCGAACTGAGCTGAAATTGTGTGATCTAGTCCATACACTTTTAAAAAAAAGAAAAATTACTGATAACACAAGAAATAATATTTATAGGAAATCAACCTAACACTTGATAAATACGTTATACAATAATAATAAAAAAATAATGATAGTTATATAAATATTTGAATTAGATATAGATGTCCATAGATTATATATCCCAAAATATTATTTTTAAAGATCTTCTCTATTATCTTCTCTATATATTTACTTTTTCATATGTTGTAAACTCTATAAATAGTGGTCATTGGGACCTTTGATATATACAATTGAATAGAGAATGCATTCAGTCTCTATTTTCTTGACCTATTTTGTTTTTTATTCTCTTATTTTATAATAGATACATATTAATAGTATTTGTTAAAAAAAATTATAGTCAATTTACAAATTCGGTAATTGTAGTCCGAGTCTTGTGTCCATTGGTCCATGAAGTGGACATTTGAAAGCTTTTATAAGTCCACAATCTTTTAATTTTGCTTTTAATAGTTATTTGAATTTTTAATTTAGTATTCAATAAATTCGTGCAAATTTCAAAGCTTGAATCTAGTGGAAGGAAATATATTTGCTTTTTTTTGAAAAGTGAAATTGTTGTGTATAGAAAAAAAAAACAAAATTAATTACACATAGAAAAAAGTGTACTCCATGTTTTTCTATTTTCCACTTTTTTTCTATATGTATAATTAGTTTTGTTTTTTTTTCTATTTGTGAAAAGATCCCTTTTGAAAATTGTGTTTCTTTTCTTATAATTTTATTACCATAATTTTCATTTTTTCTAAGTAAATATTTGAATTCTTTAATTAAATTTCAAAGACAAAAACATATTTTTAAAAACTATATTTCTTTTAAATTTCTAAAACTTTGTTTGAATTTAAAAAAATTCTTCTAAGCTATATAATTAAACAAATAAATCAATAAGTGGAAGTAGTATTCGTATACTTAATTTTCAAAAAAAAAAAAAAATCAAAAACTAAATTTTCATCAAAGAAGAACTTTAAGAATAAATTCGTAATTTTGAATGTTCAAATGTCAATTAGACATAAAATTCAAACCTAGTGGCTACATTTGTATTTTAACCAAAAACTATTATATAATTTCTATTAAATTTCAATAGATATTCAAGTGCAGTTAAGATGAACTGAGACAAAGTTTACCCTAGTAAAAATGTAATAAATCAATGGTAATATGAAAAGTGGGTCATATTTGATTACTTTGGTGTTGTTTACTTGTATTTTGCATTTGTATTGATGCATGGGACCTACTTCAAAATTCATAATTAAAAAACGCAAACTAATTGATGAGTCAATCCAGTTGAGTTTGAAAAATATGTTGTATCGTTACCGTTACCATTACTATTTCAAAGGAAAAATTATGAATTTTGACACCTCTACTGTTACCATTACCGTTTGACCCTCAGAAGTAAAGGTAATAGTAACGATAAGAGTAAGTGTGACAGAATTCTTAATTCTAAGTAAATGCAATCAAAAGCAATTAAGTTACAATTGTAATTTAGGTTCATTACAATTAATCCATCAATAAAATTATATTGCGAGTACACCAATTTTTATTAGGGTTTGGTAATCGTAGCCAAAAATAAATTACTTTGGAAACCAAAAGTTAAGGAGGGTAAGCTCCAATATGGTCCGCATTTCTAGAGCCTAGATGAAGTCCACCTTAACTTCATGAAGCAATGAAATAATAATAATAATAATAAATTTGCTATTCGATGAATAATTCTTGCATTGGTAAAATTTTTTTTTGTGCAAAACTTTATTTTATTTAAATTAAAAGTTAGGTACGTATTGATACAACTTTAAGTTTAGCATCACAAATTCTTTTTTCCTACGAAAATGTTCAATTGAACCTAAAAGGTGCAAATTGTCTTTCCAAAACATGAACAAAGCTACAATAGTTTTACAAATAATTTCAAAACTAATAATTACATATATAATATACTGAGAAAGAAACTAATAGTTTATATTCAAAAAATGGTAAATTGTTCGGTCACAAAATTGAAAAAGAAATTAGTATTTTATAAGGTTTACTCCACAACAAAAAATAAAAATAAAATTAATTGCTTAGCTTCATTTTTCCAATTCCTACTTCTTTCACAAGTCAATTCATTACTCTAATACTCTTGCGTGTATACAAATTAAGGTAGGCAGTTTATATAAACATTAAATGTACTTGTTACACACGCACATTGAATAAAACAACATAAGAATTTTCAAATAACTTTCATTAAATTACTACTACTTTCATAGTTTTTTTTAAAAAAGTTGAATAAATATATGTGTGGGGGAAAATTTGAATTTTTAATCTTTTTACTGAGATGTATATACTTTATGACAGTTGAGCGGTACCTATTGCTACTATTTATATAATTTTTCAGTTATAGTGAGTATGATAATGACAATAAGTATGATATTTAGAATTATATAAACAGTTTAATCGATGCAATATTTTTTTTTATATAGTACAATAGGGGCTAAAGGATTCAAATCATAAACGTTATGGTCATTAACACATGTTATACGTCAATTGAGCTTTACTCATTTTGGTGATTGTTCGCACGAGGTTTCCGGAGAAACGTGTTTCGTGGAGTTGAACTTGTGTTTATGTAGATTTAATGCGGATGTGGTTCGATCTCTAGTTCTTGATCCTCTGATTCTCTCTCAATTGTACGCGTGTGCTTGATGTAGGGAAGCAGAGCGCGTGGATGTATGTGAAGTTGGAGTCTTGGAGGAACGTATGTGTTCCAAGTAACCTCAGTCTTCAGGTGTGGTTCAACTTCAGAAGTTAGTGAGTCTTCTGATTGTATGGAGAATTCTCTCTAGGCTCTCTGAGTGTAAAATTTCTGAACCCGCGCGTGCGCTTGATGCATAGAAGCGGAGCGCGTGGGTATACGTGAAGTTGGGGTCTTGGAGGAACGTATGTGTTCCAAGCAACTTCAAGTATGATTCAGCTTCAGAAGTTAGGGAGTCTTCTGTTTGTAGGAAGAATTCTCTCTAGGCTCTCTGAATGTAAAATTTCTAAACCCTGCGTGTGCGCTTGATATATGAAGTGGAGCGCGTGGATGTATGTGTACGCGTGCACGATGTAGGGAAGCGGAGCGCGTGGATTTATGTGAAGTTGAGGTCTTGGAGGAACGTATGTGTTCCAAGCAACTTCACGTGTGATTCTGAGTATCAAATTTCTGAACCTTGTAAATGAAGAGAAATTCTCTATTTATAGAGTTCTCAGGTGGGCTTTATGGGTTTGGGCTTGATTGGTCCATGGGCCTGGCCCATTAGGCCCAACTAATTGGATTTGGGCATTGGGGCTATTTGGGCTAAATTAAGTCTATTTTTGGACTTAATTAAATTTTAGCCCAAACATTAATAATTAATTGAACCTAAAATAATTAATTTGATCCAACGATGAGGACCGAAACACGTGGCACCATCGGGATTGCCAATTTTCGTCTTCAATTTCAATTTAGGACACATGTAACATTTAATTAGTCCCAAATTTAATTATTTTATAATTTCGCCATTAATTTAGTAAATGACGTGGCAATTTGTGATTGATTCAAAATTTCTCTTTCAACAAATTTATAGTTTTTATTAACAAATTTTTGTATTAGTAATTGAACATATTAATCATCTGACATATACTATTAATAATATTTAAAAAGAAAATTCTATTTTACATCAAATAAATAAATAAATATGGTTATTTTCAAATATAGAAAAATGAGCCAAATTATATTTACAAATATAGAAAAATAATTTTACTGTCTATCAGCAATAGACTGCGATAGACTTCTATCACTGAATAATAGAAGTTTAACGCGGTTTATCACCCAGTAATAGACAGTGAAATTATTCTATATTTGTAAATAGTTTTATATCTTTTTTATTTATAATAATTTTTTTAAATCAAATAAATAAAGATTAAAGACAAATAAACTTGGAGAACAAGACAATTAGTTAAAACATATATGTCTGCAACGAGAAGTCCAGATGTTCGAATCTTAAGTATTTTGTGTACTAAAATAATATTAAAGAAAAAGTTAAAACTAACTACATATTTTAGACTGATAGTCTTATATTATTTTTTTAAAGAACAGTAGGAGGTGGTGAAATTGAACTACAAAAACCTTTATTTTCAAACATATTTATATACCAATTGAGCTATGTTCGCTTCGATAACATTTTGTAATTACCACAAACATAAATTTATTCATATAATATTTTTTTTATTTTTAAAATTTTTAAACTTGGACAGTGTTCAAAATTTATTTGACTTTGTTAACCAAGTAAATATTTCATTACTAGAGAGAAAAGAAGGTATAGTTACAAATTTAGTCTTTTAAATTTTAAAAAATTGTAATAAGTTCTTGAATTTAAAAAAGTGTTTCATGAATTTTTATAGTTTAAATTTTGTGTTTAAAAAGGTTTCTAAAAGTTACAAATATCTAGTAAATCTTTGGAATAATAGTTAGGTCTTTTAATTTATTTGAGATTTTTAAAAATTATGGACCAAATAATTACGAATATAAATTTGTAACCAATACATTCATAAACCTATAATATTAAACACAAAATTGAAATTAAGATTGAAGGACCTATTAAATACAAAATTTAAAATTTAAAAACTAAATTTCAGAGATTTATTTGACACATTGTATATTAAATGGATGATTTTAAAAAGTAAAAAATGCCAACTTTTTATACTTTGATAATTATTTTGAGAAATTGGAAAACGTAGGAAAAAAAAAACATAATGGTATTTACAAATATAGCAATAATTTTCTAAAATTGCAAATATAGCAAAAAAAAATTAAAACCTAATTCTTTTTTTTTTTTTTTATGATTTTACCCTCATTTATGTATAGCATGTATATCTGATATATTTTATATTTTAGTTTATCAGTCAACTCATCTATATTATATTTGATATATCAATAAATTGTATACTTTATTTAAATAATATCATTTCTACAACTGATATATCGTGATTTTAATTGTGTCATGGTCGACGTTGTTTATTCGATTATTGTAAATTTAAGAATGTTTTTTTCCATTTCTGCAAGTGCCCTAATTATTTTCAAGTTAGACAAATTTTTTTTACAATATGTGGAATATGAGAATTAAACCTTTTGACTTTAATATTGATATTACAAGCACTATGTCGGTTGAATTATGCTCATTTCAATTCATACTAAACATTTTAATTCTTGAGATTTGAAACAAACTCTTCTTTTTTGTTTTTCAAATTAAAATTAAAATAAATATGTTTACTGTTAACCATAACAATTTTAAATAAAATAAAAAACATGAAACAAAAAATGACTAAAAGGACAAAACAAGAAAATAAAGAATGGCAATGAAGAAAACGCATCCTCTATCGGAAACGAACAGTGGCCGTCGGCGGTGAAGGTGGGGATCATGATCAACATGATGAAGATGTAACGGAGGAGAATGAGTCTTTTTTTAAAATAATAAAATGTAAAAAGTTTAGTTTTTTTTCTTTCTTTTTTTGTTTGTTTTCAAATATAGAAAAATAAGTCAAACTATTATAGAAAAATTTTACTGTCTATCGCTCAAGTGTTGAAATTCTATCGCGGTCTATCACGGTTAAACAATAAAAATTTTCTATATTTGTAAATAATTTGATATTTTTTCTATTTATAATAATTTTCTTTATTAAATTTTATATTTTAAAATTTTCTTATTCTAGTTAAAAAGACAGAACACAGTTGTCATGTCATCTTAAAATTGTTAATATTTAAGATTGTTAAATTTGAATATAAAAGTTACATACAATGTAAACTTAAAAGTATATAGAAATATAAAATTGAACAAACGTTTGACAAATTAGAATTAACAAATCAAAAACATAGAAATACAAAAAGTACATGATAAAAGGTAGAGACAATTGCACGTATAATAATCAGTCCCAAAATATTAGCATATATAATACAATACAAAATAATTTGTAGATATAGTAAAATTTAGATTCAACTCTCGAAGTCTATTAGTGATAGGAACTTATCAACAATAGAGTCTACTACCGATAAATTTTGCTATCGGTAGAAAATGAAAATACATTGTATTTGCAATCAATACTCTTTAAAACTTCAACAATCTAACTAAATTAAAATAAAAACTTGTAATTTAATTAATGCAAAATACCTTGTATATGAAGCCATTGAAAATTCCAAGCAAGATTGAGATGATAAATTTATTGTCAATCTTTAGGAGCAAAAGTGGATGGAAATAATAATTGGGGGTTGGATGAATAATAGGCTTCTCCCCCGCAAAGAGTGTTGATATAGTGAAAACTATCTGAGAGTTGTTTTTAAATATAGAAAAATGAGTAAAATTATCTACAAATATAGAAAAAATTCTTCGTCTATCAGCGATAGGCCGTGATAGACCACGATAGAATTCAATCGCTTGAGTGATATATAACGATGGATAGCTGGCTCAAACGATAGAAGTCTCAAGCGATAGAAGTCTATCGCGATCTATCGTTGATAGATAGTGAAAATTTTCTATATTTATAAATAGTTTGATATTTTTTCTGTTTATAGTAATTTTCTACTATTTAAAGCTGATTTTTTGGATAGAAGATATATGATATTAAAAAAAAAAAAAAAAAAAAGAAAGAAAGAAAGAAAGAAAAAACAAGATGGAAAAGTTAGATAAAATAATCTTATATGAATATTCAATTCTGCATCTGGGAAGTTAAAGATTTTCTCTATCGAATAATATGGGTATAATTTTAACATTGTGCACGTGAAAAAGATGTGAGTTGCTATTAATCCAATGCTTTTCATTTTTTTCTATTCCTCAAAACCAAACTATAAAATCGACCGTAGAGTCAAATTTCTTTTATTTTAACCAACAATTAGCTAAAGTGAAGATTATTTCGAAACTTTCTTTATCTACATTAAATCTACAAGTAACTACAGTAAACATATAATGTATTTTTTTCTATGATGAACACTTAATTTTTGTTTAGTTTTTGTATGTTCAAGTACATAAAAATACCTACACATAAATTTGAGTGGTTTTGTAATTTTACTAAAAATATAAAATAATAGATAACCATTAAATTACAAAACAATGTTTTCTTAAATTAAAGTAGAAAAAAACAATTTAAAAAAAAAAAATCAACTTTGACATTTTTTTAGCTCTAGTATAGTTATTAAAAATGAAGTAAATAATGTGGTCACAATTTACTTTTTAAATAAAGGCCACGTTTATCCGAATGAAAACCTAATAAATTAATGGTAATGTGAAAAGTGGGCACCATTTGATTATCTTTGGTTTGTTTACTTGTGTTCTGCCTTCGTACTAACACATGGGGTCCACTTCAAAATCTGTAATAAAAAAACACAAACTGATTGACGAGCGGAGAATGCTCAATTCAATTGCATCTAGAAATTACGTCGTATCGTTATCAATACTGTTATCGTTACCATTATCATTACAATTGTTGTTACTGTTCCAAAACAAAAATTATGAATTTTGACACCTCTACTGTTACCGTTACCGTTTGACCCTTAGAGGTAGAGGTAACGGTAACGATAATAGTAAATGTGACAAAATTCATAATTTTAAGTAAAAGAGATTAAAAGCAAGCCAATTACATTTGCAATTCAGGTTCATTACAATCGATCCATCAATGAAATTCAATTACGATTACACCAATTTTCATTACAATTTGATAAACATAGTCTAAAGTATATATATAATGTAATTACAATAATAGTAGTCAATGATGTTAGCAAATAGGGACCAAGCTAACTATCAATGGGGATGCCTAATCGTGGAGTATAAAAGCCTTGGGACGTATGTTTAGAATCTCATTGTAAGTTGAAGCCAAACATATTTATCTATCATGACTTCCAATAACATCTTCCTAATCCTTGTTCTGGTATTTTTATCATCATCCAGCATTGAAGTGAGTGAAGCAGGGCGTTATCTCCAACAAAAACCATCCTCCTCCAATAATATTCCATCCATCGTTAATATCCCGACCATTCCTTCATTACCTTCTATTCCATCTGCTAATTTGCCTCACATCCCTAATATCCCACCTCTTAATATCCCTAATATTCCTCCATTGCCTGCTATTCCATCTGCTAGTTTGCCTCCCATCCCTAATATCTCACTCGTTAGTATGCCTAACATTCCTTCATTGCCTTCTATTCCATCCGCTAGTGTGCCTCCCATCCCTAATATCCCACCCGTTAGTATGCCTAACATTCCTTCATTGCCTTCTATTCCATCCGCTAGTTTGCCTCCCATCCCTAATATCCCACCCGTTAGTATGCCTAACATTCCTTCATTGCCTTATATTCCATCCGCTAGTTTGCCTCCCATCCCTAATATGCCACCCGTTAGTATCCCTATCCCTAACATTCCTTCAGTGAGTTTTATTTCATCCTCTAGTTATCCTCACATCCTTAATATCCCACCTAACAGTCCTTCGGTGCGTTATATTTCATCCGCTAGTTCGCCTCCCATCCCTAATATCCTACCTGGTAGTATCCCTACCATTCCTTCATCTCCGTAGCTTCCACCAAATACTATTATCCATTCTCTCCTTATAATTCCACCAATCCAACTTATTTGCCTTCTCTAGTATTCCATCGTTCGTAATATTCCTAGTATTTCCATTGGTCATTATTCCTCCTCTCCCATAGTACTTGTATGTTATGAAAGTAGTGGAGCTTCTCTAGATTGGAATTTTAAAGCAAGATATTTTCTGGTGAAAATTTTGTTGCTTGGAGTTCTTTTTGATCAACATGTAAGCTACTATTGATGTAACTTTAAAAAGTCATATATTTAAATAAATATTTTACATGTCAAAATTATAAGTGTTATTTCACGTATTATTTTGATAAATACCACAAAATATTAGTTAAATTGAAGGAGAACATCACACATTAATAAAAAGGGTTGGTTATGGGAAAAATTCAAAAATTTGTTTTCAACTAATGAATAAAAACAACGACCAGATCTAGGATATTTGTAAATAAACTAAAACTATAAAATCTTTTGTAATAGACATCAAAGAGTTACGATCTTTCATAGTCATCAATGACTTAGTTGATAATAGCTGAGATAAAAGCATAATCTCACCAAATGATAATTTGACTATAGGAACTCAAATATAAATTATTTGACATTCAAGCACACAACCTACTTACTTATTACTTAGCTAAACCAACTTGTACTGAAATCTAACTTGTTGAAAAAGTTGAGCAAGCACCACAACTATTAATTAAACTAACACCATAATTAAACAAAATGTTGATCCACGGGGCACAATAATAGTGTTTCATGTAAATCCAAACATTTGCATTACTCGGAAATGATACTAATAAAATTGGGTAGATTAATTTAGTTAATTGGATACTAATGGATGGATAGATTTGCATTACTCTCAAACAAACATCAATTGGGTAGATTAATTTAATTAATCAATTTCTTTTATGTGACAACCCAAAATTTTAGGTAATTTTAATTTAATTATCTTAAATTATTTGAGTGTTATTTTGAATTTTTAAGACTTAGTTGGATTATTTTGAGAAGATAATTCAATTTAAATTAAACGGGATAAAGATTTGGGTTTAAATTCAATTGGTAAAAATTGAATTTTAATTTGGGAGATTTAATTTGTTTATTTGAATTGGTGGAGAAAAAAGAAATTTAAAAATATATATATATATATATACCTAATTTTTTAAGAAATTAAGGTTTGAGATTATATATATATATATATTAATAAGTGACCTAATAAGGTAGAGAGCGAGAAAATTAAACCAAAAAAATGGAGGAGAAAGAGAGTAGTGTAGTTCGATTTTTCAGCAGCAGCTTTTGGAAAATTGTCATTGTTCGGAGTTTCAACCATCAGATAGTATTGCAATTTTGTCATCCTGTTCAGGACACATAGGGTCGCATTCTAAACGGTTAAATCGTTGTTTTGAGCTCTGGTTTGTCCGTAATCGCTGCTGAATAGAACTTATAAAACTGGATGAGTTTTTGGAATTTTGGTCTCCGTTGGGTTATTTGATTTACTGCCGGAAAATTGGGTTAATCTCTAATGTTGATCTTGTGTTAGGTTTGAGTTGTTGAGAAAAGTTTGGGCTCAAGAAATCTACGTGGTTTAATTGTTGACTGCATTGGGCTAAATTTTGAGGTAAGTAACGTTATTATCGACTTGCATTTGTGTCAGGCGCCCCAGTTCATGTTACCAAAGTTATCGGTGAAATTTGGGTGATTTTTATGATCCATGGAAATTGAGCATGCACACTTATGATGTTTTATGAGTTTATGATTTGTTCGTGTGAGACTTTGTTATTAGATGTATGTGTGTGTGTATATATATATATGTATGTTTGAATTACATGTTAGACAAATAGTGGTGATTTACCTCCCCATCATACCTCATGTTACGATACCGTGAATCAACAGATTCACTTTCATGTTTGACGCTGGACCATCAGACCACTAGACATGTGTGAATCGACGGGTTCACCTCCATGTTACGACTTCGTGTACCATCAGGTGCACTTCCATGTTTTGACAGTGCGCCATCAGGCCACTAGACATGTGTGAACTGACGAGTTCACCTTCATGTTACCATACTGTGGACCATCAGGTTCACTTTCATGATTTTGACGGTGCACCTTCAGGCCACTAAACATGAGTGACTAGGCAGGCAGGTTGGAACGCCCCCAACTCCTAACATCTTCTACTAGGACATTACCACACCCCAAAGACTTAGAACACACAGACCACTCTCAACATAGAGCAATAAAGAACAAAGGCTCAACCAAAATAAGAAATTAGATAAATAATTAAATAAATAAATAATTCCAAAGTCATTTTCAAAATGTAAAATTTAATCATTGATCGGGGCCCTTATCTAACAAAGGAATAATTAAGTTAAAATAATTAACGAATGAAACAAAAAAAAAACGACTCAAAGACCGAACAATCCATCTACGACAAAAGACATGAATAAATAAAATGCGGAAGCCTTCAACTAATCCCTGTTTGGCTCGGTCACGCATTCTTCCCGTCATCCGCCAGTCCGTTTCTTCCTTTACCTGAAATTCATAAGGAGAAAAAAATGAGTATAAAAACTCAGTAAGTAATCCCATTGTCTGGATTTATACTATGCATAAGCAACCTGCCCCGTCACCATGTCTAGCAACCTGAGGGCACGCCGTCAAAATTGAAGGGTGAGCCTGATGACCCACCGAGTCCAACATGGAGGTGAACCCATCAATTCACGCATGTCTAGTGGCCTGATGGCACACCGTCAAACATGGAAGTGAACCTGTCGATTCACATTATGTAACATGGGACAAAACGGGCATCTAGCATGGAATTCAGTCACACATACATACATAATTAGTAAAATCTCAGTGGTCAGTCATACTTTTAGGACAACCTAAGCATGCATGCTAACTTTAGTTTCAGGGATACTTAATGCTGCATCAATATAAGAAATCTGACATAAAGGCTGGCCTGAAGGTCAGTCCCAACAACATAATCACTTACCTCAAACAGTCAGTCAACAACTACACTGAACTCTTGGTCCCAAATCGACCCTATCACAAAACTAAACAACAATCAGTAACTACAAGTTCAACATTCTCCAAAATTAGATTTTCTACAACACTATCACTTACCCCACTGGTAGTAACCTGACAAAGGCCTTCCGCTCTTCGAATTTGCAACCCAAGGTTATCGCGCTGGGCGACACCCCAAGCGAAACCCAAAACCCAGTCAAAACGCATTGGACCAAAGATCTAAAATCCAAACCAACCTTTATCAAGAAAACTCATTGAAATCCGGTGAATGGAAAACCCGCTGGCGGCGACGGCTGAAGATTTGGCGGCGAGCGACAGCAACCCAACGCAAGTGTGAGGGCACTGGCGGCACTCGTGGAGAAGCGGCGCGACTGGATCGACACGACTTCGACTAGTTCGAGCGGCGATGAGCGACGAATCGACTGGGCGTCGGCGGCTAACGCGAACGGCGGCTGACGCGAGCGATCTAGACGCGGCAGCGAGTGGCGGCTGACGCGAGCGATCCAGACGCGTTAGCGAGCGGTGGCTGACGCGAGCGATCCAGACGCGGCGGCTGACGCGACGGCAAGCAGTGATCCATGCGAGGCCAACGACGAGTGGAGCGCGGCGGTCAACTGACTAGACTCCCGACAGTGAGACGAAGCAGATGAGGGGGAGGGGTGCTGTGACGCGAGGAAGACGAAGAAGAAAAAAAGGAAATTCTTTTTTTTTTTTCCTTTTGTGTTGCATACAAACCGAGGCTACTTTAATATAAATATATTATAATAAATATATATATTATATATATATATATATATTATAACATATATTAGAATAATATATATATAATAATAATAATAATAATAAATATTAAACATATATATTATTATTATTCCCCTTTTTTTTCTTCTCCAAACTAAAATCTCCTTCAACTTCAAATTCCATAATTAAATCTTAGATCCAAAAATATCCAACCAACGTCAAACAAATCCAAAAAAACTTAATTTATTAATACTTGAAAATTCAGGACGTTACACAGGTTATCTACTTAGATGTTCACCCATAACAGTATTAGAATGCATGCGATCCGATAATGGTCACTTACTAAGTATTTTTGTACTCACTCTTTCTTATATTACAACTTTTAGATAAAGGCAAGAACAGACAGGCGAATGACATGAAGAGTCTGTGACCGTGCCGTTGGGACCAGTCAAATGTTTCCGCTCATGTTTTTATGTTTTCATGTTTTTAAATCTCAGTTTCACTGTTTAAACTCAGAAAGACCTGCTTCTGAATTATTTAAATTATTTAAATTTAATGAAGTTATTTATTTTATAATTTCTTTGATTTTAGTTAAATATACGAAAAGTGTCGTTTTGAGATGTATGCATGCATGAAATAACGACTTCTAGAAAGCCGGGTCGTTACATTTTATAATCCTCAATTACTCATGCAAATATGTGTTTTAGAACAACCAATAAAGATATGTACATGATTTAAATTATTGCTAATTCGCAATCAAAACATGAAGATCATGCAGTAGTTTTTAGATATTGAACATGTATTTATTGTAGGGATTAAAACCCTAGCACAGTGGAAACTTTTCAAAACCCTGAATCAAAATTAATTTTAGGATTTCGAAAAAAACCACTACATTGGTAAAATAAAACTAAAAACCTAGGTTAAGCATGTTGTAAAAAAAAATTCAGAAAAGAAAAAATACTTACATGTTGATGGAAAGAAAAATTGGATCACCACCACTTAGAATCCTTCCTATTCTCTGAACCTTGAGGCTAAAAGGTTTGTAGGAACCAAGGTAAGGGAAGAAAAAAATACAGACAGAGCTCTATTTCTCTTTTCTTTTCTGAGAGAGATTTTCAGAGAGAACGCAAAAAATCACTAACTGATTTTTTTTTTTCTGTTGCAGATTATAATAGAAAGATGAGAAAAGGTGGGATATGTGGGTATCATTCACGTATTAAGTAACTCCTCTGCGTGGAAGTTACAAAACTGAATTAATTTAATTAACCAATTTATTTAAATCATATTTAAATGAACATCTCTCGTATAACCTATAGTTTTAATTTAATTAAATAAAATTAAATTAAATAACTAATTAATTCTCTAATTAATTAATTACCAAATTAAATAACTAATAATTCTCCAATTAATTGATTACCAAATTAAATATCAAATATTTAATTTAACCTGCATTTGAATCAAATTCAAATATATTGCCCTCATAACCTATAGTTTTAATGTGTATCTAATGCACATTAATTTTAACCTATAGTTTTAACATAAATCTAATTCATATTAAAATAATATTTGAATAATTTCAAATATTTAATTCTTTCATAAATTAATTTTGAATCATATCTAAAATAATATTTATACTATAAAGTTTAATTTATAAAATAAACTATGTATTATAATATATCATTATACATTATACTTTTCCCTTAGTAAATTTGAACTTTTCAAATTTCATCCAAGAATTAATTACCTCAATATTCTTTACGAGCTAGGAAGGGGGCCTAATGGACCTACAGATCAGAAGCTCAAACGATATGAGATTAACGGGCTAAGCTCATTAACCACATTAATCAATATTCGTTAACTGTGGGTACACTCCACTAAAGACCCAAAACTGAACTATTCTCACTGTGTATATATTTTTATGTCTACGGATATAGACCAATAACAACAAGTTAGTCTTTCACAAGTGTTTGTAACCCCACCTGGGTCAAATTACTATTTTACCCATGGGTTACTTCTAAATTCTTAAGTACCAATGCTTCTCTAGTGAACAACCTGTTTATGGTCCAACCATCAAACATAAACCCCTCTTGAGCCAGTGAGAGGGTAGGGCCCTTTGTTCAAGTCCCGGAGACACACTTTAGGAAACACTTATCTACTTACCCTAAAGTCAGGAAGGAGTGAAATCTATCTTGTATAATTATGTTCCCAGCTCCCCACTCGATCTTGTCCCCAAAATGGTAGGCATACTAAGTCGGCAAACCGGCCACTCTCACCCATACAAATCAAATCCCTCGTGAACAGTAGTTTATAATATACTTAAGATTAAGACTAAGTTGCCTAGGTCAACCTATTGAAATAGAAACATAACCAGTCAACAGAGTTACATCTAGTAGTTACTACTTCGTGGTCCAGTCGTATGCAAACTCATTGCATAGGATACCCCTACTCGCATGTCTCCTATATGAACGAGTTGGATCATTGTGTTTGTATCAAATACAAAGTGGGTCGTATCCATAGTGTTAACAGGATAAGGTACCGAGCCCTATCCTTATATTATATACCCTTTAGGATGTAACTTGAACATTGACCCCCATATGTCTCTACACACTAGTACAAACTGAGCTTTAATGTTGATTTAAAACAAACATTATATGGGTATAATCTCAGTTGACAACCGACATCGAAGATCGTGTTTTAAAAGGTCTTCGATGTCAGTTGTCTTTAGTGGTTATTTTAAACCGACATTATAGGTGACTAAGATTTCAATGCTAATTATCTTTAATGTCGGTTTTCAACTACTTTTTCTTGATAATTGTCTGATATTAAATGTTTGTCATTGTTTTTTTATTGAAAAGATTAAAAAAAAATATATTTTTTTTTGCTTACGCACATACAAATCAATAATATTTCTCTTTTACCTATACATGAACAAAATAAAATCTTAATTGCTTTCACAAATCCCCAATAAGTCACAAAAGAGGAATTTGATGATAATTTAACTCCAAAACCAAGATAAAATATATTTTTCATTTAAATAAACTCCATATGGTTTAGACAACAAATCCTTACGTATCAACCTTGAAGTATACATATATATTCTAGATTGAACAAGTAGAGTGTACATGTTAAGTTGCACACAAGAATGTAATTCAAAATAAATGAATTATAAAATGATTAAAATGACTAAAAATAAGCTGAAGATAAAAGAAGATTGTTTAGTGATGCCTTCCCAAGTTTCTCTAATGTCAATTTTTGGAAGTTAGGGACTATTCTCCCATCTACAAAGTTGATAAAACAACAATTTGAATAAATAAGTAAAAAATAGAATATAATAAAAATAACTTCAATATGAATAAGAGATTCTATATCAAGCTAACATCCAATAATACTGAATCTTACCAATCAAACTAGCAATGAAAACAACAATAGCAATATAAACAACTCTAAAAGCAACCTATAAATAAATGAAGCATTTCTCATTAATTCTTAACAACTCTAAAAGCAACCTATAAAGAAATGAAGCATTTCTCATTAATTCTTACATAGGCATTCCTAGCATTTTACTGTTAAAATAATTATTGTGTTTGAGTATGTTGGCAAAGTTGCAATGGAAGACAAATAATAAAAACAAGATAAGGCACTTCAAGTCATGCCTATTACCATTGTTTTAACAAATGGAAGGATGAATATTAATGAAATAGAAAGGCATGTAATGTTGAGGGAAGGGAGGAAGGGTAGAGAGATTTATAAAGTATAAGATAGTGGTGAGAAGAATTCAATGCAAATAAAAACACAAAAGGAATCAGTCTAAGAGAAAAGACTAATAAAAACCGACTTCATTGGGCAAAAAGCATAAACATAAACCAAAAAATTTATAAACAACTAAACATAGGCAAATCAATTTATCAAAGGAAATAAACTCAAAAGAGTTTATAACATAAAAAGCTCAATGGAAACTATATACAAACTTACGAGCCCAAACAAGTAAGCTTATCAAATCTAGACGAAAAGACTAATAAAACCTAATTCATTTGGACAAATGCATAAACATAAATAAAAACAAGAACTTGCAAACAACTAAATACAATCAAATCAATGAAAAAAAAAACTAAATTATGACTACGATAACTGCAAGATAGTCATAGCACTCTAACACTTATATTCTAATTCAACACTTTAGAATAAAATAGAGTTTTAAGCAAAATGTCTTATAAATATTACCTTATAAAATATGCATCATGATAGTTTGAACTCCCAGGACTAATAGCAACCTAATTCATTTGGACAAATGCATAAGCATAAACAAAAACAATAACTTGCAAACAACTAAATACAATCAAATCAATGAAAACAAAAAATAACTAAATTATGACTACCATAACTGCATGGTAGTCATAGCACTCTAGCACTTATTCTAGTTCAACACTTTAGAATAAAATAGAGTTTTAAGCAAAATGTCTTATAAATATTACCTTGTAAAATATACATCATGGTAGTTTGAACTCCACTTGCTTACTATGCTCTTAAAATAATTGGAAGATCTACTAGACAACATGAATAAGATTTAGAGTTTTTAGCATAAGTATTACCTTATAAAAATGTGCGATGGTAGTTCGAACTCCACTTTCTTACTATGCTCCTAAAAACAAACCCAAGATTTCCTAGACAATATGAATAAGGTTTTAGAGGCCAAACTTTAATTGTAAAATCTTAATTGAATTAAAATAATGTCCATGGGAGATTTTATTACCTTAACAAAACCTTAAAAATTAATTTGAGCACTACTAATTAGTTTCAAACTACAAACATAGAGTTACCAAGGATTATAAACTAATATGGAACACTTAGTTGAACTTGGAAGGATTTAAACAAAGTTTTGAACACATAAAACTTACCAAAATTAAAATGACTTAAGCCCTAGCTTAAAAGTGTTTAAAGGAGTCCAAAACTAATTCAAAGCTACAAACAAAAGCTTAAGCGTTAGGAACAATTATAACACACCTTAAAGAGAGTTTAAAAGGATCTAAACAAAGTTATTACCCACCGAACTACACCAAAATGACCCAAATTCTAAATCATTATCCAAACACGAATTATTATCCAAACACAACAATCTCTTTTTGGCTTGAGGAATCTTGAATCAAATTCTAAATCATGAATAAAATTAATTAACTTCAACATTAAGGGTCTTATTCCAAATAATAATTTCAACTAAAAAGGCTTCAAACAACCACAACAAAATTTCTTTCATTTTCTACACAACCAAATAGAACAAAAAAAACCAACAAAAAGAGAGACTAGACAACTGATGAATCACAAAACACTAGATGAAAATTTTTTGCAAGTTATAGCTTCTAACATGGTTTTAAAGGGAAAACTTTTTCCACGACGAGAACAAAAAAAAAACACACACAAAGAGAATGAAAACGATAAAAGACCCATGATGCAAAAAACCCAGTGTCAGGGACAATAGACTAACGGTAAAGATAACTCACGCGTCAAGATCCGACAAGATCCACCCCTCGAGCATTGACCTAAACCCATAAAATTTTTACCTTCGATTGAGATCCATCGACGATCTGATGAAGGAACTGATGACATAACACACGATGAGTTGAACACAAGCTAAATGACGTTGACGACGAGCTAAATGATGTCGACGACGAGCTGAATGACGACGGCGAGCTACACGAGGAGCTGAATGATGCTGCAACGAGCTGAACATGAGCTAAATGACACTGAACCTACATGACGAAAGATCAGCACGACGAATGGAGTGAACGGACCTGATCAGCGAAG
This sequence comes from Lagenaria siceraria, assembly GCA_002890555.2. Lineage (NCBI taxonomy): Eukaryota > Viridiplantae > Streptophyta > Magnoliopsida > Cucurbitales > Cucurbitaceae > Lagenaria > Lagenaria siceraria. The sequence goes on from CM016490.1 coordinate 4,429,365, forward strand.
AAATGAACACAATGGAAGGTGAAAGTTTGGAAGAGAGAGGAGAAAGAAAAATGAAAGAGATTCAAAAGAGGGGGGTTTTTTTCTTTTTCTTTTACTAAAAAAACGGAATATATATATATATATATATATATATATATATATTATTTTTCATTTTCTAATTGATAATTTGGGAAGGAGGGAAATAAAATTTAGGAGGGAAATGAAAATGAGGAAAGGAGGGAAACAAAAAATGAAGATTAAAAGATTGTGTGAGATTAAAAAAAAAAGTGAATCTTTAATGTCGGTTTAAACCGACATTGTAGGCTTACCTTCAATGTCGGTTTAAAACTGACATTAAAGATCTGCTTCTTTTTTTTAAAAAAAGAAACCGACATTGTACATCCGTTTTTAATTTTCCCAACCGACGTCAAAGTCCAGATTTCTTGTAGTGACATATTGTTCAAGACCCAGAAAACAACCTAGGATGTTAGTTTATTAGATTTTAGGGTTATTAAAACAAGATAAAATAATCAATAACATTTATTGAATGATAATTAATAACACTTTATTAATGACGGTCAAAATACAACATTTACTATCTACAAGTTATAGGGCATAAGACCCAACATTTACAACTAGAGCTTTTGTATCAGTCAGAAACATATGCTAAAGAGTAAAAGTAGAGATCAAAAGTGTTAGAAATCAAATAAATGACATTTAGCTAATTCTTCAAAAATTTACAATCACATCTTCCTTTCCCAAGAGTTTGAAAACGAACTTTAGCAACTCACTAGGGCAATGATATTTCTAAAATATGTCATCATTTAGCTTGATTGTAAAGGAAAAATGAAAGAAAAGCTAAATAAAATCAACAATGTCATGAATGTTACTAATGTGTTGTGATGATGCTGTGTGTGAAAAGACTAATTGTGCCCAACGTTGAGTGACACTGTCTTTTTTCTTCAACCTGAGAGCATCATGATGCTCTGGGGTTGTGTTGTGACAATAGGCCTTCTCCCTTGCAATGTCATGAAGCGTTGATGATCCATTTTCTTAAGAGGCAAAATAGTTAATTTACACCCACTTAATTTGTTCGATATTGACTTAAATGGGCTTTAAATTGTAACGACTTGACTTTTTGCAAATAGACTTGAGGCATTACTATGCATTTAGGGTTAAGAAAACATAAAATTTTAACTAAAATTAAAGTTAAAATGAAGAAAAATTACAAATTCTTTATTAAAAGAAATAACGTTTTGCTTTATTTGGGATCTTTTAAACAATAAATTTACAACAAAATCAAAACTTCAAAACTACACGTTTGACCAAAATAAAATCACAATGCGAAAGCTTGACTCAATTAATTGTCGGCCCATACAACAACATCTTGTTAACCACATCTACATCCTTGCCTTACTTAAGGAAAAGAAAAATGGAAAGAGTGAGTATTATAAAAATACTCAATAAGAGATTTCCAAACATCTTGTCAATCGCCTCGCATGTCATTTCTGTTGTTCTTGTGCGAAGAGGGTGAATGAAGATTGGGGAGGGGGGTCCTGGCGGATGCGTATAAAGAAAAATAAATTGATTTTTTTTTCAATTGCAAGCTATTGACGCAACCTAAGAAAGGGTGTCATAATCCTCTCTCGACCAATCAAATAATATTTATATTTACAATCTAGCACTTCAACTAACATGTATATTAGTAGTAAGACCGGATCAAACCACAAGGAGGCTAAGATAGAATCTCTCTAAACTAAATAGGTATTTGGAAAGCAGTAAAAATGGGGGGTTTGATTTTAGTTGACAAGAAAAATAATGTAGGAATTTAAAGTGCAAAAAGTAAGATAAATTGAGAGAGAGAGAGCGATGCACAAGATTACTTTTGAAGGATAAACGAGCATGCAACGAAAAATAATTTGATCAAATTTCACTCTACGATGCTCAATTTTGAGGATACATGCAATTAAAAAAGGGAAAATCATAGTTTCAAGAACACTTACCCTTGAAGTCTCAAATTCTCCTTCTATTCTTGATGAAAATCAACACAACTTGGTTGTAGACCACCACAATAATCTTCTCTACTATTCTCTAGGCTTAGATTGGATGGTGGAATCCAAGTTTGTAGTGAATTGGAGAGTAATGAAGGTTATGAGATAAGAAAAGCTATGGATGAAATTTTACAAAATTAACCCTTAATTTCACAAAATTCTCAACCATTTTAAAACCAAAATCATCTCTATTTGTTAAAGAACAACATGCAATCCAATTGCATCAAAATTTGACAACACAAAATGGTTAATTTGTTGGCTAATTGTGAAGAAAACCACTAAGCTCCTAGCTTAGTTAGTGGAAAATTCCTAAACTTTGAAAATTCAATTTAAAACTAATTTTTAATTAATTTCCAAAAATTGAATCCCTGACCTTGCCCAAGATTTTGACGATGATTTCATTTGGAGGACACATAGACTCGCTCTCATATTCTTCTTCCAGCTCAGTTGCGTTGAGCTCCACATTTCCTGCTTGGGAACTGCGGGTTGGCTGATTCACTTCACCCTCTTCAGTCGAGCTTTCTTCTTCCACCTCCCAGAATTCAATGCTCGCAAGGATGTCTCCAAAGAAGCAGAAGATGATGTGTTTTTCAAAATTCTTTCGAAATTATTCTAAGAAAATAGACGCAATAACTTTACAAGTTATCAGGTGCTCAAAATATGGGAGATTTAAAGGGACTTAAATAGATCGTAGCTTAAGATAATGCTATCCTATTTCCATAATAAATGTCCATCATGCATATTCGAAGCTCATCATAGCCAATCAACATCAAAACACACAAACATGAACTATTCCCATCATCATTTAAAGATCAAAATTTCAACTCACATCAACATGCATAAAGAATTCATTAAAACCAACTTAGCATGCGTAGCAGGATAAAATCAAACAAAAGTACTAAAAGACGCCTCCCGCCCCAAACTTAAAATGATGCATTGTCCTCAATGCATGAAAGAAAAGAAAACACAAGCTTGGGAGCGTCTACCAAACAGGATTGGCGGAATGAGTACTTTTCACAACACAAATTCTTGAAAAACTTTGAAGGCATATGAGTGGCTCCCTACAAATTCAAACAAATAAAAAAATACTAAAAATTAAGAAAGAAATAAACTTGGGTTACCTCCCAAGAAGCACTTTATTTAAGGTCTATAGCTAGACCGGGCTCACAAGTCATATTGGATACCAATGTGGTTTTGTTACTCCATTCAACAAGTACCTTAAAATCTTAAGTTTTCGCCCACACGGACATTCACAACAATAATCATGCATAGAAATCTTGCTTGTTAAGTTATTTTCAACTACTTCAACATCACCCTTTTTAACATAATCTAACAACATCAAAGAACCATCCTTAGGGGATATTACTGGATTAGCCATAGAATCCTGAACATGCTTCTCCATTAATTTCTCTTGTTCATTCATAGGTTTAAAGGGCATGCAAGTATTAGGAGAATTATCAAAACTAGTAACATGCTTCCTGTGACTATCAAGAGAATTGGGCGTGCTTTTTTTCTTATCATTACAATCAAAAGAAGAATCAACATGTGAAGAGACATTGCTAGGAGAAGGAGAAAAATTAACCGACATACTTGGTGTAGATGAGTAGGACTTACCACATCGGCATGCTTAAGGGCTTTGTAAATATCAAATGTTATCTTCTCATCATTGAGCCTAAAAGTTAGCTTTCCATCTTGCACCTCGATAAGGGCCTGTCTAGTGGCCAAGAATGGTCTCCCAAAGATTATGGGAATGTTGGCAATTTTTCTTCCATATCAAGCACTACAAAATCCGTTGGAAAAATGAACTTGTCTACCTTAACCAACACATCCTCTAGAATGTCTTATGGATGAGCAATCGATCGATCGGCCATTTACAAAGATATAGTGGTTGGTTGCACCTTTCCTCTGTCAAGCTTCTTGAAAATAGACAAAGGCATGAGATTAATAGAAGCTCCTAAATCACATAGTGCTTTTGTAACCAAATTATTACCTAAGTGACAAGGAATAGAAAAACTCCCTCGATCCTTTAACTTTTGAAGCAATTTTCTTTGTAGCACCGCACTACACTCCCCCGTTAGTGCCACCATCTCATAATTTCTATATTTTTGTTTCTTAAACAAGACATCCTTCATAAAATTTGTATACTTAGGCATTTGTTCTAATGCCTCTACAAAAGGGATGTTAATTTGCAACTTTTTGAAAATGTTTAAGAATTTAGAAAATTGAGCATAATCTTTTTCTTTTGAAACCTTTGAGGGTAAGGAAGATTATTAGGAATAAAAGGTAGAGAATTAGAAGTACTCCCTGTTTTGGCCCTTTCCTCCTTTTCCTTTGGTGCCATTTGTTCATTGATGGGTTCAATGGTGAGTGTAGGCTCATCTTCCTCTTAAGGTTGTTCATCATCCTCGACCACTATGTGCTTATTCAATTCTTTACCACTTCTTAACGTAATAGCATTGCATTCCTTTTTAGGGTTCTTCTCGAGGCAACTTGGGAATTTACCTTTTTGTAATGTTTGAAAGGAGGTGACAATTTGACTCACTTGCACCTCTAAGCTTTGAAGTGCCTTCCCTTGAGCTTGCACTGTGCTTGTGGTTCTTGATCTTGATTCCTTGACAAAATCAATCATTAAGTCCTCTAGAGATGACGTTTTTGTACCTTAAGGAGCTTGCAACACGTTCTTGTTGTTTGCATATGAGAAGTTTTCATGGTTCCTCAAGTTAGGATGGTAGTGAGTGGGATATTGTTGTTGGCCTCTAAATTTTCGTCGATCCACATAGTTGGTTGTCTGTATCTCACCTTGCCCAATTTGATTGGCCATAGCCGCTAAAGAGGCTATGGATGGTAGACTAGCTTGTGATTGGCCTCCTTGAGATAATTTACACAACGCGTTAGTAAGAGAAGTTAATTGAGCTTTTAAAGAGCTTACCTCATCCACCTCATGAATGCCGACAATTTGGTTGAAGATGATCATTCACATGGCCAATTGTATGATGTGTTGGCCAAGTCCTCTAGTATTGTGTATGCTTCATGATAACTTGTAGAAATATAAGTTATTCTATTCTTTTCTTTAAAACAATTAGAGAAATTCACAAGGAAATGACAGACATATGATATAAATCTTAGCAAATAAGCATACTTTGCGATCAGGTATTTGCAAATGCTATAAAATGAGAAATCACGAAAATATCTTTGTTTCAACACAGGAATAAAGAGAAAAGGTACCAAAGCTGAAGAACTGTTGAAACTATGATCGCATAATCATAGAGAAGGCGACCAACATGTTACAAAATGAACCATGCGATGAACGCAAAAAGGTCTAACACGTACAAGAGGTGACTGTTAAATCTACAGAACAAGTTGGTAGCTGATTAGACTGATTCATGGCAGAGCCAATGAACTTGTGACAAAGCAAGTGGCGCAACAGGGCATGAAATTTAATGCATGCATCAGAAAATCATTAGAGAGAAGTCATATTTGACGCTTATAAATAGTCAGCTCAAAAACTGAGAAGGGGCTGGTTGAGTCGATAAATCAGCTTTCCCAAGAGAGTGAAGAGCATCACCATTCTCAAAGCCTCAAGCATTTCTCTGCAGAATTCTGAATACAAAGTCCAGAATTCTTCTTAGAAAAGCAAGAGTCATATTCCACCTTGAAGTATTATCATCAAGCAGTCATTCCCAAGCCAGTGAGATCAAGAGATTGTCTCAACGGCCCGACATCTTCATTCTAGTTCTTTCTCTTACTTGTATTTGTATTCTGAATTGATTTTGAGAGATTTCTGATTCAAATATTAATACAAGTCCATATGTTTCATCCATCTACTTGCTTGTTTGCATATCATTCTTTTTGACATGTTGGAAGATTTATTTAAAGTTTGAATCTATGCATATTTAGTGGCTTTACTATTTAATGCATCATTAATCCTTACTTTAAACTATTGAAAGATACGTTTAACGAGTCAGTCATCGCATGCACCTTAGAGATAAGGAAAAGTGTGGGTTATGGACCGAGAGGTTGCTACAAAATTATATGATTGATACCGCGAATCTTGCGTAGACGCATGCTGTAGAAATTCTTGACTGTTATTAAGAATATTTCAAACGCCGTCGCATGCTACTTGAGTAGAAAAATACTTCATTGACAGTCACCATATGCCCCTTTGCTCATCGCTTAACTCTCTTGTATTGTAATTACATTTTAGGATAATTATCACCTCTTCCACCTTTGTATAAACATTCATCGCATAGTTATCACTGCAAGGTTAAAATCACAAAGGTATAAAAGTCCCTGTATTCGACCCTAGATTCACCAGGTTCCTGATTTGAATTTACACTTGGATTCAAGTTAGGTAAAGCTTGTGTTCATCGCATGACATTACACATATTAACCAATTAGTGGAAAAGCACGCATTGTATATCATATTTATGCATTGCATTTTATGAACGCAACACTTCATCAGTGGTTTTCAAGAATATGGACCCTCCGGCAGTAGCATCCAAAATAGATTTGGTGTTGCTTGATAGCTCAATGTAGAATAATTGGATTTGCAGCCAATCTAGATACCCATGTTGATGGCATCTTCTCAAGAGGTCCTTGTACCTCTCCCACCCCTCAGAAAGTTGCTCATCTTCGTGTTGACGGAATGTGTCAATCTCTGTCCTCAATCCTTGTGACTTAGCCGGTGAAAAATATTTATCCAGGAACGCTTATGCCAATGCATCCAAAGTAGTTATGCTCTCCGATGGTATGGACTCTAACCAATCCTTTGCTCGATCCTGTAAAGAAAATGGAAAAAGTCGTAGTTTAATAGCATCGCTAGTAACATCGCTAATCTTTACCATTTCACATATCTCTAAGAAATAGCGTAAATACTTGTGAGGGTCTTCTGTTGAACGTCCTCTAAAGAAAAGGTCTCTAGCCATGTGGATCAACCCCAGTTTGAGTTCAAAGTTGTTAACATTTATGGGGGCGTTCGTAAGTCCGGGTTGATTTGCTGGTAGCATTGGTTGAAAATAATCTCGGATCGCCTTTTGTGCTTCCTCCGCCATCTCTTCAGTGGAATTTTCTTGAACTCTTAAATTTATCCTGTAAGTTCTATCAATCTCAGGATCAAAAGGAAGAAGATCAGTATTGTCACGAGACATAAATCGAAAATAATTACAACCAATCTAAAAACAAGCAAAATAAAGTAAAAATACACCTTAAATTAGAATCTATCATTTTTTTAAAATTTAGCAAAATAAGATGTTCCTTAGTCCCCGACAATGACGCCAAAAACTTGATGCGTGATTTCTGCAAATGCATGGGTCAAGTTATAATATAAAACAGTTAAGTTTGAGTATCGTTCTATTGAGGACCTTGTTATGGTTCAAATACTAAGCTATTCAAGAATTGAGTCGACTTTAGCTAAGGAATCCACTTCAAGTTTTTTTTTTCAAAAAAGCAAATAAATAAAGTAAAAACAAGTGAAAAATCAAGAGATCAAAGCGTTATAGGGTGTAGATATCATTAATTACTTCATTAAGTTAAATTTTAGGGTTCTCATGGAATTATAAGCAAACAATATATTTAAGTCTAGAAACTATTATCCATCTTATTTTCTCTAAAAAATAATCCTTTCTTATGTAACCTAATTGATTACTATTTTCATGAAACCAAATTAAGAAACATAGCATTAAGAACAATCGTTAACAACTTCCTTTAACAATCTAGCTATTTCCATGGAAGTTGGATAAAGGTTCAAAACTATAGATCCAATTAGACATACAACCACTCAATCATACATCTAACCTAACATTCATTGATGATCAATCAAGAAGAATAAAACACAATAGTATTGAAAACCATTTCATTCAACACATCCATGTAAAATACTAAAACATTAACTTAAATTCATATTAAATCATCAACACCCTAAAATTAAGAGTTTAGCCACACATAGCTCTCAAATACATATTATCATGTGAGTTTTCAAGCATAATAGTAAAGAAGAAGATTTCTCAAATCGCGTCCCGTTGTTGAACTCCTTTGAACTTCGCTCGGCCAACACCTCGGGATCTCAAACGGTTTCTAATTTTTCTCTAATCAATTTCCTCTCTTTTAGTGTCAAAATATCATTTTGAGGCTCTGCTATTTCGTAATTAGAGTTTCTAACGACCTCCCCAATATAAAGAAAAAGATTTCCTAAAATATCGCTTAATAGCAAAAGGAAAGCCAGCGTCGCTACACTACGGAAGAGCATCGCGACGCTGGTCTAATTTTATCACAGTGTAGCACTGTGTTGAGGGGTTAGCGTAGCTACGATGTCTCAGCGTCGGTAGGTTCTCAAGTGTGCAAAAATAAGTGCTCTCGGGTCTTGAGCGTAAAAGAGCAGCGTAGTGACGCTCTTGCTCTACGCTGCCCTGTTTTTCTAGGGTTTTTGAGCTATTCTTTTTCGGTTTTGGCTCGGTTGATTCCTTTGCTTTTGAAACTCATTTTTGTTTTTTGATTCCTTTGCTTCTGAAACTCATTTTTCTTTATTATAACCTGAAATCCACTAGCAAGCACATTAAATCTACCAAAAATACTTCTAAATAAAGAGTAATTAACGCACAATTTAGGTGTATTTCAACTCCCACTCACATGTCTCCACATGAACGATTAGGATCACATCATTTGTAACACTTCACAACTCTTGTAATAATTACAAAGTAGGTCGTATCCGTAGTGTTACCAAGTTAAGGCACCTAGAACCTTATCCCTATACTATAGACCTTTTTAGTTATTACTTAAACATGATTCAATCATGTATGTCAACCACACACATATTTAAGTTTACATAAAATAATCATGGATCTCGTTTATTGGATTTGAGTTAATGCAACAAGAATCAAATAAAATAACTTTTTATTTTATTGATACAATAATTGTATTTACAACAATTACAAACAACGAGAAACTGGAGATTTATGACATCAGTCCCAACATAAAGTTTTTATTATGAAATTCAACCAAAGATAATGTGTTTTTCATTAAACTTTCTCAATTATTCTAAGAAAATAGAAGCAATAACTTGTATTTCTACAAGTTATCACTCATCCTCTAAATTGATGTGATTAGAGTGCTTTAATTCCAAATCGCTTCCACTTGCATTCTCCTAACTATTTCAATGTTGTAGATAGCTTTGCCATGACTTTCTACGGTATTCTCTAATGTTGTGGTCCTTCCTCTAAACATTTTAATGAATTCTATCACTCATAGACTTTTCTATATTTGTCATTTTTTTAAAATGTTGCTATACACTTGGTTATTATCCCTAAAATTGTTACTCATTACAGTTACCCTTTGTTTAATGAGAAACATTTTATTATTACAAGTTTTTGGGGTACATGGTGACTCAAGCTTATTCCAGATAGTTAGTGTATGAGTTTCTTCACCAATATGATTTAGAAAATTATCTTTTACCAAAAGTCCAATAATCCTATACACTTTCCTATGACATAATTCTCAATTCTTATCTGTTTTATTGTCAGGCTTCTCTTCAGAAAAACTGGATGATGCAAATCATTCACATATAAAATATCTTCCATCTTTCTTTTCCAAACTTGATATATAATTTGACCCATTAAGGGTAACCATCTTAGTCGAACTAGTTTCCATATTCAATACAAGGACATCACAATTAATTTAACCAAGGTTCTGATACCACTTTGTTGGGATAAAACACTATATTATTCGGATCAATTATCCTCTCTTGTGCGAATCAAATAGTAGTTAACTAGAAACAGTAATAATTATCCAGCAAAGACACAAGTGATTTTAACGTGGAAAAACCTCCTCAATATGAAGAGTAAAAATCACGAATCGAAGTCAAAATCTCCACTATAATCAATAATGGGTACAACAAATTCCTCTAGTTACAACTAGAGACATAACACAAAATATATCTCAACATTAATAATATCAGCAACAAACGACAACAATAAAGAAGAATAAATTAGAAAAATCTCACTTAATAAGATAAACAATTACCCACTGTATCTAACTATAGGTAGCTATAAAAGAAATCTCCAACGTCCAGATCGAAGACCTTCGTGTCAAGAATATGCTGTCAAAATTTTACCTCGATTGAACCACAAATCTAGTGGCTACATTTGTATTTTACCCAAAAACTGTTATGTAATTTCAATTCATTTTTAATAGATATTCTTTTCTGTATTACCGCCGCTCACTCTTGGTCTGCCTTTGTTGCTTCAATAACTAATTGCAATACGTTTTGGGCTAACAACAGGAATAATAAATTTTAACTTTTCATTTGAAAAAATAGCAAATCAACTTTTCTTTTGTAAAAATGGAAAAATGAATTAAAAAATAATTAATTACGAATTTATAAAAGTCTAAATTACCCCTCAATCATTCAACTAAAATGTTACTACCTGATTAAGGAAGATTGTTAAATACACTTTAATTAAAATACGTCGACATACCTTTAGTGTGTCCAAAACCACCCGCCAATTCATCTTTCCAATGCCAAACTATATTCAACACGAAATCCACCAAGAAACAGAGACACGTGTCAATTAAAGTTCAAAAATGAAACTCATTGTTTCATCTTCCCAAAGTCATAATCCACTACCTTATTAAGAAAGATTGTTCAATACACTTTAATTAAAACACACCAAAATAACTTTAATATGCCAAAAACCACCACCCAATTCATCTTCCTAATGCCAAACCTTATTCAACACGAAACCCACCAACAAATAGGGACACGTGTCAATCAAAGTTCAAAATTGAAACCCACCCGTCGTTTCATCTTCCCAAAGCCAAAATCCATTTCCATCAATCACTTCAAAATCAATAACTAGAGAAAGAAAAAGGCTTCATCTACCTTCATTTAAGACTGAGACCCAATAGTGTACAACGTTCAATTAAATCTATTTGCTCTTATCGTTCTCCATTTGAGAGTAATAAGTTCCTAAAATCGTAAGTCATGATAGTGGTTATTTTCATTTCACTTCCATTGAACAAAACTCTTAATCTAGCTATAACAACCTAGCAAACAGAATAAGAATAATAAAACAATGAAAGAACTAATAGACACTTACTGCATGTTGACTATGCTCGTTTATATTCTAATTTAATGAAATATAAGGCGGGTTATGTCAATTAAGACAATAAGGTATGTACTAAACTCCATAGAAAGATAATATGATTTCAAATTTAAAAATAAGAATACTTCATAAAAAAATGAGATGTAATATAAAATTTTATGTTTAAAACAAATTTATAATAGGGATAATGATTAAAATATTTTTAAAATCATGTGTTTTAATTAATATTAAGAGAAAATATAATATAAATATAAAAAGTTAGTTAGGAAAATTAATATAATATGAGATTTTAAATTTCAAAAGAGAAGAAGATCTTTGAGATTTGAAAATTCAAAACATATTTTGAACATAGAAGATAGTTGAGACGATACAAATTTGGAATATATTATAAATATAAAAAGTCAGTTAGAAAAATTAATGAGATTTTAAATTTCAAAACAACCTTTAAAGATAAAAGATCTACAAGATTTGATAATTCAAAACAACTTTCGAAGATAGAAGATAGTTGAGATATTAATTTGGATTATTTACAAATTAAATCACGAAATTTATTGCAAATTAACCATATGGAAAGAGGCACTTATTTGAAGCTAAAAATCTAAAAGGATATATCAATAAAGCTCGCATTATATATTCGATACATTAATTACAGTCTAATTAAGAAAGTTGTCAGATTAATTACAGTGTAATTTAAATTCTTTTAACAAAGTCAATAACGAAAATTAATATAATATGAGATTTAAATTTCAAAATAACTTTTGAAGATAGAAGATCTACTAAACTGGAAAATTCAAAACAACTTTTGAAGATAGAACAGTTGAGATACTCATTTAGATTATTCGTTTGAATTTTAAAAACATTTTTCTAAGCTATATAATTAAATAAAAAAATCAATAAGTGGAAGTAGTATCCATATGCTTAATTTCAAAAAAGAAAAAAAATCAAAAACTAAATTCTTACCAATGAAGAACTTTAAGAATAAATTCGTAATTTTGAATGTTCAAATGTCAATTAGACATAAAATTCAAACCTAGTGGCTACATTTGTATTTTAACCAAAAACTATTATAATAATTGGAAAATTTTCACAAATAGAAAAAATGTCAAACTATTTACAGAAAATAGCAAAAAAAAAAAAAACACTTATAGATATTGATAGACTTCTATTAGCATCTATCAATGATAGACTTCTATTATTTCTATAACTGATAGATCTTGATAGACTTCTATCCGCGTCTATCACAACTATCTAAAAATTTTGCTATTTTATGTAAATAATTTTTCTTATTTTTCTATTTTTAAAAGTTCCCCTATATAATTTCTATTAAATTTCAATAGATATTCAAGTGCAGTTAAGATGAACTGAGAGCAAGTTTACCCCAGTAAAAATGTAATAAATCAATGGTAATGTGAAAAGTGGGTCATATTTAATTACTTTGGTGTTGTTTACTTGTATTTTGCATTTGTATTGATGCATGAGACCTACTTCAAAATTCATAATTAAAAAACACAAACTGATTGACGAGTCAATCCAGTTGAGTCTGAAAAATATGTTTTATCGTTACCATTACCGTTACTATTTCAAAGGAAAAATTATGAATTTTGACACCTCTACTGTTACCATTACCGTTTGACCCTCAGAAGTAAATGTAATAGTAACGATAAGAGTAAGTGTGACAAAATTCTTAATTCTAAGTAAATGCAATCAAAAGCAATTAAATTATATTTGCAATTTAGGTTTATTACAATTGATCCATCAATAAAATTCTATTGCGATTACACCAATTTTTATTACGGTTTGGTAACCCTCTTAGACGTAGGAAAGGAGCGTGAGTTACATACATCACTTATATACACAAACATCATTTAAATACATACAAATAGAGGTTACACTATCGTTTATACAACCATACTCACTTCCTATTATACACCATACTTTTCTAGTTTCAACATTTCCCTCTCTATTATATGTCAGTCAACACAAAAAGAGACTAATATTTACAACTAAGAGAGGATCCGCAGCAAGGACTGTGCGAGGGTAGGTCAAGCTCCTGGATACCGAACGCTACCTGGGAAGTAAGAAAACATTTAAAAGAAAACGTTAAGACGTATGTCTAGTGAGTGACAGGGCGTAAAACATTTCCACTAAAACGTGCATGCCTAGCATAAATGGAATTCTTTATATAAAACATCTCAAAACTTAGTTTACCATCGTTTATTCAACTGAAAACATAATTCTCATTTAAACATAATATTCCTAAAGCCTTAGTTGAGGTGGAGCAAACTCAACACTCTCAACGTCGTAAATTCATAACAGTCATGCATACATTCAGGCTAATACAGGTATATATATATATATATATTTGCTATACCTACAAATATATATTCCTTAGGGCCGTCCTGACACGTCATCGAAGTTATCATGTATCAGGATCCCAACTATCTTGATACCGTCTCAATGTCCTTAGGTATCGCTTTAAAACTATCTCGATACCGTCTCCATGTCCTTAGGTACCGCTTTATAACTATCTCGATAACGTCTCCATGTCCTTAGGTATCGTTACATTCTCATCTCGATACCGTCTCCATGTCCTTAGGTATCGTTACACATTTATCTCTTAACTAAACCGTGTTCAACGGTCAAATCTTATTGACATACTTAAGAAACGAGGAACATAGAGCATCTTACAAATCATACATATAAACTTCATGAATACAATAGATCATACTTGCGTAGAACATAGCTCATTCATATATAAAGCATCTTGCTTAATTCAAGAATTTATAAAGCTTTGTTAAAACATTTTGTCACTCACGGTTTATAGTCGACTAGCTCACAACGGCTTGTAAGCTTCTCCCAACTCTATTCGTCCTGAAAAGAGTAGTCTCCTTAGGTTAGTTCTCAACATGCTTGTAGTCTTTGTCATAGCCACTTGCTAAACTAAACTCATGATGTTCATAAAAATCCTTAGCAAGCATTGTCTAAACATAAGTATAATCACATCATTCTTTGATTGATCATGCTATTCAATGAATAATTCTTGCGTTGGTAAATTTTATTTTTGTACAAAACTTTATTTTATTTAAATTAAAAGTTATGTACGTATTGATACAACATTAACTTTAGCATCACAATTTTTTTTTTCCTACGAAAACGTTCAATTAAACCTAAAAGTGCAAATTGTCTTTCCAAAACGTGAACAAAGCTACAATAGTTTTACAAATAATTTCAAAACTAATAGTTACATATATAATATACTGAGAAAGAACCTAATAGTTTATATTCAAAAAATGGTAAATTGTTCTGTCACAAAATTTAAAAAGAAAATAGTATTTTATAAGGTTTACTTCACAACAAAAATAAAATAAATTTAATTGCTTAACTGCATTTTTCCAATTCGTACTTCTTTCACAAGTCAATTCATTACTCTAATAGACTAAATTCTTGCGTGTATACAAATTAAAGTAGGCAGTTTATATAAACATTAAATTTACTTGTTACACACGCACATTAAATAAAAAAGCATAAGAATTTTCAACTAACTTTGATTAAATTATTACTACTTTCATAGTTTTTTTTTTAAAATTGAATAATCTTTTTATATACTTTATGTCAGTTGAGCGATGTCTATTGCTACTATTTATATAATTTTCAGTTCTAGTGAGTATGATAATGACAATAAGTATGATATTTAGAATTATATGAATAGTTTAAGTGATGCAGTTTTTTTTATATAGTACAATAGGGACTAAAGGATTCAAATCATAGACGTTATAGTTATTAACACATGTTATACGTTAGTTGAGCTATGCTCATTTTGATGATGTAATATATTTATAGATAAATAAATATTGTTATTTTCAAATATAGAAAAATGAGCCAAAATATATTTACAAATATAGAAAAAAATTTCGCTGTCTATTAACCATAGATCGCGATAGACTTCCATCACTATATAATAGAAGTCTAATGCGGTTTATCGCCAGTAATAAACAGTGAAATTATTCTATATTTGTAAATAGTTTTTATATTTTCCATTTATAATAATTTTTCTAAATAAATAAATAAATATTAAAGACGAGTCAACTTGGAGAACAAGATAATTGGTTAAAACATATATATGTCTTCAACGAAAAGTTTTCGAATCTTTACTCAAGCATTTTGTGGACTAAAAATAATATTAAAGAAAAAGTTAAAACTAACTACATATTTTAGACCTATAGTCTTGTATTATTTTAGACCTACCTATTTTAGACCTATAGTCTTGTATTATTTTAGACCTACATATTTTAGACCTATAGTCTTGTATTATTTTTTTTAAAGAACAATAGAAGGGGGTAGAATTGAACTACAAAAACTTTTATTTCTAAACACATTTATATACCAATTGAGATATGGTCGCTTTGATAAAATTCTTGTAATTACCATAAACATAAACTTATCCATATAATATTTTTTATTTTTAAAATTTTTAAACTTGGACAGTGTTCAAAATTTATTTGACTTTGTTACGTTAACCAAATAAATATTTCATTGCTAGAGAGAAAAGAAGGAATAGTATATTAAACGGATGAAACGGATGATTTCAAACATTTATTTGACACATTGTATATTAAACGGATGATTTTAAAAAGTATAAAATCCGAACTTTTTATACTTTGATAATTATTTTGAGAAATTGGACTACATAGCAAAAAAAAAAAAAAAAACATAAGCGCATTTGCAAATATAGCAATGATTTACTAATATTACAAATATAGCAAAATAATTTAAACCTAATTTTTATTTCTTATTTTTTATGATTTTACTCTCGTTTATGTATCAGCATGTGTATATGATATATTTTATATTTTAGTTTATTAGCCAACTAATCTACATTATATTTGGTATATCAATTAATTGATATACTTTATTTAGAAAATATCATTTCTACAACTGAAAAATCATGATTTTAATTGTGTCATAGTCGACGTTGTTTATTCAATTATGCTATATATTATTATTTTTATTTTGTGTTGATTTATAGTTATTTTCATTTGATTAGTTCAATTTTGATGTTGTTGATATATGTTAAATGCATTGATTATGTTAAATTTATTAAATTGTAAATTTAAGAATGTTTTTTTCCATTTTTGCAAGTGCCCCAATTATTTTCAAAATAGACAATTTTTTTTTTACGATACGTAGAATATGGGAATTAAACCTTTGTCTTTAATATTGATATTACAAACACTATCTCAGTTGAATTATGCTCCTTTCAATTCAAACTAAACATTTTAATTCTTGAGATTGGAAGCAAAGTCTTCTTTTTTGTTTTATAAATTCAAATTAAAATAAATATGTTTTCTGTTAACCATTACAATTTTAAATTAAAAAAAATGAAACAAAAAATGACTAAACGGAAAAAACAAAAAAATAAAGAATGGCAATGAAGAAAACGCATCCTCTATCGGAAGCGAACAGTGGTGGTCGGCGGTGAAGGTGGAGATCATGATCAACATGATGAAGATGTGACGGAGGAAAATGAGTCCTTTTTTAAAAAAAAAAATGTAAAGAGTTTAGTTAAAAAAAAAAATTATTTGGGTTGTTTTCAAATATACAAACATAAGTCAAACTATTTACAAATATATAAAAATTTTATTGTCTATCAGCGATAGATCGCAATAGAATTCTATCGTTGTCATCGTTATAGAAAATTTTTATTGTCTATCAGCGATAGACCGCAATAGAATTCTATCGTTGTCTATCATCAAACGATGAAATTCTATCGCGGTCTATCACTGTTAGACACTAAAATTTTTCTATATTTGTCAATAGTTTGATATTTTTTCTGTTCATAATAATTTCTTTTATTAAATTTTATATTTTAAAATTTTCTTATTTTAGTTAAAAAGACAGAACACAGTTGTCACGTTAGCTTAAAATTGTTAATATTTAAGATTGTTAAATTTGAATATAAAAGTACATACAATGTAAACTAAAAAGTATATAGAAATATAAAATTGAACAAACGTTTGACAAATTAGAATTAACAAATCAAAAACATAGAAATATAAAAAATACATGATAGAAGGTAGAGACAGTTACATGTATAATAATCAGTCTCAAAATATTAGTATATATAATACAATATAAAATAATTTGTAGATATCGTAAAATTTAGATTCAACTCTCGAAGTCTATTAGTGATAGGAGCTTATCAACAATAGAGTCTACTACTGATAAATTTTGCTATCGATAAAAAATGAAAATACATTGTATTTACAATCAATACTCTTTAAAACTTCACCAATCTAATTAAATTAAAATAAAATAAAATCTTGTAATTTAATTAATGTAAAATACCTTGTATATGAAGCGATTGAAAATTCCAAGCAAGATTGAGATGATAAATTTATTGTCAATTTTTAGGAGCAAAAGTGAGGAAAATTTGATGAAGGAAATAATAATTGGGGGTTGGATGATTAATAGGCTTCTCCGCCGCAAAGAGTGGGATGGAGTGAAAACTATTTAAAAGTTGTTTTCAAATCTAGAAAAATGAGCAAAACTATTTATAAATATAGAAACATTTCCGTAATAGACTGTGATAGAATTCAATCGATTGAGCGATATATAAAGATGGACAGCTGGCTCAAACGATAGAAGTCTCAAGCGATAGATAGTGAAAATTTTCTATATTTATAAATAGTTTGATATTTTTTCTGTTTATAGTAATTTTTCACGATTTAAAGCTGATTTTTTGGATAGAAGATATATGATATTTAAAAAAAACCATGGAAAAATTAGATAAAATAATCTTATCTGAATATTCAATTATGTATCTAGGAAGTTGCAGATTTTCTCTATAGAATAATATGGGTATAATTTTAAAATTGTGCACGTGATAAAGATGTGAGTTGCTGTTAATCTAATGCTTTTCATTTTTTCTATTCCTCGAAACCAAACTATAAAATTGACGGTAGAGTAAAATTTCCTTTGTTTTAACCGACAATTAGTTAAGGTGAAGACTATTTCAAAACTTTCTTTATCTACAGTAAATCTACGAGTAACTACAGTAAACATATAATATATTTTTTTCTATGATGGGCACTTAATTTTTGTTTAGTTTTTGTATGTTCAAGTACAGAGAAATACGTACACAAAAATTTGAGTGGATTTGTAATTTTACTAAATATAAAATAATAGATAGCCATTAAATTACAAAACAATGTTTTTTTTTAAAATTAAAGAATAAAAAAACAATTACAAAAAAAAAAAAAAAATTCAGCTTCGACATTTTTTAGCTCTAGTATAGTTATTAAAAATGAAGGAAGTAAATGTGGTCACAATTTATTTTTTAAATAAAGGCCCCATTATTTCTAGTGAAAACCTAATAAATTAACGGTAATGTGAAAAGTGGGCGCCATTTAATTATCTTTGGTTTGTTTACTTGTGTTTTGCCTCCATACTGACATATATGGCCCACTTCAAAATCTGTAATAAAAAAACACAAACTGATTGACGAACAGAGAATGCTCAATCCAATTGCATCTGGAAATTACATCGTATCGTTACCATTATCATTACCGTTACTGTTTTCAAAGAAAAATTATGAATTTTGACACCTCTACTGTTATCGTTACCGTTAGACCCTTAGAGGTAGAGGTAACGGTAACAATAACAATAAATGTGACAAAATTCATAATTCTGCGTAAAAGAGATGAAAAGGAATCCAATTATATTTGCGATTCAGATTCATTACAATCGATCCATCAATTAAATTCAATTACGGTTAAACCAACTTTCACTACGATTTGGTAAATATGGTCTAAAGTATATATATAATGTAATTACAATAATAGTAGTCAATGATATTAGAAAATAGGGACCAAGCTAACTACCAATAGATGCCTAATCATGGAATATAAAATCCCCTCAACTTATGTTTAGAATCTCATTGTAAGTTGAAGCCAAACAATTTTATCTATCATGGCTTCCAATAACATCTTCCTAATCCTTGTTTTGGTATTTTTATCATCATTCAGCATTGAAGTGAGTGAAGCAGGGCGTTATCTTCAACAAAAACCATCCTCCAATAATATTCCATCCATCATTAATATCCCGACCACTCCTTCATTACCTTTTATTTCATCGTTAAATCGAACATTTGTTTTCAGCTAATGAATAAAAACAACGGCCAGATCTAAGATATTTGTAAATAAACTAAAACTATAAAAAAATTTGTAATAGACTTTAAAGAGTTATGATCTTTCAGGGTCATCAATGACCTAGTTGATAATAGCTGAGATAAAAGCATAATCTCACCAAATGATCTAATTTAGGAGAAGGGATATTCTGTCTATTCGCAATTTGACTATAGGGACTCAAATATAATTTATTTGGCATTCAATCACACAACCTACTTACTTAGCTAAACCAACTTGTACTGAAAGCTAACTTGTTGAAAAAGTCGAACATGTTGGGTTTTATGCCCTAAAACTCGTAGATAGTAAATGTTGTATTTTGACCGCCATTAATAAATGGTTATTCATTATTATTCAATAAATGTTATTGATTATTTTATCTTGTTTTAATAACCCTAAAATCCAAGGCTGTTTTATGAGTCTTGAACAATATGTAGAGACATATAGAGATCAATGTTCAAGTTACAGCCTAAAGGGTCTATAGTATAAGGATAGGGCTGGGTACCTTATCCTGGTAACACTATGGATACGATCCACTTTGTATTTGATACAAACGCAATGATCCAACGCGTTCGTGTAGGAGACATGTGAGTGGGGGTATCCTATGCAATGAGTTTGCATAAGACTGGACCACGAAATAGTAACCACTAGATATAACTTCGTTGACTAGTTAGGTTTCTATTTCAATAGGTTGACCTAGGCAACTTAGTCTTAATCTTGAGTATATTATGAACTCCTGTTTACGAGGGATTGTCATTTGATTTGTATGGGTGAGAGTGGCCCGTTTGCCGACTCGATATGCCTACCATTTTGGGGACAAGACTGAGTGGGGAGCTGGGAACATAATTATACAAGATGGATTTCACTCCTTCCCGACTTTAAGGTAAGTAGATAAGTGTTCCCTTAAGTGGTGTCTCCGGGACTTGAACAAAGGGCCCTACCCTCTCACTAGCCCGAGAGGGATTTCTGTTTGATGGTTGGACCATAAACATGTTGTTCATTAGAGGAGCACTGGTACTTAAGGATTTAGAAGTAACCCAGGGGTATAACGGTAATTTGACCCAGCTGGTGTTAGGAACACTTGTGAAGGACTAACTTGCTATTATTGGTCTATATCCGTGGACACAAAAATATATCTACAGTGAGAAGAGTGCAGTTGTGGGTCTTTAGTGGAGTGCACCCACAGTTAACGAATATTAATTAATGTGGTTAATGAGTTTAGCCCGTTAATCTCATATCGTTGGAGCTTCTGATATGTAGGTCCATTAGGTCCCCTTCCTAGCTCGTAAAGAATATTGAGGAAATTTATTCTTCTATGAAATTTGAAAAGTTCAAATTTACTAAGGGAAAAGTATAATGTATAATGATACATTATAATATAAAGTTTATTTTACAAATTAAACTTTATAATATAAATATAATTTTGGATATGATTCAAAGTTAATTTGTAAGAGAATTAAATATTTGAAATTGTTCAAATATTATTTTAATATGAATTAGATTTATATTAAAACTATAGGTTAAAATTAATGCGCATTAGATGTACATTAAAACTATAGGTTATGAGAGAAATGTGTTTGAATTTGATTCAAATGCAAGTTAAAATTATATTTAATTTTGTAATTAATTAATTGGAGAATTAATTAGTTATTTAATTTAAACTAATTTAATTAAATTTGATTTAATTAAATTAATTGAATTAAAACTATAGGTTATGTGAGAGATGTTCATTTAAATATGATTTAAATGAATTGATTAATTAAATTAGATTTAATTAATTATTAATTATTAATTTAATTAATTATTAATTTAATTATTAATTATTAATTTAATATTAATTAATTAGTTGTAACTCCCACGTAGGGGAGTTACTTAATACGTGAGATAACACCCACGTTTCCCATTTTTCTCTTCCTTATATAGTGCTTAAACAGAAAAATTCTTTTCGTTGCGTTCTTTCCACAAAAAATCCTCTCAGAAGAGTTATGTATTTTTTTCCTTTGCCAAAAGGTTCCCACAAACCTTTCCTCAAGATTCAGAGAAAAGGAAGATCTCCAAGTGGTGGTGACACGTAAGTTTTTCTTCTCTAATTTTTTTTTTGCTTAACCTAGATTTTTCAAAGTTTTTTTTGCCAATGTAAAAGTATTTCAAAATTATTAAAATTAATTTTGAGATACGGTTCTGATACGTTTCCGCTGTATTTTGGGTTTTAATCCCAGCAGAACAAGCACCACAACTATTAATTAAACTAACACCATAATTAAACAAAATATCGATCCACTAGGCACAATAATAGTGTTTCATGAAAATCCAAACATGTGCATTACTCTCAAATGATACTTGGATAGATTAATTTAATTAATCAATTTCTTTTATAATCCTCAATTGCTCATGCAAATATGTGTTCTAGAACAACCAATAAAGATATGTACTTGATTTAAATTATTGCTAATTCACAATCAAAACATGACGATCATGCAATAGTTTTTAGATATTGAACATGTATTTATAACTAGAGCTGTCATATCAGTCATAAACACATGCTAAAGAGTAAAAGCAGGGATCAAAAGTGTTAGAAATCAAATAAATGGCATTTAGCTAATTCTTCATAAATTTACAATCAAATCTTCCTTTCCCAAGAGTTTGAAAACGAACCTTAGCAACTCACTGGGGCAATGATATTTCTAAACATGTCATCATTTAGCTTGATTGTAAAGGAAAAATGAAAGAAAATCTAAATAAAATAAACAACATCATGAATGTTACTAATGTGTTGTGACGCTTTGTGTGAAAAGACTAAGTTGTGCCCAACGTTGAGTGACACTGTCTTTTTTTTTCAACCTGAGAGCATCATGATGCTCTGGGGTTGTGTTGTGACAATAGGCCTTCTTCCTTGCAATGTCATGAAGCGTCGATGATCCATTTTCTTAAGAGGCAAAATGGTTATTTTACACCCACTTAATTTGTTCGATATTGACTTAAATGGGCTTTGAATTGTAAGAATCTGACTTTTTGCAAATAGACCCGAGGCATTACTATGCATTTAGGGTTTAGAAAACATAAAATTTTAACTAAAATTAAAGTTAAAATGAAGAAAAATCACAAACTCTTTATTAAAAGAAATAACGTTTTGCTTTATTAAGATCTTTTAAACAATAAATTTACAACAAAATCAAAACTTCAAAACTACACGTTTGACCAAATCACAATGCGAAAGCTCGACTCAATTAGTTCTCGGCCCATACAACAACATCTTGTTAACCACCTCTACGTACTTGCGTTACTTAAGGAAAAGAAAAATGGAAAGAGTGAGTATTATAAAAATACTCAATAAGAGATTTCCAAGCATCTTGTCAACTGTCTCGCATGTCATTGTTGTTGTTCTTGTGCGAAGAGGGTGAATGAAGATTGGTGAGGGGGGGTCCTAGCGGATGCGTATACAGAAAAATAAATTGATTTTTTTCAACTACAAGCTATTGACACAACCTAAGAAAGCGTGTCGTAATCCTCTCTCGACCAATCAAATAATATTTATATTTACAATCTAGCACTTCAACTAACAAGTAGTATCGATAGCAAGACCGAGTCAAACCACAAAGAGCCTAAGATAGAATCTCTCTAAGCTAAATAGGTATTTGGAAAGCGGTAAAAACGGGGGTTTTGGTTCTGGTTGACAGGAAAAATAATGTAGGAATTTTAAGTGCAAAAAGTAAGATAGATTGAGAGAGAGAGAGAGTGATGCACCAGATTACTTTCGCAAATTAAGAGACCGTTGGGCTATCTATGGATTAATTCATCAATTTATCACTTGAAGTTAACGAGTAATCTGATTATCTAGATTAATCGACTGTCTATAAACACTAGACAGACTCCGAGGGAAAAACCAACGCGTGTTGATTCCTAAATCAACTAAAGTGTTGTCACGCAAGCCTATTTCACTTAGTTAATCACATTAAGAACTTGGATTGATTAGAATATTAAGTTAAATTGATCAAATGTAACCTAACACATTTCCATTCTTTAAGTTTCATTATCTTTCGTTACTGGGTGATCCTCGAAACTCTAGTAATGGAACCATAACTATAACTAGAATCTATTGCTACTCAAATCAAGCATGCTTTCGTTATGGACATACGAGATACATAGTATGGGTGAACGAACATACAAGTATTCATGATTAAGTTGTCAGCTTAATCTACTAGTATGCTCATCCTAGAAGTTCAAGCAGAGAAAGGAAAACATAAGTAAATCAGAAAAGCTCTAGAACGTTGATCGAGCTAAAAACATGCGTCGTTAAACACATTTAAAGGATCAAATGAATTTGTAACACCTTACTTTTGCAAACTTGTTATAGGCCTGCCGGGACCTAAATCAAATAAATTTTAAACCACTCTTACGAGCTTGTAAGGAAAGGGTCGTCTCATAGGGAATCAAACGATAATTTAGTGCAATTGTCAAATTTGTTGTCACAAAATGGAGGGGGGGAGTTGGTTGGGGTGATCATGCAATAAATAAAAATAAAGTAGTGTAAGTAATAACATAATTCAAGACGGAAGTGAAGTAGTGCGATGAAATGTTTCTTAATCAATTCAAACAAAATACTTGGGGATAGGAATAGATTCAACTTATTTTCTATCATTGAACACTAAACATCAATGCACTTGCAAATGAACGCACAATCATTCAATGATGGATGATCACTAAATGCCCTAGATATCAAATCAGATTAAAATTCAATTTGAACTAAACTCTTCAACGTTCTTTTGAACCATAGCAGACTAGATAACGATCCAAATTTTCATTATGCGCTTAAGGTTTCTTATTGTGACGAACGGTAGATTAGAAAACCTAAATCTATCGTGCAATTAACCTCTTGAGCTAATTAGTTAATGAATGTCAATTATAAAGATAGCCCCTAATTAAACATCCATGCCCTAACTATGTTACTGAGTCAATTGTTTAATGCAAGCGCCAATCGAACATAATAAACAACAAAACATTCATTGAGAGTTATCAATTCTAATAAATATTTTAAGGTAAATTCATTCAAGTTCAAGAAGGAGTTCATAGCAGTAACAAAGCAATATAAACAAATCATCATCTTCATGATTCTTCAATGCTTTGATGAGGAAATACAAGAAAATAGAAGCTAGGATTGAAAGAGGGACGAAGGAGATGGGAAAATTTAGAGTTTTTCTGTGGTGGCTACAAAAGTTCGACTCCCTTAACCTAAAATCCCGAGCCCTTAAATAAAATTTTCATCGAGAGCGTCGCGACGCTACGAAAGAGCGTAGCGACGTTGGTCACATAATCGCAACATAATGCTACACTCGATAGAGCTCGTGACGCTGCAAGTGATGTGCAAATTCTAGCTCTCTGGTGGACAACGTAAAAGGGGCATAAAGCAAGCGCAGCGATGTTGTCCTTAGGGGCATTTTGATAATTTTGCCTCCAAACTTGGTTGATGCATTCGGAACTCTATTTAAAAGCATTTTAGCTCCGAAATGATCTCGATGGGCCGGTTATCCATCTTTATGCTCAAATCCTACAAAACATAGGGAATAAACTTATAAAATCATAGAACAAACCTGAATTATACTAAGAAAGATGACACTTTTATAGTGTCATCAAAACTATACTAAACAACATAGCATATATGGTAAGTTAGGGTTAAATCCGCAAGGAGCTAAAGAAGTCATTTATCCTTAAATAAACAAATCTTCGAAAAGCGATAAAATAGGGGTTTTAAAAAAAAAATCATGCAAGAAATTGAAATTATTTTTAGTATTTATGATTTTCTAGAGAGACAATTTGATAGATTTGAGAATTTGGTTAAGTTCAATTTAAATTCAATCATTGAATCAAAGAAAGTTTGATTAAAACCTAGAATCCACAACCAAAGGGAGATTGAATCCCTAATTATTCCCATTCATAAAATCAGTCTAATTAGAGACCAATTCTAATTGCCCTAAGTTGTTAAATCAAGAATTTCTTCAAGATTAACCCTAAGCTTCGTTTATACATGTATATCCCTCAGCGATTTTCAATACTAAACGAAATTTGCATTACGATCTAAGTTTTGTAGATGCGACGAATTGAAGAATGGGGAGCCTCTTCGTTAATTCAATTTATTGATTAATCTAATTAGTTCATCATGCGTTGATTTAAAGGAAACATGCTTTAAGCGAATACACAAATTCCTAATCTTGCAACCTAATTCACGATTTTGTTGCTCAGCGCCTCATGAATTTTGCTAACAAGAAATTGAATATCATGAGTCATCAATTCAATCAATTCAAGATCTATGGAGAATTTGTACAAGAATTAATCAAGATTCATGTATTAATCAAATAATTAAAGAATAATTCTTAAGAAATTGAATGAAAACTTACCAAATTCCCTTAGATTTATCCTTAATCTTGCATCCTTTGATGAATCTTCAAGAAATTAGTGAAGGATTACAAGAAATTAGAGAGAAAAGATGAAGGGATAATGAAGAACTCTCTGAAATTCGGGCAAAAAAATGGCTCTCTCTCGTTGAAATGAAATGACAAAGTATTTAAAATTTGTCAAGAGTGTCGCATTGCTGTGTTTTAGCGTAGCGACGCTGGTCTATGTGAGCCGCAGTATAAAGCTGAGCTAGGCTGGGATCACGATGCTGTGTTGTGCAAAAGGCGATGCTCTCAGTTCTTTAGCGGGCATAAAGGGAGTTGTACGACGCTGTCCTGAGGGACATTTTGGTAATTTTGATCATTTCTTCAATTTAGGTGCTACAAGGCTCATTTTTGTCATTTTTTTGCTCCAAATGACTCATTTGTTGGGTTTTATATTCTAAAACTCATAGCTTTAAACATTAACGTGCATTCTATTTATCAATAAAGTTGTTATCGAGGTTATTCGGTAAACTTGCTATTGAATAAAGTGAATTGTTGTTAATATAACTCTAAATTCAATAAACTAATAACCCATGGTTATAGTATGAATACTTGAACTATATGTAGTGACATAAAAGTGGATCAGGTTCAAGTAAATAGCCAAAATGGTCTATAGTATAGGGATAAGGTTGGGTATCTTATCTTGTGGACATTATTGAATGCAGCCCACTTTGTATTTGATACAAATGATGTGATCCTGAATCGTTCATGTAGAGAAATGTGAGTGATGGTATTCATCCATTTCTGATCTAAGGCAAATTATGAGCAAACCACGAGTTTTTAGATTTTTCACTCTGAAAGTAAGTTGTAGAGGACTTAACTACGAAGATTTGGCCACAAATTTCACTTGATTTGAAGAATTGAGAAAGTTAAGATCATTTGAAATTAAGGTAAAAATCTGGAAAATGTAGGATATTTTTGCATGGAAATTCATGAACTAGAAATTTAGGAGAATTTAGAGGAGTTTATGAATAATTGCTTGGAGAATAAATACAGGCTTGGGTCTGATTTTTAGGTCAAACCAAGATTGGTGGCATGTATAGGCCGAGGGGACAAATACTTGATTGTGAGTGACAAAATGTTTTCAACAAAGTTTTACAAATTCTTGAATTAAGCATGATGTTTTATGTGTTAATGAGCAATGTTTATTTAAGTATGATGTGTTATAAGTTTCATGAGCTAAGTTCATTTGAGTAAAGCAAGATTTTTCAGGCAATACTACTTTACATGTTTTATGAACCCTATTTCTTTAGAAATGATTTAATTATGTCTGAACTATGTTTTATGCTTGATGTTACCTAAGAATGATTTAGGAGATTGTATTTATGATCTGCAAGGCATTCTATGCTTCATGTTCTTAAATATGTTTTGCAAGCTCTTGATAATTGAACATGTTTTAGTTAAATGATAAGTACCCTATGTACCGATACCTAAGGACATTGAGACGGTATCGAGGTGAATATGTAACGATACCTAAGGACATTGAGACAGTATCGAGGTGAATATTTAACGATACCTAAGGACATTGAGACGATATCGAGATGAATGGGACCCTAATATAGATCCTTGCTTCCGTTGTGCATGTGTTATATTTTGTCATATGCATTAGCAGTAGGTAGTTTGATGTATGCAATGTTGTGTACATGACTCGACATATGATATGCAGTGGGAATTGTCAGTAGGTTTTAGTCCAATCGCGAATATGATTATTGGATTGCCATTAAAAATGTCCTCAAGTATCTTAGGAGAACGAGGGACTATGTGCTCGGATTTGGCAGTAAGAATTTGATCCTTGAGGATACACTAACTCTGATTTTTAGACCAATATAGATTTTAGAAAATCCACATCGGGATCAGTGTTCACTCTGAACGGAGGAGTAATAGTTTGGCAGAGTATTAAACAAGGTTGTATTGCTGGCTCCATGATGGAAGCGTAGCTGCATGTGAAGCTGCGAAAGAAGCAGTATGGCTAAGGAAGTTCTTAACAGATTTGGAAGTAGTTCCAAATATGCATCTGTCGATCACTCTGTATTTTGATAACAGTGGCGCAGTTGCAAATTCCAAAGAACCTAGAAGCCATAAGTGCAACAAACCATTTGAGCGCAAGTACCATCACATCAGGGAGATAGTACAAAAGAGAAGACATTGTCGGCAGAAAAATAGCGTCCAAAGATAACATTGCTGATCCGTTTACTCAGGCCCTCATGGCTAAAGTGTTAGAGGTGCTGGGATTAAAACCCTAGCGCGGCAGAAACATATCAGAACCCTATCTCAAAATTAATTTTGAAATTTTGAAATATTTCTACATTGGTAAAATAAATCTTAAAAAAAACTAGGTTAAGCATATTGAATACGAAAATACAAAAATGAGAGAAAAAAAGAACTTACGTTGGATCACCACCATTTGGAGTCCATTTTCTCTCAACGTTGAGGAAAGCTTTGTGGGCACCTTTTTGGCAAGCGAAAATTGCACATAACTTTTTTGTGAGGATTTTTTAGAGAGAACGAACGATTCAATTTTTTATCTGTTAGACGCTATATAAGGAAGCGAGAGAAAATGGGAAACGTGGGTGTTATCCCACGTATTAAGTAACTCCCCTACGTGGGAGTTACAATAATATTAAATCTTATTTAATATTAATTAATTAATTAAATTAATAATTAATAATTAATAATTAATTAAATCTAATTTAATTAACCAATTCATTTAAATCATGTTTAAATAAACATCTCTCACATAACCTATAGTTTTAATTTAATTAAATTAGATTAAATTAAATAACTAATTAATTCTCCAATTAATTAATTACCAAATTAAATATCAAATATTTAATTTTAACTTGCATTTGAATCAAATTTAAATAGATTTCTCTCATAACCTATAGTTTTAATGTACATCTAATGTGCATTAATTTTAACCTGTAGTTTTAATATAAATCTAATTCATATTAAAATAATATTTGAACAATTTCAAATATTTAATTCTCTTACAAATTAACTTTGAATCATATCCAAAATTACATTTATACTATAAAGTTTAATTTTAAGTATAATGTATAATGATACATTATAATATAAAGTTTATTTTGTAAAATAAACTTTATATTATAATGTATCATTATACATTATCCTTTTCCCTTAGTAAATTTGAACTTTTCAAATTTCATCCAAAAATAAATTTCCTCAATATTCTTTACGACCTAGGAAGGGGACCTAATGGACCTACAGATCAGAACTCCAACGATATGAGATTAACGGGCTAAACTCATTAACCACATTAATCAATATTCGTTAACTGTGGGTACACTCCACTAAAGACCCACAGCTGCACTCTTCTCACTGTAGATATATTTCTGTGTCCACGTATATTGACCAATAATAGCAAGCTTGTCCTTCACAAGTGTTCGTAACACCAGCTGGGTCAAATTACCATTATACTCCTGGGTTACTTCTAAATCCTTAAGTACCAGTGCTCCTCTAATGACCAACTTGTTTATGGTCCAACCATCAAACAGAAACCCCTCTCGGGCCAGTGAGAGGGTAGGGCCCTTTGTTCAAGTCTCGGAGACACCACTTAAGGGAACACTTATCTACTTACCCTAAAGTCGGGAAGGAGTGAAATCCATCTTGTATAATTATGTTTCTAGCTCCCCACTCAGTCTTGTCCCCAAAATGGTAGGCATATCGAGTCGGCAAACGGGCCATTCTTACCCATACAAATCAAAGGACAATCCCTCATGAACAGGAGTTCATAATATACTCAAGATTAAGACTAAGTTGCCTAGGTCAACCTATTGAAATAGAAACCTAACCAGTCAACGGAGTTACATCTAGTGGTTACTATTTCGTGGTCCAGTCTTATGCAAACTCATTGCATAGGATACCTCCACTCGCATGTCTCCTACACGAACGCATTGGATCATTGCGTTTGTATCAAATACAAAGTGGGTCGTATCTATAGTGTTACCAGGATAAGGTACTCAGCCCTATCCTTATACTATAGACCCTTTAAACTGTAACTTGAACATTGATCTATATATGTCTCTACATATTGTTCAAGACTCATAAAACAGCCTAGGATGTTAGTTTATTGGATTTTAGAGTTATTAAAACAAGATAAAATAATCAATAACATTTATTGAATAATAATGAATAACCATTTATTAATGACGGTCAAAATACAACATTTACTATCTACGAGTTTTAGGGCATAAAACCCAACAAGAGGGTCACCTAGTCAATCTAGGACTTCGAGTTGTATAATCTAGGGCAAGTGGGAGAAAGTCGTGGGTATATGATGCCCTAGTTTATTGTATTTATTTCTCTCTCTGTAAACTCAACATAGTGTTTTTTTTATCCCCACTAGGTGTTTTAGTCTAAGTGGGAGACATAAAGTGGATCAAGTTCGAGTAAATAGTCTAAACGGTCTATAGTAAGGGATTAGGCTGGGTACCTTATCCTGGAGACACTATTGGATGTGGTCTGCTTTGTATTTTGGTACAAACAATGTGATCCTAAATCGTTCATGTAGAGACATGTGCGTGGGGGCGTTATGTACAAGGACTTTGTATAAGACCAGACCACGAAATAGTCATTGTTGCTTTATAACGCCATTTACTGTTAACATTGACTAATTTCAAATTGATGACTTAGGTAACTCGATCTTAATCCCACGCTAACCATGAACTCCTATTTATTCGAGATTATCCTTAGATCTGTATGGGTGACAGCGGCCTGACTTCGTCGACTCAATAAGCCTCCCATTTCACGGGTAAGACTGGGTTAATAGCTGAGGACATAGTCTTGTAAGACGGAATTCACTCCTACCCAACTTTAGGATTAGTAGAAAGGTTGTTCCCTTAAGTGCTAATTTTAGGTTTTGAACAGGGAGCCCCACCCTCTCATTGGCACGAGAGGGACTTGGTTTAGTGATAGGATCACAAACCAATTGTTCATTGAGGTTCAGTGAGACTTAAGGAACAAGATGTAATCACATGGATAAAATGATAATTTTGACATAGCTAAATTACAAACAACTTGTGAAGGATCGACTTACTAATTATGGTTATATAAAGTAGACAGAAATATATCTACAGTGAAGAGAGTGCAGCTACGGGCTTTAGTGGAGTGTCCCGTTAGTTAACGAATGTTGGTTAACTAGGTTAAAGAATTTGGTTGATTAATCTCGGATCGTTGGAGCTCATGATCTGTTGCTCCATTAGGTCCCTCTACTAGCTCACAAATGGATAAAACCTTAGATTATATGGTGAATGAATTTGAAATGTTCAAATTCGGCTTAAAGAATAAATGTCGGGCATATGCGATATGTCTAACATATTAACGTTTAGTTACGAATTAAACGAATAAAGAGAGTTAAATATAATATTTAATAGGATTTAAATATTAATTATATGAATGTGGATTCATATCGATTTTTTAGAAAAACCGGGATAAATGAAAAAAAATAATATTATTTTATTATTTAATATTAAAATAATATTATATTTAATTAATTAATTAATTAATTAAATTTTGATTTTTTGAATTTAAAAATCAAATTAAACACCAGGCGAAGAATCCCTTACTTGTTCGGCTGGCGGATGCAGTATAGTACGAGAATGTCTAAGCCAAGTTCGGTACACCAAGTCGTTACACAAATCACTTTGTTTCAAATAGGTTATCCCATATCAGCCGGCCAATCAACAAAGATCTGAAGAATATCCGGGTCGTATGCCTGGAACATTCGTACAATTTTGGCGATTACAAAAAGGAGTATATCCCTCTCCCTTAGTGCCTTTCCACTTCCATCGTTTGGGAACAAACACTTTCACCCAATTCTTTTGAATCCTGGCCCGGTTTATCCCCACTAACCAATTAATTACGTTACGACCACTGAACAAACTTGGTTGACGAACATGGTTTATGCGCCGCCAATGTAGCGA
Organism: Lagenaria siceraria; assembly: GCA_002890555.2. NCBI lineage: Eukaryota > Viridiplantae > Streptophyta > Magnoliopsida > Cucurbitales > Cucurbitaceae > Lagenaria > Lagenaria siceraria. The sequence continues at coordinate 4,461,049 of CM016490.1, forward strand.
CTTGTCGAGCATTTGACAAACTCACACCATCCACTTCAAATGGGATTTGTCCCGTGGACACACAAGCAATCCAACCCGTAGGATTTCCTTTTCCTCTTCCCATTCTGACTTTTGTAGGTTTCCCGGTAATAGGGAGATCTGCAAGAACTCTTACCCATATTTTACCATATCTTCAAAATTGTCCGCTCATAGCACGATGGAATTGTCTGATTATAGGCTGATGCGCTGCTTCAATGGCTCCATATGAAACTAAATCTCCTTTTTACTTCAAAGTTTAATTTTGAATCTCATTGAAAATTAACTTTATATTCTAATGTATCTATATACATTATATTAACTATATCATATACAATTAATGTTATTCCCTTAATTAATTTGAGCAATTTAAATTCTTTCAAAACTAATGGTCCTTGTTTACCCGTTGTGAGCTAGCAGTGGTCCTTGTTTACCCGTTGTGAGCTAGCAGAGGGACCTAATGAACGTACAGATTAGAAGCTCCAATGATTAACTAATAATTAAACTCTTTAATTATGTTAATGAACATTTATTAACTGTGAGTCACTCCACTAAAGACCTACTACTGCACTTTTCGTACTATTTTATGCGTCCATGGATTTAACCATTACAGTAAGTCGATCCTTCACTTACAGTAAGTCGATTCTACATTATATAAGATAATTACTATTTTACCCCTGTAATTACCACTTACTCCTTAAATATCATTGATCCCTCCAATGAACAATCGGTTTATGGTCCTACCATAAACGAAGTCCTTCTCGAACCAGTGACTCACCCTTTGTTCAAGACCTGAAATCAGCACTTACCGTAAAGGTGGGAAGGATTGAATTCCATCTTGTGTAGTTATGTTCTCAGCTCCCCTACTCAGATATACAAATAAAAGGATTGCCCTCATAGACAGGAGTTCATAACGCACAGGATTGAGATCAAGTTACATGGTTATCCTATAAAATATGAATTTCTTTAGTCAATGGTGTTACAAAGAGAGATTAAATATTTTGCGGTCTAGTCTTATACAAACTCTTTATATAGAATACCCCACTCTCATGTCTCCACATGAATGGTTTAGATCACATTGTTTGTAACACTTTACAACAATTGTAACTATAGCGACCCTAAAATTTAACACTAAACTAGGAGACATTACCAACATTTAACTTGTAACTAAGTTACATCTCTTATACATTAGAAAAAATTTGGCAGCATTACCACACTACCACAACAAAATCCAAAATTTTTATTATAACAAATGTTTAAAAGAAATGCACTTCCAATTATATTCAAAATAACAAACCTCTCTCAATAAAACTACCAGAGTTTCCAAGACATTAATCCTAAAAATATTGGCTTATCCAGTTCCAACAAGACTTACTAAGACTAATCAACTCCAACTAATGTGATCAAACATATTAGATAAAGCAAAACTTAATACAAATTATCCAAACTCAAAGACAACTAAAATTACTTTTAATTTAAAACAAGGTTTCACATTCCCAATTTTCACAACGAAATAAAAACTCACAACGGAAAGGAACTAACGAAAACATAAGCTTAATGGTCAATCTTCCTTAGACTCCCTCTTCGGCATCACCAAGGTCACAATACTCTTCAGTACCTACAAAATCTGGTAGAGGGTCACTACACACTTATACTGGTAAGTAGCCCATACCTGAAGAGCCACCAAACCATATCCACATATTACAAAATATACAACAATAGTAATACCAATCACATCATGCTAAATTCATGAATTATATCATCATATATAAGGCTAATATAATTTTTAATTAAACTTCTCAAATTTGCCAAACATTCAAATTCAACTCTCACAATTCATTTTAAACGAATTTCTCGATCCCATATACCAAACTTTAATGCATTAAACACAGTTTACACGAGCTCACTCATTTAACATAACCACCTTTTCCCATAATTGTCTGAGACAGGCCCTTTCGAGATCCATCGACTCTTGACCATTTTTACTCAAGACCTCAATGTTCTCTACGGTGCTCAGCGTTCGACCTTTGACCATTTCTGCCCAATGCCCCGAACTGTGCATAATCGACCCTTGACCATCTGTACCCAAGACCTTGATGACTCGACAAAACACTGACCCTTAACCATTTGTACCCAAGACCTCAATGTTTGTCCCAAGACTCATGACGTCAACCCTTGACCATATATATCTAAGGCCTTGATGCTCTACTTAATCCTTTTGTGGGGTATCGTGCCTCTACCATATTACCCGAGGCACACAGATACCCACCTAGCTTTCCTTGCACCACAAACTCAAAGGTGACATGGACCTCCCTCACACTTCCCAAAACCAAGACCATCGATGTTCTCTAACATGCTTTACGTAAAATACTTAAACATTAACATGCTCTTCAAAATTAATCATGCATACATTCAACACTTCCACAACATGCTTATATCACCAAATCACATAATAACATTTCAGGTTCATGTTAAAATCGACACAACATACATCCAAGCATGCCCAATCATATTAGAACGCATTATAGATTCAAAATAACATAACTCATAAATATGCATAATAATTAATAAATCAAGCATCATGCTGACACACTAGCAAATAGACACAACAGGTAGAATTCTACTTACCTAACATGTATTAAAACACTTCTAAACTATCCAAATAGACCCAAAAGGTAGAATTCTACTTACCTAACATGTATTAAAGCACTTCTAAACTATCCAAAAAACTCATGTGATAATAGAAACAAGGTTCCAAGGTTAGATTTGAAGCCTTGGTTGGAACTCAAATAATGTTTCGAATGAGTTATCTTACCCAAAATGACCTACCCTTAATTTGAACACCTCAAACCAAGTCTAAGCTAAAACCAAAGAATACCCAAGAGTCATAAACTATTTTACAACATCTAAATTGAAGTAGAAAGAATCTAAATAAGGTTCTAACAACTAAAATCACCCAAAAGGCCTTGGATCCTTGCTGAAAAGTGTTTGAATGGTTCCAAAACTATTCTAAATCTACAAATAAAGGATTACAAGCATTAGAGACCAACGTAAAGAACCTTAAGCTAGTTTGAAAAGGAATTTAGAGTGATAAACCCATTGGTTCTTACCCAAAATGACTCAAAACGATGTTGGTTGGTGTCTATATGCGTCGAATCCTACATATTTAGAGTCGTTAAGCAATGAGTAACTCAAATCCAACGCTGAAATACAACGGGTAAAAGTCAAACCTTGTCGAAAGAGAGAAAACGCTAAAAGAAGTTGTTGGAAGGTTGAGAGCTAAGTGTCGCCTACAAGAAACATGCCGTCGGAGGTCGTGGGTGTCGTGGTCAACGCCGTTTGTGGAGAAAAGTGTCGGCGCCCTTACTTACGATCGCCAAAAGCCACTGTTGCTGTTGTAACCCTGTGGGTCTCGCGTGGTTGATGAAGAAGCATGCAGGTGCAAACAAAAATGGGATGCCGAAGGGAGGGTCTCGGGCCGCTCGCTCACTACTAGTCGCCACCAGAGAGAGAAGGGTTTGGTCGACTGAAGCGAGAAGGGAGACATTGTTTACGTGAAGGAGAGGGAGGAGAAAGAAAAGGTGGACGCTAGGGTTTGTCTTCTTTCTTTTTCTTTTAAAACAAAAGCCAATAAAATAAAAGGTAAAAATAAAATTTAAGAACCTTATTTACTTCTAAATATAAATTCCCTTTTTCCAAAAATGACACCTCAAATAAATATTTAAAAGGTTTTGCAAAGACCTTAGTATTAAAATCTAGTATCTTGAATTAAAGAATTTAATAAAAACAAATCTCTTTTTTTCAACAATTTAATAAATTTAATTTGGCTAAACTTAAGAGGCCAAATTCAAATTCTAATTTTACAAATTAGAATCGACAATTGAGGAGTCTCATTAATTTAAAACTTCACAAATTGAAAGAGATTTAAAAATATAATTTATTCGAACATTAACCTAATTTTGTAACGTGAGGCATTATAGTAACATTAACAAAGTGGGTCGTATCCATAGTGCTACCAAGATAAGGCACTCAACCTTATACATATACGATAGACCTAATGTGACCGAAAAATGGGTGTCGTAAAACGACATTTTTCATATATTTGACTAAAATCAAAGAAATTTATAAAATAAATAACTTCATTAAATTTAAATAATTAAAAATCTTGGATCGGGTACCCTAAACAAAAAATTATAAAACTATAATTGTGAGCTTTGTATAAAACCTCTAACAATGCAAAACCAAAATTTCTAATTTAAACATTCAGATTGGGATTCAAAAAAAACATGAAAACATGAGTGGAAGCATTGACTGGTCCCAATGGCACGGTCACAGATTCTTCTTGTCATCTGTCTGTCTGTCCTTGTCTTTACCTGAAAGTTGAAGAAGTGAGTACAAAAATACTCAGTAAGTGACACCATTATCAGGATCACATGCATTCTGATACTGTTCTTGGTGAATATATAAGTAGATAACCTGCCCGCCCGGTCACTTATGTCTAGTGGCCTGAAGGCACACCGTCAAAATCATGAAAGTGAACCTGATGGTCCACGATATGGTAACATGGAGGTGAACTCGTCAGTTCACACATGTCTAGTGGCCTGATGGAGCACCCTCAAAACATGGAAGTGAACCTGTCGATTTACGGTATCGTAATATGAGGCCTGACGGGGAGGTAATTCACCATTATCTGTCTAATATGTAATTCATATATATATATATACACATCCAATAACAGAGTCCCACACCAACAAATCATAAACTCATAAAACATCATAGATGTGCATGCTCAATTTTTATGGATCATAAAAATCACCCAAGTTTCACTGATAATTTTGGTAACATGAACTGGGGCGCCTGACACAAACGCAAGCCGATAATAACGTCACTTACCTCAAAGCGAGGCTTGAACCAAGATTGAGCCCAAGCTTTTCTCAACAACCCAAACCTAACACAAAATCAACGTTAGAGAAGTAACCAAATTTTTCGGCAGTAAATCAAATAACCAACAGAGACCAAAATCCCAAAACTCACTCAATTTTACCGGTTCTATTCGGCAATGATTATGGACAAACGATCCAACCGTTCGGAATGGTACTCTATGTGTCTCGAACAGGCTGACAAAATTTCACTACGATCCGACGGGTGAAACGCCAAAAAATGATAATTTACCGAAAGTTGTCGCTGAAAAACCGAACTGCACTGCCTCTTTTTCCTTCTCTGTTTTTTCGGTGTAATTTACTCTCTCTCTACCTTATTAGGTCACTTAATAATATATACATACAATCCCAAACCCTAAGTCCTTAATAGATTAGGTATATATATATATATATATATATATATATATATATATATATATATATATTAATTTCTTTTCCCTCCACTAATTCAACTAAACAAATTAAATCTCCCAAATTAAAATTCAATTTTCACCCATTGAATTTAAATCCAAATCTTTTATCCCATTTAATTTAAATTGAATTATCTTTAAAAAATAATTCAATTAAGCCTTAAAAATTCAAAATAACACCCAAATAATCTAGATAATTAAATTGAAATTACCTAAAATTTTGGGTTGTCACAATGAGAAACTAGAAATTAAGCATTAATCCGCAAAATCAAACAATGGTTTCACCTAGACCTAAGCTAGCTACTCACCTTAGCCTCAATATCGGTCCAAGATGAGGTTTACAACCATAAAATTGTAACGACCCGACTTTCTAGAAGTTATTACTCATGCATGCATACGTCTCAAAATAACCCCTTTTTTGTAATTTGACTAAAAACCAAGAAGATTCATAAAATAAATAAATAATTAAATTAAATAGTGAAAAATCCTTTCAAAAAGAACATAATCCTAAACCTGGATCGGGGTACCCCTAACCAACAACTAAATCAAAACAGCTAACGAACAATCTGAATAACGAACGAATTCACCAGTCCAAAAAAAGAAATCAAACTGGACAACTCATTTAAGAAAAACATGAACAAATAAATAAATAAAAAATGTGGAAGCCTCCTCGTGTCCCTATTTGGCCCGGTCACGGATTTTGTCTGTCGCCCGCCGGCCCATTCCTGCCTTTACCTGAAATCCATAAAAGTAACTGAATGAGTATAAAACTCAGTAAGTAATCCCATTACTGGGCTTTCTGGTGTATAGACAAGTTGCCCCGTCACCATGCCTAGCGGCCTGAGGGCACGCCGTCAATGCTGAGGTGTGAGCCTGATGACCCACACCATTGAACATGGAGGTGAACCCGTCGGTCCACGCATGTCTAGTGGCCTGATGGCACACCGTCGAAACTGGAAGTGAACCTGACGATTCACATCACATCACATAGCATGGGACATAACGGGTGTTGGCATCAGGTTCAGTTACATAAAAGTAATAAGTAATAAGTACAGAGATGGCCACGCATACCCAAACAACCAAAAGCCACAAACATGCCAGTAAATAGTCATGCTAGTAGATAATTATGCTAATAAACATGGAAAACATGAACATGATGCTAAAAGTGCTGAGAAGGCTGAGGTCTGGCCTGAAGGCCAGATCAGCAATAGGATCACTTACATGTAACAGACAGTAATTATCCCCGCAAACTCCAAGTTTTACAATTAACCAACAGTGGCCAATTAACCAACAATGACCACTATGTCTTCTTCCCTGAAACACGAGCGAATGGCTTTCACCTAAAACCAATTTTAAAGACAATTGTCAGGAATCTAAGATAAGGAAGAAGAAATCTTACTCTGAACTGAACAACAAATCCACTGCAGTCTCCCCAAAACAGAAACGGCGAGAAACGACGTAGCGGCGACACGAAGCGGCAGCACGGCAGCGCAGCGGCTTGGGCGGCGGTGGAGACGAAAACCGGCGGCGGCGCGGCAGCTCTAGCAGCAATACAGATGGAAACCGGCGGCAGCGATCGGCGAGTGCTGGCAGACGAAACGAGCTGCGATGCGCGGCTGAAACCCACGGCGTCGCGGCAAATCTGCTCGTCAGCTACGAACGGTGGCGTCGCTGCGGATCTGCTCGTCGGGCTACGAACGGCGAGCGCACGAGCGGCAACGATCAAGACTGGACGGCGGCTGGGCTGGGCGGAGGCACCGGCGGCGCGCGGCGTGATGTTGAGTGGTCGGACGAACGGACAGGGGAAAAGAGGAGAAGACGGCGCGAGGAAGAAGAAGAATCTTTTCTTTAATTGAGTGCACGCATACCTAGTTACCTCTTAAATCCAAATAACCATCCAATTCAAATTTAAATTCTCTAGTTACCTCTTAAATCCAAAATGTCAAACCACTTTGAATTAACCTCAAATAAATAATGATCAAACAATTGAAGAACAAATTTTGTGGGATGTTACAAAAATACTCTAAAACTGAAGGATTACAGAGAGAGGAAGAAGATACAAAGAGAATGGAGTTGGAATCACTAAAATTGGAGTTGATATGACCTAAAACGGCTAAAAATAAATATATATATGGAGGAGCTTCGTTGCGCTCTAAGGGAGCGTCGTGATGCTCTACCCTTTTAGCCGCAGCGTAAGGCTGCGCTAGGAATGGTATTGGGACGCTCTACCCTTTTTAGTCACAGCGCAGCTACGCTCTTAGGGATCGTCGCTATGCTCTCGGTAAAGCATCAATACTACATTTAAGCTTAGAGCACAACGTAGTTATGCTATTCTCTGCGCTAGCCTCAGGCACATTTTCATAATTTTGTGCGCTTTTCTTACTTTTGACTGGATGCTTTATTAGGGCTTCGATTTGGTCTATTTTCATCCCTTTAGCTCCCTAACGCTCGGTTCTACCTCTATGTGCTCAATACCTATAAAATAGCATAATGAACACGTAAAATCCACGGACGAGCCCAAATTAAGCTAGGAAAAATAACACTTTTATCGTGTTATCAAGACCCTTTAGGTTATTACTTGAACATGATCTACTTATATGTGCACTACATACTGTTCAAGTCTCATGAAATAACCTTGGGTTTTTCCTTAATAGATAATTGCATATATAAAATAATCAACCATTATTTCAAACAACTTATTAAGTACGAGGCTTTAGGGAATACATCCCAACAAATATATTGTTTGAGTATAATACACAAAAAAGATGATATAAATTAAGAATTTGGTTCATAATTTGAAGGACAATTAGTAGAAGGAAAAAAGAAAGAAAACATATGCGCATTGTCAAATTTATAGCATTAGAGACTTTGTAGACCCTTTCTGCAGTTTAAATTAGTTTATTTGTTGTGATCGGATAAGAACATTTACTATGGTCGAAGATTACTATTCGAAGGTTGCCAGAACCCCAAACAAATAAATTTGTAAACCGCTCTCAAGAGCTTGTAGCAAGTGGGAAACAAGTTGTCTCTATAGGAAAGCTTAAGATGTTAAAGCCTATTGATGAATCCAAATGGTAACAAGGGGTTTGTTGGTTGTTTTGTTTGCAATTGAATTTAAACATTATAAATTTAAAAGTGTAACTAAAAGGGATTTATCAAATTGATTAAAAGTCTAGCTTAGGGATGATTTTGTACTTCACCCATTCACTTGGTTGATCATGGAACTTCTAAAATCAAGCAATACTCACTTGTTTTTAGTCTTAGCTCACGTGGTCGAGAAGTCCCAAGCCACATGCCCTAATGGGCATTGTTAATTTCTCAATCAACCTAGATGTTCAACTAATTAGGTCTATTAGTGTCCATACCAATTAAGCAACCACATTAAGATATGTAATCTAGCTAAGTTGATTTAATAACCCGACTAGTCCTAGTTACCAATCAATTCATTCTTGAGATTAGTTAATCATGCAATATTGTGGGAAAAGATCATTCTAAACAACCTAAATTCACACCCAAACATGCTTTAACCCTTGCCCCTTAAGACTAAAAATACATTAGATGCATTCTCATTCTCTAGCAATCAAAGAATAAATGAGAGTTGGTCAAAAACCTATAAATTCGATGCATAGAAATTAATATATATCTTTCAAGAACAAAGAAATATCAGCAAGCATACATCATAGAACTGAAAATTCAAGTCTCTAAACCAAGATTTAATGGGTTTCAATCCTACCCTAAGTTAGAAGTACTTACCTAGCCACTCATAATGTGGCAAGATGAGTCTTGAAGTTGAAATAAATAAAAATACAAAGACGATAGGTGCTAGGAGGAAGAAAATACAGAGAATTGAAGGCTGGAACTACAAAAATCAGGCATGGAATGGCCTAAAATCAGCTAATTTCCTTTTTATATCAGGTTGGCGCCGCGACGCCACTGTGCATAGCTGCAGCATAGTGCTACAAGCAGGACTCCTTATGGGGAAAAAGCGTTGCGGCACCAATGCGCTCATGCCTTCCTTGATGAATTTTCGGCGCGCTGCGTCGAGGCCATTTTTGTCATTTTTTCCTTATCTCTCTTCATGGTTGATGCCCCGGAACTTCGTTTTGATCCATTTTCGTCCTGTTTCGGCTCCAAAGATCCATTCTACCTCTTAGTTGTTCAATGCGTACAAAATAGCATGATAAACACATAAAATCCATGAACGAGCCTGAATTAAGCTAGGAAAAATAGCACTTTTATGGTGCTAGTAATTACATTCCTTTGTTTGTCCTTTTTGTATTTGGTGATTCATTGTTTTCTTGAGTTTGGAAAGATTATAATTTTAGGACTTTGTGAGATTTTTTTAGATTTTATGCTTTAACTTGAAGTTTTGCATTTTGTTTGGTTGTCGAGAAAATTGGTGTAAAGAATTGGACAAATTGAAGAAAAATGAGAGTATCTCTATAAAAAAAATGAGGATATCCATATGAGTTTTCAAATTTGTTAATTCTCAACTCAAGATAACTTCAAAAAATTGACTATACTAATAGTAAGAGAGTTTTAATTTAAACTATTTTTAAAAGGTTAAGGGTATTAATATAACTTTATTGAAAGTTCAAAAATACTTTTGAAATGAGTTACTAATAATTTTTATCCATTATACTAATGATTAGAGTATTTTTTTTAATTTTTTTAAAAAATTAAGTTTAAGGTATATATTGTAGAAACTTTTGAAAGTTTAAGAATATTTATTAACTAAATTAAAATACTAAGGTTTCCATAAAAATCAAACAATAGTCTCCATTCAAAGCCAACAGGTTTTAATAATAGAAAATACCATTACGTAATGGTATTTTAAATTATTTTTTTTAGTGTATTATTAAAACTTTTGAAAGTCCTATTTTCTATAATTTAGCCAATATTTAATTTAAGAAGTTTATCTCTGACTTTCAAGAGTTTTTGTTGAAATACCATGAATCATTTACCATAAATTTAATTATATTAAATACTTTAATAATCTCTGTCATTTATGGGCTTGAAGCATTGATCTAATTAAATTTACCATAACACATAAGCTTAAGCTCAAGCTTATGTGTTGTTTCATGTTTTAACATAGCATTGAGTTGAATGTCTTATATTAAAATTCAACCTCCTAAGGTGTATGCAATTTATGGTGTTTTATTTTTGGGTGAAATTACAAATTGTCTACTAGGTCCTTGGTAAATTCATTTAAAATTAATTATCCAGTTAGAGATAAATTTAGATTTTATATCTAATGAAACCCTAAACTTTAAATGTCACAACTAGTAGATTGATAATTTTTATATAAATTCAGAAGTTTATAGACTAAATTTGAAATTTTGAAAGGATCAAACCTTTGACTTTTAAGGAAGAAAGTCATGCCAATTAACGTTGAGCTAAGCTCATTTTTAATGCAACTTCTATTTTATTTACTTAGAGAATTGTATTACGAAATATTTGATAGAATTTTCCTTTGCTGCCCCTTCTATGTGTGTAGCCATGTTTGAGCCTTTGTAAATGAGAAGTAATTTTGAATATTGAATAAAGCCTTTGAGTTTCATTTGAGTCTTGACCTCATCAAATTCACGTGTTTTTGGCTTGCATTGATAGAGAATATAAGATTGATTTGTCATAGTGTAGGTTGTTTTGCTCTTTGTTATTACTAGGGTAGTATGTTTTATTTTCAGTCTAGATTATTTGATTTATATTAGTTTATTTTGATCTTAATTTTAGGTTCCTTTGTTCTAGTTAATTAATTTCCTTCAATTTGGGTAGGTTGGTATATTTTCTTTGCATAGTTTGTTTTTGTTTAGTGTGGGTACTTTAATTTGCTTAAGTTTGGTTAGCTTTTATATTCTTGGATTGAAATTCTTTGATGTCCTAGTTATATGCTTTGTTTTGAACATGAATGTTTAGTACAAAAGTTTTTGTTAATAAAAAGCCCTTGTTGAATAAAATCAGAGCACATCTCTACTCAATAAAATGCCACATATATATCCTAACTTTGAAGTTTCAAAAATCATAAATTTCCATTTTGCTTTCCTTTGCAAAACCAAATTTAGGAGAGTTTAGCTGTGTTTTTTTTCAAGTGGATATCACCTGAAAAGTGCTATCTCACTCAGCTTAAATTGCATTCTATTAGTTTATGTGTTTATTTGATGATTTTGTTGGCATCAAGCATTTTGGAGGTAGATCTGACGTTCTCACAAAAGTCGTGCCGAAACAAAGTGTTTGGAGCACTAAATCATCAACCTAGTCAAAGAGGAAGAAAAATTACCAAAATGTCTCTAGGACCAGTGTCACAAAATTGAACAACACTTCAGACGGTAGCTAAGTGTCATAATGCTATTTTAGAGCAACACAACACTTGGGGCATCCCAATGCTCACTTACAGCATCGTGATCACTCTCCACCAAATATAAAAGCCTTTCATTCCAAATTTAGGTAAAAAAATGTTTTCCCTCTTTTCACAACCATTTATCTCTGGTTGTTACGCCTTTTCACTGCATATCTCTTTGTGTTGGGATTCATGTCATAAATCCCGTAGTTTGTATTGTAGAAACAAAATTCTTTTATTTAATAAAATGAGAAGTTATTTTATTCGACATTTAGACTTATGTAACTCAATCCAATAAACTAAAATCCAAGTTTATTTTATGTATTTTGAACAGTATGTGGTAGACATACAGGTGGATCATGTTCAAGTAATAATCTAAATGTTCAGATAAGGTTCGGTGCCTTATCCTGGTAACACTATGGATACAACCCACACTTTGTAAATGTTACAAATGTTGTAAGTGTTACAAACAACGTGATCTAAATGGTTCATATGGGACATGCGAGTGAAAATATCCTATAATCTCTCTTTATAACACCGTTAACTAAAGAGATTAACATTTCATAAGATAATCATATGTAACTCGATCTCAATCTTAAGTGAGTTATGAACTCTTGTCTATGAGGGCAGTCTTTTGATTTGTATAGGTGAGAGTGGCCCGTGTCGCCTACTCAATAAACCATCATTTTGGGGACTTGTCCAAATAGAGAGTCGAGAACAAAGCTACACAAGATGAAATTCACTCCTTCCCGTCTTTATGGTAAGTAGATGAATTTTTTCCTTAAGTGTTGTCTCTAGATCTTGAACAATTGGGTCCCTCCCTCTCATTGGCCCAAGAGGGATTTTGTTTATGTTAGGACCATAAACAGGTTATTCATTAGAGGATGAATGCGTGATAATTGTAGAAATACAAGTTATTTTATCTTTTTATATAGAGCAATTATGAAAATTTCGAAGAAAATATATTAACGTGACAAGAAATTCATGTAAATAACCATACTTTGTGATCAAACATTTACAAAAGTTAAAACTTTGAAAATTATAAGATTTGTCACTGTGGATGCATGTTTCGGATGAAATAAAGCAACAATTGACTAAGGACACAAGTTGCATCCCTGAATGCATGAAAGTTGACCAACTCAGTGCCTAACTTTGTAACACATTACGCTATGCGATGAGATGGAATTCGAAGATAGAAAACGACAAAACACATAGGCGGTGGAAGTCAAATCAATAGAGCAAGTTGGTAGTTGATTTAAGACATTCGCGGCAGCACCAATGAACCTGTGACGGGATGTAGTTGGCGCAGCAAGGCATGAAATTAAATGTAAAGGTGTCAGATTATCATTGGAAAGAAGCTAGAAGCATACCTTTTTTACGAACAACTTGTGAAAGATCGACTTGCTGGTAATGATTATATCCATGGACGCAACTTGTCATACAGTGCATAAAATTTGAAATGTTCAAATTAATATGTTAAATTGAGAACAAAAATATATATTTATTGTATTAGATACAATTAGTATCATATATAAGTATTAATATATTAAAACACATTATTATATCTAATTTAAATAAGATTCAAATAAGAAATATATAATTTGGAAAGATTAAATTATTTGAATATGATTCAAATAATTAATATAATATTTTTATTTTAATATAAGATATCAAAATAATAATATGTTATTAGAGTCACTCTAACGAGGTTTCTATAAATAGGACTTTATAGAGGTGGAGATAGGACAATTAGTCTTTACCGAGATCCTGCAGCATAAAAACTCTCTACAAACTCTCCTACTCCCAAGAGAAACCACAGTAAATTTCTTTTGTGATTTTTCCTCTTCACTTCTTTCAAGGAGGCTCCCACAAGTCTATTTCCTGCTAAATTCATAGCAAAGAAGACCTTTTAGTGGTAATTACAACTGAAGAAGGTAATATTTGCTTAACCTTCTCTTTAATTCTACTTAATTCTAAGCAAAGAAGCTCTAAAGCTTCCACTACGGGATTGAAGTATACAATCCCTTCAACCACAATGCCGAAATTAAGTGTTGTGAAAACGTCACAACGTCGTGGTGGTGTCACGTTGAAGATCCTCACAGCACTGAGGCACTACGAGTCGCAAAGGTCATTTTGGCATTCACGCCTTTTTTTCTTTTTGGTCAATCATCAAGAATTTCATTCAGTCCCATGCCCAATTTTTTTTTTTAAATGGAAGGGTACTCCTCCTTTATATAGGCCAAGGTGGTTGAAGAAGGACCTAAAATCATGTTCTCAAAGTTTTCCCAACATTTTAGGCATTAAATAACAACTTTGGTCGAGAAAATAGCAGCCAAAATTGACCGAGCGCAAATGAGAAAAATCTTGGCTTAGTGATGCCGCCGCATCAAATAGGTGTTGGACCGGTATGGCAACCCTAGAGGGGGGGTGAATAGGGTTTTATTAAGCTAATTAAAACTTTTTACTAATGTGGACCCAATTAAACAAATTAATACACTTTATACTAACAAGTAATTTGAACAATAATTTCATGCAAATAAATTCAATCCAAAATTAACCAAGAAAATAAAACTAATACTTTTAAACACCCTATTTAATTCTAATAATAAGATTGGTAAATGATATGCAAATTTAAGGACTACCAATCAAAGTAAACAAATATGACCAATTAATTTCAAGGAATAAATATTGCAATTAATTTCATACAATAAAATATAATAACAAAATAATTGCAAAAATAAATAGGAGAGGGATAGAGAAATTAACACCGGGAATTTTTATAGTGGTTCGGTCAAACTCGACCTACATTTTTCAAGCACCTCTTGGGATTTTGAATAAGGATCTACTGACTCTTTCCACGCATTAGAGCCCAACCGCTACACCGCTCTTTTTGCGAGTTCAAGAGCAAACTCAATCCTTTCCACGAATTAGGATCAAACCGTTACAACCACTCTTTTTCCGGGATCAAGAGCAACCCTTACAAAAGTTTGGAAAAATTAAATAGCACACTTGAGCAACTCTCTAAATAGAGTGGATTTACAAATTTTGAGCTCACAACAAATCAATCCTCACCATACATAAATTTCTCTCAAGAATAAGATGAAAAGAATAAAATTGAAGCTTGGAGAGAGAGCAACAATGGAAGCTTAATGAATTATGGAGGATTGTAAAAAGATGTGAAATTGTTGTTTTTTATTTTGGAGAATATGAAGTGTTTAAAAAGAGAGAAAAGTTGTTGGAAACTACATTAAATTTGGACCATTAGATGTTGGTAAAAGAAAATTGAATGGTTGAGATTTAAACTCAACTAGCCGTTAGACACACACATAAAATAATATAAAATTCATTTTCTTTTAAAGGCAACTAGCTGTTAGACACAAACATATAATAATATTAAATTCATTTTCTTTTTAAAACCATTCTTTTTAAAACCAACAAAAATCAAAAGCTCCATGTGTCACTTATCTATTTCTCCACTTGTAATCCTCTAGTAGGTCCACTTTGATGATTTGGCCGCCACGTCATCGACATCGGGTATTTTTCCGTTAAGCTTGTTCCAGCCATATCTTCTTTATTTGAACTCCGATTTTGGTGATTCAAATTGCGTTGGAACCGTTGTTCCAAGCTCTACACAATGGATACTTCAAAACACTCAAATTGTTAATAAATAAAAATAGGTTTGTTATCATCAAAATATTAATTAATTAATTAAAATTATTTAATTTGAGATTAAGGGCCAAAAAGCCAACAATAGGAAAATCTGCAATCTGGCCACAAACACCTGCCAAAGTTCACCAATTCACCTCCAAATCAACAAATAACATATTTTGAGCACGATCAACCTCTGAGCTCATTTTAACTGATTAAGACTAAATTCAGGGGAAAACTCATACAAGAATCCATTTTTAAAGTAAAAACGCACAATTAAAGGCTCAAAATCATGCATTTCATGGCATGTATCAAACTTCTACCTAGTTGGTTCACTAGGAAGTTCTTTAACCATTGACATAACTTCTACCACAAACCTTGCATAACTGCCAATAAGTTAATACCCACGTGCAAACTTGTGGAACTGCATGCTAACATTATATCCTCTATCATAGTAAAGCGGACATACCACGAGAATGAATATAGTTTTCTTTTTTTTTTAGAGAAATGCATCGTATCCTTTGATGAGAAAGATAACGTCAATATCAGACCTAAAGGCATTTAAAGAATCTGTTCTATTTTTCATGTGCTAGACTGTTTGCATTCCCAACAACCTATCTCTACTCAGAGAATTTCTTATTTGTACCTTAATTGGAATCATCATTGGACTCCATTGGACCACCATCATTTGCTTAACTTACACTTTTAATAAGTACTCAAAGTTGATCATTCCATCAAATTTTACTTTACTCATAAAGTTTGACAAAACTACTTCACTTCAAGCAAATCAGCAAATTGTGAACTACTCACACTATTTACAATACCATAGCACATTTCAAGAATTATTTTATGACGTGAAACTCAAACAATGTTGGAACTACAAAGCATACTTAGAAATTCAATAAACTACAAACCTAAAACTCTGATAGCATTTTGTTGGGATTACTATACATTTTTATTATTATTAATTATCCCTTCTTGTGTGAATCTAATAGAAAATTAATTAACTAGAAATAATTATAATCAAGCACATGACAAGCAATTTTAATCGGAAAAACCTCCACAAGGAGAGGAGTAAAAATTGCTTTTGTCTCACTACAAAAAAAACCATTTTTAGTGGCGCATAAAAAGCGTTGCTAAATGTAAAAAAGAGTCACTAAAGGTATTAGCAACGCAGAGAGCCGCGTCGCTAGGACTGTCGTTGTAGCCGCGTTGCTAAAGGTTTTAGCGACATATTTATTTCACGCCGCTAAATGTCTACTTTTACTGACACATACACGTCACTAAATGCGTACTTTTAGCAACACATTATTTGTTACTATTGCTATTATACAGCGACGTTTAAAAATGCGTCTCTGAAAGTTGGATTTGTGGTCATTACAGGTATTTTTGCAACATATTTAAGCGTCAGTGAAAGTCATATATTGTGTCACTATAAATTCAAATATTGTCAAAACTTGGATTTACTGACGTTATAGAAAACGTCGGTAAAAATCTTTTATTAATTAAAAAAATAATATTCAATTTAATATATAAACCTGTTATAAAATTTAATATATTATAATCTTTTGAACAAATTAAGACTCAACTAATCAATTTATATTTAAACCAAAAATTACTAGTGAGATATACATTTCCAACACTATCATTGAAACAAAATAAAATAATATAAACTAATTGGCCACAAACATGACAAGTTATATAGAAAACTCTAATAATTTTGTAATAATTGAGTTTGAGTAATATGAACCTAAGTTATAGGTATCAAGTAATTACATCGAGTAAACGATGAACAAAATTAGTACCAACACTAGGTATCACTAGTTTGTTGACCAAATTTTCCTACAAATGAAGCATAAAACTTCATTTTAAAACAAAAGTATAAAGTACCTACCCAAACTCTTTCATTTCCATCCAAATTCAACTTCACAATCTTGTATTGAAGACCATCGAGGCATCATATCTGACAAATAAAGAAGTGAAATATTTAGGCTTCGTTTAATAATTCAAGCAACATATCAAATGACTTATCGCTCCAACGATTAAGCACCTTAATGTGCATAAGTTTCACTAAAAAATTAAACGAAGTGAACTTTAGACATCCTGAATATAACTCCTCTTCTACTTCATGAAACAATTCATTTGTCCTATCTGACTCATCTTCCTCATTTGATTCTCTTGTAGTTTCTTCGAAAATTGACCCATGAAAATCATGAATCATTTCTATCATCTCATCATCCACAGTATCTCTAACTCTAATGTTTGCTCTAAGATTTCCATCATCTTCTCTACTTTCAACTGAATCGGAAAATGTTGCACCTAGAAACCTTGAATTAGATCTTAAAAATGGAGAAAGATCAACATTATCTCCATGGAATATCCATCGGCTATACGTCGGAGACATGCTATATTTATATAAATGGCGTTCTACGACATCTAATTTATTCCAATTGATATTCATACAGTTTGAACAAGGACATCTTGGTCTTCCTTCTTCGTCTAAATAATTATTCGCGACTTCGATAAAATTATCAACGCCGTTACAATATTGACTAGACATTCGATCTCTTAAATTTATCCAACTTCGATCCATAACAAGTACAACTTAAAGTACCTAAGTTAGAAATCAAAGTGTTAGAATATAAATCTTATGTAAATTATAAAATAGGCGATCAAATTAGTATTAAAGTTAGAAGAATCTTATTAGCAACAAAATGTCAAATAAAGAGGAAATACTTTGAAGATGTTGCATTATATAGCAACTTTTCTAGTCAAAGCTAAAATCACTTGCTACAAACCATTAAAATCACCCTATACTTAAGACTACTAAAGTAGAATGGTGAATAACTTCATATTGCACACACTGCTACTATATATATAATAACTCCCTAGCTATTCCAAGAACTATAAGAGTGTGAATTAGCTACCATAAAAGTACAAATAATCGAATGACCCAAAGTTTAATTAAGTTTTATCATCGTTATTTAAGTCATCATAATTTTATAATCATAATCTTCTTCTCCAAACCAAATTTTGATGTGACTATGGATTCACTTTGAGTGAAATAATAACAAGAAACAACCAAATAAGACAAAGACAAACAAGTTAAATCAAAGACTTACCAATTTTTCTTGAAGTACTATAAGGAATAATTGAAAACTATCCCTAAATTCTTAAACTTAACTTCAATTTTATGGATTATGTACAAAGATTCTCAATTTTTTCATTATCTTTTTTCTATATACAAGAAACATTTATTAAGAAATAAAGAAACTAAAAGACATTAATCTAAAAAAGTAAGCTCATATATTCTTGAATCCAAAAGTCCACTTGTTAAGATCCTATTTCAAGTTGTTTAGAAATCAACGAACTTTAAGTTTTTTAGAAATTAATGAAAAGTTGATTGACTATAGATACTAACAAAATATATACACAAAAGTTACCTAGAAATGAGTGAATTTTCTGAAAAATGAGTGGGTTTTCTAAAATTTCACACAAAAATTACCTAGAAATGAGTGGATTTTCTAAAAAATGAGTGGGTTTTTCTGAAATTTCACACAAAAATACCTGAAAATGAGTGGGTTTTTCTGAGTGGGCTCCCTTCTGTTCGTAAATTGTCCGACGGTGCTCGTCCCTACCCGTTCGTCCCTACAGTGCTCGTCCGCTTGCAAAATCGACCGTTCGGCCCTATGGTGACCGTTTGTCCCTACCGGAGATTCAGCGACGGCTCCTTCCCTTCGCTCGTGGGTACTTTTCCGTTCAGCCGGCGGCTCGTTCCATTTGGTGTGGGTTGTGGGTAGAAATCGGGAAAATGGAAAAGGGAAGGAGAGAGTGAGGGAATGGAGAGAGTAAAGAAATGGAGAGAGATAGAAAATGATTTAGGAATATAAAAATATTTTATTTTTTAGTGGGGAGAAAAAGTTAAAGATGGAAAATAAATGGGGAGAAAGAGGGAGGGAAAAAAAGGTGAAATTTTTTTCTCTTTTGTGACACTTCAAAATGTTGCTAATACTATTTAATTTTTAGTGGCACTGGAGGATACGTTGCTAATTCTTTTAGTGACGCTAATTTAAGATTCGTTGCTAATAGTTAACTTTTTGTGACAAATTTTTAAGACGTTGCTATAAATTAACTTTTTGTGATAAAAATTACACACGCGGCTAAAAATTTATCACTAAATAATAAATTTCTTGTAGTGTCTTGTGCTTGATTATTATTATTGGTTTATTAATATATTTTCTATTAGATTCACACAAGATCCAAAAATAGAGTGTTTTTCCCACAATGTTTCTTATTGGACCCCAAACTTAATTATATTCCATTATGCTAAGAGAGGGTTCCTTATAGTACTCTAGCCCTAATAGTCAACGAGGTCTAGCACATTGGCTAATTGAAGGACCAAACGAATTATTGGGCATAAAGGGAAAGAAGTAAATATCCAAGTAAAGGCAATGCTATGTTTATGTAAAAAGATGGTGAACATATTAATTATGTTATGCATAATTTCACCATAAGGTATGTAAACAAGTACAAAAACATGAAACGATCCCTACTAACTAGTTAAGTTGTGAGATGGAAATTTGAACCCCTGATTTTTGTTTTATGGTGTATATCTTAACCAGTTTAACTATATTTATATCATTTTGAGTACTAAATTAATTATTAAATGACGATATTTTGTATGTAGTATAAGTATAATGAAAGAATATTAAAATAAAAAGAAGAAAAAATAAGTATTATTGCACAACCAACACATTACATCCTCCAACCCCTTCCACATCCATTTCTAAATTCTTTAAACAAGAAAAAAGAAACATAGCCCAAAATGAAGTACAAAACAAACCCAGAGAGAGCACTCACAAAGACCACACATTAACACAGTTTTTTGAAACCATACTTTCACAAAACACAACAATTTTTTTTTTTTTTTTTTTTTTTTGAAGTTTAGAACACATGTATTTGATAGTAATTAACTTTTTAAAATGGACAATATTATTATGGAAATAGGAGGTTTAATTTAGAATATGTGGTGATGCTTCTTTCCATGAGCCTCTTCATCTTGCTCTTTTGCCTCTTCCTTCTCATGATGCTCGTGAAATGCAAAGCCACCAGCTCCGACGGCGGCTACCGCTGCTATCTCCTCCTCTAACTTGTGCCTATGTCCATGCTCTGTGTCCTTCTTTGCTTCATGCTTCTCATGCTGAAATTATACATTTGAAGGCAATGAAAAACTTAGTTTCTTTCCCTTAACAAGTAAAATATATGAAAATAGACAAATTGATAATTAATTATTTTTCTAGTTCAATAATTACAAGGTGGGAGATCGAATCATCTAGCTTTAAGACAAATAGGATTAAATAAATTATTTTATAAATTAATAGTTCAATCACATAATTGGTCAAAAGGTCAAATTTTTCTTCAAGGGTTCTTATACTTTTATACTTTAAAATATTTTTGTTTTACTCATAGTAAAAATATACTTGTTTTGGTATTTTGTCATATCTAAATTGTAATCGGTATACAAAGAAACCTTTTAGTACATATTTAGAACTGGTTTTAAAACGGTTAAAATGAATACATACATGTATTTAATCAATCAAATTTAATATAATGTTTGGTTTCAAGCTTTTAAATGTGATTTTTATACTATTAAAAATAATTTTGAATGATTAAAAAAACATATTTTGTGTGATTTTAAACCTGAACTAATTGATTTTAACTATTTTAAAATCATTCTCTAACATGTCTTATTTAAGTCGCTTTTATCATAACGAGATTTACAAGCTTAAAATTTAAAGTTTGTATGATGTCACGTAAATTATTAATAAATATTATAGGAAAATTTATTAGCAAAAGACAAGTCAATTTTTATTATAAAGGTCTACGAATCCAAACATATATGAATTAGAAAAATTCAAATTACAAAATTTCATCTCTAAACTTGATTATGTGTCTATTATTTTACCTCTAAATATTAAAACGTTTCAATTATGTTTCTAATCTTCTTGTTTTCAATATATCGTTACTTAAATGTAGATAAGAGGAGTTATTTTAGACTAATTAGTAATAAATGAGCTTATCTTTACTAGAAAGTAAGTTCTTTTAGGCTTGTCCCGTATTATGTCCATCTAATTCTAACCCACATTTCTTGTGTCATTCGACTCATTTCATGTCAAAATCTCGTGTGTATAAATTAAGTCACAATATTTACTCTTATATGTAAATAAATAAAATTTAAAAAAAATCAATGTATCTGAGAGTCAAAACTACAAAAATTTAAAGGCTAAATTTATAATTAGAAAGCATTAAATAAACATAAGATTAATTACAAACTAATATTCAACAATGAAATGAGTGACTTAGATACATCTTATAATAAAGATAATGGTGAGGTTTCTTAAAATCTTAAAAGAAATATATATATATATATATATATATATATATATATATATATATATATATATATATATATATATATATATATATACTAATTTATAGTAATTAGTTTCAACTATAAACCTAAAATTGATGTGATGTGTTTTAGCATGTATAACACACTTGGATGGATGCAACTTCTTCTTCTTCTTCCTTCCTCTTTCCTCTTTCCTCTCTCTATATATAGGTATTACTTGAACTGCACTATCTTTACGTAGTTCAAGTAAATGTCCAATAAAAAATTATCATATGGCAATTTTTTTAAAAGAATAATTTTTAAAATAATAATAATTTAAAAAAAATTATATATAAAGAAAAAGGAAACATGTAATTAGCTACCCCTAATCATGGCTATATATATATATATATATATAACGATGCAACTTCTTCTTTTCTTTCTTCTTTAATATGAACTGCAAAAAGATAGGTGCACCGTAATATCATGAATGTTTTTATAAATAAAATGTCAATAGCATAATATTTATGTCAGTTGAGTTATGCTAATTCATTTTAAATCAAAATATATTTTTCTAAGGAACATTTTGATTTCAATTTCCTTCCAAAAATTTTCATGTATAAGAATATATATATATTTTTTGAAGAGAGATTGATGCATGAGATAATAAAAATATATATTAAATATGTTATACCAAAGCAAAGGCACCGGCGGCGGCAGCACCGAGCTCGCCGAGGTGCTCACGGTGTTTGTGGTGTTTCTCTTCCTTTTTGTAATCTGAATTCTCCTCTTCATTTCCTTCCTCATATTCTTTCTTGTATCCACCGCCGTACTCGCCGCCCTTTTCTTCCGACCCACCATACCCACCACCGTACTCGCCGGATTTATATCCACCCTTATTGTACCCACCGTCGTATTCGCAGCCCTTACCTTCCGACTCACCGTACCCACCACCGTACTCGGCGGCGACCTTATTTTCAGACTTACCATAACTACTGCCGTATTCGCCGGCCTTATCTTCCGACTCTCCGTACCGACCACCGTACTCAGAGACCTTATTTTGAGACTCCTCATAGCCACCACCGTACTCGGGGGACTTATTTTCTGAGTCACCGTAGCCACCGCCATAACCGGCGGTTTTATTTTCGGAGAGGTCAGAAGAGTAAGTGGAGGTTTTAGAGAATTGAGATTCAGAATATGGGGTGGTTTCGGAGGGGAGATTTTCTTCCTCCTCCTTGTGGCGGTGGAAGAGGCCGTGGTGGTGGCTGTGGTGGCGGTTTTCCTCCGACATGGTGGTTTTTTCTAGTTGAGTTATATTGTATTGTATTTTATGAATTGGATGCGTTGGTACATTGGGAAGGGAATGGCCAAGTATTTATAAGGGAATTGGGTGGTGGATTATATTACATATTGGAGAAAATTTAAAATTCAATAATTTTAGGTCAAATTTACAAAATATATATTCAATGAAGCCATGTTACTCTGATTAATTAACTCAATTATTAATTAGGAGTTTTGAACTTTGGTGGGTTTGGCTCGTTGGTTTAATGAAATTTCAGTTAAAAAAAAAAAAAAAAAAAGTACTTTTCGATATATTTTATATAGTTCAAGTTGCATCTATCTTCGTGCAGCCCCTCAATCACATAGATTAACATATCTTCATCGGTTTCGTTTTCCAAACTTTAATTGGCGTATTCTTGATGTTTTAGAAAACAAATAAACAAATAACATCATGCAAAGATATTATTAGAAAACATATACTTTAGATCAAGAGGTTAGATGTTTGAATCACTATTAACTACCACGCAGAGACATTATTCTTTTAAGAAAAAGTATGTAATTTTTTTTAGTACAATAAAGGGTAGAGAGATTTGAACCACAAATCTCTTGATCGTTAACATATGTGTATGTTAGTTGAATTATGCTCATTTTGACATGTATAATAAAAGTTTGTAACATCAAATACTATATAGAAAATGTGACTGAACAATAAATAATACAAGATAGTACCAAGGTCGTCTAAAATATTGAATGCTTTGAAAAAAATAATAAAATTAATAAATAAGTATTTTTTTTTTTTTTTGTTGGGGGAAATTGAACCTCTGACTTTGAGCCTTGAAATTAATAATATAAGCATTGTGCAAGTTGAATTATGCTAATTTTGACAAATATTTCATACTTTTTAAATAAGTTCAATCATTTTTAAGTTTGTAAACATCAAATAATATATAGAAAATGTGACTGAACAATAAATAATACAAGATAGTACCAAGGTTTGAAATATTGAATGCTTTGAAAAAAAAAATTAATAAATAAGTATTTCTTTTTTTTTTTTTTTTGGTTGGACAATATGTGAGGAAGGGGAATTGGACCTCTGACTTTGAACCTTGAGGTTAATAATACAAGCATTGTGCAAGTTGAACTATGCTAATTTTAGAGAATATTTCATACTTTTTAAATAAGTTCAAACTTCTTATTAATAATATCACTATCTTTTTTTTTGTTGATAATGTTGTAACTGAAATTGGACTTGTTAAAATAGGCCAAAAGTCAAGAAAAGAGGTCAAAGATGAAAGCAAATTTAGATTTAAATAAGTACAGTCAACTAATATCATTGAATTAATCAGATTTAATCTTAACTTGTATAAGATAAATAAAAGGAAAAAACTTTAACTGCAGCCGGACTGCACCTATCTATTGTGTAGCTCTTGTTGCATCCAATTAAAAGTTGTCATGTAGATTCATTTCTTTCTTTAAAAAGATATTAAAAAATTTATTTTTTCATGTGTATAGAGAAAGGAGAACATAAACTACATCTAAATAAAAATTCATCTCTTTCTAATTCTAAAAAGAAAGGGTAATTTCAAGTCATTCTCCATTAAAATATATTATTATAATTTCATATGAACTTACACTTTTGACTTCTCATGTAGTTTATCGTTCTTTATCTCTATTTTTAGCATCTCTTCTCTAATTACAAATTTATGGTTGAATTACGTGAATGTCGGGTGAATTTTTTCTTAATCAGATTTCAAAATTAATAGATAATTATTTTATATTTTGTATGTTATAGTTAAAAATGTCGATACATAAGATGTCCATATCATAATTAAAATTAAATATCCTGAATAGTATCACTGAGTTGTCGAAATTATTTTTGAGATAAGTGGAGTGAATAAAAGTTGTTAGGTTAGGTGGCATTTAAATCAAAAAATGATCAAATAATGGACGGCGAGGATTAATTTGGAGGTCCACGTAGATTTCTGATAAGGCTTAGGACCACCAAAACCAAACCCCTATCCATGCAATGTCGACATAACGTAAAGGGTATGGAACCCTCCGCGTAAGGTCTCTTGTCCGTGTATATACCAAGTACGACATATCGTTCTTGTATTTCACCCTAATTTGTCTACATAAAACACCATTTATAAACTATCTCCTACCAATATTTGAATGGATCTAAAAATACACCTTTTTTTTTTGCTTTACAAAAAAATTAAGAAAAAAGTGAGAAAAAATTGTCACGTAAAAAACTATAATTAAATGATTGAATAAGATGTATAAAAACAAGTATAGTCTAAAATGTACCTAAGTATATTTTTTTAATATAAAAAAAGTGGACAACACGAACTGTACATTGAAAATTATTGAATTAAGTTACCATGATATAATAATTATTAGATACACATTTAAAATAAAATTGTAATTTCTCTTATATTTAACTACAAAATTAGTACCAACAACTGAATATTATGAAACAGCTTTATCAAGCCTTTGAAATCGGTTCAACTAACCGCATCCCTTGTGTTGTGAAAAAAGACCGTCGTAGATTACGGGCCCTCTAACTTATCTACGGAAAGGGATTGAGATTGTACTTCAACGCCGAAGCTGTAAGATATGTAGGTTGTGTATCGCTCGTAAAAGCCACCCTTCGCATCACATGCTCTCACTGTCAGCTTGTTCATGTTCTAGATGAGTTTGTACAATATATCATATTATATACCAAACAATTTATGTGATGTATATTTACATTTTTCAATATATTTGTAAACACAGCAAAAAATAAATTATGGTATATGCAATGTATATTTACATTTTTAAGTATATTACCAGTACATTTGACATTTACATCTCAATGGGGAAGTGATTGATTTTCAACTAGGAATATGGAAGAAAATAAACAAAATCTTCTAAAATGAAGGAAATATTAATTTGAAATATTCTACATTAAATGAATATCAACCAAAATTAATAAACAACAAAAGCAAGTCAAAATTTGAAAATGAAGTTAATAAGAAAATAATTAAATATTTCAAAATTTTATTGATGAGATAATGTAATTAATGATATTTCAAAAAAAAAAAAAAAAAAAAAAAAAACCTTATATAATTAAGGGCTATTTTCAAATACAGCAAAATAAACCAAAATGTTTATGAATATAACAAAATATCACAGTCTATCAGCGATAGACACTAATAGACATCTATCTGTATCTATCAACGTCTATCAATGATAGATGATAGTAGTCTATCGGTATCTATTAGTGTTTATCATTGATAGACTGTGACATTTTGTTATATTCGTAACTATTTTCAGCAGTTTTGTCATTTAAAATAATTTTCCTATATTAATAAATTCATATATATATATATATATATATATATATAAATGGCCTAATCCCATTTTTAATATTTTATATATATTATTTTAAAATATTAGGAAGTTAAAAAATGTGAGAGAATCTATCAAAAGGTTAAAAATGTCCCAAAATGATGCTGAAAGCTAGTTATAAAATATTACTAAATTTTAGGACATTTGTGAAATATTAGTTATGTAGTAGGTTAATTTCTCTAAATCTTTCAAACAAAAAACTAAAGACGAACTCATTACCAAATGGGCCTTAAAGAAAAATGGGATTAGGCCTACCTTCAAAATAGAGAACTTCAGATCGGTGTAGTTTTTGACACACACACTTTGATACTTAAGTTAGCTAGGTTTTTAGGATAAGGGTCAAGGTTAGCAAAGGTTAGGTTTTTTAGCAAACCTTGCAGGTACACTATTTCGTGATTTTTATACCATGCAAAACTGGAAGTGTATGGTGTCAAGTTTTAGTATAGTGTATTGAGTCCAATCATAGCTAAGATGTGACTGGCTCAATCCAACATCTACAGACCACGCGTCTACACTCATTCAAGTCATGCCCATTACATATATGACATCATCTATGATATTATTCACATAAATAATCGATGTCTCGCAAAATGATGTGAGAAATTGATTATATTGTAAATGATTTTAGGGCAAATATCTATTTATTCCCTAAACTTTGGGGGTTGTATCAATTAAAATTATGTGCTAATAATTATATCAATTTAAACCCAACTTTCATAACTGTATCAATTGTACACCTTCCTCCAATTTTCGTTTGACCAATATTGTATGCAACCTATGATTTAAGTCAATTAAATTTCAAAGTTTTCATGAACTAATTAGTTTAGACCTTTAATTACGATAATCTTTAAAAATCACATATGCATTGATTTTCAAACAAGATTAACCTTCTTCAAATGTCAGTTTTACAAAATAGAAAATTAGAGTAAATGCATAGACGATTCTCAAAAGAAATTTTGATTAAGAGTTTAAATTGATTCATTTATGAAAGTTTATGAGTTTAATTGATACAATTATAAGTTTCATACTAAGTTTTTCCAAATGAAGCGTAATAGACGGTATAAATTGATACACTTACAAAAGTTCAGAGTTTATATATAATTATTAATTCAGTGTTTAAATTGATACAACCCTTAAAGTTTAGGGGTTTAAATTCATATTTTTCTATGATTTTATTTATTCTTTTGAGATGAAATAAATAAGATATAAGATAAATAGTAACAATCATCTTATATATAGTTGAAAGCCGTTTCAAAAAATTGAAGAATAATTTTGGAACAAGTTTTAAAACTTAAAGATAAAAAGAAAAGTTTTTAAATGCCATGAACATGGCTAAAACCTACCTCAAAGTTTCAGTTTTGTGTAACTTGACCAGTTGTTATTATTATTATTATTATTATTATTATAAAAACGAGGGTCGGCAAAGAGAGAAAAATCGAAGACAGAAGAGTGGGAGGAAGATGCCACGTAAGCATGACTAACTGTCTAGACTGGCCGACATTAATATCTGTGTCTAAAGTTTTTTTTTTTTTTTTTTCTTTTTCAACCTTTCGAAAAGAAAATTAGTTTCTTTTCTAAAAATATTAAAAGAAAAAAGTCTTACATACAGACCTACATAGTTGTGATTTAAGAAACTAATTTTAAACAAATGGGGAATTTCAATCAGTTGGAAAAAAAATATTAGGATATTTGAAAATTTAATTAGCAATGTTTTTTTAGATTTGTAAATATAGGAAAAATTTCAAATTTAATTTTTGTTTTCTTAATTATACTAGTTTTACACTCATTGGTATAACCATAGTGTATGATATATTTTATTTTTTTGTATATTATTAATCAACTAGTATACATTATATTTCGTAGTTCAATCATCTATCAATAGTATATATAATTTTATAATCTTTATAAAGTATAATTTGAAATTTTATTTTGAATGAAACGCATTTTTATTGAGTAATCACATATTAGTGATGTATCAATATTATACTTGAAATGAATTTTAAATCAATGTTGATATGTTACTAATACACCAATATATTATCATTGGAATTGTATTTAAAACAAATGCGATGGAAATGAACTATTCACTCCACAACGGAAGATTATGGTTTCTAAACAATTTAGAAACTGAATTGGTATCGACTTTGAGCTTGTTTGCAGGTGAATTAGACATGTTTAGTTTCCTTTAAGCACGTTTTTTTGTTACTTCAACATTAAAAATATTTGTCAATTTATTGACTGGGAAGGTATCATTTGTTTCGAAACCCCTCTCATTTTATGATTGAGAATTGAAGGTATTATTAATAGTGTATATTGAAAGAGTTGTTATATTTCTGTTATCTTATTTGTTAGTATTTTCTAAATGTGGTTGAGTTTGGAGTGATTTTAAAATCGTTAAAATTATTTTGTCATTTTTAAAATTTTTAAAAAACACACTTTAATCATTCAAAATTAATTTAATTTTCAATTTTACACTTTTAAATGCAATTTCCAATCATTAAAATTAGTTTTGAAGGATTAAAAACATATTTCATTTTAAAAAAAGACAAAAGTGATTTTAGCCATTTTAATACTATTAGTTAAGCACTTTGAGTTGTATAAATATTGTTATCAAGATTTAATAATATCAAAGGAGTGTTTTATTATTTCTAAGAAATTGTTAATTATGTTACCATTAATGTCTACAATATTCTAGTGAGAATGGTTATCACATGTAACAAGTGCACGAAAACATAATAATCGATAAATTTATTAAATCAATTGTATAATTGAAATATTTTATTTTCTATATCAGTCGTATATGAATCAATATAAAGTATATCATATGTAATAAAAAAGTAAAATCAGGTTAAATTTTTTTCTATATAGTTGCAAATTTCAAATATTGTTAGATTTGTAAATCCCCCTTCTGTTGGGCTAGAAAAACACTTTCACCAAATTTTTCTTATAAAGTGTTTTTGGTGAAAAGGTACTTATGAAGTATCCTGTCCTCAAAATGTTTGATAAAAACACTTTTGTGGATTAAACCAACCATTAATATTTTATACTTTTACCATACATTTCTCACTAGTGCTTGCCACTTTAATCTTCGACGGTTAATTAATTTAAAATAATTATGTTGTAATTTTTTTTTTTAATTTTAACAAGGATGAAAAATTAGTTAAAACTAAGGAAAATTATTATAAATAGAAAAAAATATCATATTATTTACAAATATAGAAAAATTTTAAAAAAAATTTATACTTGTAAATAGTTGGGTCATTTTTCTATATTTGAAAACAGTCCTAAAACTAATTCAATTATACTCAATTTTATTCTTTTAAATTAATTAATAGACATTAACATCAATGAGTATTTAATTAATAAAAAATCGATGTTATAATAAAAAAAAAACAAAACTTAATATTCAATGGTAAAAATATAACATTTTGAAACATAAGGACTAAATAAATTTTAAACTCCAAACTAATGGGTAGAAATGTAACATCGAAACTTATGAATAGGAACCAAATAGGTATTTTTTTTAAAAATATTTTTAAAAATTAAAATACTCATAAGAAAAATAATTAAGGTAAGAGAATTTATGACTACTCAATGAATTGGAAGTGGATGGATAAAGTCGTTGCTTCCTTAATTGTTCAATAAATTAAACCGTTCAAAAAAGCAAGATGGAAGTAGAAGAAAGTCATAGAAGTAATGGGACCCACATTCCCAAGGAGTTGACACGTGTCAAAATTAGAGTGGATTTTGAATAGAAGGTGAGAGATGAGGAGAAAGAGATTTTTAGTTGTGATGGGACGCAATATGAAAGATGACCGTTGGAAGTTTGTGTCGGCAACGGCATATTCCCACAGCTTCCAGATGCTGCATTTTTAAATATCCAAAAGCTTATGCTATACTAATTACTAACTACTTCCATCCATTTTCTTCAAAATTAAAAAATTAAAAAATTAAAAAAAAAAACTTCTATCTATATCTTGTCCAATCATCTCGAGAGTTATGGGAAGAGCGGATCCACGTGAGGGCTAGAGGGACACCTGTTCTACTTTAAATTATTGTTTCCTTATATATTAAAACAATATACAAAAATTTGACCGAAAGACAAAGAATGCTACCAAAACTCTAAAAACGAGGGTCATGTTAGCTTTTTGTTGATGATTCATGAGAAAACTGACAGAGGATCAAGAATGTTATCAAAAGCAGATCTTACGAGTAAGATCGTTGAGTTTGAAGATTATGAACCCAAATGCAATCTAAACCAACTCACAAGAATGAAAAAAAATGTAGTCTTTCCATTCTTTTAATCTAAATAGATTATTGACCTATTTGGGTTATTGAAAGGTAAGAAAAATTTGACCGAAGGTATGTTTGAATTGCCAAAGAAAAATGTGCTTCTCAAAAAGTTATTTTCATTTAAAACATTTTTTTTCGATAAAAATTGTTTAAAATAAAAACACACATGCGTTTGGTTACATTTTCTCAAAAATGTTTTATATACAAGTTTGTTTGATAAACTACATACTCAAAATATTTCTATTAATATCAAATTATTATAAAGTACGACTATTAAACACTATAAACTAATTATTTCAATTTGTGTTTAACCACTTTCACTAATCGATTTTTTTTTTTAGTATATGATTAATTGAGTTGGTCATTAGAGTTTGTCGTTAGAGATGATCAAAGAAGTTGGTGGTCACAATTGATTGCAAAGCTGGCAATCTGCAGTGATCGTTGCTAGAGTGGTCGTCGAAGGTAGTCGTTTGGTTTGGTTTGGTGAGATTTTGAATTTTATGTCTTAAATTAAAGTTTTGATTTTTATTTTGGTTGCAGCTAAGAAAATTGTTATATATACGAAAACTTCAAACAAATTGAAATTATGTAGATGAAAAAAATATGAAGATATCTATATAATTTGTTTTAAACTTTATTTTTTTAAAAAATTCAAGAAAACTTTCAAACAAATTGGTCAATATAATTAACAAGGTAGGAGAAATTTAAAACTTTTTTTTTTTAAAAAAAAAAATTAGAGTTCTTTTTACAACAAAGTATTATCGGTTTTTGTTCATATATTAATAGTAAGGATTTTTTTTTTTTTAAAAAAAGTTTAAGGGTATTTTTTATGCTTTTGAAAGTTATGAGATATTTTCGAAACAGAACACTACGTTTTTCATCCAAAACCAACCGTAAGGGTACTTTTGAACTCTTTCAATTTTATGCATAGTACAAAGTTTAAAGACATTTTTTTTTATAATTTAGTCGAAAACCGACCATACTTTCTTTATGTTCAGAATTGTTAAAATCAATAAATTTAAATAGCCTGATGCTCAATAAGTTGACAGAGTTTTAGAAGATGAATTAGGCCAAATAAAAAAATGTTTCCAATAATTCCTCCCCAAACTCTTAAGAAGATGGTAATTTACTTTCATTCTACAAATTGCCTAATTTGTTTTCACAGTTTTTTAGACTCATTCAGTATATTCTGTATATTATCAACCAAATTTAACATTTTTTTAATTAAAAGATATAATAGAAAAATGTTAGAATGTTTAAAGGCTAAATTTATTGTTTTTTAAAATGATAAAAGACTAAATTAAATTAAGGGGGGGAAAACTTAAGATGATGTAGACTCATTTTATATCTAATTTAAAGATAAGTTTGTCTGTCGTCTCTCTAACATCATGGCTAAGATTGTTTTTCAAATTATAAAATATGCAAACTATTTTATAGTAAAACTTTTTGCTTGTTTGACATTATTTAGCAAAAAAAATTAAAAAAAAAAATGGGTTTTTAAACTTATTTTCTTTAATTTTATAATGAAAAATTACTATAAACAGAAAAAATATCAAATTATTTATAAATATAGAAAAGTTTTACTGTCTATCAGCGATAGACTGCGATAGAATTCTATCGCTTGATAGACAGTAAATTTTTTTATATTTATAAATAGTTTGGTTCATTTTTTATATTTGAAAACAACTTAAAAAAAAAAAAAAAAAAAAAAAAAAAAAAAAAAAAAAAAAAAAAAAAACTTTTAAGAGGAAGCTATAATTTTAAAAGAAAAATAGTCATTTTTTCGGAAAGAATATTAAAGGATAGTTAGTGATTGACTTAACTTAAAACTTTTAAGAAAATCTATAATTTGTTTGTGGAAGTCATATTATTCTTAGTCTTAGCAATACAAATATGAATATGTCGCTTGCATGTGATGTGGCATGGAACAAAGGTGGAGTCGTGGAGGTCTTGGTTGGACGAAGACCACTATAAATGGTATTCTGATGTGTTATGAAATTGACGAACAAAGAAAATAGAAAACATAAAGAGTAAAGAAATCGACACAGAGATTTACAAAGTTTACTAACAGTGTGTTAACTACATTCACGGGAGGAGAGAAAGAGCAATTTATTATTAGAGAGAAAATATCAAATTACAAATTCAGAGGTACCAGTAGAGTTAGAGAGTTTATATAGCACACTCCTCTAAACCCTATAGTCAAAATCATAAATAACATAAATTTGAGAATACAACGGGCAACGAGACTCCCATGCTTGGTCTCTCAGAGCACCAGATAACAGATTGAAGCAATTTTAACATGGTTTGTGCAAACTATCAATTCATGACAGGCTTATTGTTTTGTCTCTAAGTTGGAGTTGATCATAGCAATTCATGAACTGTTATCGACAATGTCTACTAGTTAGTCTCATCAACATTAAATCTGATTGCTTAGAGGTGATCGTTACCTAAATATAGAGATTCTCAACCAGACGTCAATTAAATTCTTAATAAGGGCGGTGCTCCATCTAGTCCAATCACGTGAAGTTTGTGAGTTTCAACCTATAGGTCGGCTACAAAATAGTGATAGAGATGTTATGGAAGTGGTTTAGCATGTCGGTTGTTTCTTTAGAGAAAAAAAATATATAAAAAATGTATAAATGAAAAAGTAAGGGTGGAATGAAGAGTGTTTAGGGGAGAAGTGTGGTGCACGTGTGATGGTTAGTATTAATATGAGATTAATGAAACTCAACGAACAATTAGTTGCGTGGATGGCTACGTTCAACGACTAACGGCAATAACAATCGTGTGCCTCTAACCTCAACACATACCTTTTCAAAAGCTTCTAAAATTCAATGTCCATCCACATCTCTATTTTATAATAGTATTCATAAAAGATATCGATAAAATGTTCATGTTCTTAAATATTTTTTTTATCATTTTATTAAACTATAATTACAAAAACTTGGAGTTAAATTGTAAATTTTTGTTTTTTATAGTTAGAATTTAGTCTATATAATTTTAAAAGTTTGAATTCTAGTGCGTACAATTTGATAATTAATACTTTATAAATAGTCCCTATGATTTGATAAAATTCTTATAACAGTCCCTACCATAAGAACTATTTATGAGAGTTTTATCAAATTCTAAGGACTAAATTCTAATTAAGAACTAAAAATCTGATTTTCTCCAAATCATTAGGGACTTAATTTATAATTTAATAAAATATATATAGAAATATTTAAATTAATAAAAAAGCATTATATTGATTTGTATGAGATTTTGATGTGTGAGGTACATTTTGATAAGGATAACAACCCTCAAAATATGGCTTGCTTTTGGTTTCATCCCAAAAGGACCCATTACCAATGGAGATAGTTGTCCTCACTTATATAGGCATGATCATTTTCTTATCTAATCAATGTGGGACTTTAGTTGCATTCCCAACACACTTCAGATATGTGGTTCATGTAGGTAGTTTATAGTTTGATTCGAACCTAAATATGGCCAATGTTTGCCCTAATGTATTGAAAATGTTCTTAAATAGAAAGAAATGAAGTAGTATTTGCATGAGTTTGCATTATGAGTCAACATTATGTGTAGAACATACGACCTTTGTATTGAAATTTTTTGGAACTTTTTAACATCTGATATTATATTAGAGAAATATAAACTTTGTCATCTCGTAAAAATGTATTTTATAAAGAATGTGATGTTTTCCTGAGTTTGATATAATTTATTATTGAACTAAGTATCATTTAGTTTTATGGGCTCTAATGCTATGAACATTTTATAAAGATTTAAGAAGGTAAAGCAATTCTTCTATAAAAAAAAATGTGCTATCTTACTGTCTCTAATATTGTCCGTTTATTATAGTTAATGTGTTTAAATATGTTATTTTATAGGTTTTGAGCAATTTGGGAGTAGAATCAAGCGCTAAGAAGAAAATGGAGCTAAAACAAATGGACCAATTTGGAGTCTTAACGAAACAATTAGGCCAAAAGAGGCAAAAATTGAAAAACTTCCACTAAGGCAGCTCATTTTAACAGCGTTGCGGCGCCGTCGCGCAAATTTAAAATCTACTATTCAATTTTTAGGTCATATCTTTTGATCCGGGTGGCCGTTTTCTTCGTTTTTTTGCCCTCTATCCATCTATAGTATTAATTTTAGGTTTTGATTTGAATATTTCTTTATAATTGGGCTGAAAGGTTGCGAGTTTGAGCTTTCTCATTTCAATGGGAAGGTAAGTATTCCTAATTCTCTAGTTTTTTAGGTTTTCTCCAATTGTAACCTTGTGAGATTTGTTCTAAACTCTAAATCTTGATTGCTTCTATTTTGTCTATGAATTTTCATCTTGGAATTATGTTTATGGTTATGTTTCTTTGAGATTGTTTGATAAACTAGTCAAAGTTGCATGATTGATTGTTATAGATCTACATCTAATATGTAACCGTTAGGTTCTTAGATCGCCAAAGTACAAAAGTTAAGTTAGAGTTGTATAATGATTAGGCAATAATTCCAATCCAATAGCATTCATCTAACTTAGTTGAGATTCGCATTAAACACTTAATTAGGTTGTTCCAAATTATTTCATTGGTCTTAGCAATAGCCCTAAATCTTAATGCTAATTGATTTGCATGTTTAGGATGTTTTTCATCTAAGCACAAAGATCAAATTGATTATTAGGACGTCCATTTAGCTTTTCTAAATGTGATTGCCTAAGCGTAGACAATATAGAAGTTAATCCAATGATCAATCTATGATCAAGCAAGCAATTGGAGATACATCTAAAAACTAGGATATGCCCCTTTTAATTTTCTTGTAATTTACATTTCGCATTTTATTTTTCTATGCTTGCTTCTAACTCATACACAAAACCCCCCCCTCATTTACTGCTTTAGCTAAAAAACTAACTTCGAGAAATTAATCTTCATGCTTTCATGCGGATCGACTCAGTCTTGCTGTTAATACTACGCTTTGTAGCAATAGTTGTAAGGGTCGATAATTATAAATATTATCTGATTGGGTCTGTTGGGAGTGACACGAAAACCCTTCATCAATCCCTTAAATATACAAGATTGTTTGATATAACTTGCATGGTGAGAAAGACCCAAATAAAGAAATTAGCCATAAAATCAGTAGGTTGATTGATCTTTACATAGAAAATACAAAGAAAGACTTAGGTGCCACCTCAATATAGTTGTCCATAAAAAAATTCATGTGGCAATTTTTTTTTTTTTTTATTTTTTAATTTTTCTGTGTGTAAAGATAAGGAAAAGCATGGGACTAAGTGTAGCCTAGACTGCACCTAATCATTGCTAAAAAATACAAGATGAAACTAGCTAAAATAAATGTGAGAACATAGGGTAAATTTAAGGTTCGAAATATCGATGTCGATGGAAACATCAAGGTCCCGATTTTATGAAAATATTGATGAAATTATCAATATTAATAGAAATTTTGGAAATTTTTTTTGTTATAATTAGTTAATAAAACTAAAGCTGGACATGAGTAAATCTTATGAATCGAGTGGAGTTTTTTGAAATGTTTGATGCTGAAGCTAGGTTCCAGGATGAATGGGCTGATCTTGTTATGGGTTTTACCATCGTTAGTTTTGTTGTATCCATCAATGGAAATTGCTCGGAGAGCTTCTCACCGCAAAGAGGTATTAGACAAGGATATCTCATTTCTCCTTACTTGTTTATTTTGTCTGCAGAATGTTTATTCTCGTTAATTGAGGCTGAGTGTGCTATAGGAGATTTTATTGGGTGTAAAATTGCTAGATCAAGCCTAATTATCTCTCATTTATTGTTTGTGGATGCCAACCTCCTTTCCTGCACAACATCTTTGGTTGCTTGTGGTAAAATTCATGATATTTTGCAGACTTATGAGCGGGTGTCTGGTCAATATATTAATCTATCCAAATCTGTTGTTCTTTATAGTCTGAATGTGGGGGCTGATGTCAAATCGGACCTGAATAATATCTTGAAGGTCAAAGTGGTGAATGATTTGGGGAAGTACCTGGGGCTTTCCTTCCCATTTGTCCAAAAAAAAGAGTTGGGACCTCTGTTTTCTGAAAGAAAAAGCTCAAAGGGTAATAGCAAAATAGAAGGGTAGACTTTTTTGGTTGGGGTTAAGGAGGTTTTATTTAAAGCTGTGGCTTGGCCCTTTCTTACTTATGTGATGTCTTGCTTTAAATTGCCAAAGGGTCTTTGTGAGGATATTTCGACGGCTATGGCTCGTTTTTGGTGGGGCTCGTATGAGGGTAATTCCTAAATTCATTGGTTGAATTGGAAGTTTTTATGTGCCCCCAAAGAGTTTGGTGGATTGGGATTTAGAGATTTGGAGGACTTTAACCAAGCTTTGCTTGCCAAACAAGGCTCGGAGGATTCTTCAAAATCCCTATTCTCTTGTGGGAAGGGTTTTCAAGGGGAAATACTTTCACTCTTCTGATTTTCTTTCTGCAGGAGAGGGTTTCAGTCAATCTTATGTGTGGAGGAGCGCATTCTATAGGGGCGTAGTTTATTGAAAATTGGTCTCAGAAGACGGATTGGAACAGGGGGAGAAACTTTAGTTTTCCAACACCCTTGGATTCCTAGGGAAAGTACTTTTAAACCTATTACCTCTCCGTCTTCTGTTTTTTTGGATCTAAGAATGTATGAACTAATTTCGGATGCAGGCTCATGGGGGGTTTCTAAGTTGGACCAAGTGCTTTGGAAAGAGGATGTTAATCAAATTCTGTCATTTCCTACTTGTAAAACTTTGGTGCCAAATACCTGGATTTGACATTATAACCAAAATGGCGTTTTTACTACCAAAAACACGTAGCTCTCGATAAAATCTTAGTGTCATCCTCTACTAGAGGAAGTATAAACATTTGTTGGAAGAAGATTTGGGGTTCTATTACCCCAAATCAAATAAAGATTTTCCTATGGAGAGTTTTCAATCGGAACTTACCTACTAATCTAAACCTGCCACGCAAAAAAAATTCCAACAAATGGTGTGTGTGTGTGTGTGTTGTAATGATGAAGGTGAATATGAGAATCGTGCATTATTTTTATATGAGAGAGAAAATAGTATTTGGGAGCAGATCTTACTATGTTTAAAGAAGCGGTTTGATTGTAATCTACCCATTTGTGACCTGCTAGTTTGTGTGGCAAAGAATTTGAGTCCGTATGATTTTCTGATTTTTGGAATAAGTTGTTGGACAATTTGGGAGGATAGAAACCATATGCGAGTTCACTCACCAGTTGCACCGGTCCATCTTAAGGTTGAATGGCTGGTGGATTTCATTGATGATATCTAGTCGGATTGTCGTGGTTCAGGAATTGGGGTCATGTTGAGAGGTGCTGGGTTGTTTCCTCAAACAGCTACCGTGCGTGAGGATCATATGGGAGGTGGGTCTAACAGCTATACGAATCGTTGGTCCTTATCGGTACGGAGGGCACTCTTAAACTGAATGTGGATGTTGCGTGTCACTCGGAGAAATTAGGAGTGGGGCTTGGAGCCGTAGTTCGTGATTGTAGGGGGAAGGTAATTGCGGCTCAATCCTTTTATCATTCTGAAAAAGTTCGTGATCTACGCTATTCTTGCTGGGCTAAAGTTAGTTGTGGAGCAGTTCTTGTCGAATTTGATGCGTTACTGGTGGTAAACAAGTTACATTCAATGAAGTTTGATTTATCCTCGTTTGGAGTAATATATGCTGAGATTTTCTCTTTTTTAAATTGCCCTTAGATGATGGGCCTTTGTTATATTAATTAATAGGAAGTGTAATAGTGTGGTCCATGAGTTGGCCAAATTTGCTTTTAATTTTGCTAGATCTATGTTGTGGATTGAGAATTCCCTTCCTGGCTAGCCCAGGCTGTGGAAGAAGCAGATAAGGAGGATGTTGTTTCTTCGATTTATGTTAATTGGTATTGTTGAGATTTATTTTTTAAAAAAAGTTATTGAATGATGTGAATTCAACCATTAAACCATTGCATTAACCTAAAGGAGCAATTACAAGAAGGAAGACAAAGAAGATTCAAGAGGCATTCACACTACATCTTCAAAAGTTAGCAAATTCACGAGAAGTGGCAAATAATTTTGAGTCCAAATTTATATATAATGTTAGTTCGATGAGTCAAGAAGGGAATGACATAAAGATGACACGAGAAAAGTCTTATAGTTTGGAAGATGGCACGGTGGACCAAAAAAAATGTGTAGATTTTGTAAAGAAAATGTTGTCAAGTGTGCACTGCATGGGAAAACGTGATGTCAAATCTTATCAAACGCGTACTTCAATTTTGGCGTCTTCTAAAGGAAATATTTAAGACAATTTGGAGACTTTTTCTATCTTTTTAGTTTTGCATTTTGACTTATTAATTTACATTTAATAGTGTTTGAATGACTTTTGGGTTTTTGGTCATATCCACGACCATTTGGCCTTTAAAATGGCCTGTAATACTCTTTAAAACTCAGATTATTGATATTAAAAAGCTTGTGCTTATTCAACCCCTTTGGTGTTGTCTTTTCTTTCAAATCTTGCTTTAGATTTGATGTTTAAATCGATTCATTGGATTAGTCTTGATCAAGCTAATTCTGGAGTGAGTTGTCGTAGGATCTAAGAGTGATCATTATAGATTCTAAGTTTGATCTAAGTTAGCTTTCTTTGTGGATGTTTGCAAGGATCCTAGAAGGACATCTAGCTTTGCATCCAACAAACATCGCTGGCGCTTATCAGTGAAACTTTGATTGTGGTTTAATTAGACTATAATTGACCATTTTTTATTACAATTTCTATAAAGTGTGATAACATTTAGATATCTATTATAAATGTTTGTGTAAATGTTGATACGAAAGCAGAAATTTAAAAAAAAATTACAAAAAGAAATTACAAAATAATATAAAGTTTAGAAATATTTTGAGGTGAAATAATGTAAAAATTATGAAATTTCATGGTAAAAGAAAA
Organism: Lagenaria siceraria; assembly: GCA_002890555.2. Classification (NCBI taxonomy): domain Eukaryota; kingdom Viridiplantae; phylum Streptophyta; class Magnoliopsida; order Cucurbitales; family Cucurbitaceae; genus Lagenaria; species Lagenaria siceraria. Next base: position 4,500,683 of record CM016490.1, read on the forward strand.
AAAAATAACATCAATTCAATTTTGAGGTAAAATGATGTGAAAATTTAATGAAAAAAAGTTTGAATGAGGTTAAAAATAAATATAAGTTATTTTTTGTGGTTTTTTCAAATTCAATTTCTTTATAAATAAAAGTTTTTGGTCGAAAATAAAGCTAAAAATTGAAATAAGTTGAAAATTAGAAAAAGTAGCACATAAAAAGACTTAAACTTTTGTTGAAAATGACATTGACGTGTGAAATTATAAAATTGTGTGTAATCAAAACCATAAAATTGAAAAACTTGAACTGAGCTAACGTTGTTAATTAAAAAAAATCAAAAATTTTTGAAATTTTCTCGAAATCTCGAAATTTCATCGAAAGGGGGAATCAAAATATTCTCCACAATTTCGAAATTTCTTAAATTTTTGTCAAAATTAGGAGGAAAACGAAATTTTCCTGATCAAGATTTCAATAGAAATTTTCCACCCATAGTAGATTTGCCCAAAATATGGAAAGCATAAGGGTAGCAAGATTGATTATAACTTCTTTTTAACGTGGATCAATTAAACAAATTAATATATTTTTAGCTAATAAGTAATTTAAACAAAAATTTCATACATATAAGTTCAACCCAAAATCAGCAAAGAAATTAATAATAATACTCTAAAGCACCCTATTTAATTTTAATAATAAGATTGGTAATCAATATAGAAATTTAAGAACTACCAATCAAAATAAATCAATATGAGCAACTAATTTTAAGAACAAATTAATTGCAAAATTAAATAGGAGAGGGATAGAGAAATTGACATCGAAAATTTTGTAGTGGTTCGGCACAACTGGCCTGCTCCACTTCTCAAGCTCCTCTTGGGTATTTCACCAAAAGCCTTTGACTTTATTCACGGCTTAAAGTCGAACTGGCACAACCCGCCTGCTCCACTTCCCAAGCTTCTCTTGGGTACTTCACTAGAAGCCTTTGACTCTAATCACGGTTTAAAGTCGAACCGCTATAAGTTTTTTTTTTTTTTTTTTCTGGGAGCAAGAACAAACTGGATCCTTTCCAAGGTTGAAGATCAACCATTATACCTGCATTTTTTCAGGTTCAATGGCAAATCAATAGAGTGAATTTACAAATTTAAACGCTCAACAAAACAACCATCACCATACAATAAATCTCTCTCAAGAATTAGATGAAAAGAAAAGAATTGAAGCTTGGAGAGGGTAATAATGGAAGTTTTGTATTTTATGGATGATTGAAAATAACGAAATTTGGAGAAGAATATGAGTTTAGAAAGAGAGGAAAGTAGGTGAAAACCAAATTTAATTTGAGCTATTGGATGTTGGTCAAATGAAATTCAAAGGTTTATGTATATATATATATATATATTACCTAATAATTAAAAAAAAATGTTTTCTTTTTAAATTAAAACCAAATAAAAATCAAAAGTCTAAGTATCACTCCTCCATACTCCACATGTCACTTTTCAAAATATAGTTCGTGTTATCTCAAAATAGTGAATTCGTATGTTATCACAAAATAGTTCGTGTTATCTCAAAATAGTGAGTTCGTATGTTATCACAAAATAGTTCGTGTCACTTGTAGAGAGATAGAGGAATGAGATCCACGTCACCTCAATTACTACATTCCCCATTGTTCTAGATTATGCTTTAGAACTTGAGCTTGAGATAATGAGTTCTTGCTTTGATGACCATAAAATTAAGTTTGATCCCAAAAAGATCAGTCATCTGATGTACTTCTTTTGGCATGCTTCTATAGTTTGCAAGCTCAATTCTCTCATCATCTTTTGGACTTAAGTGTTGAGAATGCGACCAAAGTTCCATATTGGTTAGATAAAGGGATATCGTGGGTATATGAATGAAAGCAACTATCTCTAATGGTATGAAACTTTTTGGATTAGTGAAACCAAAAGTAAAGTCATGAGAGTTTGTGCCCAAAATAAAAAATATCATACCATTGTAGAGATAATTAGAGGATTGTTATCCCTAACATTAAGGTTATAGCACTACAAGAAAAATAGTGTTTTTTGATGTTTTTACAATGTCAAGTGTGACTGTACTTGACGTTTTTAAAAACGTCAAGGAAGCCAGTGTCAAGAATGTAGGAGTTCTCGACATGGTATAAACGTCAATAACAGCGACATTTGACATTTTTGAAATGTCAAGAATATGGAGTTCTTGACTAGGAAAAACGTCAAGATGTTTTATACTTGATATGTTCAAAATGTCAAGTATACTTAACTTGATATGCAAAAAGTGTCAAGAATATAGGTGTTCTTGACAAGGATAAAATGACAAATGTATCTATATTCTTGACAAATTTAACTTGTCAAGTTTGTGATTTTTGTAAAAAAAAAAAAAAAATGTATTATAAATGTTTACCTATAAATTGCTCCTGTATTTTGGTCAAACAATAGCATTGAATATAAAAAAGGACAAACACTTATCAAACCAAATAAACAACCACACACATTTACAAACTTGCCAACCAGAATTTCTTCCAATACCTTTATAAACAAAAGATCACTTCTTCACATTGTCAATATATAACATACAAATCCATGAAGTATTTTCTAAGTTATAAGAATATGGACAACCCTATATGAACATTTTCAAAAGAATAACATAATTCCAACAGTCAACCCCGTATGAACAATTTTAATAAGAGGTATGTCAGTCGTGCTATATCTTCAAAATAACAAAGTACATATGTCCAACCTGTAATAATATCTTCAAAATTGCAAGCAAATACTATGCCCATCATATTCTTCAAAATGACCAAATTGTGCAAGCATCTATTATCACATTTAGGCTCCTAAAAAGTCAGCCAACTCAACTAACTTGATTTGTGAGTACGAGTTCCATGTATCAATCTATAACCATAAAAACCAAAAATTATAATACATTTTCCTATGTTATTTAAAATGTGAAAATAGTTTGATAACCTACCGCAACTATGAAAATTCAAATCACAATTTATAACCACCAGATATAGATGAAAACTACTCACAGCAGATGATTGGTGAAGGCCAGCAGTGTAAAGCAGCACCGACATGCACTACATCAACAGAACTTGAAGCAAATGGAAGTCGAGCAATATCAACTCTAATCAGAACCAAGCTCCTAAGTAGGAAAAAATCCATGTATATTAAAAACTCCACATCCACAACTTGCATCAATTATGTTTCCACCTAAGACTGGTGTCAAGAAATTTTTTTATCAACTTGAACTGCAATGAAATCATCACGTCCTTAGCACTGGGAACATAACCACATCTTGAATTGATATACCAGACTTTTTACATATAAGAAAAGAAAAGGAAAGGAAATTAAATTAAATTAAATACAATAAAGTTGAAGAAGAAAACATTACCTTTGAATATCAAGTTCAGTAATGATCAACTTCTAATAAGAAATACAATGAGAAAATGAAAAGGTGTAGGAAAATTCCTACCATTTTTTAACCCACCCCTCAACACAAGTCGCAGCAAAGAAGAGGATTAAACATAACCGACAAGATGAACAAACCTCAATCACAGATAACCCAATTCGAAACAACAAGAATCTCACAAGCAAAGTATTAAAAGAAACAACCAAACACCATAATAAATATTGAAAGATGACAATAACATTGAAAATGCCCAAAGAATAGAGACAAATTTGGTATTCATCCATTTTGTCTTTACAAATTTGATATAGCTACAATCAAAGAGAGATATTATAAAAAAAAAAAAAAAAAAAAAAAAAAAAATACTTGAGTATTGAAAGAAATAACCCCAATCCAAACAATAATAATAAAGAACAGTTGCCCTGAGAGAAACCAGCATTAAAAATAATAATAAATAAAACAAAACCAACAATCCAAACAACTTTCCCCAATATGCAAAAATTAGCTTAAAAAAACTCATCAAAGGGTTGAAGAAAGAACCCAAAACAGAGTACTCATAAAGAAACAAGCATAAAAGCACCATCCAAAATCAGTTTGATCATACCAATATGTAAAAACTAGCTAAAGTTGGTTCAAAAGGGAAAGCTAAACAATAAAGAATATGATTTCATAACAAACATTTTATACAATTTGAGATCCGTAGTACAAACAAGATCCGAAGCAGGAAAAAATAATCTCACAGTACATATAATGAAGCAATCTCATAGTATTACTTAGATTACAATTTTAATTAGTATATCATACAAATAATAGGGTTGGTTAATATTTTGATTTTTGCCTACAAATGAATAGTACATACAATGAAGAAACCAAAATGGAAAGTTAAAACTTCAATTTAAGGGCGAGAAACTTCGAGCAAAAGACACACCGAGACTTAAGACTGAGAGCAAAAGTTCAAAGTTCTTGTTTACCAATTACCCCTAAAATTCTGACTATCCAATCCAATCAAAACCATGAACAACTAAAAAACAAAGACAATCAAAGCATGATAATCCATATAACACCAAATATTTATATATGAAAATAGAACATTTAGCCTAAAGATTATTTTTTATGGACGCGAAGACCCGAAGACGATGACTGCTGACTACGCGATCGACATGGCGAGGGGCAAGACGGTAAAAAATTATCTTTATTGTCACCTCACCGATCGGACGGTGGCGCGCGGAGAAGCCACCAAGTCCACCATTGCCAATCTTCTCACCCTTTCCAAGACATGGGTCTTCGGGCCCAAGCCCATCACTAAAAAAAATGGTAAATAAAGTGAGATATCAATGCTAAACTAAGCAATGTGGGATTCTCACTTTTCCAAAAAACTCATTTTTTCTTTTTGTTTTAAAAACATTTTTTCAATATTTTTTCACCAACAATCCCCCACTTGAAAAATTTTTTAAAACAGGAAAACATTTTGTTCATCGAGCAATTTCAGAATGTATAATACTGTGCATAAGCATAGGTGTTTTACGACTTGAACCTTTACGTAGTGTTGATGATTCAAATTTTACTAGAGTAACTCTTGGTTTTGAACTCTATCTCTGACAACATCTCACACACAGCATTACTAGAGTATAGTTCGAAAAGCCCGTGCTTTGAGACCATGCACGTGTATCCCAATTTAGTAAACGCTTTAGAGAATTTTCCTAAAATTCCATAGAAGTGACCTTCACTTCTACATTCACATAGGTGAGTCTATCAATGGTACTCCTGTAGCTAGGTACTCCACTTGACATCAAGTATAGATCTCATTAAGAACTAAGTTCAACCTATCATTCGCTTCAGGATATCATGCCAAGACTCTAGGTCTTAGAAAGGGAACTCTATGTTTATTTGTATGATTTACTACCTATCATTTGTGATCAGTTATTACCCTTTGAACCCGTTTCTTGGGATCTCCAGTCTACAGGTTGGGTTTTCCTCACTCCTGATTCATTTTTCTATAGGCAGGAGTCCCATCCTTTATGAGGTTTTGAAAACCTTTTCTCTGGCCAGTCCTTTCGTCAAAGGATCTGCCAAGTTCTCCTTAGTCCGAATATGATCCATTCTGACGGCACCAGTAGTGAGGAACTCTCTAATGGTGCTGTGCTTACGACGTATTTGTCGTCTCTTTCCGTTATAATAACGGTTCTGAACTTTTGCGATAGCTGCAATACTATCACAATGGATCAAGATAGCTGGTACCGACTTTTTCCATAAGGGAATCTCTAATAGCAGATTTCTAAGTCAGCCTGCTTCTTTACTGGCACTTGCCAGTGCTATCATTTCTGACTCCATCGTTGACTGGGCTAAGATTGTCTGTTTCTTAGACTTCCAGGAAACAGCTCCACCAGCTATATTGAAGATATAGTCGCTAGTAGCCTTTGAGTCATCCAAGAGGGAGTTTCAATCAGCATCGCTATAGCCTTCTAAGACAGCGGAAAACGTTTGATAGTGTAATCCTAGGTTCTGGGTTTTCTTTAAATACCTCATAACCCTTTTTACAACATTCCAATGCTCTATACTAGGTCTTCTTGTAAACCTACATAGTAAACCTACGGCATAAACTATGTCCGGTCTAGTGCAATCAGCAGCATATCTAAGACTGCCTATGATGCTTGCATACTCGGATTGAACATTGTCACCAGTGTTCTTGAACAACTTTACACTAGGATCATAAGGAGTACATGCTGGTTTACAATCAAAGTAATTGTATTTCCTAAGGATCTTTTCTACATAATGAGATTGATCTAAGAAAATTCCCTTTTTCGACCTAGTGACTTTTATGCCTAAGATTACACTTATTTCTCCTAAGTCTTTCATATCAAAGTTTGCACTCAATATAGATTTTACGTTGTTTATGAAGTGCAAATTTGAACCAAATATTAACAAATTATCTACATATAAGCAAAGGATTGTGCAAATGCTATTTTCAAACTTATAGTAGATGCATTTGTCACTTTCATTAACTTTGAAACCTTCAGACAGAATAAGATTATCAAATTTCTCATGTCATTGCTTAGGAGCTTGTTTCAGGCCATAGAGAGATTTATCTAACTTACAGACTTTGTTCTCCTGACTATAGACTACAAAGCCTTCAGGTTGTTCCATATAAATCTCTTCTTCCAAATCACCGTTTAGGAAGATAGTCTTTACATCCATCTAATGTACTACGAGGTTTTTTAAAGCAGCGAGAGAAAACAGTACACGAATGAAAGTGATTCTAGTGACAGGTGAATAAGTGTAAAAGAAGTCTATGTTTTCTCTCTGTCTCAAGCCCTTGGCTACTAACCTAGCTTTAAACTTGTCTATGGTTCCATCAGTTTGAGTTTCTTCTTCAGGATCCACTTACATCCTATGGCTTTGCAACTTGGGGGTAGGTCTACTAAGTGCCAAGTCCTATTTGACTCGAGAGAGTCCATCTCGTCATTTATAGCTTCTTGCCATAAGTTGGCGTCTACAGAGGGCAGGTCTTCCTTAAGGTCTCTAGGATCTTCTTCTACATTGTAGGTCTGGAAGTCGTCTCCAAAGTCTTTGACAGTTCTTGTCCGTTTGCTCCTTCTAGGCTCAGAGACGACTTCCTCAAATGAAGGAAGACTTCTAATTGGAGGTAGACTACTGGAGCTTGCGCCCCCACTATTTCTAGATTTAAAGCGAAATATATCCTCAAAGAAGTCGGCATCTATTGATTCAATGACTACTTGGTTTGAAAGATCGTAGAACCTATAGGCTTTACTATTCACGGCATAACCTATAAAGACGCACTTGTAGGCCCTACTGGCAAGTTTTCTCCTTTTTGGGTAAGGAATCCTAAAGTAGGCTAAGCACCCCCATGTTCTAAAATAGGTCAAGTTCGGTCTTTTATTCTTCAGGACTTCGTACGGTGAGGTTGTGTTTTTAGACTTTGGAATTCTATTTAGGACATAACACACGGTAAGGAGAATCTCATCCCACCAATAAGACGCAGCTCCTGAATTAAGGCGAATAGCAACTACTAGCTCGGCTAGAGTTCTATTCTTCCTTTCAGCTTTGCCGTTCATTTCAGGAGAGTATGGCGCAGTCTTTTTATGTATTATTCCATGTGAGTTATAGAATTTATTAAAACTGTCTGAGTCATACTCAGTTTCCCTATCACAACGAAGTTTTTTAACCTTTCTATTATACTGGTTTTCTATTTCAACTACAAAAAGCTTGAAAGCATCAAACGTGTCACTTTTATTTTTCAACAAATAAACAAAAGTGAAATCAGAGCAATCATCTATAAACGTGATAAAATAACTTTTACTATTTCTAGTCAAAATACCATCAAATTCACAAATATCAAAGTGAATTAAATCTAGAGGCTCAGATTCCCTAAGTACAGATTTATGAGAGGTTTTTGTTCTTTTAGCCTGACTATAAAATTCGCATTTCTCAAATTCATTTGAAGATAACTTAGGAATCATTTCTAACCTACTCATGTTTCTAATTATGTGATTATTAACATGACAAAACATAGCATGCCAAACATTAAACGAACACAACATATAAGCAGAAGAATTTGTTTTATTAATTTCAACATTCAATTTAAACATGCTATCTGTTGCGTATCCTTTTCCTACAAACATATTATTTTTAGTCAAGGTGTACAAATCTGCCCCTATGGTCTGAGTGAAGCCAGCCTTCTTGAGGAGATAGCCCGAGACCAGATTTTTCCTTATCTCCGGAGTATGTAAGACATCCCTTAGTGTGAGTGTCTTTTCGGAGATAAACTTCAGCTCCACTTTGCCCGTTCCAGTAACTCTTGACGAGTGGCGATCCCCCAACAGAACATTCTTATCCTTAGTTTCAGTATATGTTTTAAACTGGCTAAGGTCATGACAGACATGACGCGTGGCTCCCGTGTCTATCCACCACCCCTCAGAACCACCGATCACATTTACTTCTGTGATCATGGCTATTAGTGACTCTTCTGTCAGGTTCGCCTGTCCAGCAGGACGACGCCTGTTCCTACAGTTCCTGGTCATATGCCCAAGTTGATTACAATTATAGCAGAGGAACTGTACCGTTTCTCCTAAGGGAGGTTTCTGTCTCTTCTGGTTCTGTTGGTTGCTGGGTCCGCGATTCTGACCTTTCCTTTTTGTTCCTTTCTACTTCTGGTCAGGTTTCACGGCGGCTGGGGTGGGTTTCCTTGGCATGTCATTTACCTCCTCCCTCTGGTCCTACTTCTGGGCCTCCTCCTCAATCCTCAGACGCGTGATCAGGCTCTCCAAGGAGAATTCCTTGGTCTTGTGCCTTAACGTGTTTTTAAAATCCTTCCACAGAAGGGGCAGTTTGTCAATAATAACAGTAATTTGAAATTGCTCGTTCAGAGGCATACCTTTGATGATAATTTCATGAGTGATTTTCTGCAGTTCATGAGACTACGCTTCCACAGACTTTTCGTCCGTCATCTGGAACTTCAGGTAACGGCTGACAGCATATTTCTTGGACCCAGCTTCCTTGGTGTCGTACTTTTTATGTAGAGCCTCCCAAATAGCTTTCACTATCTTCATAGAACTGTAATAATCATACAGATCATCAGTCAAACCGTTTAATATAAAATTCTTACATAGAAAATCCTTTTCTTCCTAGTCAGCGACTGCCTTATATCTGCTCATCGGTTGAATTTTTCTCCGGGACTTCTTGCTTTTCCGTGTTGCAGGTACCAGCGACCTTCTTGATGGTGAGGAAGAACATCATCTTCTGTTTCCATCGCTTGAAGTTCGCTACTTCAAAACGGAACGATTGGTTGAGATCAGAGATCATGACGTCGTTTTGGGCCATCACTACAGCGGTAGATGGAGAATGCGTCTTAAAATTGTTGGAAAAACTGTGGACTATGCGTTCAATGCAAGGTGGCCAACGCTTGAGGGTCAACAGTTGGTGGTCAACGCCTGATACTCAACGCCTGCTCTGCGATGAACCCGTGCTAGACGCCTACTATGTGATGAAGCTGGATGCCTGCTATGCGATGAAGCTGGACGCCTACTATGCGATGAACCTGCAAAATAAAAGCTCATGAAGGCTGAGTCGCGGAGCTCGCTCTCTTTAAGACGTTTCGCGGCTCTGCCCAAGGTGCTTGCAATTCTGACTGATTGTCACGTCGTCCCCAGAATAAAACAGCCCAGATTAACACTGTCTAGATCGAAACTCGCACAAGAATCGATCGGTTGCTCACACTCTTTCTATATTGCTCGGTATTCAGAAAGTAAGAAAGTATTTTTCGTTCTACTTCAACTGAAGATGACAAGGCTTATATACTACGCGAGGTCCAACCGTCGCATGCGGGACGAGCACTCAGCCACAGAACGTGCGTCGCGCGGTGAGCGCTCGTCCACAGCACGTGTGCAGAAAGAAACAGCGAGGGCGTGATGGACACGAAGACCCGAAGATGATGATTGTTGACTACGCGATCGACGCGGCGAGGGGCAAGACGGTAAATTCTAAAAGAAATTTTATTTTTAAAAAATAAAATGAAATAATAACAAAAAATTATCTTTATTGCAACCTCACCACGCCCGACCGAGCGGCGGCGGCGCGCGTGTGGAGAAGCTACCAAGCCCACCATTGCCTATCTCCTCACCCTTTCTAGGACATGGGTACCCCTTGGGGCCCAAGCCCATCACTAAAGGAAATGGTAAATAAAGTGAGATCCCAATGCTAAACTAAACAACGTGGGATTCTCACTTTTCCAAAAAAACTCATTTTTTTTTGTTTTAAAAATCTTTTTTTAATCTTTTTTCACCAACAGAAGAAGAACAAGAAGAAGATGCAACCAAAATAATCAGCAAACCTCATCAGTTGAATATCCTGTTGAGTCTCGTACGAGCCCTATCACCAAACATGAAGAAGAAGAAGAAGAAGAAGAAGAAGAAGAAAAAGAAGAGCCAATAACAATCAATCGATAACAAAGCATATCAAAATAGATGAGATAAAAAATGTATCATCAAGCAGATCATATCGCCTTACCGACACAATGGTCAAAAACACCAACATATCGTTCACATCAATCTTCGCAGCCACCTCGGCCACCGAAATAAGCTTCTTCGATTTCTTCTGCTTCACCTTCTTAACTTCCTCGTTAAGGAGAGAGTAGAGGGAGATCGAGGATTTTCTTAAGGCAACGTGAGGGAGAACGGGTTTCAACGACAAAGATGGTGTGAGGGAGAATGAGGGTTTGAGCAATTTTGAGAGATCGAGAGTTTCACTGGCGTGAGGGAGAAAGAGGCAGCATGAAGGGTTTGAACAATTTTTTCTTTTGTGTGGAGGTCGTGGGGAAGTGCGCAAACGCACGCGGGAGAACTTAATTTTCACAAAAAAAAATTAGGAAAATCACTTGACGTACGTTTTTAAAATGTCAAATCTCTATCAACGTGAAAAAATCCGGAAAAATATCCTAACCTCCGCTTTTTTTATATTTTCTTGACGTTTTTCATTAAAATAACCTATTACTTGACATTTTTTTATAAAAACGTCAAGTAATTAAAATGACAAACGTCAAGAAATATAGTTTTTCTGGTAGTGTAGGTGTATCTATGAGTGATGCCCCAATAATATATTTTGTAATTTTATTAGATCTCTAGTATATTCTTTTTGTATAACATAATATTCACTTGAAATGTGTTGAGCTTCAAATTCCCAAGATCTTGCATGGAGATTACTACGTTATGGTTGGAGATGTATATATGAACAAATGCAGTATGTACTGAAATATGTTTAGCGTTAGTAGAGACATGAGATGGGAGGTTAGATATAGTATAAATAAGGTTAAAAAACACTTTTGGTTCCTAAACTTTCATGAAAGTAACAATTTAGTCTTAGAGTTTTGATTTGTTACGATTTAGTCCATGTACTTTCAATTTTGTAACAATTTAGTCCTCGAACTTTAGTATATATCAATTTAGTCCTTGTACTTTTAAATTTGTAACAATTTAGTCCCTAACGTAAAAACAATTATCAAAATTAGATGTTATTTTTTTTTTATTTTATGATGTAGACCTTGTATTTTATAAAAATATTGAGTCCCTAATTAGGTTATCGGTTCATTTATGCAACAAATCTCATTAAATTTTAACACTATTTTCTACCATAAAAACTAAATTGTTACAAATTTTAAAGTACAAGGACTAAATTGTTACATAGTAAAGTTTAGGGACTAAATTGTTACCAAATTAAAAGTTCAAGGACTAAATCGTTACAAACCAAAGTTCAGGAACTAAATTGTTACTTTTATGAAAGTTTAGAGACTAGAAGTGATTTTTAACCTATAACTAAATTGTGTAATAATGTGTTAAGCTTGAGAATGGAGAGGACAGTCAATATATGAGATCAATAGCAATTAGAAAAACTATACTCCCAAAACATTTTTGGAACGTGTCAAGTGATATGATCATTAGGGATCAACCCACATTGAGAAGATATTTTGTAAACTTTTATTCATAAATAAGTTGAATTATTAATTTTTTATAATTTAGTTATTTTGTAGACTATACACAACACCTGCAACGCACGTAGTATGAAACTATTTTTTTCTAAAAGCACAGCTGACAACAATTATTTTTAAAGCTAGCTACAACAATCTCAAACTAAGTGACAGCCTATTTTGGTTCATATAATTAAATTACACAATCTTAATATTAATTTACTGAACACTGTAACTAACTTTTTTTTTTGTAATAAGCGCTATTAATATTTTTCTAATTTAAAAATAATTTACCTAACACCATAACTAGTTTTTCCATTTACTGCTCTTTAATGACAATTAATAAAAGTTATTGATTGATGACACCAAAAAATAGTCAAAAAATTCAAAATTTCTCATCTTTTCCAGCCAACACCGTTTTTTTTTTTTTTTTTTTTTGTCAACTTAAGGACTCTAAAAAACTGTTACTCTTTAATTACTGTTAATTCTAGTCATAAATTGGTGACACAAAAAAATGTCAAAATAGATGAAAAATCCGAATTTTCACGTCTTTTCCCACCAAAGTCGCGCTTTTTCATTTTCTTATATTTAATGACGGTTATTTTTAGTCATAAATTAGTGACACGAAAAAACTGTCATGAATTTTGAAAAATCTAAAAAAATTCATTTTTTTCTACAAAAAAAAACGCGTGATTTTGGCTTTAATGACTGTTTTTCTCTCTCTTCCCTATTTTTGCCACGGTTCTTGTGTCTAGAAAGGTCCTTTTTGTTGTAGTGAATTTTGAGTTCTAACTACATCCTTATGTTGGGGTGTGGCAACACAAGAACTCTAGTGAATAATACCAAGAGACTGAAATTAGGACCGATTGTAGAGTCGAAAAAATCATGAGCATTATCGGTTTTAAGTATTTTGATATTGGTTTGAAACTAGATTTGGATCATTTTGTGAAAGATTGTGAATAGTTTGTTAGTTTCATATTTGTCTTTTATAAAGAATATCCAACTCAAACAAGTGTGTGATCATGAACAACGAGAAGAAGCCAATGTGTTTCCGTTGATATTCTTTACATTTCAAGATTCCAAATGTCTCCATGAATAAGAGAGAACAGTGGAGATGGAAAATAAGTACAAGGTGACAAATGAGCACATATGTGTTTGAAAAATTGACAAACTTTTCATCTGAAAAAAACTAACTCCTTTTTATTGATAGGAAACAAATGCTCAAGATAGACAACGGAATGACCAAGATGATAATATTCAAAAAGTGTTATTCTATAACTTCTTATTAGGCTAGTTTTGTATTTAAAATGTATGTTTTGATGATGTTTGTTTTAGCGTTCTTAAAAAACTGGAGTATGAAGAAGAATTGAGAATATTGAAGTAAAGAGGACGAAAATGAAGCTTAGTTTAGGACATTGTTTCGGAACCAAGGCATGAAGAGGTGGAAGAAGAAGCAATAACTGCAAAAGTGAGAGCATCGCAACACTCTGGAGTCGAGAGTAGGTGTTGTAATGCTGCTATAAAGCGTTACAATGCTTTAAAAATTCAACGACCCCTCTTTGTTCAACTGTATGCCCAACGTTGTGGTGCACTCTAAGAGCATCACAACACAACACTACTTAAAGCGTTGCAGTGTTGTTGGTCAAAATTCTATTCAATTGATGTTTTGGTAAGGTAGAAGAGGGAGTTTTTAGACTAATTTGAGATTGGGGTTTAACAATTCCCCATTCAAGAGGATGTAAGAGTCGGGGGAGCTATTGGAGGATGATTACAACAAGCTCGAGTGTAAAAATCAAGAGCTCGATGGACGATCTACACAAAACAGTCTTTCGGCTAATCGTTCTTCCTTCCCTATCTCTTTAATATTTGATTTTATGGCTGTGTGTGATCTACTACAGAATGATGAGTAGCTAAATTCCCTATTTCTAAGGTATGGATTAGGTTATAGGTTGATGCATTATTGATTGTTTTGATGGATTGAGTTATTATCAAATTTGCATTCTAAGATTACTGTGTTTCCTGCCTTCAATCATTTGCCCATTGATTATTTGTGTTTGATAAATTTCTTGCTCCATAGGGAGGGAATTAGCTAGGTATATCTTGTTGGACTGTTGTTTGATCATGAACGAGAGTGATAGAAAAAGAATAAAAATTGATGCATGATGGAAGAGCATAACATCATGCTTCGCTGTTTAATTGCAAAGAGATTTACAAAAACTTGGTTTTGTTTTACCTGTTACCAAACAAAAAAACAGATTTTGAAAACTTAATTCATGTGTTTTTAAGGGGTGTAAAAGGAACTTACCAACAAATTTATGAGGAAAAAACCAAAAATAAAGTTGTCATAATGTAGTTTTAAAATAATAATAATTAAAATTTGGCTAATAGTTTAAATGTTAAAGAAAGATGAAAACCGTTGTACAAAAATTGAGAAGAAAAACACAATTTTTTAAAAACAAATGATTATGAAACGAGGCCTAATTTTATACCATGGGTAGGGTGGGAGAAAAAAGTTTCAATCTCAGAATAATTTACATTTCTACTTGATAACTGTATTAATCCAAGTCATGTAAAATATTTTGAATCTGAGATGCCAAATGTGAATGGTGACCATAACAAATACTTGCTAAATAGCCCCCATAGAATAAGCAATGGATGCCAAGCCCAAGGATAGATTCTCTCTCTTGGTTAGAATGCTGAGGTTCACTCTGAAAACAAACATCCTTAGTTTTACTACAAGCACACGAAGGATCGATGCTATGAGCCTGTAGATCTCGGTAATTCGAATATGTTGTGATAGCCTTTGGCCAGCTGAAATCAGAGGGGTCAGTGAAAGCCTTCAAATATGGGCATCCATGAGTCAGAAAGCTCCAAGATTTTTGTGACATATTAGCAATACAATTTGAAATACCAATTGAAAACTCGTGAAAATCAGCTTCGATAGATCGACCAAGGATTCTACTCGCATTGAACTTATCGACCCATGAGCAGTTAGAGCACATTCTTTTTCCAACAGGTAAACCCCATTTTGAAGAGTTAGTAGTAGCCCATAATGAGCTGTGACTAGCAAGAATAAGCAAAGACTCTCCAGCAACAACCCAACAATTTGCAGCAGACGCAATCAAAGATGGGTCAGAAAGAAAAAGATGATGAGTAGCACCTGCAAGGAACAAGGAGTATGCTGCACTTGTTCTGCTCATGATAGATGCTCCACGTTGATTTTCATCGTCATTGTCCATTTTGGAACTCAAAGCCAATAAATCACATGAACGGACTTTGTAAGCTGATGCGAGAGCAGTGTATGCATTCAGCGACAGGAAGTGCAAAGGATGCAGCCTCATAACTGGCTGTTTTTCTTCCTTGTCTTCCGCTTGCTCATCACAGAAACCTAAAGTAAGCAAGTTTTGAAGCTTCTCATAACACGATTCAGGAGAACTGATAGACAGGTACTCGGTGATAGCATTGTCGACATAATCATCTATTCTTCTCACTGCTTGGTCATGATCAAAGTTGCTAATGGAAGTTGAATCAAGAAATTCCACCTTGACAGCAGAGATTTCCTGAAGAAATTTATCTTCCCTCATAAGAGAAAAAATAAGGTAGAGCTCCAAAAAACAACGACAAAATATTCAAAAGAACAACATATATAACCAGAAATCTAATCACCGACAATTTGAGAATAGGTTTGAGTTTGTAATGAGTTTTCTAAAATGATCATTTCTAAGGGGAAAACTTTAAAATGCCTTCAAGTGTTTTTAGAGTTTTTTTAAATCACACTGTTTATGTTACAATCCACCATACAAATTTGGAAAAGTGCTTTTGATTAATTAAAAGCACTTTTCACTCTCCCAAATACTATACCAAACTCTCCTTCTAAACTGCTTTTAAATGCTTAAGTTCTTTTTTTTTTCCAAGTGTTCTATGCATAGTCAGAATCTTTTAAATCAAACATCTTGAAAGTTTTCAAAAGGCCAGATACATTTTTCATTATGTCAAGAGTGATACCAAATTCATCCTAATTGCTAGGCCCACTTTGATAATGTTAGGAATCTTCCACCTGCATACAGAAAATCCCAACAAAAACACACAAATCCCAGAAAAGAGGGCAAGAACTTCCCTTATTTATATATTTATATTCTGGAAAAACTATCACAGCAAAGTCAATAAGAGAAATAACAAGAAGTAAAACCATTAACCAAAGCTAACCCAGAACATTAAAGAAAGCTTGGAAATTCTCTCCTAGTCTCTCTTCTACTAAAAACTTCACACCCAAAACACTATTGAAAAAACCCTACTTAAGCCCTCAGACGTCCAGGCGCTCTCAGCCCCATTCTCCTGGTCCCCTCCATTTTTCGCTTAACAATCCTTCACTTCTACTAATTGAATGCCCCTTGGAAAAGACTCTCTTGCCCTTCCTTTCATATGTGTGAATAATTGGTGGCCTAACAATTCCCTCGGGTTTGAAACTCACTTGGTCCTGAAGGTGGCTTCATCCTCAGATAGCTTAGTCCACTTTATAAGGCATTCATCACGAGCTCTTTTGTTCTTTCGTTGTTCCACCTCTTACCCAACACCACAGCTAGTGTTACTTGCAATTCAAATTTATCAGACAAATCCGGGGGCACTTTTGTGTAACCACATTCGATCCTATCACCTTCTTCAACTGTGAGACATGGAAAACATCAGGAATCTTTGCCTTTGGAGGTAACTCCAACCTATAAGCTACTTCTCCCATACGATCACCCACCAACCGCTGCGCATTCTTGTTTCAGTTTTTCCCATGCGTTGATGGTACAACAACCTTATTGGATGTCCATGTAACAGGACCTCCACCACAACTTGGCATCATTTGCCAAGTGTATTGTCGCCAAGGTGATTAAAGAATGTATAAGAGAAGTAGCTTATAGGCTGGAGTTACCCCAGAGGCAAAGATCCATGATGTTTTTCATGTTTCACAGTTGAAGAAGGTGATGGGTTGAATGTGGCTGCACAAGAGTGCCCCCTGGGTTTGTCTAATGAATTTGAATTGCAAGTAACACCAGTTGTGGTGTTGGGTAAGAGGTGGAACAGTGATAGAGCTCGTGATGAATGGTTCATAAAGTGGACAAATCTACCTAAGGGTGAAGCCACTTGGGAAGACACGGAGATGATGAATAGATCGTTCCCTAGGTTCCACCAGGATAAGGTGAGTTTCAAACCCAAGGGAATCGTTAGGCCACCAATTATTCACACATATGAAAGGAAGGGCAAGAGAATCTTTTCCAAGGGGGCAAACTGTTAGTGGAAGTGGAGGGTTGTTATGCTAAGCAAAAAGGGAAGTGACCACAAGAATGGCTAAGAGAGATTGGATGTCTGAGGGCTTAAGTAGGGTTTTTCAATAGTGTTTTGGGTGTGAAGTTTTTAGTAGAGGAGAGTAGTCTTCTAGGAGAGAATTTCCCAACTCTCCCGAATGTGTTGGGTTAGCTTTGATTGGTTTTGCTTGTTCTTGCTATTTCCCTTGTTGTTGACTTTGCTGTGATACTTTTCCAGAATATAAATATAAAAATCAAGGAAGTTTTTGCCAGATTTGTGTTTTTGTTGGGGTTTTCTGAAGAGTCCTAACAAATTGGTAATTGTGTTTGTTTCTCCCCTCCTTTTACAATGGTTTTTGTCTTTGTTAAAGGAAACATTTGAATTCTTAGCCAAATTTCAAAAACAAAAACAAGTTTTCAAAAACTACTCATCTTTTAGTTTTTCTTACTTGCAAAGCATGGTCCACATAAGTTAGGGGCTCGGCACTACATCGCTGGCAACTACAGACAAATTGATATCTTGACCACAACTCTGACTGCCTCATTGCCTGAGACAAAACCAACAAATTTCTCACAAATCTATAGCCAGTCATTTCATCATAATTCCTCAACAAGAAGAGGCAATTAACAACGATATTCCACAAGAACCAAATACATTTACTCTGAAAATCTTTGAGTTAAAATATATACTAAGAAGCCATTTGATAACAATTTCGTTTTGTAGTTTTCTATATATTAAATTTTATGCTTGTTTCCCTCAATTTCATTATCTAAATACAAGAACATGTGTTTGAAAACTACTCTATTATCTTTTAAAACTTGGCTCCATTTTTTAAAACATGAGTAGAAAGTAGAAAACAAACCATAGAAAGTAGAAAACAAACCATAGAAACTTATAGGTGGAAGTAAGCTAAATTTTCAAAAACAAAAAACCATATTTATCAAATGGGGCTAAGGTAATAATGAAACTTGGCATGCTAATGTGGAACTTACTTCAGAAAATAATTCCCTCTGAAATATCCTGAAGGGAAGTTAACAAAACTAAGATATAGCTACAATACCTTAGGTTGCAACAAGTCACAGTATGCGATTGTGACTGCTTCACCTTTCCTTATACCCTTTATACTCCTAACCACAACTCTTGGACCATAACCCTGAAAATCTTCATCAAACTTCACATAAATATACAAACAGAGACAACACTTACAGCACTAAATTGAATGCAAACGTGAAGAAACGCACCTTCTCTTATGAAATCCGAAAGGTTGCTACGAACAGTACCCATCTGCCAAAAACATTCATGCAAAAGCTCTCACTAATTTCACCAGAAAGGGAGAAAAAAACCCCATAAACACAAAAATTATTCGTAGTTCAAACAATTACTTGATTACAACTTCCTTCATTCGTCACAAGATCAGTACAGGAAGGGGCGATGCGTAACCTCGTAGTGGTGGAATCCGAAGGAGTTTCAAATCTGTAACAAGCGTTGGGAGAACAACTGTGATTAATCCAGCAGAAGGTAGGAGCGTACACAGCGATTCCAATGGTGCGACCGATCGAATCCTGAACATCGACGGCGTTGGTCAAGACAAGGCAGAGAACAGCCTCTTCCAAGGCGTTTCCATGGCGAATATCGGCAGAGTTCTTCCTTCTGGAAGCGGCTATTGCGTCTACCCCTTCCCGAAGCTTGAGGAAGACTTGGGAATCGTCTTGGGGGATCATCAATTTGTGTCGATTGGTGAGAAGGCCAAAGATGCGTTCGGGAGGAGCGGAGTGGAAAGCGGAGGGATGGGAGAGGAGGAGGTGGAGGAGGCGGAGGGAGGCGCGGAGGTCGGAGGTGTCGGAGGAGGGGAAGGGATGGGCGGAGAAGAAGGCGGCGGTGAGGGGATCAGAATGGGAAAGGGAGCATTTGAGGGAGCAGTAGCGGAGGAGATTGGAGTGAGAAATTGGGGGATTTGGGAGAGGGGAGAAGCAGGAGGAACAATGAGTGAGGAGGAAGGAATCATGGAGAGCGGCGGTGAGGGGAAACAATGGCGGAGTAATGTCTTCCGCCATTTCTATGTCTTCCATTGCTCTCATTTCCATCTCCATTTCTGTCTCTCCTGTCCTCCTCCAACTAAAAATTTCATAAAATGACTCATTTGGATAAAACTTCTCCACCACCAATGACGCACTCTCAAAAACTTTTCTATGGTTGACCATTTTGCTATGTGGAGTACCATTTTTAACCCTAATTTTTTAAAACATCATTTTCTTCTTCTTCTCTTCAGCTGAACTCACAGTGACTAAGTATCAACTTCTCATATATTGAATGCAACACCAACATTGTACCAAAGCATTTATTTTGAACTAATATTCTACCAACAACATTGAATGCTATTGATATCAACAATGGAATATCACTATCACGGTTTATTCACGGGCAGTCGAACTCCCAAAGAATTTTCTCCCACTGATAGCTCAGAGTTTCTGTCGAACATTCTCCCTGTCTGTCGCTTTCGACTTCGTTTAGTCTATTTTTTCTTTAGATACAGATCAAAAATTTTCGTCCGAACCGAAGAACGTAGAATCGCCAGGTCAATGTAAATGATTACGAAGATACATGTTTTCAGATCACTCAAATCAGTGTAAGAGATCGCTGTGTAATTCATAAACGATTGCGTATTAATAAATACAAGATCGTTTAAATAAACATATGTGATCGCTTATAGTGGATAAGCGATCGCCTACAAATCGATATGAGATCGCATAGAACTTGCTATGCGATCGCTTATACTTTGCTGCGCGATAGCATAGCAAATTGTATGCGATCTCATATCTAGTTGTAGGCGATCGCTTATTACATACTGAACGATCGTGTAGTAATGGAATGAGCGATCGCTTACTTTATATGGGCGATCGCTTACCAAATTTGATGTTAAATCGCATATTTTAATTGCAACTCAAAATCAACTTGCGTGTTTTCTGATTGCAGACCAATGACACCAATTCGCATCTTTGTAAGGTTTGGTGGGGATTGGGATCAGTTCGGGAGAAACTATGTTGGAAGTCAGCTGAAAGGTTTGAAGGTTAGAAGAGATATAACGTGTAGTGAATTAGTAAGCACTCTACACCAACGATTGAACATTGATCCGTATATGCTGGACATACACATCAAATGTTGTTACAATCTATCGATGCAAGCTCCTCCAATGGACATAGTGGATAATGAAGACCTTAGCTTCTTTCTAGAAGGTACTGATGCATCCCAAATGCAATTGTTTGTATCAGTTACACCCCATGAACTACATGGGTTGGACATAGGAGATATGTACCAGCAGTATAATCCAACGGCTCAGAATGTCGGGTTTTCACTCATTCCAACACACATTCCAACCATGTCTTCCCTAGGTGGAAATATAGAGTCGTGTAATTTGGGGATGACGAAAATGAAGAGTGGATTGGTCACAATATCCACTCTACATGTAGTCCGCAGTTAGATGCCGATGATGTACCAGAAACAAATTCAGCAGCACCAACCATTCCAACACCTTCCATTCACATTCCAACACCTTCCATTAATGTTCCAACACCAGCTGCTCCCATTCCATCTATGGCGATGCCTTCAGTTTAGATGCATTCCACTATGCCAACCCAACCGTTTGTAGACATATCATCAGACGGTCCATTATATGATGATCTCATCACAATACCACATGATTGTCTAAATGATGAGGATCTAAAGGCTGGTCAGATTTTCTTTTCGAACACGATTTATCAATTAAATTATCAATACTTGCAATGAGAAAGAATTTTGACTTTCGTGTAAAGAAGTCTACGAAGAGCCTGCTAACAGTACGATGTTTGATAGAGGGTTGCAAGTGGAGGGTACGTGCAAAAAGATTGGAAGGAAGTGAGTCATTTAAAGTGACTAAATATCCAAGCGTCTACACATGTGCACTTGAAATGAGAGTTGGTAACCATCGACAAGCTAAAAGTTGGGTTATCGGACACCTGATCAAGTCCAAATACGACTAGGTTGGTAGAACATATCGCCCAAGGGATATAATTGAAGACGTCTGACGAGATTATGGGGTGAATATAAGTTACGGGCGGGCCTACCGTGCAAGAGAGTATGTTTTGGTATTTGCAAGAGGGTCACCGGAGGGTTCATATGCCATTGTTCATGCGTATGGGGAGGCACTGAAACTTGCAAATCCAGGCACGATATTCGAGGTTGAACTGGAAGACGATCAATATTTTAAATACGTCTTCATGGCATTGGGTCCGTATATCAGGGGTTTCTTGAACTGCATCCGCCCTGAGAAATACAAAGGTATGTTGTTAATAGCAACATGTATCCATGGCAATAACAACATATACCCCATTGCATTCGGTATTGTAGATATTGAGACGGATGCATCCTGGACTTGGTTCATGACTAACCTTAAGGCTTCCATTGGAGACATTGTAGATTTAGTTATTATATCAGATCGTCACAAATCCATTGGAAAGGCTATTTCAACCGTATTTCTTGAAGCGTTTCATGCACTGTGTATATACCACATTAGGAATAATCTGGTGGATAAATTCAAGAATAAAGACATACTCTCATACTTTTACCTTACCGTCAATGCTTACAGGATTTTGTTGGGTTTTATGCCCTAAAACTCGTAGATATGTTGTATTTTGACCGCCATTAATAAATGGTTATTCATTATTATTCAATAAATGTTATTGATTATTTTATCTTGTTTTAATAACCCTAAAATCCAATAAACTAACATCCTAGGCTGTTTTATGAGTCTTGAACAATATGTAGAGACATATAGAGATCAATGTTCAAGTTACAGCCTAAAAGGTCTATAGTATAAGGATAGGGCTGGGTACCTTATCCTCGTAACACTATGGATATGGCCCACTTTGTATTTGATACAAACGCAATGATCCAACGCGTTCGTGTAGGAGACATGCAAGTGGGAGTATCCTATGCAATGAGTTTGCATAAGACTGGACCACGAAATAGTAACCACTAGATATAACTCCGTTGACTGGTTAGGTTTCTATTTCAATAGGTTGACCTAGACAACTTAGTCTTAATCTTGAGTATATTATGAACTCCTGTTCACGAGGGATTGTCCTTTGATTTGTATGGGTGAGAGTGGCCCGTTTGCCGACTCGATATGCCTACCATTTTGGGGACAAGACTGAGTGGGGAGCTGTGAACATAATTATACAAGATGGATTTCACTCCTTCCCGACTTTAGGGTAAGTAGATAAGTGTTCCCTTAAGTGGTGTCTCCGGGACTTGAACAAAGGGCCCTACCCTCTCACTGGCCCGAGAGGGATTTCTGTTTGATGGTTGGACCATAAACAGGTTGTTCATTAGAGGAGCACTGGTACTTAAGGATTTAGAAGTAACCCAGGGGTATAACGGTAATTTGACCCAGCTGGTGTTACGAACACTTGTGAAGGACTAACTTGCTGTTATTGGTCTATATCCGTGGACACAGAAATATATCTACAGTGAGAAGAGTGCAGCTGTGGGTCTTTAGTGGAGTGCACCCACAGTTAACGAATATTGATTAATGTGGTTAATGAGTTTAGCCCGTTAATCTCATATCGTTGGAGCTTCTGATCTGTAGGTCCATTAGGTCCCCTTCCTAGCTCGTAAAGAATATTGAGGAAATTTATTCTTGGATGAATTTGAAAAGTTCAAATTTCTAAGGAAAAGTATAATGTATAATGATACATTATAATATAAAGTTTATTTTACAAATTAAACTTTATAATATAAATATAATTTTGGATATGATTCAAAGTTAATTTGTAAGAGAATTAAATATTTGAAATTGTTCAAATATTATTTTAATATGAATTAGATTTATATTAAAACTATAGGTTAAAATTAATGCGCATTAGATGTACATTAAAACTATAGGTTATGATAGAAATGTATTTGAATTTGATTCAAATGCAAGTTAAAATTAAATATTTGATATTTAATTTGGTAATTAATTAATTGGAGAATTAATTAGTTATTTAATTTAATCTAATTTAATTAAATTTGATTTAATTAAATTAATTGAATTAAAACTATAGGTTATGTGAGAGATGTTCATTTAAATATGATTTAAATGAATTGATTAATTAAATTAGATTTAATTAATTATTAATTATTAATTTAATTATTAATTTAATATTAATTAAATTAGTTGTAACTCCCACGTAGGGGAGTTACTTAATAACACCCACGTTTCCCATTTTTCTCTCGCTTCCTTAGCTTAAACAGAAAAATTCTTTTCGTTGCGTTCTCTCCACAAAAAATCCTCTCAGAAGAGTTCTGTATTTTTTCCCTTTGCCAAAAGGTTCCCACAAACCGTTCCTCAAGATTCAGAGAAAAGGAAGGTCTCCAAGTGGTGGTGACACGTAAGTTTTTCTTCTCTAATTTTTTTTTTGCTTAACCTAGATTTTTTTAAAGTTTTTTTTGCCAATGTAAAAGTATTTCAAAATTATTAAAATTAATTTTGAGATACAGTTCTGATACGTTTTCGCTGCGTTTTGAGTTTTAATCCCAGCAATTGGAATCAGAGCCAGGTTAAAATTTAATTTAGGTTTTGAAATTTGCATTGGTTTGGTGGGTTTCCTGCATTGTGAATGTGGTTTTTTTTGCATTGAATGTTTTCTATAAAATTTGGCCATAGATTTACATTTTTTTATTGGATCAATTGTAAAGGCCCCTGTGTTTTTGAGCATTTTACTGTAAATCGAGTCTTTGTAAGTCCGTGTCTAGATCGAATTCGTTTTACTGAGAAAAACGACACCAAATTTGCCCAAATCGGATGCCCGGAGGCCAAGATTTTGTTGTTTTTCGCTACTGTACAAAGAAGACGGCAAAAAAAAAAAAGCTGAAGTAAGCTGCTGCGATGCTGCTGCTAGGGCTGACTCAGCATGATGTCATCGCTGACATCAGCGCTAGATGGGCTGTTTTAGCTGTTTTGGGCTGGTTTTATCCGATTTTGGTCCGGTTTGCGCCCATTTCAGCTATTTTGGTCCGATTTTTGCTTTTTTTTTGGCTTGGTTCGCGATTTTGGGACCTGTTTTGAAGCGGTTCGAGATTTTTGGTCCGATTTTGGAGCGGCAAAGACTAATTTTAGGATAAATTTAGCTAAATTATTGTAATTTAATGCTTTATTTTATCCTAGGGGCCAATTTTATGGGTTCAATTGCTATTTAAATGCTTTATGGATGTCATTTAGATAAATCTCACCTTAGGTTAAGCATATTCATGCATTTTAATATGTTATAATGTATGGTTTTAATGCATGATTAATAATTTCATGAGTGATTTAATATATGTTGATATGTTAAATATATGAAATTGGAAAAGCATGATGCATGACATTAATTTAGTTAAATATAAGTGTTATATTTATTTAATGCGATGCATATGCTTAATTTATTTTCATGATTGTTATAATTGTTATAATTTTATTTTATGAAAATAAAATTGCATTGAGCATGAAACATCCATAAATTAATATAATTGTTATATTATATTTAATGATTTGCATATAATATGGTTTTTTTAATTAATTAGAATTTGATTGTTAATTAATTAAACCATAGTATGTATGATTATAGGGCTAATTAATTATTTTTGTAAATAAGTTATAAAATTAATTAATAGAACCGTCAACCTATAATAAAGATTTGCATGCAAATATAGGATCTTAGGAAATTGGTTTTAAATTGTTTAAAATTAATTTACACTTAAGATCACATTAATTCTAATTAGATTAGAATTAAGTCTTATTTTCTTTTAAAATAGTTTTAAATTGGAATAAATAGGACAAATAGGATTTTGGTTATAAGGGAACTCTACTGGTTCAATTCTGTCTAGAATGGGGGTTTTTAAGTTGACGGTTTTACGGAACACCTCCTAACTGGGAACTGAATCAGAACTTGAGTTGAATTAACTAAGTCCTATTAGCATGCAATGTCACTAGGTTAATTAAATTGTTTAATTCACCTAGAACTATAGTTTAAAGACCTTTTATAAGAGTTATAATAGGCATAGACTTAGATAGATTCATTAGCCGGATTTTAACTAAGTATAATAAAACCCTAAAATAAGTAGAACATTTTAGTGGGAGAAAAATGGTATATATGATATATCAATTTTTTTTATTTTCTCTCGCGGCCCTAAGAGTTCACACCGTGAGATCCATGCTCGGCTTCGTGTCGCCTTGGGCGCGGCCTCCCTTCGGAAAGCGTTTCATGGGTCAATACCAAGGTGAATAGGGAAAATGTTCATAGTAAGTGGGAGAAGGACACGTGTCAACGTTTCCTACGGTCTCCTTCATTAGGTTGCAACGTGAGATTCTTATGATCTGCCTGTGTGTCGTCTTGGAGCGACCACCCCTTCGGAGGGTCTGATCATAGGATTCAACACCGCAAACTCCAGTTATGGATAGGGTTTCTTAGGTTAATCTTCAACAGTTGTCTTTCCTAACGGTAGCCTGTTGAAGCGTACCTTTGGGATCCGAAAATGAAAGGTTACACTTACGGGATGCATTAAGCTAGTTAATGAATTCTCGACCGAACTAATGGTAGCTAAGAGCTATAGGAATAAGAGTTATTCTGGAATTAGTAATTAGCTGAGATCGTCTCAATTCAAGGGAGGAGTAGCTGATTACCCTTCGGTGACTGTTGCTCTAAACCTTTGAAGTATCATTGCAAAGACTTAATCAATTTTTTTTGGGTTCTTTGATTGAATGTTTTGCTAAATTTTGATTGGATGTTGTGTAATGGGTTAAAACAAAGATAATTAATACGGTCAATTGTTTGTTAATTTTTCAGCATGACTTCCTCTATGATTGCATTACTAAAAAGCGACCAATTAACTGGTGAAAATTATGCAACGTGGAAATCTAACCTGAATACGATTCTGGTTATAGAAGATCTACGGTTTGTCTTAATTGAGGAATGTCCTCAACTCCCCGCTCGTGGTGCATCCCAAGCTGTGAGGGATGCACATGACCGCTGGACGAAGGCCAATGAAAAGGCCGAGTCTATATCTTGGCGAGTTTGTCTGACGTACTCACCAAGAAACATGAGGCCATGCTCACTGCTCGTGAGATCATGGAGTCGTTGCAGGATATGTTTGGGCAACCGTCCACACAAATCCGGCACGAGACCCTCAAGTACGTTTATAACGCACGTATGAAGGAAGGCCAATCAGTGAGAGAACATGTTCTCGACCTCATGGTTCACTTCAACGTTGCTGAAATGAACGGCGCGGTCATAGACGAGCAAAGTCAGGTGTCCTTTATTTTGGAATCTCTTCCGACGAGTTTCCTTCAATTTCGCAGCAATGCGGTAATGAATAAAATACAGTACACCATAACTACCCTCCTAAATGAGCTACAGACTTTTCAGTCTCTTATGAAAAATAAGAGACCGAAAGAAGGAGAGGCAAATGTTGCCCATTCCAAGAAGTTCCACAAGGGTTCAACCTCTGGAACTAAGTCTGTTCCTTCATCTTCTGGTCCCAAAAAGATCCAGAAGAAAGGAGGGAAGGGGAAGGCTCCCGCTGCTGGCAAAGGCAAGGGTAAGGCCAAGAAGGCTGACAAGGGCAAGTGCTTCCACTGCAATGTGGATGGTCACTGAAAGCGCAATTGCCCCAAGTACCTCGCCGAGAAGAAGAAGGAAAAGGAAGGTAAATATGATTTACTTGTCTTAGAAACTTGTTTAGTGGAAAATGACTATAATGCCTGGATACTTGATTCAGGAGCCACTAACCACGTTTGTTCTTCATTTCAGGAAACTAGTTCCTTCCAGCAGCTCGAGGAGGGTGAGATGACGCTCAAGGTTGGAACGGGAGACGTCATTTCAGCTCGTGCAGTGGGAGCTGCAAAGTTGTTTTTTAGAAATAGATATTTATTTTTGGAAAATTTGTACATAGTTCCAAAAATTAAGAGAAATCTTGTATCTATTTCTTGTTTAATTGAACAATCGTATTGTATTACTTTTTTAACAAATGAAGCGTTCATTTCAAAAAATGGTGTACATATTTGTTCTGCTAAATTAGAAAACAACTTATATGTGTTAAGACCAACTGAAACAAAAGCACTTTTAAATCATGAGATGTTTAAAACTGCTAATACTCAATCTAAAAGGCAAAGAATTTCTCCAAGTAACAATACCTATCTTTGGCATTTAAGATTAGGTCACATAAATCTCGATAGGATCGGGAGATTGGTAAAGAATGGACTTCTAAGTGAGTTAGAAGATGATTCATTACCTCCTTGTGAATCTTGTCTCGAAGGAAAAATGACTAAAAGACCTTTTAGTGGAAAAGGTTATAGAGCCAAAGAACCTTTAGAGCTGATACATTCGGATCTTTGTGGTCCAATGAATGTAAAAGCTCGAGGAGGGTACGAATACTTCATCTCTTTTATAGATGATTATTCGCGATATGGTTACTTATACCTAATGACACATAAGTCTGAAGCCCTTGAAAAGTTCAAGGAGTATAAGGCTGAGGTTGAAAACCTGTTAGGTAAAACAATTAAAACACTTCGATCTGATCGAGGTGGAGAGTATATGGATTTAAGATTCCAAGACTATATGATAGAACATGGAATCCAATCCCAACTCTCAGCACCTGGTACACCTCAACAAAATGGTGTATCAGAAAGGAGAAATAGAACCTTGTTAGACATGGTTCGTTCTATGATGAGCTATGCTCAATTGCCTAGCTCGTTTTGGGGGTATGCAGTAGAGACTGCAGTTCATATCTTAAACAACGTTCCCTCGAAGAGTATTTCTGAAACACCTTTCGAGTTATGGAGGGGGCGTAAACCTAGTCTGCGCTACTTCAGAATTTGGGGTTGTCCTGCACATGTGCTAGTGACAAATCCTAAGAAATTGGAACCTCGTTCAAGATTATGCCAATTTGTTGGTTACCCTAAGGAAACGAGAGGTGGTCTCTTCTTTGATCCCCAAGATAACAAAGTGTTTGTATCGACAAACGCTACATTCTTGGAAGAAGACCACATGAGAGATCATAAACCACAGAGCAAATTAGTATTAAATGAAGCTACTGAAGAGTCAACAAGAGTTGTTGATGAAGCTGGTTCTTCAACAAGAGTTGATGAAGGACCTAACACTTCAGGTCTGTCTCATCCTTCTCAAGAGTTGAGAATGCCTCGACGCAGTGGGAGGGTTGTATCACGACCTTCTCGTTACTTGGGTTTAACAGAAACTCAGGTTGTCGTACCTGACGACGGTGTTGAGGATCCATTGTCTTTTAAACAGGCAATGAATGATGTTGATAAGGACGAATGGGTCAAAGCCATGGACCTTGAAATGGAGTCTATGTATTTCAATTCAGTATGGGAACTTGTAGATCCACCTGAAGGGGTTAAACCCATAGGGTGTAAATGGATCTATAAGAGAAAGAGGGACGTAGCTGGTAAGGTACAAACCTTTAAAGCTCGACTTGTAGCAAAGGGTTATACCCAAAGGGAAGGGGTTGACTATGAGGAAACTTTTTCCCCTGTTGCTATGCTTAAGTCTATAAGAATTCTCTTATCCATAGCCACATATTATGACTATGAAATTTGGCAAATGGATGTCAAGACGGCTTTCTGAATGGCAATCTTGAAGAGAATATCTTTATGTCTCAAGCCCGAAGGGTTCATAGCCCAAGGTAAAGAGCAAAAAGTTTGCAAACTGAATCGATCCATTTATGGGTTGAAACAGGCATCTAGATCTTGGAATATTAGATTTGATACTGCGATCAAATCTTTTGGTTTTGATCAAAACGTTGATGAACCTTGTGTTTACAAGAAAATCATCAAAGGTAAAGTAGCTTTCTTGGTACTATACGTAGACGATATCTTACTCATTGGGAATGACGTAGGATACCTTACTGACTTTAAAAAATGGCTAGCAGCCCAATTCCAAATGAAAGATTTAGGAGAGGCACAGTATGTTTTTGGAATCCAAATTATTAGGGATCGTAAGAACAGAACGCTAGCTCTGTCTCAAGCAACTTATATCGACAAAATGTTGACTCGATATTCGATGCAGAACTCGAAGAAGGGTTTATTACCTTTCAGACATGGGGTTCATTTGTCTAAGGAACAATGTCCTAAGACACCTCAAGAAGTTGAGGATATGAGACGTATTCCCTATGCCTCAGCTGTGGGCAATTTAATGTATGTTATGCTCTGCACTAGGCCAGACATTTGTTATGCAGTGGGAATAGTCAGTAGGTACCAGTCTAATCCAGGGTTTGACCACTGGACAGCAGTTAAAAATATCCTCAAGTATCTTAGGAGAACGAGGGACTACAAGCTAGTGTATGGAGCTAAGGATTTGATCCTTACAGGTTATACTGACTCTGATTTCCAAACTGACAAGGATTCTAGGAAATCCACGTCGGGATCAGTGTTTACCCTAAATGGGGGAGCTGTAGTATGGCGAAGTATCAAGCAAGGATGCATAGCAGACTCCACTATGGAGGCAGAGTATGTAGCTGCTTGTGAAGCAGCAAAGGAAGCAGTTTGGCTCAGGAAGTTCTTAAGTGATTTGGAAGTTGTTCCAAATATGAACTTGCCTATTACCCTATACTGTGACAACAGCGGGGCAGTAGCCAACTCTAAAGAACCTCGAAGTCATAAACGAGGAAAGCACATTGAGAGGAAGTATCACCTGATAAGAGAGATTGTGCAACAAGGAGATGTGATCGTCACAAAGATCACTTCGGAGCACAATATTGTTGATCCATTTACGAAGACTCTCTCGGCTAAAGTGTTTGAGGGTCATCTAGAGAATCTAGGTCTGCGAGATTTGTACATTGGGTAATCTAGGGCAAGTGGGAGATGTGTAATATGTGTAATGGGTATTCCGATGCCCTAGTTTATTGTATTCGTATTATTTACCATCCCCATTGTTTTGTATTATCTTGTACAACCCACTAACTAGAGTTTTAGTTCAAGTGGGAGTTTGTTGGGTTTTATGCCCTAAAACTCGTAGATAGTAAATGTTGTATTTTGACCGCCATTAATAAATGGTTATTCATTATTATTCAATAAATGTTATTGATTATTTTATCTTGTTTTAATAACCCTAAAATCCAATAAACTAACATCCTAGGCTGTTTTATGAGTCTTGAACAATATGTAGAGACATATAGAGATCAATGTTCAAGTTACAGCCTAAAGGATCTATAGTATAAGGATAGGGCTGGGTACCTTATCCTGGTAACACTATGGATACGACCCACTTTGTATTTGATACAAACGCAATGATCCAATGCGTTCATGTAGAAGACATGCGAATTGGGGTATCCTATGCAATGAGTTTGCATAAGACTGGACCACGAAATAGTAACCACTAGATATAACTCCGTTGACTGGTTAGGTTTCTATTTCAATAGGTTGACCTAGGCAACTTAGTCTTAATCTTGAGTATATTATGAACTCCTGTTCACGAGGGATTGTCCTTTGATTTGTATGGGTGAGAGTGGCCCGTTTGCCGACTCGATATGCCTACCATTTTGGGGACAAGACTGAGTGGGGAGCTGGGAACATAATTATACAAGATGGATTTCACTCCTTCCCGACTTTAGGGTAAGTAGATAAGTGTTCCCTTAAGTGGTGTCTCCGGGACTTGAACAAAGGGCCCTACCCTCTCACTGGCCCGAGAGGGATTTCTGTTTGATGGTTGGACCATAAACAGGTTGTTCATTAGAGGAGCACTGGTACTTAAGGATTTAGAAGTAACCCAGGGGTATAACGGTAATTTGACCCAGCTGGTGTTACGAACACTTGTGAAGGACTAACTTGCTGTTATTGGTCTATATCCGTGGACACAGAAATATATCTACAGTGAGAAGAGTGCAGCTGTGGGTCTTTAGTGGAGTGCACCCACAGTTAACGAATATTGATTAATGTGGTTAATGAGTTTAGCCCGTTAATCTCATATCGTTGGAGCTTCTGATCTGTAGGTCCATTAGGTCTCCTTCCTAGCTCGTAAAGAATATTGAGAAATTATTCTTGGATGAAATTTGAAAAGTTCAAATTTACTAAGGGAAAAGTATAATGTATAATGATACATTATAATATAAAGTTTATTTTACAAATTAAACTTTATAATATAAATATAATTTTGGATATGATTCAAAGTTAATTTGTAAGAGAATTAAATATTTGAAATTGTTCAAATATTATTTTAATATGAATTAGATTTATATTAAAACTATAGGTTAAAATTAATGCACATTAGATGTACATGAGAGAAATGTATTTGAATTTGATTCAAATGCAAGTTAAAATTAAATATTTGATATTTAATTTGGTAATTAATTAATTGGAGAATTAATTAGTTATTTAATTTAATCTAATTTAATTAAATTTGATTTAATTAAATTAATTGAATTAAAACTATAGGTTATGTGAGAGATGTTCATTTAAATATGATTTAAATGAATTGATTAATTAAATTAGATTTAATTAATTATCGGACATGAACATATCGGGTTTCTCCGGTGGACATGCATGTAATTAATGTCGATGATGGTTGTTTGGGTGGGTTGGTTGATCTTCATGCAAGGACGTGCACCTGCATGGAGTTCAATTGCATGGAGATCCCGTGCTCCCATGCAGTTGCTGCGGCGGCCATTCGAAATATAAATGCGCAAACATTGTGTGGGAAGTGGTTTACCGTCGAGTGTGTCGTTGCGGCATATGCAGAACCGATCATGCCAGTTGGACATAGGCAAGAATGGGGACGAAGACCGGAGTTTGAAGAATTGGAACTTCTTCCACCACGAACGGTACCGACTGCGGTCGATGTCAAACCGTTAGAATCCCTTCAACTGGCGAAGAGCCACGACAAATTCACAGGTGCACACGCTGTGGTCAGAGAGGTCACAACAAGAAAACATGCAGACAGACACTGATCACACCTGGAACGGGCTCATCTAGGTTGAATGACATGTAGGATCGCTTAGTGGATACATACGATCGCTTAATATTAATTAAACGATCGTTTGGTACATGCTACGCGATCGCTCAATGTGTATCATGCGATCGTGTATTATATACTGAACGATCGTTTAATTAATATTAAGCGATCGTATACTTTATACTACGCGATCGTTTACTTAAGAATATGCGATCGTTTGCTTTATACTAAGCGATCGTTTAATTTGTATGCAATCGTTTACGTTATATTAAGCGATCGTTTAATTAATAGTATGTGATCGTTTACTTAATATTAAACGATCTTATAGTTAAACACACTTGTATTTATTTCACATGTCTTTATATGTTTGATAGTTTGTTTGAATGAGGTTTTAAACATTGAAGATATTGTAACACACACGTTTAATTACGTTACATTTAACAATTGTCATACTGTAAAACCAACATGTATTAACAATTGGGAAAATGTACACAAATTTACCAGATGTATTTATTGGCCCATAATTCGGCAACATATTGTTTTCTAATTAAAGACATGTGTTCTTGCCTAAGACTACTATTATCCTTCTTAGTTACAAGATACTCTACAAATTTTACACAAAAAATACCGCAATCCAATGATTTGCCATATTGGAGGGTAACCTTCGACCGTTTCACTTGCCACGGCTCGTACTTGAAGGCGTTTGTCAAGTCCAATGACTATCAGGATGGACGACATTGATCGGGCGACTCAGTTTAGGATGTCATTTACAACGTCCTCTCGGATGTAGGTTGGCATTGAGTCGAACACGTATATCGTATAAGTGTTAACATCAGTAGCAGTCATCAGCCAATGTTCGTTGATATTGACTGGTCAGAATATGAAATCCACCTCAGACCATGCTGGCTTATAATCTTCTTGTAGTCCAAGCGCATAGTCCAAGAAGAACATACTCTGTGACCAAAACTTCATGTGCGCTTCATTATTGGCCCATCCTACTACTGTCCCATCACCCATCACCAATCCTTCCATCGTGATGTTTGAAGAAATTCCTCCGTTGATCACTATGGCATCCTGTATGGAATTATGGTTAGTTTGATACTGAGAATATAAATTATTAAAAGTATAAGTATCACATACTATGAAACTCGAATCGACCACAGTGAATCGATACGGGCAAAGATCCGGTCTGCTATGCAGCTTGCGGTGCACGTGCATCAACAGAACGTCCATGGTCTGGTTCACAAAGTAGATATTAGAATTCACATTTTATCATAAACGATCGCGTACTATATCCTAAGCGATCGTGCATATTATTTAAACGATCGCGTACTATATCCTAAGCGATCGTGCATATTATATAAACGATCGTTGTGATAACGATACACGATCGCGTACAACTATATAACCGATCGTGTATATAACGATAAGCGATAACTTATCGTTTTATAAGCGATCGTTTAGATATTATTCCACAATCGCGTACCCTACACAGCAATGATTGTTTAGACAGTATTACACGATCGTTTACATAATCATAGACGATCGTTTATATAGTGGTAAGCGATCGTGTAATACAATTATAAGCGATCTGTACTTACATCCCCAATAATCCATGTGTTCTTCTCTAGGGTCCTGAAGAAGTCCTTGGTCCGAAATGTATAGACCACTGTGCGCTCCTCATCCTTCATCTTTGGGTTGCTCCTCCACCTTCTATATGATGCCCAAAGAACGTCTGGCACTGGGAACAGCGGGTCATACGATCGGATCGTCCTCGTGGGAAAATCAGGAACAGGGACCAGTTGGACTGACCTTACAACAGCTGTTGGAGGTTTTAGTTCAGACGCCTCAGTTGTTGTTGACCCCACGAGTACATGGGACTCAGTTACCTGGGTTTCTTGGGTTGCTGATGCCGATGGAGTGGCTTCACTGATGGCCGTATCCTCGACATGTGCGACCAACTGCTGGATTTCATTCTTCTCACCCGATACGGCTTTCTTTGCCCTCTTTGATGTCTTCGGGTGGGAACTTGGATGGCTTATTTCTTTTTCAACGTTCGGGTCGATCATTTCCATCCTGTGCATTAACAGTTAGTCAATAATTAAAGCAATATGGATAAACAAATGTGTAGTTAACTAATATACCTTCTGATCACCATCAGTAGCCTGGATGATACTCCCCTTTGACGGCTGCATGTCGAAATGAGTCTTCAAGGTAAATGGTTGGATTGAGACTTCTTCGACTGCAACCTCAACTAACGGTTGCACGGTTGGCTCAGCAACAACTTCAATAGGGAGTTCTGTGGCAATTACGAGGGGGAGTTCTGCCACAGGCTCCTCAATCGTGGTCTCCTTGGGCACATATGGCTCTATGATTATCGTAGAAACAGTCATAGAGTCCACATTCTTAATCGTGGACAACTGTTGATCTTCAGCTACGCATATGTTCATCAAGTCTCCTTGATGGACATCTCTGTCCACTTCTTCAGCCACGGCAGACTCCACGTGGTCGTCAGTCGGTGTGGGTTGACCATCAAACCCCCGTTGTTATTGTCCACGTCATCATCATATGTATCATCGTGGGGGTTATCATGCTGGTCATTGACATCCTATAGAAAATATTATGAAACTGTGTTAGTTCACTATTAATAAGAGGTAGTATAAATAGTAAACGATCGTATACCATATAATATGCGATCGTGTATGAAACCCTACACGATCGTATAGATGTCATGCGCGATCCTGTAGAATTTAATAAACGATCGTATATATATGCTATACGATCGTTTAGTACTACGTACTATGCAATCGTGTATATATGATATGCGATCGTGTATAATTTCATAAATACATAGTACAAATATATAGGATACTAACCTTGTTTTGATGCTGTATTAGCATCTTTATTTCATTCAATTCTTGAGTGATGCGTTCGTGCTGCTGATTCCACGCATCACCCATCTGACGAACAATTGTTGTCAGGTTCGCCAAGTCTTTGCGAACGGCTGATATATATTCTCTCACACGTCTGGAGGTGTGAGTGTGCTTGTGCCGCTTCGAAGATTTGGACTGTTCGCGAGAAGTCCTTGAGGGTTGAGTGTGCTTCTCGGTAGGCTTTGCATGCCTTTCACTGCATGTGGTTGGGGTTGGCTCTACCACAGGCTGCTCCACAACCCTACCCTCCTCAGGAGCAAGCGGATTGGCTTCAGGGGCTTCGTATTGCTCATCAAATACCACATCATGCTGCCCCTTATCCGCTTGCTGATGGTCAGCTCCAACTTCACCATCGCCACCTGATGGGACATCCTCATCCTCAGCCTGGTTTGTACGTTCGTCAATATCTAGGATGAGATCACTCCCAGCAGTGCGATCTTCCTTGTACGGAAGCTCAGGTGGTATGGGTGTAAGCCTTGACACAACGATCGTCTGATATGCATAAAATATGACAACATGTCAGTCATATGTAATTACAATATGCGATCGTGTAGTTTAAGCTACACGATTGCCTATCTTAAGCTACGCGATCGTGCAATTTAAACTACGCGATCGTGTAGTTTAAGATAGGCGATCGTGTAGTTTAAGATATGCGATCGAGCAGTTAAGCTACGCGATCGTATATTTTAAGCTACGCGATCGTGTAATATAACCTAAGCGATCGTGTAACTTATTATATGTGATCGTGCAGTGTAAACTATATTGATGAGTATTCTTACCTTCTTGGATTGGAAGACATTCTGATCGAGCGTCTTCCACGATGGAGCTTGAGAACATGTCCACCTCAGAATGCGTGGTACTGCATTCTTGTTACTTTTGGTGGCTATGAACTTGTTTGAGGATGACAGTATCTCGTAAGCCCATACCTACATTATGTAAACATGCAGTTAGTATATATATAACAATACATATAAGTTGAATAAACTTTATTGAACTGTAATTACCTGGAAGGTGTGTGTAAATCCCTTTACACAATAATATGTCACATATTTGGGATTTGATTGTTTCTTTATCTCGTGGGTCTCCTTCTTCCCACGCAGTATGGTCTGCAGACTATCTAGCAATCGTCTGTAGATGACCGATGACCAATCATAGTTGACGAATACTTCCATGTCGTCAACTATCCCAAGTGTCCTTAAATCGAACTGTGTTTTCTTGTCCTTTCCCATCAACACAATCTCTATGTACAAGGCCAGTGCAACCTTCACTGCATCTTCATCGCTTGCAAATCTGGCCTTTACAAAGGTGTTCTCTACATCCTTACAGAGAACTGGTTTACTATCTACAGTTGGTCTAAGGATGACTTCCCGTAGCCTATCACTGTCAGTGTCCCGTTCAACTCTTTGCTCTGTAGGCCACAGACCGGTAATCAGGTTGAAGTCATCCTGAGTAAATGTGACATTCTTCCCCAAGATGTTGAAGCTTACAACATCTGGATTGTCATCAGTGACCTCCCTCAGCAGAAATTGATGGATCAGTTGTTCGTTGAAGACGAGATTCACGTCCAGTAGTGGTCCAAAGCATGTTTTCCTAAACATGCCCAACTGCGATTCAGTAAGCTTCTTCTTGATCAGTTCATTTGTGTTGCCAATGTGCACCAAACAAGACACAGTGGCAGGGAAGTATTTTTCAGCTGGTACTGAATGCGGCATCTCAACTCTACAAAACAGACACATTAAATAAGAGATAAGTAATCAGAACATATAAGCGATCGTGTATCATATACTAAGCGATCGTGTATCACAAGCTAAGTAATCGTATATTTTAAGCTAAGCGATCGTGTATCCTAAGCTAAGTGATCGTGTATCATACACTAAGTGATCGTGTATCACAAACTAAGCGATCGTATATACTAAGCTACGCGATCGTATATACTAAGCTACGCGATCGTGTCTACTATACTAA
The DNA here is from genome assembly GCA_002890555.2 of Lagenaria siceraria. NCBI lineage: Eukaryota > Viridiplantae > Streptophyta > Magnoliopsida > Cucurbitales > Cucurbitaceae > Lagenaria > Lagenaria siceraria. Next base: position 4,537,688 of record CM016490.1, read on the forward strand.
ACGATCGTGCACCCTATAATAAGCGATCACGTATGAACAGATAATCGATCGTGTAATATAAGCTACGCGATCGCTCAACATATATTATGCGATTGTTCACCCTATACTAAGCGATCATGTATGACAAGATAAGCGATCGTTTATTAAATACTCAGCGATCTTTTGTCTAAACCTACGCGATCGTGTGTCTACATCCTAAACGACCGTGTATTACACTCTATGCGATCAACCCTAAACCCCAGAGATCGAGTATCAAACTCTATGCGATAAACCCTAAACCCCAAAGACCGTTTAATATAACATGCACATACCTTTCGAAGAATGGAAGAGAACTGAGCGTTGAGTGATGATCGGGAATGGAAGAGATGATCGTGAATGAAAGAGACAATCGACGAGCAGCTCAGAAACGTTCGAAGAAGAAGACGAGCTTGAGAGAGAAACAAAAAACTTGAAAGCGTGATGAGCGTAAATGAGCGAGGAAAGCCAAATGATCCTTTAGTATTTTGGAATAGTAAGAGACGGGAGTGTGGGAGCGCGCGCCGAATTGTTTTAAAAAGTTAGGGGTAAAAATGGTACTTCACATAGCAAAATGGTCAACCATAGAAAAGTTTTTGAGAGTGGGTCATTGGTGGAGAAGTTTTATCAAAATAGGTCATTTTATGAAATTTTCCTCCTCCAACGCCCAACGATAACATGTTTTATATATGGGATTATAAAACCAAGTTTTTTTTAACCTTTTGATCACGTCATATACCATTTAGGTTGCGCTTCGTCCCTCTCGCTTTAATGCACCTTTCTTTCTTCGCGGTCGTTTATCACCCGCTCCGGACCAATACTCGTGTTAGGCCTTATAACCACCTTCCAACCATATATCACGAGCACAAAGATCTAAATGAAAGAATGGAAAGATTTGCTCTACTTCTAATGTTCGAAGAAAAGACAAAGAAACAAGAGTGCGACCAAGAGGAACAGGAAAAGTAGCCAAGAATGATCTAAGGTCACGTTTACTAATCCGAAATTGAAATTAATGCACGTGATGGGTTTACATTCACGTAGCATGGGTATCAATCGCAAAGAAAATAAGATTCATTTGATGGTGTTTACTACAAACCGATGTATTCATTATTATAAAAAAAAATGCTCCTTTTATATTTCTAATTAATTATAACGTCATAACTAAATAATATGTTATAAAAATTGAATCGCATCATTCTTATTTACTATTCAAATTTTTATATTTTAAAAAATCAACGCTTAAATTAAAATTATAGATGCATAATTTTAATAAATAAAACAATAATTCAAACATTTTTTCCGCCAACACACACAAATAGCGGTTGAGCTATGCTCTCTTTGAGACTATAATCCAAATTTCAATTCACAAAACATATAATCATTATTTTTTAAAGAAGAAAAACACATCGTCTTCATATAAATACATTAAAAAGATATATGGCAAAAGTAAGAAAAAGAAAGAAACAAAAAAAACCCATAATTAAAAAGCAAAGGACCCCAAAAAAAAATAATATATTTTCATTATCGTTGTCGTTATCACTCGAACGATACAACAAAATCAGTATCTATAATCTAACCGAAAATGATATACGACCATTTAGGTCACAACTATCCTTACCGATTTTAAGTGTTGGAATGGTAATTGATGACATGTGAGGGCACAATCTAAAAGACTAGTGAACCCATGTACATTTACACATATATTTACAATATACATCTAAACATTGTCTTACTTTATAAAAATGATATTAAAAATGGTCGGTTAACTCACAATCAAAGTTTCATTAATTAATTATAATAATTTCCATTAATTTATATAAATTTTTCTAAAATTTCCATCGTTATTGACCTCGATATTTTCATCGAAGTCAATATTTCAAGCCTTGCAACCATAAGACAATGGTAGAACCAAAATATATTAAAAAATAAAAGAAAACGAAATTACAAAATAAACCAAGTGTTCAAAGTAATTGGACCCATTCTTTTGAAAATTCTCTCAAGCCCTAAATCACTCATCAAAATAATACTTTCTTTTCATTCCCTCCCTTTTATTTATAACCAAATTTCATAACAAAACCCTATTTAATTACTAATATATCCTTCAAATATTTAATTACTAATATACCCTTCAAATATCCATGAGAATAGAATAGCATTCCTATCAAACAATTGCAAATATTGCATCAACCTTATAAAATTGCTGCAATTGAAAACCGAAATCATAACACAATAAGATCTAATTGAATAATTGCAACAATTTCATGACTCAAAAAGAACAATCACTCAAATTAAAAACTCAAATACGCGACAATTCCTATTAGTTCCTATTAAACATCTTACTCTTGGTCCACCCAACTCTGTAAGCATAGCCTCAAAATGAATGTTAGTTTATCATGAACATTAAACATCTTATCAAAATAAAATAAACAAAAATTGTGATTAATACGAACGTCTATAGTTACATTCTTCAAATATTTCAATTACATACAAGTTTACACAGTGATCGATCTAGACTGTTCTTTTTTCTCTTTTTCTTTTTTTTTGGAGGCGTGTTAATTTTATTGGAATTTCTCATCTACCATACCCAGAATTCCTGTCGAAGACATTGATTTCCATTTCCATATTTTTCTCAGTCACATCTCCCCTGCATGTTTAACATCCCAGATTTGAGAAGGATAAATCAAGTCTTCTTGAAAATTTTCAATTTATACTATCAGGAAAGTTCTTTATAGAGTATTTCTGTCATGCAAGAAATTCATACAAAAGTAATACTTAAATGTCACTTGGCATAATTAATATTATTAATTATTAATCAACATCCAAATACTTCTAAGATTTGAAAACTCAAGAAATTATAATTATATAATGACTTCAAAGATTTAGTAGGTGATTAACTTTTAAAATTGAATTTTCAATATGAAAAAACCACTCAGAATGGATATGTCATGGGGTACACGATCATATAGTTCTACTTTACATAACAATGGGATAAGTTTATCAAGTTCAGGCGAGGAAGATTACACTCAATGGAGTATTAAAAGGAAACTTTATGAGCTTTCTTACTACCTCTGCAGAAACTGAGTGGAGAAAACAAAGGGGTACTGCAGAGAACTCAAACATTAGCAGAAGATTTGGACTAGGGTCAACCTTAAAAGACTGGTCACAAAAGGAAAGGCTCAAGGAAACCAGAGTTCTAGTTGTAAGATGGTTGTTGGAAAGAATGGGCGAAAAGTCTAAGTGCAAAAATGGTGACAGAAACAACATCAGACGGGTAACAGAGTGATAGGAGACTGCTTTCAATGTAAAAGAACAGGGCACTTGGACGATTGCCCCATGAATCAGAATTGGAAACTACTAAGGAATGGCAAAGTCAAGGTCTACCACCCAAGCTGAAGACCCTAACTTAGTGTTGGGTATGGTTACCAGAATTTCCACTTTTACATTTACGAGCTGATTCTAATTTGACAGACCCAATAAACGTGAGTTGTGTGCTTAAAGTGTCTACTCCTAGAAATGCATTATAAACCAATAAAGTATTTAAGTCTCATTCATTCATATTTATCAAAACCTGAATCTGAAATTACTTGCAGAAAATCGATTTTGACGCATATACCAGTTATTGATTTGCTTTGGGGTGCTAAATCTTTTAAGCATGCAAGTTTAGATAAACTCCTCGATCAGGGTATAGAATCTCACCACTGTTATTGCTTAACCTTCAGAGAATCTTCAATGCGTTGGATGAGTTCACGCGCAGCCAAAGCTCCTTCCTGCATATATATAATTTACATTCATGTTTAAAATAAACAATAAATAATCTACGCACAAGAAACTGAAAAGGCCGTTTGACTGACATTTCAACAGGAATCTCTAACAAGTTGAAAGATTGTTTATGAGATCTCATCTCACTACAACTAAAGGACAAGGCAAAATGGTTGTATTCTAGCAAGAATGAGGATGTGCTAATGTGTTTAAAAGGGAGTAAACTGCACATTGACAATTTGTGCATACCTTTTTAATTCTTTGAAATTAAACTGGGTGCACGAGTAGAGTAAAGATACAGTAGAAAATGGTTTCAGAGCAATAATGGATAAATCTTAATAAAAGCTTCGAGTATAATTACTTGACAGAACTAATCATTTGATAAACTTCCCATTTTAGTTCAACTTAAAAATTAAACTGAATATAAGATTCTGAAACATATATGTCATTTCTTCACACATATAGAGTTAGTCGTACATTTGATATATCTCCAAATGGCTAGAAATAATACAAAGCTTTCACTTACGAATCGGTCAAGAGGTTTTCCATCTTTGAAGAGGATGAATGTAGGCAATGCCTCTATTCGGTATTTATCAGCGATGGCTGGATATTTTTCAGTGTCAATCTTGACCACCTGGACTTTGTCAATCAGCGTCGCACTAACTTGTTCAAGAATAGGAACCATGAACTGACAAGGACCACACCTGCAATAGAGGAGCCATGTTTACTCATCATTTTCTTTTTTTTTTCTTTTTTTATAACTGAAACCACTTTCATTGAATAAAAATGAAAGAATACAGGGCATATCACGTTTTACTCATCATTTAAAAACATTACATTTCTTTTCTTTACAAGAAAATAATCTGTTCTACAATCGAACCCCGATGACTCATTTTCTTCTCAACAATCAAGCACTAACTTGCTTATTGCTCCAGAGAACCAATGGCTTATTTTGAAATTACACGTTAATTCCCACAGATTACCAATACCATTGTGAGAGTGAAGTGTGGTGAAATATATATAATACTACACCAGCCTAAGAAGCACAAATATGGATATGAAACACGAATAGGACACGAAAATGCCACGGCAGCACGTCATATTTTAAAAATCTAGGACACGACACGGTAAGGACAAGTTTATTAAAATACATCTTTTTTAAAATATATATCATTTTTATAAAAAAAATCAAATAAATGGATTGATGCATTTATATACTTAAAAACTTAGCTTTATGTATTTCACATTCAAAAGTTATTATTATTGTCGTCTATGTCGTATATATGTCTTTTCAGTGTTCTCAACAAGTGTTGTATGCATGTCTAACACATTTAATGCACTAACAAGTGTCCAGTACATGTCCAACAAGTGTCCAGTACATGTCCAACAAGTGTCGAACACGGACATGTTAGCCAAACTAAAGTGTCCTTCTTAGACGCCAGCAATGCGATTACTTTGAAAGTAGGTGTGTGCACGTGAGAGAGAGATAAAGAGACTAACCAGGTTGCATAGAAGTCGACTAACACAGGTTTGTCAGAGTTGGCCAGTAAATCATCGAAGGAAGAAAACGTTTGGTTCTTTGCCTTGACCTACAGAAGTTAATTTGCACAACATCGTTATTCATTACAGTAGTTTGAACTCAAATTGTCATCCATTTTTACACAAGCTACATAAGAATCAGGAAAAATACGAATGTAGCAGTTGTGATATTAACAGCATGAAGCAAGGCGTGTCGACAAAAAGGGAAATGCAATCTTTCCAGAGTGAACAATAATGCAGAAAACTACTTCGGAACTGAAATTTCGAATGAATCTGAAAAATAATAGAAGCAGATAGAAACAAAATCCTAATCTGCAACTAGACGAGCGAACTCCAATACAATGAATGAACTATGAAGGTTCTAGTTCTGCGTAAGAAGCCGCAAAAACGGTTACAATCAAAATTCAAATAAAAGGAATTCCAGAAGTATAATAAAACAACTAAATCACATCAGCTTCGTTCTCCAGAATGTTTATAGCTGGAATTAGGCGAAGAACCCCAAAATTAACAATAAGTCGCTGAAAATTAGGAAAACAAAGGGAAAGTCCATGGATTCCAATTTCATTATCAGGTTCCTCCATTAAAACGACAAACAGATCTGAGAAAAGAGATTATTACCACAGGAAAGGATCGAGACCGCGACGGAGCTGAAATCCGACTGTTTCCAAGTCGAACACGTTGAAGCTGAAGCGGTAGGTGTAGAGATGAGGAGGAAGAGAATCTGGATGAAGAAGAAGCATTTGCAGCCAAACGATTGGAGCGGTCTGAGGTGAGGAGAGGATAAGCTGAAGTTGAAATGGAGGCCGCCATGTGAAGCTTTCTCGGCTCCAACGATGTCGATAGAGGAATTCTGTTCTGGTTTGGCTTAATCGGAGAAGCCAAAGCGAAGGGGAAAAATCTAGTTATATAGTTGGAGATAAATGAGAGCCGTTGGATGAAGGGAATAAGAAGGACGCCGAATCCGACGGCTGTGGAACAGAGCATCGACTTTTTGACTCATCGGGAGAAACAGAAAATAATAAAAATATATAAAATTAAGAAAAAATATATTCTTTTTTAGAAACAAAAAAGGAAAAATAGTTTAATATTTATTCTGGGAGTCATTTTGTCTGATCATATGCGGCTAACCTGCTCGAGAAAAAATCAGTATCAATGTAAAATCAACTCTTTCTATTAATTATTTGACACCTCATTAAATAATTTATTAATTATTTATTTCGTAAATCCTATATAATTTTAAAATGTTACTATTGTAGCAACTAATAAATAGAACTAGTATGAAAAATTTTCCAAACTACATTTGAATAGGAGAGAATTAGTAAAAATGACTTTTTTTTTAGTCCAAGATGATGGCAGTCGAAATTTCGGCTAAGATTCATGAATTTCAAACAACCTTTTCTCAGCAAATTAAACAAAAAAAAATTGTTGAAATGTTTCGCTGCACCTAATTTTTTTTCTTTCACAAATATCTAAAGATACAATTTTTTACCTACCATGACTAACACCTTATTTATTTTCATATTTGTTATAGCTCATTAGTTTTTAGCCCTCAATCCATTTTAAAATATATGAAAACTGTTGAGGGTGATTATGGACAGGAGGGCACGCAGGTAAAAGATAGGACCATACAAGACTAAAAAGAGGCAAGCAGCTTGAGCTAAAAGCTCAAATAATAGGCTCGGCCCCGATCCAAGCCGAGCAGAGTCGAGCCTAGTCGAGCCGACCAAAATCTTCCTAAATGGGGGTTGTATGTGGGAAGGACCCAAGTGAGATTTGATCCTAGCTTGGTATTAGAAAACTCATATCCTAGGCCATAATAAAACCCTAGGTCCAATCCCTATAAATAGATGTTGCGATCATAAAGTGCAACGCATAGACAATGTATGCATGCGTACTTCGTCATTAATTGACTGATATTATGAATTTTTATGCGATGAACACAAGCTTTATCTGATTTAAATCCAAGTGTAAACTTAAATCAGTAACCTGGTGAGTCCAAGGTCGAACTCAGGGACTTTTGTGCTTTTGTGTTTTTAACCATGCGATGAATACTTATGCAATGAATGCTTTATACATGGGGGGGAAGAAATATGTTCCTAACCTAAAATATTAATTACAACACAAGAGAGTTTAGGTGACGAGCAAAGGGGGCTATGGAATTTGTCGATGAAGCAATTATCTAATCAAGAAGCATGCGACGACGTGTGAATATTAACTCTTAATAACAGGCTAGAATTTCTACAGCATGCGTCTGCACTTGCTTAGCGGTGACAATCATATACATGCAGTGGCGACCTCTCGGTTCACACTCTACATTTTCCTTATCTCTAAGGTATATGCGATGATTGTCTTAAATGACTCACCTTATCTCTAAGAAGTCAAGTTTCACTACTTAATGTTTTTATACTTTCTACACCCTCTCAGGCAAGAACTCAAGCTTAAACGTATCTCTCAATAGCTTAAGACATGGAATAATGATGCATTAACTAGTGAAGCCGCTAAACATGCAGAAATTCACACTTAAATTAGATTTTCCAGCATATCAAAAGAATAATACACAGATAAGTATGAAGATGAATGAAGCATATGGACTTATATTAATATTTGAATATGAAATCTCTCAAAATCAATTCGAAATACAAACATAACTAAGAAGAAGAACTATGATAAAAATGTCGAGCCGTTGAGTCAATCTCTTGATCTCGCTGGCGTAGGAATGGCTGCTTGTTGATAAATACTTCAGAGTTTAGGATGGCTCAAGCTTTTCTAAGAAGAATTCTGAAGATTGTATTCGAAATTCTGCAGAGAAAAGCTTGAGTTTTGACAATGGCGATGCTCGTCTCTCTCTTGGGGAAAATGATCTCTCGAGTCATCAACCCTTTTTTCAGTTTTTGAGCTGGCTATTTATAGGCGTCAATGTAACTTCTCTCCAATGATTTCCTGACGCATGCATTAAATTCCATGCCCTGCTGCGCCGCTTGCTTTGTTGCAAGTACATTGGCTCTGTCATGAATCTGTCTAATCAACTACCAACTAGTTCTGTGGATTTGACAGTCGCCGCTTGAGTGTGTCAGACCCTTTTTCGTTCATCGCAAGGTCCGCATTGGTCGCCTCTTTTAAAGCTATGCGTTCATGGCTGCAGCAGTGTGTCCAGTTTTTGTACTTTTATCTTTGAATTCCTGCGATGAAAACAAGAATTTTTCGTAAATTCTCTTTTATGGCATATGTAAGTGTCTGATCGCAAAGTATGCTCATTAGCTACGATTTATACCATATTTCTCATATTTCCTTGCAATTTTCTCTAATTATTCTAAAGAAACGAGTAAGATAACTTGTATTTCTACAAGTTATCAATAGATCATCATAACTCCATCAAATATAATTAAAAACTTCTGACTTCTTCCATATTCTGTAATTCTCTCATCGGAGTCATTTTTCTTTGTTTTGTAGGTTTTCTCTTACCTAAATTACAAATTCAAATATCACGTGATGGACAGGTACGTTTCTTATGTCCTAAATTTTGCATCAACAAAAACAAAATATAGAAACTAAAAGGATTTCAAATCATTACTAAATGGAAAAAAACTTCATTCACATTCCTATTTTGATTCTTTTTTCTCATTGAATGCACCCACAAACACACTAAGAAATGACTACATTTTTGGCTCGCTGTTCTAAATCCATAGTGTTGTCAACATTTTTTATTTGAATTCTTTGCAAAATAATTAGTTGATAAATGACTGATGTTGATGCCAAATTTAGGACAGGAAAAACACACTTGACCTTCACGTGGCAACAACGGTAAATAGGTAATTTAGGGAACGACCTGCAAAATAGAAGAGAATTTGAACACCGGTGTGGTGCTAGCCACACAGGCTCCAATGCCTAAGTTAATGCATGGTTCTTTATGAGATTAGAAGGAAATTGTAGTATTTGATTTCACTTACCTTTTCTCGGCTTATCACTTCCTATTTATAGGATCCTCTTGACCTAATCCCTCTTCAACTAGGGTTTCCACGTCTCCCTTCTCCTTTCGGGTCTTTCTTTCAACTAGGATTGTAGTCCGACTTGAACCCGGTCTGGCCGAGCTCCTTGCCACGGGTTTTGACATGGGCCGCTTTGTCCTTGGCCCTTTTTAACTCTCTCTTATCCCACTCTCTTGGGCTCATTCTGTGCTCTTCTTCTCATTCTTTTCGATTTTACCCTTGGTCCAAAATTACCCATAATATTAGTCCCCACTTCTAAGTTTGTCTTCGAAGTCCAACTGTTAGGTGCAAACTTAGGAGTAAAACTCTCCTCCTACTGCTCCTGTCTTTCATGCTACATAGCATACCAACTTTTGGTATAACTGTATCGAATTCGGCTTTTCCAAGATCTTCCTCAGATTGCTCGCCATGCCTGGAATTTCTACTTGAAATCTCTCTTCCGAGCTTTCAGCTAGACTCCTGGCTTACTTTCACTGCAATCAAGTGGTGTCTGGATTTTAATATTGGTATTGTGTCCCTTCTTGTCAGGATGAGCATGAGCACTTTTAATATTGATATCGTGCCCCTTCCTATCCGGTTGGGCATGAGCACTTTTAATTTTGGTACTGTGCCCCTTCCTATCAGGAAGGGCATGAGCGCTTTTAATATTAGTATTGTACCCCTTCCTGTCAAGATGGACATGAGTACTTTAAAATTGGCTATTCCTGTCAATACTAGGCCACCCCTAGTGACAAGTCTGATTGAGAGTATTGACTAGGTCACTTCCATACCTAACAAACTCCCCATTTTCATCCCTTCTGCTCTTAAGTGGAGTTAGCTTGCCTACCTTCCAACGGCGAGCTTTATCACTTTTTTTCGCATTGGTTTTGGCGTAATCCGTTCAATTAGCTTCCAATTCTCCTTCTCGTTTAATCACCTCTAATTTTTGCAGGGTCATTCAAGGATAGACTGGCTTAACTCGATCGTGATTTTCAAGAAGCTAGTCAGTCGACCCTAGGCTCGGTTCAGCCAAGATTTCCTTGTTTAATAAATTCTTGTCAGACCCCCTCTTTTTTCTTTACTCCTCTTCCCTATAAATGTTCTTTTGTCAAATCTTTTTTTTTCATGCTCTTGTTAGGTGGGCTTTGGGAGTGTTGGACGCAGTAAGAACGTTGAATCTTTGCGAGTGATGGGTCCTGGGCTGGAAGTAGAGACCACGAAAAAATTATGAACCTGAAACAAAGATCCACAACGAACTTCTAGGTTGGAAACAGATACCCACAAAGAACTTTTGGACTAGAAACAAAGACCCACAAAAAAGTTCTAGACTGGAAACAGAGATCTGAAACAGAACCCATGAACAGTCGATTTGGAAACAGAATAGAGACTACGGAACAAAGATTGAAACTAAACCAAACCAAACCAAATTGACTGAACAAAACCAAACAACAATAAAAAATAAAAAAAAGAATCAAGCTGATTTTTTTTTAAAAAAAATAGAATCGAACTAAAACCCATGATGCAAAACACTTTTTTTTTGCACTGCCAAATAGAAATGGATCTAGGTGGACGACTTAGGTGGGCTAAGCAAAGCAGCTGTGCGGTTGGGCTGATCAGGACGTGACGACGCAAAACGGATCTGGGGGTGGAGCGGATTGGTGCGATGGTCTGGGCTGTTTGTTGGAGCTTGACGGACGGAGGCAGCTTGACGGGACAGAGGCGGTGGCGTGGGTGTTGTGCACGAACGGATTTGAGCAGCGGATCTGAACAGCTTACAAATCCGAGTGGATGGACGGATCTGGTATGAACGGATTTGGTATGGTCGACGGCGGATCTGGTCTGTCTCCGCCGACACCGAGCGTCGATGGAGATAGAGATAGCAGCGGCAGCAAACCCTAGAAACCTTACTTTGATACCATGTTGTGATTTATGAATAATTAGTGTATATTCAATATTTAGAATAATCATAATACAATGAATAAATAGACTCCAAGAAACTAATAAAGAAAAATACATAAAAGAACAAAAATACTACAAAGGAAACTAATAATTGGGAATAAATCTAATTTGCTTTAACATATAATATCATTTTCTTTAACATCAAATCTTTTTTTCTCTCATTAATAATAAATTCTTTATAAAATACTTTTAAAGTTTTTTTATACAAAAAAAAAAAAAAATCAACTTAACAATCACAATTTCTCCAAATTTTGGATGACATTATCTATTTTTAATCACTTGAATTGATTTGGAATATTTTATAAAGAATTTTGGTCAATTAGACTTTGAATGACATATTCTTTCGATTCGATATCTTAGAAACAACTCAATTCTAATATTATCAATTGTATAAGGCTACATAAAATTTAGATTAAGTTGAACAAATCGAGTAAGTTTTGTTATGTTGGTCTATTTAAATTGAGCAAACCCATGATAGTTATACGTCTAGTTGTCATTACTAGAAATTGATTATTTAGTGACAAACTTTTAGCCGCACGTGTAATTTTTGTTACTAAAAGTCAATTTATAGCAACGTTTTAAAATTCTGTCACAAAAAGATCACTATTAGCAATGAATCTTAAATCAACGTTGCTAAAAGAATTAACAACTTATCCACCAGCACCACTAAAAATTAAATACTTTTAGCAACATCTTAAAGTGTTACTAAATATAGAATATTTTTTTAAAAAGGGGAAATTTTAGCTACTTTTGGTTTCCCTCCTTCTCCCCCCCCCCCACCTCCCCTAAATTTATTTTACAACTTTAAATTTTTTTCCTACTAAAAAATAAATAATTTTAATCACCCCAAAACCCTTCTTCTCTCATCTCTCCATATTCCAACTTTCCCCACACCCACAAAAATCTCGGGTATTTTACATTTTTGACCACCCAAGTTTTTTTTTTTTTTTTTTTTTTTTTTTTTTTTATATATAAATGACCCCCTCAACATAAATCTTCAATTTTAAACCCTTTCCACTTTTTATCAAAAGTGAAATTATCATTTTACCCAAACATTATGAAATTACCATTTTATCCACAGCAGTGAAATTACCATTTTACACACAGCAGTGAAATTACTATTTTACCCTCAACATTTCAAATAATCCCACCCTTTCTTCTTCCACATCTCTACTCTCAAACTTTCCCACCTCTTCGCCTTCTCCTTCTTACATTTTCCCCAAACTCAGAAATTAATCTCCAAACTCAGAAATTAATCTCACTCACGATTTCTTCTGTTCGTTTGTTGTTACCGATTTTTCAAGCTATTTCTTCAAGGTTTCATTTACAACAAGGTACATTTCGATCCTTCTCATTTTTCGCGGGTTTTTTTGTTTGATGATTTTTTGTTGCATGTTTAAAAATCATGGATTCTTCTACTGTTTAAATGAGGTTTGCATGTTTAAAATCCATGTTTATATTCACTATGTTGATTTTTTTCACTGTTTTAAGCTAGGATTTTTTTTTCATCGAGATTTTGACTGAAAAATCTTACATTTTGAGTACTTTCTGCATTTAAAATACATTTTCGGTGTTGTCTGAATATTTTGGGTGTATTTAGTTTGATTTTTAACCAAAAAAACGAAACATTTTGATTATGTGTTTCCATGATGCCCGGTCGAGCTTCATACGAAGCTCACGGGCCAAGACCGGGTGCGTACTTGGAGAAGAAGATGGGTTTTTGCTCGGTTGGGCCTTCACCAGGTGAAGACTGGGCTAAGGCATATAGGTTTGAAGCCCGGGCGGGTCTTCACCGGGTGACGTTCGGGTAATGGGTTAGGGAAGATGTTAGGGTTTAAGCCCGATCGGGCCTTCACTGAGGTTTGACCGGGCTTAGTGGGAAACAGAGCTACTGACTTTTCCCCCGGTCTAGGTCCTGGTAGGCCTTTGACCGAGGTGAAGTAGATAGGGATATGGGTTAGACTTTTGGCCCAGTCCAGGCTTTGGCTGGGCTTGGACCGGGAGTGAGACGTTTGTTATCTACTGGTTATTGGCCCGGTCCAGGCCCTAGCAGGGCTTGGACCGGGAGTCAGACGTTTGCTATCTACTGGTTTTTGGCCTGATCCAGGCCCTGGCCAGGCTTGGATCGGGGGGCTGGGGTAATGGGGCTACTGGTTTTTTGCTCGGTCTAGGCCTGGCCGGGTATGGACCGAGAGGGCAGGGGTAATGGGGCTATTGGTTTTTGGCCCGGTGCTGGCTCTGGTCGGGTCTAGACCAGGGCGAGACTGTTATGTGCTTCTGGTTTTTGGCCCGATGATGGCTCTGGCCGGGCTTGGACCGGGTTTTACATTTTTTTTTACTTTAATTTTTCCTATTGTTTGACTATATATATATTATGCAGGCTTGATGGATTTGGTAGTAAAAATAAGCTCTGATAATCATTTTCCTGCTGCCCTTACTTGTTGTGACAATTTAGGAAAAGCTCAAATGAGCATTAAGAAAAAGTTGACCCCAACCCAGTTAGATATGTTTAGGCAAACTTGTTTTGGGGCTTTATTAGATTCAAATATAATGTTTAATGGCCCTCTTATTCATTATATTTTGTTGCGGGAGGTGAGGGAGAGTAGGAGGGATGTCATTAGCTTTAACTTATTGGACACACGGGTGTCATTTGGTCGTAGGGAGTTTGATTTGGTGACTGGATTAAAACACCAAATCGTATGGAGGGATAGGGATACTTCACCATGTTCGACTTAGGGATAAATACCTTAACATGGTGGAGGGGTTAAAGGGGTACGAGTTAGATGTCAAGTATCCATCGCTCGTGTTCGAGAATGATGACGATGCTGTTAATATGTCCCTCTTTTATTTCATCGAGTTTGGATTGATGGGGAGGGAGAGGAAGGCTAGTATGAATTATGAGTTCCTAGGGTACATAGATGATTGGGAGATGTTCTGCAACTTAGATTGAGGTAGATATATCTTCGACATGACAATGAAGATGTTGAAGAGAGGGTTGCAGGACAAGGTTGATAAGTGGAAGGAGAGTACGGACGGGAAGCAGCAGACGTATAGTCTGTATGGACTCCCCCATGCTTTTCAGGTTAGTTTCTATAACTAGTTTCAGTGTTTTATATTTTTTTTGTATTATTATTTGGCTAACAATATATATTTTATGCAGGTATGGGTGTACGAGACTGTTTCGTCATTGACTGGACGGGTTGCGAATAGATTGAACGAAAATGCTATTCCACGCATTCATCGTTGGTCCTGCTCTCACTCTCCCTCTTACGCTTTTATTAGGGATGAGGTGTTTGGTGCTGAAGGGGTACGTTATTTTTTTAGGGTTTACTAATGAATATAGGTTTATGTAACTTACAATCTTATCTTTCATTGTAGGCATTTATCACCCCAGATCTGGTGGCAACCGACGAGGAGATCGCGTTCCTCGAACGTGTTGTGTTGCCACCTGAAGCCCCACCACTACCACCTGCACTAGATGCCCCTCCTATGACTCATGATGCTGAGAACGCTGGGCCTTCCATGACTCATAATGCTCATGAAGAGGAGGATGGACAAAGGAGGAAGAGGAAAAAGAAGAAAAATAAAACCCTAAAGACATTATTGAAGCTCATGAAATCTATTAATGAGCGAGTGGCGGACCTGGAGAAGGACGTCAAATCAATAAAGAAATCCATTCGTCGACTGTCTAAGGTTAGATAAAACTAGTATTAAATTTAATTGTTTATTTTTTTATTATAAACGAGTACTAAGACTTTTTATGTAGGGTAAATCTGTGGACCAGAGTAGTGCTTGTGATCCGATAGAGGGGACGAGTCTAGTTGACGCAAATCTTGAATTGCCATTTGATCATCATGATGGTGATGGTCGCCATGACGTCGACCCCATGACAGTTGTAGCTGACAAAGCCTCCAGTATTCACGAGCGGAAGGACGAGGTATGAGCGGGGCAACGATAGGAACTGCCATTCTGTTTAGGGTTTCTTGTACAGATGTTGTCTTTTTTTTTAGTATTTAATTTGTTATGTAATTTTCCAACATTTACTTAATAAAATTGTCTTTATTTTTATAATTTTCCAACATAATTCTCAATTATTACTTAATTGTCTTTATTTTTATACAAATAATTGTTGAACAAAAGTCTACAAATTCATATCAACCTTTAGATTGGTTTGGATGTATTGACCCTCCCCCTCCCTCATGTATTATTGAGGTTTAAGGTTTAGGGTTTAGGGTTTGGGGTTTCTTGGATAGGGTTGTGCTGTTAGGGTTTGTTGCTATTGACTATTATATTGGTTTGGATGTATTGACCCCCCCTCCCCCTTCACTCATGTACTGTTGAGGTTCTGGCTTAGGGTTTCTTGGATAGGGTTATGCTGTTAGGGTTTGTTGCTATCGACTATTATATTGGTTTGGATGTATTGACCCCTCCTCCTTCACTCATGTACTGTTGAGGTTCTGGCTTAGGGTTGTGTTGTTAGGGTTTGTTGCTATCAACTATTATATTGGTTTGGATGTATTAACCCCCCCCTCTCCCCTTCACTCATGTACTATTGAGGTTCTGGCTTAGGGTTTCTTGGATAGGGTTATGTTGTTAGGGTTTGTTTCCATCGACTATTATATTGGTTTGGATATATTGACCCCCCTTCACTCATGTACTGTTGAGGTTCTGGCTTAGGGTTTCTTGGATAGGGTTGTGCTGTTATGGTTTGTTGCTATTGACTATTATATTGGTTTGGATGTATTGAGCCCCCCTTCACTCATGTACTGTTGAGGTTCTGGCTTAAGGTTTCTTGGATTGGGTTATGCTGTTAGGGTTTGTTGCTATCGACTATTATATTGGTTTGGATGTATTGACCCTCCCCCCCCCCCCTTCACTCATGTACTGTTGAGGTTCTGGCTTAGGGTTTCTTGGATAGGGTTGTGCTGTTAGGGTTTATTGCTATCAACTATTATATTGGTTAGAGTTTCTGACATTCATTTTGTTGTGTAGGTTATCAATATAAGTTCTCGGGATACTAGCCGTGTTTTTCAAATTTTAAGGGTCGTAGGAGAAATTTTTTTTGGAAATTAACGACACCATGGAAAGACACAAGGAATGATGGTAAGAGACAAAATATCAAGCTTTACAATCCCATAATGGACATACCAGAAGATCTCGAGTCGAAGTTCAGTAAATGGATGGTTAGTGCGAATCTGACTACTGTCGTACGACGGAATAACTATGCTTATCTGGATAAAACCTGGTTTGATAGTTTATTGACCCCATATAAATGGTTGGGGGATGAGGTACATATTTTTTTTCTAAAACAAGTTTATATTATTATTTCTTTATATGACACTCTACTATATTATTACAGGTAATAGACGCTATTTTTATGTTTATAAAAAAGAAAATGCAAATTTGTCCAGACCTGTGTCGTCTGAAATTTGTCGTAGCTGACATTCTAGTCACGATACGCTCTCTTCTTTTGGGATTCCTATTATATTCATGTATTGTATATTTATTCACGCGATGTTTATTACTTAATCAGAATTTTCTAAGACACGTTGATCGTCCTGTCGATTGGAGTGAGGAGACTAGCGTACTGAAGTATGTCAAAGGTCAACACACTGATCACGATGTACATTGGAGAGACGTTGACCCCGTGTACATGCCTTGGAACCTTTCTGGGATTCATTGGGTGCTTCTCTGTGTAGTATTCGAGACGAAGGGGCTGATCGTTTATGATTCGATGGTTATTCTCCATTCTAATGCAGATTTGGAACGTGAGTTTAGAACGGTATGTAAAAACTTCGTGGGGCTACTCGTTGCGGGTGGTGTTACGGAGTCTAGTGATATATGGACATTACGTCGAGATGTATCCATTCCACAACAAGTGGAAGGAGGTGATTGTGGTATATTTGCATGTAAATTTTTTGAATATGATGTAACTGGTTCCAGTATGGATACCATAATACAGGGTAGGATGAATTATTTTCGTAGACAATACGCTATCCAAATTAGGGCAATACCACCATATTCTAGTAAATTTATCAATGATAAATATTTTCATGCAATTATACATACATACGTACTAATGATATATATTTTAGTAAATTTATCAATGATATATAGTCTCAGTAGAATAAATATAATTGAAGGTATCATTACACTTATAATACGGAAAAAGATTATACATACATACTAATACATCAATAAGTCATTCGGCCGTATTAAAGCTCCCATTGCAAGTCGCTTTGTTTTGTCCCCGTTGCCCACATCTAGAGCATTTGTGTATCTGACGAACTTCTCCTGCAGAATGAAATCTTGTCGTTCGAGGGCGACCTACTCTTGCAACTCTTTTTGGAGGTAATATTTCGGTATCAACAAAGTCTGTTGAATGCTTCCACTTCGAAATGTGACCAAGTAGACGAATAGGTTCAGCGTAAGCAGCCAGTACGGATTCTGTATAGTATGCCCTAAAACAGAGAGATATGAGATCAATATTCTGAAATCTGCATGCAACAATCACGTGTGAACAAGGGAGTTGATAATAATCAAATTTGCGACAAGTGCAAGTTTTTGCGTGAATATTGATCCGGCCTCCCAACCCCCCATCAACGACCTCGAACTCATATTGGACGATTGACTTAACTTGATATCTACTTGCTAGGTCATCCTCCTTCTTATGTATGTCCATTGTGTAGCTTGATAGTCTAGATTGACATGACAACGTCTCAGTTCGACGTGTATAATACAAGTTTTGTAACCAACCTCGAATGTGGTCTAAGAACTGCGTGATAGGTAATTGTCATGCATCTTTTAGAACTACATTTATGGATTCTACAAGATTCATTGTCATCTGATTGTACCTTCTATTGCATTGGTACATTCGTGTCCATCGCTCGAGGCTGATGTTTTCTAAATACTTTTGCGGACCTGGATAACCTACAAGTTAACCAAAAAATGCAAAAACATGTAAATCCATGCAAAACCATGCAAATCCATGCAAATAAACCCTAAACATACAAAAATCCATGCAAAACCATGCAAATAAACCCTAAACATGTAAAAACATATAAATTCATGCAAAACCATGCAAATAAACCCTAAACATGCTAAAACCCTAAACATGCAAAAATCCATGCAAAATCCATGCAAATCCATGCAAATAAACCCTAAACATGTAAAAACATATGAATCCATGCAAATAAACCCTAAACATGCTAAAAGCCTAAACATGCAAAAATCCATGCAAAACTCATGCAAATCCATGCAAATAAACCCTAAACATTCAAAAATCCATGCAAAACCATGCAAATAAACCCTAAACTTGCTAAAACCCTAAACATGCAAGAATCCATGCAAAACCCATGCAAATAAACCCTAAACATGCTAAAACCCAAAACATGCAAAAATCCATGCAAATAAACCATCATATTCATGCAAAACCACCCTAACCATGAAACTTTAGGCAATACCTACAAGTTGACTCCAGTGGTAATTGAAAGCTGACTCAGAAAATGACCTAGCTGCTTTATCGAAAATCTACAATACATCCTTATTCTTGAACTTCTTTAACAAGTTTTCACCCAAGTGATGGATACAGAAACAGTGAAATGCTTCTGGGTATGCCGTTGCAACTGATTTTTTAATGTTAGGGTGTCTATCTGACACGATAACCAAATCTCGAACTACCCCAAATGTAGTTCTTATTTGTTGAAAAAACCACAACCAAGATTCATCAGTCTCACCACCGGATATACCAAAAGCAACTGGGTATATTTTATTGTTTCCATCAACCTCTGTCGCAAGTAGTAGTTTACCACTATACTTTCCCCTTAGATGTGTTCCATCAACAATTAAAAACAGGGCGAATGCAATTTAAAAATCCCCTAATGGAAGCACCCAAAGTCATGAATATATGCTTGAAGTACTTATCTGCAGTCAATTCATATGCAAGGCAGAACCAGGATTTTCAATTTGTAGGGTTTCACCAAACTTGGGTAACATTTTGTAAGATTCCTCCGGTGACCCCCTAACTAATACTAATGCTTCTTCTCTTGTCCTCCATGCCTTATCGTAACTTAGACTAACTCCAAACTCCTGTTTTATGTCTTTCACAATATCTTTGGGTCTATATAAACGACTAATATCTTCAAACTTGGATTTTACTAAATGTCCTACGACCCAACTAGATGCTTGTTGATGATTCGTAGTCAATATTTCATTCTTACATGTGTGTACATTATCATATTTGGAAATCTTAAATATTTCACAACTTTTCATTCTAACGGCTCTTAGTCTCCATTCACACTCTTCTACAATGCATCTAACTTTGTATAATTGCATATTTGACTTCTTAACCATAAACTGAAAGGTACCTCTAATTGCTAACATAGATAGTCGAAGTTTCAAATCTTTCTTAGATAAGAATATGTCACCAACTTCTACATTCTCAGAAGAGTAACACTGACCTGGCATGACTGCTGTGCTACTAGATCGGGGGGACAAGTTATGAGAACATATTGCATCTTGAGTAGGTTCTTCTTCAGCATATTCAGTGAGTTCTGCCTCAACCTCGTCTCCACCATCACTTGGCTCCTTCCAATCCCAATCACTGAGATATTGATTTTGGTCTACATCATCCCCCAACAAAGTAATTGGCGGGTTTGGATCAAAATATGTGGGCGACACGAGATTATCCTGTTCGGTCTTGCAAGAGACTAGCCTAAACGTTGATGGAATTTCTTCAGTGTGTCTAATCAATGAATTATGCAGAGGTAATCCTGCGTTACTTGAAAATCTTGGAACTATTGATACATAGATAGGTATTACTGAGACCTTTTCCCATGCAAGAATGTGTGAAGATCTTCGTCATTATGAATGACAAATGCAGGAGCTTTGGGCTTCAATTGGAGTATACATCGGATCACAAGATTGTATTGAACTAGATTTATACCGCTTATCCTGTAAACCTCAGCCAAGAATTCACTATATGTCGTTCCAATCTCTACGTCAAATCCCTTCACTCTCCTCCATCGTAATCCTTTTCCTTTTCATACCAAACACCACCAAAACAAACCCAAATGCAAGGCATATTTACCCACACTGTTAGAACAAAAAATTAGTTAATGTTGTTATAGTATACTATTGTAACAACAAATAGAATGACAAACACATGGAATAAATAATGGAAAAAGAAAATTAAAAAAAATAATAATACTTAAAACTAATCTGCTATTCCACCCGGCCGGGCTCTTACCGAGACAGACTCCTGGGTGGGCTCGGCCCGATTTCCACCTAGCCTGGAGTAAAACCCATGTCCGCTCGGCCGGGCGACCTCGGGCCAATTCCTAGATCAGTCCCAGTCAGGGGTCCGCTCGGTCGGGCGTCCCCCAGGGTCAAACCCTATGCCCCGCCCGGGGTTAAACCTTTGGAGACCCGGCCGGGCTACATCAGGCCACTTCCCAGTTGGCTACTCGGTTTGCCTGGCCCATCCTCGGGGGTGGGCCCGGTGAAGCCCAGCCGGGTCTAAAAAAAATCCTCTATTCTCTCATCCATTCTCCGTATTTTTTAAAACTATGTAAATGTTAGATTAATATAGATAATAATTGTGGGTCAATTAACATGCATGTATCTCACCAAAAAAGTCACGCGAGGAACATCGAAATCAAAACTAGTCAACCGTGAGTGAGGATTTGAAGTAGTAACTTGTTAAACGATTCTAACATTAAAAGAGGATTATCAATAAATAACATGTTAAATGAATTAAATACATACCTTCACGAATCTAAACTTTGAGTAGTCTTGTGAAGAATTAGGTGAGTTGTGAGAAGTAGATGAGTTGTGAGAAGTAGATGAGTTGTGAGAATAAGGTGATTTGAGAAAATTATGTGATTTGAGAGAATTAGATGAGTTGTGGATGTGTATGTTTTGATTTTTGTTAAAATAATTAATAAGTGTTTGATGGTAGGTAAAAAGGTTGTTTGACTTAAATGTTGGTTGGTTAGGTGTAATAAGTAGGAAAGGGTATAAAAGGGTATAATTTGAAAAACTATTTTACATGTTAAATTAAAAATAAAATACTTTGGTTTGTAGATAATTAAGTAAAATTATATTAAAAATATATATAAATTAAAGGGGAGGATAAATTATATTAAAAATTAAATAAAAAAGACAAA
Organism: Lagenaria siceraria; assembly: GCA_002890555.2. Lineage (NCBI taxonomy): Eukaryota > Viridiplantae > Streptophyta > Magnoliopsida > Cucurbitales > Cucurbitaceae > Lagenaria > Lagenaria siceraria. Next base: position 4,559,091 of record CM016490.1, read on the forward strand.
ACTCAGTGAGAACCTGGTCTAGGGGTGCACTAGGTGAAAGCTCGGCCGGGTAAACTACATACATGGCCAAATTATATTCACACATTCGATTACCTGGTCGAGGCTCGGTCCTATGATATGAAGCCCGACCGGGCCTCCACAAATATTACCTAGTGTATTTATTTTTTTGGGAATTATTATAACATCTCTCACCAAACTAGATTAATCGGAAAACAAAAAAAATTAAAAAAGTAATTTCTTGTAAAAAAAAATTATTGTGCTAAAACATGATATCTTTAATAAAATTGAGGAAAAAATGTTGAATGAAGGAAATACATACCTTTTGGAGTTGTGTGAAGAGAGATATGAGTGGTAGAGAGTTGTGAGAATTTTGAGAGGGGAGGAGAGTATAATTTTGAGAGGAGAGTTGTGTGAAGAGAGATGGTTGTGTGTGGTGGTTGTGTGTAGTTAAAAGGGGTTGTTGGATGTAATAAGTTTGGATAGAGTAGAAAAATTAATTTTGTGGGCAAACTAATTTATTTGTTAGGACAACAATTAATTTTGTGGGTAAATTAATTAATTTATTAAGAAACCAATTAATTTTGTGGGTAAATTAATTAATTAATTAAGAAATCAATTAATTTTGTGGGTAAAATAATTAATTAAATTAAGAAAATAATTACTTTTGGTGGGTTAAATAATTAATTTATTAAAAAACAATTAATTTTGTGGGTAAACTAATTAATTGGGTTGTTAATTACCTATAATAAAGTTATTAAGTAGTGGGAGTGCAAAAAGGTAATTTTATATATAAAGTTTTATCATGCTTACATCATCTTCATCATCAAGGGGTCCAAAAAAACTTATTATTAAAAAAGAGGCTATTTTTCTAAAAATAATGTATGAAGATGCTATTTTTGTCAATTTCTCAAAAATCTCACCCACGAAAATCTCACCCACAAAGCTACACTCACGAAGGCGATGACGACGAACCTCGGCTGCGACGGCAGATGCAGCTGCGACCGACCTCAGCTGGGACGAATGGTGGCTGCGACGAACACTGGTTGCGACGAACACTAGTTGCGACGAACGCCGGCTACAACGAACTAGAATCTGCTACGAACTTCAACGAACGCCAGCTGCAACCTCCTTCCACGTGAACGGAACGCCGGCAAACAGACTAGCTGACTATTGTGTGAAAACCCACTCATTTTCAGGTATTTTTGTGTGAAATTTCCATGAATTAGTACCCATTTAACCCCGATTTCTAAACTCATGCAATTTTTCGACGATTTCCATCTTTGACAAACAGCAAGCCGCTTATTTTTAAGGAACCCACTCATTTCCAAAGTGATTTTTTTTGGTGAAATTTTCATTAATTAACATAAATTTTGTTAGTATTTATAGCCAATCAATTTTTATCTATTTTGGAGAAACTTAAAGTTAATTGATTTCTAAACAAGAACTTAACAAGTGAACTTTTGAATTCAAGAACATACTAGTTTACTTTTTTTAGATTAATTCCCTTTAGTTCCTTTATTTCTTGATAAATGTTTCTTGTATATAGAAGAAAGATGATAAAAAATTGAGAACCTTTATACAAAATCCATAAAATTGGAGTTAAGTTTAAGAATTTAGAAATAGTTTTCAATCATTCCTTATAGGTACTTCATGGAAAATAGAAAAATTGGTAAAGTTAGTTTTTCACTTGTTGTACCCCATTTGGCTCCTTTGTAAAATTGGTACTCCTTATAATAATAAGCTTGGTAAATTTTTTTATAAGTGATTATTATTTTTCATTGTGTTTGGGTAAGTTTGATCTACTTGCTTTTGCTAAAACTTTGTTCTTATTATTTTCTTAAAGGATTCACTTGATTTCTATCTTGGTTCATATATGTCCTAATAATATTTAGTTTAACTTGTTTGTCTTTGTTTTGTTTGGTTGTCTTGTTATTATTTTACTCAAAATGAATCCATATCCATATCCACATTAAAATTTGGTTTAGAGAAGAGATTAAGGTTATAAAGTTATAATGACTTAAATAACGATGATAAAGCTCAATTGAACTTTGTCTCATTCGATTATTTGTACATTTATGGTAGCTAACTCACACTCTTATAGGGTGATTTTAATGGTTTGAGCAAGTGGTTTTAGCTTTGACTAGAAAAATTACTATATATCCCAACTTATCAATTTAAAATGGAATGTTATTAGTAATTTAACGTGGTATTGGAACATCTAGTGCAACATCTTTAAAGTATTTCCACTTGATTTGACATTTTGGTACTAATAAGATTCTCCTAACTTTAATACTAATTTGATCGCCTATTCAATAATTTACATAAGACTTATATTCTAACACTTTGGTTTCTAACTTAGGTACTTTAAGTTGTACTTGTTATGGATCGAAGTTGGATAAATTGCTTCATCACAAGAAGGGGGTGGATCTCTTCTAGATAAGGAAACATGTGAATGAGTGTTCGTTAAGCGGCCAGGGCATGTCAAAAGACTTGGTTGGGGACCAAGACCAAAAAATGCTAGAAATGAAGTAAGTTAGCAAAGTGTAAAAGAAACAAAAGCAGGGATTGCACATTTGTAAAGTATTGTTGCATCCCAACAAGCTACAATTTAAGAAATTTTAAGAAGAATGGCAAGTCAAGAAGTTACATCTAACATGGAAAGGAGTTCAAAACAATCTAAATACAATCAACAGGTAATTTTTACAACTCAAATAAGTGTTCTGCTTAAAACTACTTTGATATAAAGTGTTGGATTATATTAGTAAATGCAAACTTAGTATAAGTGGATTGCTATGACTATCCTGCAGTTATGGTAGTCATAGATTAGTTTTGCTTGGTTTGAGTTGACTTGATGTTTTTTGTTCAAGACTTTTGTATTGTTTTGTTTGAGGTCATTAATATGTTGATGAGTTTTGTTGAACTCCAAATTATTTTTAGCATGGTTTTGGTGTTTGTCATAGAATATGGTTGTGCTTTTGATCCCCGTCCCCGTCCCCCCCGCCCCCCACTCCTTCTCATTGTATTTAGGATACTTGCTTGATGGTCTCTTTAGTATGAAATAAAGAGGTCGTTGCTCAAGGTTTTGCTTGGTTTGAGTTGACTTGATGTTTTTTGTTCAAGACTTTTGTGTTGTTTTGTTTGAGGTCATTAATATGTTGATGAGTTTCCTTGAACTCCAAATTATGTTTAGCATGGTTTTGGTATTTGTCATAGAATATGGTTGTGCTCTTGATCCCCGTCCCCCCCGGCCCCCCACTCCTCCTCATTGTATTTAGGATACTTGCTGATTGTTCATTTAGTATGAAATAAAGAGGTCGTTGCTCAAGGTTTTGCTTGGTTTGAGTTGACTTAATATTTTTTGTTCAAGACTTTTGTGTTGTTTTGTTTGAGGTCATTAATATGTTGATGAGTTTCCTTGAACTCCAAATTATGTTTAACATGGTTTGGTGTTTGTCATAGAATATGGTTGTTTGTTATAGAACATGAGTTTTGTTCAATTCTTTATCTTCATGTGCTTACATATTTCACTTCTATTTGTCAGATATGATGGCTCGATGATCAAATACAAAATTTTAAAGTTGAATTTGGATGGAAATGGAAAGAGTTTGAGTAGGTGTTTATACTTTTGTTTCAAAATGAAGTTTCATGTTTAAAATATCTTTTATAGGAATATTTGGTCAGCAAACTAGTGATAACTAGTGTTGGTACTAATTTTGTTCATCATTTACTCGATGTAATTAGTTGATAATTATAACTTAGGTTGATATTACTCAAACTCAATTATTATAAAATTATTAAAGTTTTTTATATAACTTGTCATGTTTGTGGCCAAATTGATATTATTTCATTTTGTTTCAATGATAGTGTTGGAAATGTGTATCTTCACTTGTAATTTTTGGTTTAAATATAAATTGATTAGTTGACTTTTAATTTGTTGAAAAGATTATAATATATAAAACAATTTTATAACAGGTTTATATATTAAATTGAATATTATTTTTTAATTAATAAAATACTTTTACCGACGTTTTCTATAACGTCAGTAAATTTGAGTTTTGCTAATATATGAATTTATAGTGGCACAATGTATGAATTTCACCGATGCTTAAATATGTTGCAAAGATACTTGTAATAACAACAAATTCAACTTTCAGAGACGCATTTTTCAACGTCGCTATATATTAGAAATAGTGACAAATAACGTGTTGCTAAAAGTACATATTTAGTAACGTGTATGTGTCTGTAAAAGTAAACTTTTAACGACGTGAAATAAATATATCACTAAAACATTTAGCGACACCGCATTGTTAATACTTTTAGTGGCGCATTTTGACATTTAGCAACACTTTTTATACGCCACTGAAAGTGGTTTTTCTTGTAGTGTATTTAGTTTTTCCAAAAATAAATCTTCTTTAAAAAAAATTATTTCACATTCACGCTTTATTTAAATTAAATATTGCATGTGATAATAAGGATACATTGTTATCATAAACATTAGATTATTACATGAAAAATAATTAATAAACTTATTTATATAAATTAAAATTACAACATCCAATAACTAAAATATTTGAAACCTTCTTACGAGTTAGATAGTTAACATTTTCATAATTATAATTAAAAAAATTAGTTACATCAAAATTATATTTGCATCAAATGTTACCAATTAAATGATATAAGTATAATCACATGATAATAATTGAAGAATTTTTAAAATAGAAAAATAAGAAAAACTATTTACACAAAATAACAAAATTTTTAGATAGTCATGATAAATGCTGATAGAAGTTTATTAAAGTCTATCAGTAATAGAAATGATAGAAGTCGATCACTGATAGATGCTGATAGAAATCTATTAATGTCTATGAGTGTTTTTTTTTTACTATTTTCGGTAAATAGTTTGACATTTTTTCTAGCTGTGAAAATTTTCCATAATAATTAATAAATTTTACAAACCATTATTCAAATTATTAAAAAGTTCACATATTCGAAAATAGAAAGGAAAAGAACATCGTGTATGGCATGTGGTAAAAGTAGGATAAAAAAAATTACCACATTGGTTGGTCCACATCAACCAAAAAGGAGCAAAACGATGAATCTGTGATTTTTTTTTTCTTTTTTTTTTTTTTGGGAAAAGGAATATGGGATTTCATTGGTTCTAAATTATATCGGATTTGATGGAGGAAACTTCAAAAGGCAAAAAAGCTCCTTAGTCTAATTTGAAAAGGGTAGTGGAAAGGTATGTGAAAGTTGAAATTATTCCTTAGTATATTATTCTAAGAATAAAGAGGAGGTATTAAAAATTAATTTTATATAAGAATAAATGTTAGGTATCAAAGCAAGTATAATTAGCATAATGAGTGTATCTAATATTTAATTCCCTCCTTTTTGTGGCAACTTAAGATCGAATCTCTGTGGCAATTGGGTGTTTTCTAAGCTTGGCAGAAGCCTACAATCGAATTCAATTCTTCTAGGTTGGTTGCTTATCCAATTATTTCAAAAAAAAAAAAAAAAAAAAAAAAAAAAAAAAAAAAAAAAAAGACAACCTTAGTAAGTAAACTATAAATGAACTGAAAATATTTTAAATGGTTTAGCTCCCTATTTTGTGTTTTTTTATAACGAATTGTAGAAGAGCAATTTTCAAGCTTGAGATTTAGAGATGTACACTGGGATGGGGCAGGGATGGAGAAGACCACCCCTATTTCAATCTCTATTTCCGAAAATTCTCTGTAGGAATCGAATTCCCGGCGGGAAAAAATTTCTCGTTAGTTGTTTTTCTTAATTTATTTATTTTTTAACAAGTTTTTTAAATTTATTCTCAAATGATATAAAATTTTTAAAAATTTATATATTAAATATGTCATTTCGATACATTTCTATTTAAATAAAATACTATAAAATTTTCTTACAAAAATAACAATATATTATGTGCAAAGATATTTTTAAAATGTTTTATGTCCTTGTTTCGAAAAATTTAAATATTAATCGCTAGCTTCAACTTAAACATTATAATATACATGTCTTAAAATAAGAAACATTCAACATTTCTATTTTAGAATTGCATTAAAGTATGAAAAAAATTATCATGAGAATTAGGAAAAGGCTAATTGGTAAAAACTATAATTTTTTAAAAGTATATATATATATATATATATATATATATAGCAGGGCGGGAGTCGAGGCGTGGCTGGTTCTCCGTCCCCGTTTGGCCAACAGGGAGAAAATTTTTCTCTCTCTCTCCCCCATTCTTCGTGTAATCGGAGATTTTCCACTTTGAGCGGGGCGGGTCCCACGAGACCCCGGGCTTGTGGGAAAAATGGACATGTCTAGTGAGATTCCAATTGGTTTGTTAGAATTTTTGAGTTTATTGGATGAAAAAAAGAAAAATGATTTGCAAACACGGTGGACTGTGAAAAGAAATGGAGTGAAACCAAGTCATAGATCACATGTAATGGTAATTATTGAGAAAATATCTAGTACTACATTAGTATAGAATAAATTTCATTCTACCTTCATTTGTTACTTGCTACAAAAATAACATATAAGAATTATGTGGAGTTTACAAAATAAATGAATAATAAACTAATAAATCATTTAATGATGTGTCAAATAAACTAATAAATTATTTAATAACGTATCAAATAATAAATGAGTAGTAAGTAATACGGAGTACTAGAAATTTTTCAAAATTAGAGAATTTCTATGAAGATTAAAGCAAATGCAAGAGTATATTGTTTTTGTTATTAAATGCCCTTTTGACAACAATAGTAGAGAAGTAGGGGCCAAGGCACGTGCCTCCTCAAATTATCAGGTTTTGTATTTTTTAATATAAATTATAAGTAATGTTTAATAATATATATTTTAAATTTATTTTAAATACTAAATCGTAGGCGTGGATCGCTGGTCGTCTCCTGACTTGCGCTTACCTGCATGTGACCTGAGTTTGAGACTCCCTTACGTTTGGAGTTTTAATTTTCTGTGTTTTTATTTATTTATTTATTTATTTTATATTGTAGGTTTTATATTTGTATTAAAATATCCTAAGTTTGAAACTCTCAACGCGTTTTTTTTTTTTTTTTTTTTTGTGTGTTGTTATTTATTTTTTTTATTTTTGATTTTCTAGTATATATGTTTTGTATCTAAAATGTTTTAGATAATCTAAATGAAAGAAAAAAAAAACTTCATTCTATTTTAATATAATAATTTTCTTAAAATTTTATTCTTTGTTTATATATTAATTGCATAAATTTAGTTCATCAATTTTAAATTTGTGTTGAATAAGTTTCTGCCATTTGTTATAGACCTCTAAATTTTCAATTTTATATCGAGTAAAATCTTGAACTTTAACAATGTTCAATAGATTCAATGAGATTTCAATTTTGTATTCAATATGTTAGACATATATTTTCTAAAAAAATCATTATTATATCAAAGACTATTTTATTTTATTTCTAATTGAACACGAAAATTATAATATTGTATCTAATAGATCTTTAGATATTAAAAGATATTAAAAATTTTTAAAACTTATCCAACACCAAATTAAAAGTGATGTATGATTGAACTTTTTTAAAAAAAAAATTTGAACATGTCTCTATTGCATACCAAATAGGAAAATTTATAGATTTATTACACACATTTAAAGTTTACACTACAAAAAAAATAGGTTTTCACCGACACTAAACCTAAAATTTAAATAACTAAATTGACATTTTACATTATTAAAATTGTGCTCCGTAAAACATATTCCTACATCCACAACTGTTTTTCCTCCGAACAATAATTTGGAATGGGAGGGGAGGGGAGGGGAGGAGATATAGAATAGAAGTATAATAATCAATTTTTCTTTCCTTTTTCTTTTTCTGGGTAGAAGTAGAAGTTGAAAGTTACAAAAATTCTTTGAATTTTAACATTATAAAATTTTTGTTTTTAAATTAAGTTTAAAAAATAGTTTTAGAGAAATATCCCCCGAAGCTTGCACCATATCTTTAACCTCATCAATAAAAAAGGAAAACTTCTGTAAAACCTATTCCATTTTTGTTTAATAGCTTAACCATCTCCAGACAATCAGATTCAGCTTGAATAGGGTGTAAATTAATTACAAGGGCCTCAACAAGCCCCTCAAGTAGCGCTTGCGCCTCTACTAAGAAGCACAGATACAGATACGAGATACGGATACGACACGACACGGACACGGCGGTACGCCATATTTTAAATATCTAGAACACAACACGGCAAGGACACATTGATTAAAATATACATTTTTAAAAATATATATTATTTTCATACCAAAATAAAATTGAACGTAAATGGATTGATGCATTTATATGCTTAAAAGACTTACCTTGATGTATTTCACACTCAAAAGATATTATTATTGTCATATATGTGTCTTTTTAGTCTACTCAACCAATGTTCAATGCATGTCTAACATATTTATTGCACTAGCAAGTATTTGATACGTGTCCAACAAATATCAAAATGTCCGACATAGATATACTAGTCATAAACTAAAGTGTCTGTACTTCTTAGTGCCTCCAAAATTTTGATCTCTTGGCAATTTGAGATGTATCATAGACCAATAAGACGAACAGGCCCAAAATGATTTGAATGACCCACCCCAGAGTGGGTGGAGGGATTCGATGTACATTAGAATTCAGCTTCCAAGTGTTTTGAGGAGGAGGAAGCCACCTGTCAGGACCATTGGAGTATGAAGCCACACACCTTGACTCATAACTTGGCAATCAAAGCTTTTGAACTAGAGAATGTCTACTAATTTGTTGTGTTATTTTGAGTGGTTTTCTTTTGTTTTGTCTCACGATGAAATTCTTTAGTTTTAGTGTCTTTCTTGTAAAAAAAAAAAAAAAAAAAAAAAAACTTTAGAGAACGTAGGAGAGACTCTTTTACTTTCCAATAGAAAAGGAAAGAATATAAAGAATTAAATTTAGATATTAATAAATTGAAATTTAAAAGGTATATTGATAGAGATGAACAGATGCCTTTTTTTTCTTTTTTTTTTTTTGAAATAAATTAATTATGCTATTGGAGGTTTTTTTTTTTTTTTTTTTTTTTTGGTTAAAATCATTTTGGCCGTACACATGTATAGCTAGCTAGGAAAAACTATGAATAATTAACTACACTCAATTATAAGGTTTGTTACTATATAAACCAATTAATTTCTTCATGCATAAACATTGCATTAATTTAATTGATTGCATTGAAGCATGGGAGGCAAATGTTTCAAATCTAAAAGGGATAGAAAAGGAAAAGTAGATAATGAATCCATACCAAAAGGCAGAAGGAGTGACCAATTTCCCTTTTGGCCGATTGCCGATCATAATATCAATCAAAGAGCCGACGAATACAATGAAAGAAAGAAACTTGAGTTAGAAGGTAATTATTGCCATAATATGTTGGGTTTTTGGGCAAAATATTAGAAGTGCAGTTGTCCTACGTCGATTAAATTGAAGAATGTGGATGGACTCCAAGCCTATAAAAGGAGCCTATGCCTCTAGTTTCAATTCGTCCCAGTTAAAAACACTTTAAGCTTAGTGTGCTAACTGTAATTAAATTCCTTTTGTATTCTCTAGTTTGAGAGTGGGAAAAATGTGTGAGTAGTATAAAAGTTTTGAGAGAGTGCTCTTGTAATTGAGATCCACATTTATGTGATTGTAACAATTTTTCACATAGTGGATTTTTTTTCTGGTTTGTGGTTTTTATCCGAGTTGAGAGTTTTTCACGTTAATTCTTGTGTTTCCAATTTTACTGCTTTCTTTTAATTTTTATGTTAATTTTCTGCTTATTCCTGCGACAAAAGTGGGAGGTTTTTCCCAACATAATATTCATGTTTATTTCTAAACAGTATATACATACATATTTCCTTTCTAGTTATTTAATATGAAATAATTCCATAAGAGTTATAACCCAAAACACGAAATCGATTAGAAAAAGCGAAGAAATTTGAATTTTACCTAAACTTCGAATCTAAAATTAAAAGTTGCTACAGCTTTTGCTGAATAAAATAAGGAGATCCCAGAAAGTGTCTTGGAAACTAAGTAAGAAAGACTAGGGTGATTAAAAGAATATTTAGTTTTGCATGAATACAAAGCTGTAGAAATAACTAAATAGAATCAATTAAAAGACAAGTATTGTGTTATGGCCAACCAAACTTATTTAGTTTTGCATGAATACAAAGCTGTAGAAATAACTAAATAGAATCAATTAAAAGACAAGTATTGTGTTATGGCCAACCAAACTATCTTCCACTTAAACCTCGAATCCAAAATTAAACGAAGAATTGGATGAACATTATGGGTTTTGTAAATAAAATTAATCATTAATATCGTTGATATATAGAAAGAGAGAGTGAATGAAAAACCCACCAACCGGATGATACGATTGCCACGGCAGCGACGGAGACATCCGGCGAAACAACTTGAGATGGAGAGAGAACGTGGGGGAAGCTTACAGTTTTCTTTTCTTTTTTTTTTTGGAAAAATTATCTTTTTAGTCCTCAAGTTTTGAACAATATGTGCGTTTGGTCCCTAAGTTTTAAAAATGTACCTTTTTAGTCCCTTAGTTTATAAGAATAGGTCTATTTGGTCCCTGAGTTTTCAAAATATACTTTTTCAGTCCCTGAATTTTTAAAAATAGGTCTAAGAGATCCCTCAAATAATTTTTTATTATTAATTTAAATAATTATATGACATTTTAAATTATAAGAATAATTTTTAAAAACCATTTCGTCTCTAAAACTATTTTTTCTAATTTTAAATATCATATAACTATTTTTAAAAAATTAAAGAAAAAAAAATACTTGGAGGACCTTTTAGACCTATTTTTAAAAATTCAGGGACTGAAAAGGTATATTTTGAAAACTCAGGGACCAAATTGACCTATTCTTATAAACTGAGGGACTAAAAAGGTACATTTTTAAAACTTAGGGACCAAACGCACATATTGTTTAAAACTTGAAGACTAAAAATGTAATTTTTCCTTTCTTTTTTTAATAAGTTTAACCTAACCCTAAAGACACTTTCTTGCTTTTATGACATTTAATTTTGAAAAATTACTATAAATAGAAAAAATATTAAACTATTTACAAGTATATAAAATTTTTCCTTACTTCAACGATAAAAAGCGATAGACTGTAAAAAAAAATTATATTTGAAAACAACCTTTTAATTTTTGTATTTTCCTCCCTTAATTTATTTTTACTTTCTGTGTCATACAAACTCTCTCTCTTTTTAACCTTTAATTATAATATAAAATTAAATCAGTAAATTAATGTATAATAATCAATCAATAATTTATAATTATACTATAAACTATAACTTTACCTTTTTAATTTCTTTTCAAATTTGTAGAGCCGTTTGAATTTTCTTATTTGGAAAACTTGAATGAACTTTCCCACCTAATCTTGCTTGAAGTGGGTGGATAAATATGGTAATTTTAAATTAGTAGTCAATTGCTACTAATTTAAATAATGGGGAAAACGTACGTATTGTGTTCATGAAGAGAGAAGGATTTTTGTGTCTTCATGTGAAATGGCATTGGGATAATTTCCTAGTTGCTGGGAGAATGTGACTACTAAATTGGTTGTAAGGGCTCGTTTGATAACGTTCTCGTTTTCTATTTTTTGTTTCTGTTTTTCATTTTTTTCAAAAACTGACTTGTTTGATAACTGTTTTCGTTTCTTGTTTCTAGAATTTGAGAAACGTTTCTTAAAATGAGGTCAAATTTGAAAAACAACAAAAAGTAGTTTCTCCTGTTCTATTTCTATTTTATATCATACTGTTTCCTCTATGTATCAATACGTATGTTTGGCTTGGTGGTAGTCATGCATGCCTTATATAACAGTTTACCTCTTGATTGTGTGATCAACTTCCAAAATGGACATTTTTATTTAGTTTTTCTTTCCTTTTATATTTTTTTGTAATTTCTTTATTAATTTTATTATTTGCAAAATTAATTTTACTATATTTATATTTTAATTTAATTTTAAATTTTAAAATTTTCTAATATTTATATTTAAATATTATTTTAATTTTTATTATGTTTATTAATTTTTTTTACATTTCAAATTTCAACTCTAAAGATGGGGACTTTGATTTTTTTTGTTTTATATTTATTTCCATCTTTTATATTTTATTTATTAATTCTTCTATTTACAAAAATAATTTTGCTATATTTATATTTTATTTTAATTTTAAATTTTAAAATTCTCCAATAATTAGATTTATATATTATTTTAATTTTCAATTTGTATATTAATTTGTTTTTATATTTCAACTTTTGAGTATTAAAATTTGCAATAGGCATATTTATATATTATTTTAATTCTAATATTTTTAGTATATATGAAATCTAATAGAATTTTATATTATATAAATTTTGCAGACTAAAACACTCATTTAGCTTTACTTTAATATTTTACAATCACGAAATTTACATAATAATATAAATAAGTTGGATTTGACTCGAGATCACTTAAGACAAATAATTCGAATTAGAGATGACAACGCCTATCAAATTTGGGCAATATATATGAAGAATAGGATACAACTTTGTTATTATATTTAGTTGTCATCGAGACTTCTTGTATTAGATGATACAAACTTTTGATAATATATTTTTTTATGTTTAATGTATGACATATCTTTTTTTTTTATATATTATATAGTTATAAAAAAAATAAAAAAACAAGAAACAAGAAATAGTTATCAAATAAGTTTTTGTTTTTGTTTTTTTTTTCAAGAAACAGGAAACAGGAATAGTTATCAAACATCTTCCTGTTTCTTGTTTCCTATTTCTTCTTTTTTTAGAACAAAGTGATAGAATTTCATATTGGACAAAAATTGGAATAATTTACTGTCCAAGCTAAGAGGTGAACGACGATAATATTGTGAGTGGTTTTATTTTATGTAATATTTTGCTATTTGTTAACTATTATGAATTTTTATCAATTATATGAAAGATAGTTTCCTTTTGATGTTATTTTATTTAAGAACTCACCATTCACTTGTATTAATTATTTTATTTCATAGAATTGTCAGAATGTATTAATTTTATAAAAAGAGTATTCATTAAAAAAAATGAAAATAAGGATAAGCATTTTATTTTAAACAAAAAAAATTACCAAATAAAATAGGGCTCTTTTCAAATATAGAAAAATGAGCCAAACTATTTACAAATATAGAAAAATTTTACAGTCTATCACTGATCGATTGCGATAGAATTCTATCGCTCAGGCGATAGAATTTATTTGCTTTTCATAGTAATTTTTCAATAAAATATTAATATTTGGATTTCATATACTGTGGAAGAAAAAAAATTTATTGTATTATTTTTATTGTATAGCTTATAAATAAAAAATATATTTTACATTTTAAATATAACAAATTTTATGAAAAGCAGGTTGAAATAATATTTATTTATGACATAAATAAACTTTAATCAAAATCCAAACACTTTTTAGTTAATGTAAATAAAAATTACAAGATGTCACTTATATGTTCTTTTTCTTTGTACGTGATTTACATTCCTTAAATTGTGTTATGGAGGGAAGTATCATTGTCTTCCTATTTTTTTTATAAAATCCTTTCTTTTTATAAATTATAAAATTCTATGTAATGAATCCACAAATTAAAAACAAAACGTAAAACAATAAAAAATTGACACACAGATTTATATGATTTACTAAGAGTGTGTTAGCTACACCCATGAGACAGAGGAGAAATAACTCTATTAGAGAAAAAAATTCAAATTACAGATAACAAATGTGCCCCTAGAGTTAGATAGTTTATAAAGAGCAACTTCAGATTTTGCGATAAACTTGGGAGAAACTTTCAGTATTCGATTTGATTAATTTTGGGTTTATCGCACCCATTTTATACATAGAAAATTCCTATAATTTGAGAATAAAGAATAATTATAAACGTTATAATTATTTACATAAAAACATATGGCAATCAATAATTTGCTAAAGAGAGATTCTTTAAAACAAATTCCTAACAAACTCAAATTAAGATTCTTTAAAACAAATTCCTAACAAACTAAAGTTTCTGGAATTGTGTGATGCGATCTCTCTAATTGCTGACTTGTTGATGACGTGGTACACTTTGATGATGTGGTTGCCTTGTTTGGCATTTCTCCCTAACATCTCTCGTCAAACGAGTGGGTAGGTCAAGTACTCCGAGTTTGGAATGAAGACATTGAAACTGTGAATGTGTTAAGGTCTTGGTCAGGCAATCATCTAACTGATCAGAAGATGGAACATATCAAACCTCAAGAACCCCATGAGCAATCTGATCACGAACAAAGTGAACATCTATCTCTATATGTTTGGTGCGAGCGTGAAACACAAGATTAACAGCAAGGGCACCTGCACTTGTATTATCACACCACAGAACTGATTTTCGTAACTAGACAATGCCTAGTTCAGAAAGAAGCTGATTTAACCAAACAACTTCAGAGGCGGCATGTGTTAGAGCCCTATATTCAGATTCCGTACTTGATCTTGCCACAGCTGTTTGCTTCTTCGACGACCAAGATACAAGGTTGTTTCCTATGAACACACAATATGCTGCTACAAACTTACGGTCATCAATATTTGATGCCCAGTCAGCATCTGAGTAAGCCGAGACAGAGATATCATCGCTGGGTTGAAAGAATAGGCCAAAATGTTTAGTGCCACTAATATACCGAAGCACGCACTTTACAGCCGCCAGTGAACGTTCGTTGGTTTCTGCAAGAATTGACTGAGGAAATTGACAATATAGCCGATGTTTGGCCTAGTGTGAGTGAGATATTGAAGTGCACCGATTGTACTTTTGTATATAAAAGATCATCCAAGGACGTTCCATCACGAAGAGATGATGTTTTCCAAGAACACTAGGCGACGGGGCTAGTTTTAAGTCACTTAGTTGAAGCTTATCTAGCAGGTCGTCTACATATTTAGATTGATTAATAATAAGGTCAGACTCAAGATAGTGAGCTTGGATCCCAAGAAAGTATGTGAGCTTGCCCAAATCCTTTAAGGCAAAAGTTTTATCTAGAGACTTGATCAAGTTAGTAATCAGATTTGTGTCATTGCCGGTGACAATAACATCGTCAACATAAACTAGTAGGAGAATAACAGAACAACCCTTGCGAAGAATAAACAAGGAAGAATCAAACCTAGAATTGATAAATACCCATTTGAAAAGTTCATTTGTCAATGTGATATTCCATGCACGAGGAGCTTACTTTAGGCCATAGATGACCTTGTGCAATTTACACACATAATTTGGACACGAAGAATCAACATACCCCAGAGGTTGGCTCATGTATGTCCTCATCCAATTTTCCATTAAAAAATGCATTGTTGAAATTCAACTGACACAAGGGCCATCCTTTAGACACAACAATACTTAACACAACTCTGATAGTGGATGATTTAACAACTGGACTGAAGGTTTCGAAAAAATCGATTCCAGGATTCTAATGAAATCCTTTTGTTACCAGTCTGGCTTTGTAACGTTGGATCGACCCATTAGCATTTCTCTTGATTCGGAAGACCCATTTATTATCCACAACATTGTATGATGGAGATGGAGGAACAAGATGCCACGTCCTGTTTTATGTAAGAGCCAAATACTCACAGTCCATTGCTTTCTTCCATTGGGGAGTTACAAGAGCATCCTTCACCCTGGTGGGTTCGGTCAAAGTCCAGTCTTTGACAGTGGGTGAGACCCAGACCTTTTTTTTTTTAAAATGCCAACCTTCCCTCAGGTTATCATATGGTGAGTAGGTAGGGAAGGAGGATTTGGTGAAGGTTCTGAAATTTGAATATCAGGTGCGGGGTGGGATGTGGGTTGAGGGATTTCTCTAGATTTTGAGTCTGTATAGGTGATGAAGAAGAGGAGGGATATGACAGGATTGGGATAGGTTTGGTGCAGAAGATTGACATAAGTTTGGCCTATGGGGGATAATGAAGGTTCAGATAAGATGTCTGGGTTAGGGCGGTTGGGTGGGCTAGGACTTAATTCGGCTGGTGAGTTTTGTGCTGGTGGGTTTGGATGAGCCAGGTGTTGTGGACTTGACGGGTTATTTATGTTTGTTGGGCAGACAGGACTTGATGGGGTAATGGGTTGTTGGGCTACTAGAGATTGGGCCATTTGTTGTGGGCTGTTGGATTGGGAATGGGAATGATTATTGGGCAAGGAGGCTAAGTTGAATTGTTGTGTTGGGAGATTGGTTATGGGCCATGGTGGTAAAATAGGTGAGATGATGTTGGACACATTGTCTGGGTTGGGCCTATCAGTTGGATTGGTTTAACCGAAATCTTGAGCAAAAGGAAATTCATTCTCATTAAACTTTACATGGCTAGAGATAATAATCCGACCTGATTTCGTCAAGCATTTGTAGCCCTTATGGATTGGGCTTGGGCCAAGATAAACACATTTTTTCAGAGTGAAAATAAAATTTGTTTGTTTGATAAGATCGTAGACACGGAAAGCATGAGCAACCAAAAATCTTTGCATCTGAAAAATTCATTTTTCGTTTAAGCAATACCTCAATAGGTGATTTTCCTTGTAGAACTGGTGTGGGCAAACCATTTATCAACATTGCAGTAGTCAAGAATGAATCCCACCAAAATCTCAGAGGCATTGTGGCTTGAGCTAATAAGGTCAGTCCTGTTTCAATCACATGCCTATGCTTCCTTTCAAGTCTACCATTTTGAGCAGATGTATACGAACAGGAATATCGAGACATTATGCCCAACGAATGACACAACTAGTGAATTTTAACAAATTCTCCTCCATTATCAGATTGAATTGTTTTAATGGTTTTCTCAAACTGTGTTTGACCATAGGTTAAAAAATGTTTAAAAGCCCCAAATGCATTACTTTTTTGTTTAAGAGGATAGATCCATATATATCTGCTGTAATCATCAACAAACAAGATATAGTAACGATAACCATCTGTAGAAAGAATTGGTGCTGGACCCCATAAGTCAGTATGGATGAGATCAAACACACCATCAGCTCGAGAATGAGAAGTAGGAAAAGGAAGTGTATGCGATTTTCCTAATTGACAAGAATCACAAAAAGCCAACTTTTCATTTCCTTTAACAGGTAAGTTATAGTCCTTAACAACAGAATTCAAAATTTTCAACGATGGGTGCCCCAATTGTTTGTGTCATACAACTTTAGAAACAGCAACATTCACATTAACTACACCTCCAGATAAAATGAAAGCTGTCGTTTCCTTATTTTCATGCATAAGCTGTTGATTCCTACTAATATTCTGCCTCGAAATGTCTATTGCCTTCACTTGAGCACTTCCCAGGTGGTAGAGCCCATCTTTAAGTACTCCTTTCAGTATGACTAGACCCATAGCCTTGTCCTTAACAAAGCAATAATCACCATGAAATTCAAAATATATAGCATTATCCTCAGCCAATCTAGATACACTCACTAAGTTCTTAGTAATGTCAGGAACAAACAGTACATTTTCGAGACTCAATTCATTTTTGCCATCAGACAGACAAGAATTTCCAACGTAAGTAATTTGTAATTTTCCACCATTTCCTACTGTAACACAATCAATACTTGAATATTTAGCAGGATTTGCTATGTTGTTGTAGTCAGCTGTGACGTGATTAGTAGCATCGCTGTCTACGTACCAATTTTGATCTACCACGGTTTTAGATGTAGCAAACGGGTTTGTGTTCTGAGTAGCAACGAAGGCTGACATATTTTGATTCCCAGGTACATTTGAATTTTGAGTTCCCCTGTTTTGATTTGAACTTCCAACATATTCTTTATTGAACCTATTATAGCAAACCAAGGCAGAGTGACCATATTTGCCACATACTTGACATGTAGGCTTATTGCCACGCCCACGACCACGTCCTCTACTTCCACCACCATTGCGATTAGAATTATTTCCTCCTCGATGTCCATTAAAATTTGGTCGATTGTTGAAGAGGAAATAATTAAATGGCGGTTTTTTATCGGCCGAGGTCTTGTTTTGAGCCACATTCACCGTCACATTATGACTAGCATTACCTGCATTTCTCTGCGAGTTTTGATGTTCCAAACGTTTTTTTGTAAATAAGGAGCTCCGGTTGCATATCCAACCATGAAATATCATATTTCCCTTGGATTACAGCGATGACGGGATTATGAGTTTCATCTAGGCCCAAGAGGACCTGAGAAATCAAAGATCGTCTGGGAACAGGGCTACCAACTTGGCCAAGATTGTCAGTGTTAGTTTTCATAATACGAAGATAGTCTTCCATTTTAGTATTACCTTTTCGGGTTGTCTGAAACACTTGACGAAGAAAATCTTCTTCCGCTCGAGATTGCACTCCGAATAGATCCTGTGTCGCTTCCCATAGATCTTTCGCATTATCGAATCCCATCAATTGCACTGCAACTTCTGGCGTCATGGAATTATATAGCCAGCCAAGTAACAACAAGTCTATTGTGACCCAGTGCTCAAACTTAGGGTTCACAGTTTGTGCTATTCTAGAGCTTGAAGACGCTCCTTCTCCTGCTTCAGCCGTTGACTCTACACCAGTCCCACTTGACTCTCCAGCAGACACAATAATTTTTGGTGGACACAGATCTTCACCTGTGAGATGACCATCAAGTTTGTAGCTCTTGAGGATTGGTAAGGCCAGGGTCTTCCATAGTAAATAATTCCCTCGATCAAGTTTTATCGTGGTGATCTGGTTCAGCAGCTGATTAAATTAGCTCTAATACCAAGTTAAGAACTAAAGATTTTGCGATAAACTTGGGAGAAATCTTTCAGTATTCGATTTGATTAATTTTGGGTTTATCACACCCATTTTATACATAGAAAATCCCTATAATTTGGGAATAAAGAATAATGATAAACGCTATAATTATTTACATAAAAACAGATGACAATCAATAATTTGCTAAAGAGAGATTCTTTAAAACAATTCTTAACAAACTGAAATTGAGATTCTTTAAAACAAATTCCTAACAAACTGAAGTTTCTGGAATTGTGTGATGCGATCTCTCTAATTGCTGACTTGTCGATGATGTGGTACACTTTGATGATGTGGTTGCCTTGTCTGCTTGACATTTCTTCCTAACACTTTAAATCTTAAGGTAAAAAATGTAAATTACTTAAATATGCAAAAATACGAAAAACAATAGTTTTATTAGAAAGCATAATTCAAATTACAAAATGTAAATAGCGAGACTCTCGTACTTGATCGTTTGAAGCGTCAGATAACAGATTTAAAACATTCAAACATCCTATTTTGTTTCCTTCTCTTCAAACAATGTCTATTGGGAAAATTTTAATATAAAAATTCATCATTTCATGTATATATATGTGATTATCTATATTATAATTTTTTATAATAATATAGAGCTGACAAGAGATAGAATTTAGATAAGGAAATGGATGAAGAATATAATTCTTAGTTTTCAATAAATATTTATATGGTATTAGACGTTATTTTGCTTAGTCAAAAGTTCTGTTATATTGCTAAGATTTTTTGTTATTTAAGTTTGGTATTTTAACAACTTGTTATTCTCCCACATGTGTATAAATATGGCTGGACCTCTATTGAATAAAATGTGAGAAATATTCTGTTTCTTCGACTATTGTTCTTGCGGTTTGACAAATATCACAAATGGATAAAAAGAGT
This sequence comes from Lagenaria siceraria, assembly GCA_002890555.2. Taxonomy (NCBI): domain Eukaryota; kingdom Viridiplantae; phylum Streptophyta; class Magnoliopsida; order Cucurbitales; family Cucurbitaceae; genus Lagenaria; species Lagenaria siceraria. Next base: position 4,578,766 of record CM016490.1, read on the forward strand.
AAGTACATGTCCTTGAACTATCTAAAGTTAGTAAACTATTTTGGACGGATATTATTACAATCTTTTTCTTAAGATTTTAACTGTTTGACAGAAAATAACATTAATGCACTGTAAGCTAGAGCGATATGCGCCCACATCGGAAACCCTAAAATTCTAGAATCGTTCTCAGTCATTCATGGTTGCTACTTTCTCAGTCTACAACCATTTTTTAGTGGCGAAAGTGGCTCGAGGATGTTCATAGCTTGATTTTCAGTCACCCTCAATCCCATCTTGACCTATATAAAAGAGTCGAAGCATTCTTCTTCAACAATCTTCACTCCGAAGGAAAAATCTTAAAAGTTCTCATCTTGAGAGGAACCCTATATTTAGGGCATCTCTACCCTATGAAAGTGTCTATAGAGTGAGGATTTCTCCCTTGAAAGAGGTTGAATCCAACCTCGAGAGAATTTAAGAGTGGGATCTTGCCTCAAAGAGTCTTGTTGCTATTAATTTCCAGCACTTATTTAGTTATTTCTTTATTTTTTTTTCACTTCTTTATTTCTATTCTTTGAAAGTTAATACACTATTAGAAACACCACATTTCTTGACGTTGGCAGTTTTTAGTTACTTGACATTTATAAAAATATCAAGAAATAAGTAATTTTTACCAAAAACGTCAAAAAAAAAAAAAAAAAACAGAGGTTTAGAGTCTTTTCAAATATTTTTGGCGCGATCACAATATTTGATATTTAAAACACGTCAAGTTTAACCTTTTTTTTTGTCAGTTTTAAAATGTCAAGTGCTAAGAAAAGAGTTTTAAAACCCTACATTAAAACTTAACTTTTTGTCTCTTACAAACGACTCTCTCTTACACCCTTCGCGCGAAAACCAAAATTTCACGCCTCTAGTTCTCCCTCTTGCTCGTCGATTGGTTGCTGTCTACCGGTCGGCGTTGTTTCTGTTTCGTCGATCCCTTGCTTGCGGCCCGATTCCTTGACATCGCTGGTTTCCATCGCCAGAGTTTCTTCACACTGCACTCTGGGTTTTGTCGCCGCCGATTTCCTTTCTACCAAGTATTTGACCTTTCCATTCACTCTCTATAAATTTGTTTGGGTTGGCTTAATTTTTGTATTTACTCTCTAAATTTGTTCCCTCGTTCTTTGGTAACACTATGGGTGCCTTATTAAAAAATTTCCATTGTTAATTTTTTTTCACATCTCTTAATTATCTACATTTACATTTTGTTGAATATAACATATCAAATAGATCAATTTTGAATCGATTACCTCTTTTGGGTAAAGATTTACGTGGTAAATAATTATTAGACACTTTCTAAACCCTTCAAAATATTGTAAGTTGGTCATAACCCTTAAAAACTCTATGTTTGTAGTTCAGATCTAAATTGGAGTGCTCAAGTTAAGGTTTAAGGTTGTTTTAGATAATTAAAATATTCTTTCTAAGCACTCTTTGTTTGCGCATGTTTTTCTAATTCATGTTATTGTTGTCTAAATTGTTTAAGCTATGTATTGTAGTTATTTTTGTATCCTTACATTGTGTAATTTTATATATTAACATTTTTTTAATATAAAGGGTAGAACTTTTATATTCATTGGCCTTTCATGGATGATCAAATTCAAAAGGGTAGCCATTCTTTTCAAATATAAAGGATATAATTTTATCAAAAGTTAATCATTATTCATCATCTTTTTTAACTAGATTTACAATTATGAATAAGTCATAGATGCACAAGAGTAGATTATCCAAAGATTATGACTTGCGTGTAGAAAACTTCATCAATTTTGGATTTTCTAATACAAATAATGCATTTATTCATTGTTCTTGTTTGAAATGTGTGGATTGTGAAAACCAAAGTCGCAATGGTATTAGAGATCATTTATATGTCAATGGAATCGATTAAAGTTATAAAATTTGGTTTGACATGGTGAAGAACTACAAACTCATCCTTATGTGGGAAATTTTCTAAGTTTGACACCCATATGTATGAAGAGAACGATGTTGGAAATATAAGAGAAATGGTTGAAGTTGCTCATGAGGAATATTCAAAAGACCCAACTGAATTTGAGAACTTGCTTAATGACGCTGAAAAACCATTATATGAATGATGCAAAAAATTCACCAAGTTGTCTACATTTGTCAAGTTGTACAATTCAAAAGTTAGACATAGATGTGATCATTTTGAATGATCATGATGAGAATATCAAGAATGGGAGCAAAAAAGAACAAACTTTAAAGGTAATTAGTTAAGTTTGCTCAATTTGTTGCATTATTGGTTAACTTTGTTGCATTATGAATTTGATATTGTTGCATTAATGACTTTCATATCGTTACATTATATTCACTTTGTTGCATTAGGAGAAAGCATCAGTGAGAATTGCTAAGGAAAAAGAGGTTGTTAGTGAGTCAACAATCAATAATTTGCCACTACCTTTAAAGTCAGTACTTAGGTTTCCTGAAAAGGTAGTGGCCAAAGAGTTTGACATTTCTTTCCAACTACCTGTTGAGCTGTTTGGTTTCAACAGAAAGAGTTATGTCTTGCGAGAAAAAATTATTGACTTCTGTAGCATGCAAGAAGTTAAGTCTTTGATATTGGTGGTTTATATGGCGTATGTAATATAATGTCATTCGTTTAGGTACTCTAATCTTTTATAGATACTCGTTTATTGACTTTTAATCTTTTATAGGTACTTGCACTTATACTTTGTTGTTTCAAAGGAAGTTTCATAGTACATATTTATTGACACGTTTCTTATATATGCTAGACACAACACTCAAGAAATTAGAGCTCAGAACCTATGTTGCAAACTAATAGTTTCAGAACAAAACCAAATAGTTTTTGCTCCTTTTAATCCAGGGTAAGTAAAGTTTTTTTAAAAATAAAAAAATAAAAAGAACATCAAAACAAAACAAAAACACGACTTGGCTAACAAGCTGGAAAGAAAAGAGAAGTCACCTAGAATAAAGAGCCTCAAGCTCAACAGGAAAAGAATTGAGGTGCAATAATCTCAAACCCATAAAACCCTCATGAGCCAACGAATGAGCTGAAAGATTCCACTCCCTTGGAATATACCGAAAAAACCCAGCTCGGAACAAGTGCGAAATATTTTATATATTAGCCACCTTCAATAAAGGATCTAAAGATCTCTGAAGAATCTGAACCATGGATCTAAATATTTTTTTTATATGGCGTAAGTAATATAATGTCATTCGTTTAGGTAACTCGATCTTAATCTTGAACTAACTATGAACTCCTATTTATTCGGGATTATCCTTAAATCTACATGGGCGAGAGCGGCCCGAGTTTTCCGACTCAACAAGCCTCCCATTTTAGGGGTAAGACCGGGTAGCTGGCTAGGGACATAGTCCTACAAGACGAAATTCACTCATACCCGCTTTTAGGGATAGTAAATAGGTTGTTCTCTTAAGTGATGACTTCGGGACTTGAACAAGGGACTTTAACCGAGTTGTAATTAGAAACAACCTGTGAAGGATCAACTTACTAATTATAGTTATATCAAGTGGACGAAAATATATCTACAGTGAGGAGAGTGTAGCTACGGGCTTTAGTGGAGTGTCCCGTTAGTTAACAAATGTTGGTTAACTAGGTTAAAGAGTTTGGTCGGTTAATCTCATATCGTTGGAGCTCATGATCTGTAGGTCCATTAGGTCCCTCTGCTAGCTCATAATGGACTAAACCTAAGAATAGTGTGGTGAAAAATTTTAAATCGTTCAAAATCAAATTAGGGAGTAAACGTTATTTATATTCGATACTTTAAACGTTTAATCGTTTAATTTTGAAATAAACGATAAAAAGAGTTGGAGATTTTTAAATATGATTTAAATATTGAATATATGAATTGGGATTCATATTCAAAAAATTAGTTTTTCGAATAAGTCGGAATTGGTGTGAATATAATATTATTTTAATATTTGATATTAAATTAATATTATTTAATTATTTAAAATTAATTTTATATAAAATTAATTATTTAATTTTATTTTTAAAATTTAGTTAAATTTATTTTGTTAAATTAAAATTCAAAATTTAATTTAATTTGGAAAAATCAATTTAAATTGAATTTTAAAAGGAAAAGTTGGAAAATCCCACTAGCATGGTTGAGAGTTTGGTGTTTTTCCAACTATTTGACACTAATTCCACTCAATTCTCTTCAATTTGTTATCAAGAGTGTATTAGTCCTAATGCATGTTAATCCTCTATAAATAAGAGTGTTTGTTGCTGAGATTGAGGTTGATGTTTTGCTGAATTAAGTGTTAATTTAGTTTTAAAACTCCTAAGAATACATACACTCTCAAACTCTAAATTTCCTTCAAATTCACCACAAATTTGGATCCCACCATCCATTCTAAGGTCAGAGATTAGTGGAGAAAATTCTTGTGGTGGTCCACAAACTATTCGTGTGATCAGAATCATCAAGGATTAAGGAAGAATTTTGAACTACAAAGGTTGTTTTTCTCAAAACTCTTATTTTCCTCAATTTTATGCATTTTAATCCTTAAAATTGGGTAAGTTAGAGTGCAATTAGATCTAATCCACTGTGCATGCATGTTTGTATCTCTTTCAAACCAGACAATGAATGATATAGACAATGATGAATGGTTTAAAGCTATGAATCTAGAAATGGAGTTAATGTACTTCAATTCTGTCTGGGATCTTGTAGATCAACATGATGGGGTAAAACCTATAGGTTGCAAATAGATCTACAAGAGAAAAAAATGGTGTAGATGGAAAGAAGCAGACCTTTAAGGCTAAACTGGTGGCAAATGGTTATACCCAGGTTGAGGGAGTGGACTATGAAGAAACTTTCTCACATGTTACCTTATCCAGACTCTCTTGTCCATTGCCACATATTATGGCTATGAAATATGGCAAATAGATGTCAAGATTGCTTTTTTGAATGGTAATCTTGAAAAGACCATTTACATGAAGCAACCAGAAGAATTCATTGAATAAGGTCAAGAGCAAACGGTTTATAAGCTTAATCGGTCCATTTATGAATTGAAACAGGCATCTCGATCTTGGAATATAAAGATTTGATACTGCGATCAAGTCTTATGGTTTTGACTAGAATGTTAATGAACCTTGTGTCTACAAGAAAAGCATCAACAGTTCAGTAGCTTTCTTAGTGTTGTATGTGGATGATATCCTACTCATTGGAATGATGTAGGTCTACTGAAAGATGTAAAGAAATGGTTAGCTGCCCAATTCCAAATGAAAGATTTGGGTGAGGCGCAGTTTGTTCAAGGGATCTAAATCATAAGGTATCGTAAGAACAAAATGCTAGTCTTGACTCGGGCATCGTACATGGACAAGATACTTGCTAGGTATTCGATGCACAATTCCAAGAGGGTTTATTACCCTTCAAGCATGAAATTGTATTATCTAAGGAATAGTGTCCTAAGACTCCTCAAGGGGTTGAGGAAATGAGACAGATTCCCTATGCATCAGTTGTGGGCAACCTAGCTAATGTATGTCATGTTGTGTACAAGGCACGACATTTGCTATGCAGTTGGGATAGTCAGTAGATATCAGTCCAATCTAGGATTTGATCACTGGATCACAGTTAAGACCATCCTCAAGTATCTTCGGAGAATAAGTATTACATGCTTGTGTATGGTTCTAAGGATTTGATCCTTATAAGATACATTGATTCTGATTTTCATATTGAAAGGGATTCTAGGAAATTCACATTAGGATCAGTATTCAATCTTAACGGAGGGGTTGTAGTCTGGCGAAACACAAAACAAGGTTGCATTGTTGACTCTACCACTACTAGAAATTGATTATTTAGTGACAAATTTTTAGCCGCGCATGTAATTTTTGTCACTAAAAGTCAATTTATAACAACATTTTAAAATTATGTCACAAAAAGATCACTATTAACAATGAATCTTAAATCAACGTTACTAAAAGAATTAGCAACATATCCACCAGCGCCACTAAAAATTAAATACTTTTAGCAACTTCTTAAAGTGTCACTAAATATATAATATTTTTTAAAAAAGGGAAAATTCTAGCCACTTTTGGTTTCCCTCCTTCTTTCCCCCCATTTATTTTACAACTTTAACTTTTTTCCCCCACTAAAAAATAAATAATTTTAATCACCCAAAAACCCTTCTTCTCTCATCTCTCCATATTCCAACTTTCCCCACACCCACAAAAATCTCAACCACAAAGCTACACCCACGAAGGTGACGGCAATAGACCTCGGCTGCAAACACAGACGCTGGCTGCGACGACAGATGTGGGTACGATTGACCTCGGCTGTGACGAACGACGGCTACAATAGACCAGAATCTGCTACGAACTTCAATGAATGCCAGCTGCAACCTCTTTCCACGTGAACGAAACACCGACGAATAGACTAGCTGACTATTGTGTGAAAATCCACTCATTTTCAGGTATTTTTGTGTGAAATTTCCATGAATTAGTACCCATTTAACCCCGATTTTTAAACTCATGTAGTTCGACGATTTCCATCTTTGACAAATAGCAAACCACTTATTTTTAAGGAACCCACTCATTTCCAAGGTGATTTTTTTTTGTGAAATTTCCATTAATTAATATACATTTTGTTAGTATCTATAGCCAATCAATTTTTCATCAATTTTGGAGAAACTTAAAGTTGATTGATTTGTAAACAAGAACTTAACAAGTGGACTTTTGAATTCAAGAACATATTAGTTTACTTTTTTAGATTAATTCCCTTTAGTTCCTTTATTTCTTGATAAATGCTTCTTGTATATAGAAGAAAGATGATAAAAAATTGAGAACCTTTATACAAAATCCATAAAATTAGAGTTAAGTTTAAGAATTTAGGAAAAGTTTTCAATCATTCCTTATAGGTACTTCATGGAAAATAGAAAAATTGGTAAAGTTAGTTTTTCACTTGTTGTACCCCATTTGGCTCCTTTGTAAAATTGGTACTCCTTACTATAATAAGCTTGGTAAATTTTTTTATAAGTGATTATTATTTTTCATTGTTTTGGGTAAGTTTGATCTACTTGCTTTTGCTAAAACTTTGTTCTTATTATTTTCTTAATCGATTCACTTGATTTCTATCTTGGTTCATATAGGTCCTAATAATATTTGGTTTAACTTGTTTGTCTTTGTTTTGTTTGGTTGTCTTGTTATTATTTTACTCAAAGTGAATCCATATCCATATCCACATTAAAATTTGGTTTAGAGAAGAAATTAAGGTTATAAAGTTATAATGACTTAAATAACGATGATAAAGCTCAATTAACTTTGTCTCATTCGATTTTGGTTTAGAGAAGAGATTAAGGTTATAAAGTTATAATGACTTAAATAACGATGATAAAGCTCAATTAACTTTGTCTCATTCGATTATTTGTACATTTATGGTAGCTAACTCACACTCTTATAGGGTGATTTTAATGGTTTGTAGCAAGTGGTTTTAGCTTTGACTAGAAAAATTACTATATATCCCAACTTATCAATTTAAAATGGAATGTTATTAGTAATTTAACGTGGTATTGGAACATCTAGTGCAACATCTTTAAAGTATTTCCACTTGATTTGACATTTTGATACTAATAAGATTCTCCTAACTTTAATACTAATTTGATCGCCTATTCAATAATTTACATAAGACTTATATTCTAACACTTTGATTTCTAACTTAGGTACTTTAAGTTGTACTTGTTATGGATCGAAGTTGGATAAATTTAAGCGGCCGGCGCATGTCAAAGGACTTGGTTGGGGACCAAGACCAAGAAATGCTAGAAATGAAGCAAGTTACCAAAATGTAGAAGAAACAAAAGCAGAGATTGCATATTTGCAAAGTATTGTTGCATCCCAACAAGCTACAATTGAAGAAATTTAAGAAGAATGGCAAGTCAAGAAGTTACATCTAACATGGAAAGGAAATCAGAACAATCTAATGACAATCAACAGGTAATTTTTACAACTCAAATAAGTGTTATGCTTAAAACTTTACTTTGATGTAAAGTGTTGGATTATATTAGTAAATGCAAACTTAGTATAAGTGGATTGCTATGACTATCCTGTAGTTATGGTAGTCATACATTGGTTTTGCTTAGTTTGAGTTGACTTGATGTTTTTTGTTCAAGACTTTTGTGTTGTTTTGTTTGAGGTCATTAATATGTTGATGAGTTTTGTTAAACTCCAAATTATTTTTAGCATGGTTTTGGTGTTTGTCATAGAATGTGGTTGCGCTTTTGATCCCCGTCCCTCCCCCCCCTCCCCCCTCCCCCCACTCCTCCTCGTTGTATTTAGGATACTTGCTTGATGGTCCCTTTAATATGAAATAAAGAGGTCGTTGCTCAAGGTTTTGTTTGGTTTGAGTTGACTTGGTCTTTTTTGTTCAACACTTTTGTGTTGTTTTGTTTGAGGTCATTAATATGTTGATGAGTTTTGTTGAACTCCAAATTATGTTTAGCATGGTTTTGGTGTTTGTCATAGAATATGGTTGTGCTTTTGATCCCCGTCTCCCTCCCCCCCCCCCCCCACTCCTCCTCATTGTATTTAGGATACTTGCTTGATGGTCCCTTTAGTATGAAATAAAGAGGTCGTTGCTCAAGGTTTTGCTTGGTTTGAGTTGACTTGATTTTTTTGTTCAAGACTTTTGTGTTGTTTTGTTTCAGGTCATTAATATGTTGATGAATTTCCTTGAACTCCAAATTATGTTTAACATGGTTTTGGTGTTTGTCATAGAATATGGTTGTTTGTTATAGAATATGAGTTTTGTTCAATTCTTTATCTTCATGTGCTTACTTATTTCACTTCTTTATCTGTCAGATATGATGGCTCGATGGTCAAATACAAGATTTTAAAGTTGAATTTGGATGGAAATGGAAAGAGTTTGGGTAGGTATTTATACTTTTGTTTCAAAATGAAGTTTCATGTTTAAAAGATCTTTTGTAAGAATATTTAGTCAGCAAACTAGTGATAACTAGTATTGGTACTAATTTTGTTCATCATTTACTCGATGTAATTAGTTGATAATTATAACTTAGGTTGATATTACTCAAACTCAATTATTATAAAATTATTAAAGTTTTTTTATATAACTTGTCATGTTTGTGGCCAAATTGATATTATTTCATTTTGTTTCAATGATAGTGTTGGAAATGTGTATCTTCACTTGTAATTTTTGGTTTAAATATAAATTGATTAGTTGACTTTTAATTTGTTGAAAAGATTATAATATATAAAACAATTTTATAACAGGTTTAGATATTAAATTGAATATTATTTTTTTAATTAATAAAATACTTTTACCGCGTTTTCTATAACGTCAGTAAATTTGAGTTTTGGTAATATATGAATTTATAGTTGCACAATGTATGAATTTCACCGACGCTTAAATATGTTGCACAAATACTTGTAATAACAACAAATCCAACTTTCAGAGACGCATTTTTCAACGTCGCTTATATTAGAAATAGTGACAAATAATGTATTGCTAAAAGTATGTATTTAGTAACGTGTATGTGTCAGTAAAAGTAGACTTTTAGCGACGTGAAATAAATACGTCACTAAAACATTTAGCGACGCAGTTACAGCGGCAGTCCTAGCGACGCGGGTCTCCGCGTTACTAATACTTTTAGTGGCGCATTTTGAAATTTAACAACACTTCTTATGCACCACTGAAAGTGGTTTTTCTTGTAATGTACCATGGAGGCAGAGTTTGTAGCTGCTTGTGAAGCTGCTAAGGAGGCTATCTGGCTTAGGAAGTTTTTGACAGACCTAGAAGTTGTTCCTAACATGTTGGCTTAGGAAGTTTTTGACAGACCTGGAAGTTGTTCCTAACATGTCGGCTTAGGAAGTTTTTGACAGACCTGGAAGTTGTTCCTAACATGTCATTGCCCATCACCCTTTATTGTGATAATACCGGTGCTGTGGCAAATGCCAAGGAACCTAGAAGCCATAAACGTGGGAAGCACATAGAAGGAAGTATCATCTGATACAAAAGATTGTGCAACGAGGAGACGTGATAGTCATAAAGATCGCTTCAGAGCACAACGTTGCCGATCCATTTATAAAAGCTTTCACGGCTAAAGTGTTTGAGGGTCACCTGGAGAGTCTGAGTTTGCGAGACATGCATCACCTTGACTAGGGCAAGGGGGAGATGTTTACTGGTATATGAGTTATGCCCTAATTTATTGTATTTGTGTACTTTACTTGTATTATACACCCTACTAGCTTTAGGACAAGTGGGAGATTGTTGAGACTGGTGTCCTAAATCTCTATTTTCTCATAGTTTGTAATTTATGTAAATACCAATTATTGTTTCAATAAAATAAAGAGGTATTTTATTTTATTCTTCTTGCATTAACTCAAATCCAATAAACTAAGATCCAATGTTATTTTATGTAAACTTAAACATGTACGTGGTTGATATACAAAGTGGATCATATTTAAGTAAATAACCTAAAAGGTCTATAGTATAGGGGTAAGGTTGGGTGCCTTATTCTAGTAATACTATAGATATGACCCATTTTTTAATTGTTAGAAATGTTGTAAATGTTACAAACGATGTGATCCTAATCGTTCATGTGGAGATGTGAGTGGGAGCATCCTATATAAAGAGTTTGTATAAGACCGGATCGTGAAATCTTTAATTTCTCTTCATAACACCGTTAATTGAAGAAATTAACATTTCATAGGATGACCATAGGTAACTAGACCTTAATCTTGAGTGAGATGTGAGCTCCTGACTATAAGGGCAATCCTTTTATTTGTGTGGGTGAGAGTGGCAAGAACACTGACTCAACAAGCCTATCATTTTGGAGATTTGTCCGATTAGGGAGCTGGGAATATATCTTCACATGATGGAATTCACTCCTTCTCGTCTTTAGGAAAAGTAGATGATTGCTCCCTTAAAGGCTAATTTTGGGTCTTGAACAATGAGGTCTCACTCTCTCACTGGCCTGAGAGGGGTTAGTTTATGGTTGGACTATAAACTGTTTGTTCATTAGAGGAATCAATGGTACTTAAGGAGTTGGATGTAACTACAGGGGTAAAACAGTAATTTATCCCAACTGTACTTACGGGCAATTGTGAAGGGTCGACTACTGTTGATTGGTTATATTCGTGGACATAGAAATATATCTATAGTGCGAAGAGTGCAACTGTAGCTCTTTAGTGGAATGACCTGTAGTTAATGAATATTGATTAATTTAATTAAAGAGTTTAAATTAATTAATCTCATATCATTGAAACTTCTAATCTATAGGTCCATTAGGTCCCTGCTAGCTCATTAATGGTTTTAATAAGAATCAATTGTTTTGGATTAATTTAAATTGTTCAAATTAAATAAAGAAATTGATTATATATGATGCAATTGTTGACTTTTTTGCCTTTAATCTCAAATTAATTAATTTTAATTAATTAATGTTTTGATGATAACAAACCTGCTTTTATCTATTAACAATTTGAGTGTTTTGAAGTGTCCATTGTGTAGAGCTTGGAATAACGGTTCCCACGAATTTGAACCACTCAAATTGGAGTTCAAACGAAGAAGATATGGTTGAAACAACCTTAACGAAAAAATACCCGATGTCAATGACGTGGCAGCCAAATCATCAAAGTGGACCTACTAAAGGATGACAAGTGGAGAAATAGATAAGTGACACATGAAACTTTTGATTTTTGTTGGTTTTAAAAGAATGATTTTAAAAACAAAATGAATTTAGAAAGAAAATGAATTTAATATTATTATATATGTTTGTGTCTAACGGCTAGTTGCCTTTAAAAGAAAATGAATTTTATATTATAAATGTGTGTGTCTAACGGCTAGTTGTATTTAAATCTCCACCATTCAATTTTCTTTTAACATCATCCAATGGTCCAAATTTAATGTGGTTTCCAACAACTTTTTTCTCTTTTTAAACACTTCATCTTCTCCAAATTTTAATAACAATTTCACATCTTTTTACAATCCTCCATAATTCATTAAGCTTCCATTGTTGCTCTCTCTCCAAGCTTCAATTTTCTTCTTTTCATCTAATTCTTGAGAGAGATTTATTGTATTGTGAGGTTTGATTTGTTGAGTGCTACAAATTTGTAAATCTACTCTTTGAGAGAGTTTTTCCTCATCTTGTTCTTCATTTCCAAACTTTTGTAAGGGTTGCTCTTGATCTCTAAAAAGAGTGGTTGTAACGGTTTGATCCTCAACCGTGGAAAGGATCGGGTTTGTTCTTGCGCCCGAAAAAAGAACGTTGTAACGGTTCGAATCTAAGCCGTGGAAAGAGTCAAGACTTCTAGTGAAGTACCCAAGAGGAGCTTGAGAAGTGGATGTAGGCCGGTTGTGCCGAACCACTATAAAATTTTCGTTGTCAATTTCTCTATCCCTCTCCTATTTATTTTTGAAATTAATTTGTTATTATGTTTTATTGCATGAAATTAATTGCAAAATTTATTCCTTGAAATTAATTGGTTTACTTTGATTGATAGTTCTTAAATTTGCATATCTTTTACCAATCTTATCATTGGAATTAAATAGGGTGTCTAAAAGTGTTAGTTTAATTTCTTGATTACTTTGGGTTGAATTTATTTGCATGAAATTCTTGTTTAAATTACTTATTAGCAAAAAAAACTTATTGACTTGCTTAATTGGGTCCACATTAGGAAAAAATTTTCATTAGCTTAAAGAAACCCTCTAGGGTTGTTATACGGATCCTACAACAATTAATATCATGTATGCACATATATGATAATATAAAGTTTAATTTATTTTGAATAAGATTGAAAATTATACTTTATATTATGAAAGAGATAAATATTTGAATAAGATTCAAATATTAATTATATGAATAAGATTCATATATAAACTATAAGTAAAAATTAATATGAATAAGATTCATGTTAAAACTGTAGGTTATATGAGAGAATGTTATTTGAATATGATTCAAATTAAATTAAATATGGGGAAATTTTCACATAAAGAAAAAATATCAAACTATTTACATAAAATAACAAAAAAGACACTGATAGACTTCTATCAGTATCTATCAGTGATAGAATTCTATCATTTCTATTATTGATAGACCCTGATAGACTTCTATCAGCGTCTATCACAACTATCTAAAAATTTTGCTATTTTGTGTAAATAATTTCCCTTATTTTTCTATTTTTAAAAACTCCCTTTAAATATGTGATATTTAATTAATTAATTAATTAATTTTTAATTAATTAATTTTATATATTAAATATGATTTAATATATATATATATATATATATATATATATATATATATATATATATATATATATAATTAAATTAATAAATTATTTAGTTAAAAGAAGAAAAAAAAGAAAAGAAATAACTCCCAATGTATAGTGTTGGGTAGTTGTAACTCCCACCACTACCCTCTCTCTCACACGATATCAATAGGAGAACACACAATTATAGAAATCAATCTATCTCTCTGCATTCTTGTTCTACCAAAAAAATCTCTCTAAAAAATTACATTCCTTTGCCAAAATCTCAAGAGCCCACAACTCCTTGGTTGATTCTTTCCTGAGACATAGTAAGGAAAGCTTTTGTGTGGTGTTCCAAAGTTTTTTGTCGGTGTTTGTGAGTAGAGCAAAGAAGAGAAAATAACCTGCAGCAGACAGTCTTCAAAGGTAGTAATATTCTTTCCTTAAATCTCTTCTTCTAGCATGCAGAAATTAGAATTTTGTTTATCATGTAGAATGTTGTTTCTCTGTATTTTTCAGTTTTTCAAATTAAAATTATTGGTACAAGGCGATCAATCGCTTCCGCTAAGGAAATCCATTCCTTCATGAAACCGAATCGGGTCGGGTCAGGTTGATTTTGAAGAAAATCTGACCTGACTTGTTTACACCCCTAATTACAACTCATTTCCTTTACAGTGCAATTCAATTTTGATTGCAACTTAGGCCACGTTTACGCAGGGGGGATGGGTATAAATCAAACGCAATTCATGTTGTGGGACCTATCTGATTACTTTAGCCTATGTTTACACGTTCATCTGTAATCATAATTAAAAGTGGGGTCCACTGTACCATCTGTAATGAAATCTTGTAATTTGATTGAGCTTGGGAAGGTCCTCAATCCGACTGCGTTTGAATATGCAGTGGGATCCACATATTTGGTAAGATTATTTGTGTCTCAATTACCGTCATTTGCTCTTTGAAATGAGGTTATACCGATTTACAAATGGAAGTATCAGTAGTGATTTCAACCAGTTTAGCAATTTTATAACCCCCTTTCTTACCGATCTATCGGTTGTTTGGGGTAGCAGTAGCGATTTTGGTCATTTTAACAATTTTATAATCTGTTTATTTGTCTTAACGATTTACCCGTTATTATGGGGAAGTCAATAACGGTTAAGATTCAGATGTTTTTACCAATTTTATTATATTTCATCGATCCAAACGTTGAATTTTTAAATTTTTGTTATAACCACATTCATGCTACGCTTATCGATTTATCATTGTCAATAGGAAAACTTTAACGTGGTTGTCCGAGAGCTTCATGCACATGTGTAGTTTTGTCATTTTTGTTCCACCTTTGAATTAATGATTGGAAATAAACAACTTCAATCACAATTATATTGCTTTTGTAAAATTAGGTCATGAAATACCAACAATCACAATCAAATTGGTTTACAATTGAGACTCATTTCGATTCTTGGTTTAATTGAAATCAATCTAAATTACACCATTTTTTTATTACCCCTACGCAAACGTGGCCTTAAATCTCAATTAGATAAGTAAATGTGCCATAAATGTAAGTTCCCATATCGATGAGAAATTTATCTTAAACCAAAGGTTGATGCTGAGGTATATGGAATATGCCATTTATTTTATAATTAAAGCCATACCATGATTACACTCAACAATGAAAGGCAATCTAGTGAGTCAAGACCTTTACAAACAATCTAGTCAAGAATATTATCTTATAACAAAAGCCATGTCATGATTACACTCAACAATAAAGGAAAAAGAATTTAGTCAAGAATAATATTAAGGGTTTTTTCATAAGTAATAAAATAATAAAAATATTTACAAATATAACTAAATAACAAAAAGTTTATTCATCCCAATGTTGTTTTTACTATATTTATAAATAGTTTTATTATTTTATTATTTAAAATAACTTTCCTAATATATTAAATTAAGGGAATAAAAGATACTAATAAAATACTTTAGTGTGTACGGTAACTTTGTAAATGCTTTTTTTTTTAAGATAATTGTAAATGTTTGCTTAAATTATTATATATATTTGTAAGTACGTGAGAGTGGCTGCCGGCACCGTCGGAAGTGGTGGCCGAAGGGTGGCAATGGAGGTTGGTAGAAGTGGTGGCCGGAGATTAACCATTAAACACTCAAAATTCATTTTTTTTTTAAAAAGTTGGTTTCAAGTGTTTATCTTAAAATAACTTATTTTATAAACTCATTAAAAAAAACCATTTTAAGGAGTTGCCAAACACTTGATTTTTTTCAAAATAACTTATTTTTTAATTTAATCACTTGAAAATGCATTCTAAGTGCACCCTTAGGTTTGAGGTTTAAATGGGAGACAGTTTGGTTGGCCATAATGTAATAGTCATCCTTATAGACTCCTTTTCGCCTTTTAACTAATTCTTTTTATTGGTGCAAAATTAAACACCATTTTAATTATTTTAGTCTTTCTTCAAACTAAAATTAGCGATTTATATGCAAAAGTGAACTTAGTTCAATGATAATTGGCATGACGTTCGTTCTTAGAAGTCGTAGGTTCAATCTCCACCTCGCAATTGTTATACTAAAATTATAACTAATTAACAACGCAACTATGACCTTTTTCCTTTCAACTCTAATCTAATTTTGAAGTATAATCGATAAAGTTCATAGACTCATAAAATAATTCATCCAATAATCCAACTTATTCTTTTTTCCAAAAATACTAATCCTTCTTGATACCCACTCTCTCTCTAGAATTTACTTAGCAATGGACTCCAATTACAGTTTCTTCTTACCCACATCAAGCAAGATTACGTGGGAAAGTTCATTCAAAATTTCCAAATCAAAGAAATCAAAGAGCTCTACAAAGTAAAAATTAAAAAACAAAAAAAGAAAAAGGTAAAATTAACTTGTGCAATATTGCATAACTAAACCAAAGGTTGCATAAATTTTTGTAGTCATGAAGAAGGTAACAATGATTAGAAATAGGAACGGATCGCGTAGAAACTTATATATCGTCATGAAATAAAAGAAAGTTAAATTACAAATTTAATCATTTAATTTTTGAAATGTGTGTTTAAATTTTTTAAACTAAATTTATAAGTTAACGAAGTTTGCATTTCTAACATAGAAAAGAAAAAAAAAATCAAAAGTAAGGCAAAAGCAATCAAACCCCAAATCTTTTTTCATTTGGGAAGGTCACTGCATCAACATTGGTACAAAAAGAGTTATTTCTTCTTAATTTTTTTATTGTCCATAAATCTTGTTCCTTTGGTATCAACGAAAGTAACCAGTCTTTCTGAAGCTGACCACAATATTTCTCTCTCTATTTAAGCATGTCGAGAAGAAGACTCTCCCTCTCCTTTGAGTGCTCCCTTTGCATTTTCTGATTTGCCTCTTCTGTATTGTATATAAAATATATTATTATTCATAGACACATAAGGAAAATAAAACGTTTTTTTAACTTCCATAATCTTTTTTTTCTTTTTCTTTTTTTATTTTATTTTAAGGACCTTATACACATATAACCTAATTAAATAGGTCTGATGACAAAAATGTCTTTGAACTCTCTATTTTTTTTCATGAATAGCCCGGTAGAATGAAATATTACACAAAAATCCTTCACGAACTTCAGACACTTTTTTTTAATAATAATAATAAGATAGATATACAAAAACACACATATGGAAATATATATATATATATATATATATATATATATCATTTTCACATGTCTTAAATGACATTCCAAAGCAGTTTTATTTTCAAAATCAAAATGACTATAGTACATAGTATATACGAAGTTTATTTCTATATTTTTGTTTTGAATTTCAAATATATTTATTTCAAATAATCTGAGGATGTCCTCTATCTTAATATATATATATATACGACAATGTATGTGGAATATATATCTCAATAGAAACAAGACTAAAATTAAAATATGGAGTATATATTATATAACAACCTTAAATTTGTATTTGTTCTAATTACATTTGGAATAAACCTTATTTGGAACAAACCTCATATAAATGAAGATTTGTAATCATAATTATGCATTAAATGCAATCTACTGAATTTAAGGAATCTAAAATCTATAAAAAAAAGGAAAATTAGTAATTGATTGGAAAAAATATATATATTTCAAAAATAAAAACTACTAATTAAAATGACTGATGTTATGAAAAATCTTGCCTTAATTGAATATAAATCAAATTTAATAAATACCACATTAAAAATATAAAAAAATCAGATTGATGAGGAAAAGGAAACAAAATAATTTTCAAACTTTCAAAAAATAAAATAAAAAGGTTAATTTTGTCCAAAATTATAGATAAAAACTCTTAATGAAATAATTCAAATTTGGAGGATACTTATGAAATATAAGAGGTAGTGAGGATCTTCCATGTAAATATCTGTTTTTGTAACTTCCATGGAGTGATAAAAGGTTAAAATTTAGATTAGTTATTGGGGGATTGAATGCTTATAAGATATAATACAAGAGAGATTTTGGGCACAGAGTCAAAGTAGTTATTATTTTTTGTTTTAGAGAGATATTTTATTTTATTTTATTGATAAATTTGAAAAGTTCAAAAACTATTGTTCACTATATAGATTGTGTGGAAACATTTAAGGATTGCATTTATTACTTTTTTTTAAAATATATAATAATATTTAAAAAAATTAAAAAAAAACAAATACGGATGGTTGTCGTTTTCAAACATATTTTTTTTTTTTTGGAGAAATTACTATAAACAAAAAAAATATCAAACTATTTACAAATATAAAAAAAATTTAATGTCTATCAGTGATAGATCGCGATAGAATTTTATCGCTTTTTATCGCTCAAGCAAATAAATTCTATCGCCTGAGCCCTAGAAAGCGATAGAATTCTATCGCGATCTATCACTGATAGACTGTAAAATTTTTCTATAATTATAAATAGTTTGACTCATTTTTCATTTGAAAAGAGCTTTTTTTTTTCTCAAAACAGAAATGATAAGAAATAGTAAATTCTCAATCATATATTTCAAAAATTTCCATTTTTAGGAAAATAAAATTTTGAGTTTTAACTTAGCTTAAAATCCTGCAACTTTTTTTCCAAATTTGCCCTTCATTTATTTATTTAATCTTAAAGATACCCTCATTTTTTTTTCATTATTAGATTGTATATATTCATGAAAGAATTCTCTACAATTAATTTCATTAAAATGAGGGCGTATTTTATTAAAATTGGGTGTCTTATTTTTCCATGATTAAATGTTGTCCAGAATTATATTTTCCAACTCAATTTTATTTTTTCATTCAATTTTATCTAATTTTGTCCTCAATACATCCTCCTATCATCGATGTTTGTTTGTTGAGGATCTCACATTGGAAAAATCAAAAGACCTCATATTCTTATAGATAGGTTGCTTCTCTCATTGTCAATTAATTTTGAAATGAAACCTCATGTTATGAAATATAAATATAGAATAGAGGTAGTTGCAAATATAGCAATAAAGTCTAAAGTATTTACAGATATAGCAAAATTTAGATTTTGCTTTCAAGATCTATTAGTGATAGACTATTTCACTAATACGGATCGATCAGTGATAGATCATATCACTAGTAGGAGTCTATCAGTGTCTATTATTGATAGACTTTGCTATATTTACAATGCTTTTAAAATGTTGTTATACACTTGATCATTATCTCTAAAAGTGTTATCCAATGCAATTACCTAAAAGAATATGTCTCACATCTATAAAATATGAACTTCCCATAACGCTCTTCTTTTCAAAACCTACACTCCTTTGAAGGAGAAGACAAGATATATTTGATATATACAATACAATATTTTTAATGTATTTGGTAAGTATATGAACAAGACAATTTGTACATTTACATTATCAAGTATATTTGTAAACACACCAAAAAAAAATGGTATATATGATATATATTTACATTTTTCAGTATATTCAACATATACTTGATATCTCAGTAGAGAGATAATTGATTTTCAACTAGGAATATTGAAGAAAATAAATGAAATCTCCTAAAATGAAGGAACCATTAATTTGAAATATCCTGCATTAAATGAATATCAACAAAAATTAATAAATAATAATAACAAAGTAAAAATTCGAAAATGATGTTAATAAGAAAAGAATTAAATATTTCAAAAAAATTTGAAATAATGGTGAAAATATTAAATTGATTCCAAATTATAGCTAAAAGCTCCTAACGAAATAATTTAAAATCTAAGACATTTATGAAATATATGGTGTACAAAGAATTTTTCAAGTAAATATCTCCAAAAATTAACGTAAATAATGATGAAATGTCATATTTGTAATTTATTAAAAATTAAAGGATAAAATGGTCTAGAAATATTAACATTTTTTTTTTTAATTTAATATATATCTAGATATAAAAATATAGATTAATCATTGAAGGTAAGTTTCTATATTGATGAAAATTGTTAATTAACCAAAGATTGATGTTCATGTATATGGGAAATGTGATTTAGAAAATAATATAATATTCTTTTATAACAAAAGTCATGTCATGATTACAATCAACCATAAAAGCGCTCATGATAATTGGCATGACCTTTTTTCCAGAGGTTGAATGTTTGATCCTCCACCTCGCAGTTGTTGTACTCATAAAAAAATAAAAAAAAATAATTTAATCAAGAATAATATTAAATTTAATTGTTTATTTACAAAATAAGTAATGTAGCCACATACCTGAGACGATGTGGGGCAACCAATGTTCCCGAGAAAAAATAATTTAAAAAAGAAAAGGAACGTCATAAGCAACTTTTTTTTATATATAAAAAGTAGCAAAAATGTTATGCAAAGACTAGAGTCAAATTTAGAGGTCATTTGTGTATGGAAAATGTGTTAGCAACCTCACAACACCCATTTAAGAAATTCTATTTAGGCAAACATTTTCATTTAAATATTTTTTTTAAATAATATCTTATTTTATGCTTCATTTCTCGAATATTTGGAGTCATGATCTCAGAGTCTCAAATAATTGACTCCTCCCTAAAAAATTATAGAAAATCGAACTTCTAAATATTTCTAGATTCGAAAAGATGAAAAAGATTAGCACAATATATTTCAATAACATAACATTATACCAAATTAATATCATGGATAAATGTAAAAGTAATATATATATATATATATATTAACATCTAAAATGAAATAAATAAATTCAAATAGTCAAAAAACAATAAATATATAAATTTAAAAAATGGAATAGGATGGGCAGCACTGCATTAGCGGCACTGTGTTACAACTAAAGTTTAAAATATGGATATGCGGCACTGTGTTACAACTAAAGTTTAAAATATGGATATCGATAGAAATATCAAGGTATTGATTTTACAGAAATTTCGATAAAAATATCGATAAAATATCGATTTCGATGATGAAAAATTATAAAACAAAATTTTTTAAAAATAAATTTAAATAAGTAAATAAACATTTTATTATTTCTATATAAGTAAATATGTCTATTATTTATACTACATTTATATTAGTGGCATTTTTATGTTTCTTTTTTTTCTTCTGTGTTTCGTAAATTTCTCTACGATATAATGGAAATATCGATTTACCCTTCGTATCGATGTCGAACCTATGAAAACATAAAAATATCGATGAAAATATTGACATATCAATAAAAATTTAATACTATGGTCACAACTAAGGTCCTAACAAACGGCCACTAATGCCACTTTTACTTTTACAAGCAGACGTGTTTAATTTTTCTTTTAGTGAACGTAATTTTTTAATTCCTTAGTTGTATGTGTACATGGCCTAAAATGAGTGACAATTACTCATGAAAGAGAAAACTCCATGATGAAAGAGAAACTCCTAAATTTAGTGTGAGAATTTATTGTAAGTTTACGTGAAAGATAATGAAAGACAAAATAAGAATTTTAAAAATATATAGAAGCAGAAAGAAAAGGGAAAGATTCTTCCCTATTGGCCTATTTATATATATTATAGATTTATTATTATTTTTTAATAATAAAATCACTTTTTTTTCTCAATTTCCTCTTCTTCTCTTTCTTACCTTGCTGCATTCTTCAATTATTAAGCTTCTTCAATCTAAATTAAGGGTGTTAAAAAAACTCGATAACCCAAAAAAATCGATCAAACCCAACTTAACTATACGGTTTTGGTTGAGTAATTAACTCATTTAGATTGGATCGGGTTCAAATAAATGAAAATTTTATGAGTTTGTTTGGTTTATGAGTTCACCTAAAATAATCCAAACTAACCTGAACTTATTATTAACTTTAAAATGTATTTTTTTTTTTACTTATGATACAATTATATGTACATATATTTATTTTAGTTTTATTTAATTTATTATCCAACAACTCCTAAAAATAGTTTTATAGCACTTTGGAAAGAAAATTTTCATTATAAAATTGAGGTTGAATTGTAATCTTAATTCAATATATCAAAATAATTAAATCAAATTTTTACATATTAACATTTTATTTCTTTTTGGAACAAAAATTTAAATAAATGACTCAAGTAACGTGAATTAACCCAACCCAAATCTTTTATGTAAGGGTTATTTTAGGTTGAAGAAACTTACAACTCCAATAATTGGGTTGGACTTAAGTCCTTCAACCCAACCCAACCTATGAACACCCCTAATCTAAAGTATGTTACTCTCCCTCTATCTCGTTATTTTACCATACATTTTTTTTATTATTTTGTATAAAAAAAAGTACAAATTAAAAGAGTAAATTAAAAAATTTACTCTAGTTATTTTTACCCTAATTAAATTACTTACTTTTAACCAAACTAAAAAAAAATTCCCAAACTTTACAAATAATAGTATTTATGAAACTAAGATGTAACTAACAAATAAATATGCAAAAAAAAAAAAAATGTAAATTAATTAGAAAGAGGACGAATAAAAATAGATAATAAGAAAAAAAAAAAAAAAAGAATGCTAGCAAGAGTGTATAGGTTTGACAATAATTACCTTGGAAGCCATGTTTGTTTCGAAACTTTTCAATATATCCATCGGCCCTTTCATTGATATTATGATCGGCATTCGGCCAATAGGGAAATTGGTCACTCCTTCTGCCCTTTGGTATGGATTCATCATCTACTTTTCCTTTTCTATCCTTTTTAGATTTGAAACGTTTGCCTCCCATGCTTCAATGCAATTAATTAAATTAATGCAATGTTTATGCACATTAATCAAATATGCATGTGAGTTTATATAGATCAACAAAAGTTAATGGGGTGTAATTAATTATTCATATTTTTTCCCAATTCTCCATATGTAAGGACCAAAATGATTTTAACCAATAAATAAATAAATAAAAAGATTCTACCATGGAATGAGTTGGAGCCCAATTCATAACTCTTTTTTTTTTTCTCCATTAAACAACACCCCCCAATAGCATGTATTGATTAAATTATTAAGAAAAATGAACAAAAGAGCATATATTCATCAATATCCATACCTTGTAAATTTTAATTTATTAATATCTAGCGTTAATTATTCATTATTTTTTTTCTTTTTTTTGGAAGAAAATTATTCGTTTTTCTTTGTGAGGTTCATAATCTATACTTCTTACTATACCATTAATTATAGAGAATTTTTTAAAAATAGGAAAATAAGAGAAACTATTTATACAAAATAACAAAATTTTTAGATAGTTGTGATAGACGCTGATAGAAGTCTATCAAGGTCTATCAATGATAGAAATGATAGAAGTCTATTATTGATAGATGCTGATAGAAGTCTATCAATGTCTATCAGTGTTTTTTTTTTACTGTTTTATGTAAATAGTTTGACATTTTTTTCTAGCTATGAAATTTTTCCTTATTTATAATAATAATAAATGAAATTCTCAAAATAATAATAATAACAACAACAACAATAAGAATAATAATTTGACATTATCATTAATTGATTTATTATATATTTATTTTGTGAATCTAAAATAATTCTTGAATTCTATTTTTTTGTGACAAACAATGACTAGAGATTTTCTATTACTAAAAATTTTCACTGTGGATTTCAATAAAAGAAGGATAAATAAAATATAGTTTAAATGTGTTTGTCTCAAGGAGTTGGGAAGTAGGAGTTTCTAAACACTATTCTTTATTTGGCCTGAGGAGTTAGTGAGTACCACTATTAAAAAAATCAATTTTATATTTTATCAACTCCTTACACTATGGGTCGCAGGAGTTCACAACTCCCTGAATTTCATAACTCTTTATTTCTCACTATTTCACTTCTTACATCAAACGTTTTCGAGATTAGAAGTTAGGTCACGTTTTAATCTACCTTCAAAGTGATAGTGGCCAAGTGGGAGTCAAGTACAACGTAGAATGAACAACAAACTTAATTAAAAAAGAAAAAAAAAAAAAAGATTTCATATTCATATTCCTATACCATTCCGAACCTTCCTTTCCTCTATATTTCTAAACCCAAACAAAAAGGGCAAAAAATATGAAACGCCACCTTGTTTTCCGCGAAAAGAGCTCTTTTGCAAAAGAATCATATTCTTTTTTTTTTTTTTTTTTTTTTTTTTTTTTAATATTTATGGGTAATTTCTCCACGTTCCATAGTCTGATTCCACTCCATTTCTTTTTCGTGGTCAACCCCATTTTCAATTTTGAGATTCCATTGGTTTGTTACACTCTAAAAATTACATAGAAAGATTTATAGAATTGTCCTATTTATCGAGCAATATTTTATAAATGTGCTAAATTTTAAATATATTTCATACCTAGATTCTTGCATAAATTTGGGACAATTTTAATCTTTTAGTACAATGTCTCTCATATTTAATTTTCATGTTATTTTATGATTAAAATAATTAAAAAATCCAATCCAAATATAGTACTAATTTTTGAGAGATTTTTTAAAAAATAAATATTAATTACATAATATTTTATCATTAAAATTAGGTTGTCATTTAATGATATATTATTTTATTTATTAACTAATATGGTATATATTCCTAGAATTAAGTAATACAATATTGTAGTTACATATTCATCTTTTGCGTCAAGAGTTAAAAGTATATTTGATATATTAAAATGTATATGATTACTTAATGTGGTTTATTTGAAATATTTTTGTAATATTACATTATTTTAACGAAATTTGATTATGAGCAGTAATTAAAAGTATATTTAAAATATTACAATGTATATAATTACTTGGTCTTATAAATATTATTATATATTGTAATTTATTCATCATATATAATATATTATATGCTATATTCAACGACTTCATTCAGTTGAGAAATGTCTATTTAATATATTACGATGTATATTATAGACGATGTTGGATGTTTTATTTGACGTATTTTTTGAATTCTATGAATTTTGCAAATGAAAATTTTCAAATGTTGGAACTTTCCTTCGTAGTTGTGTTTGGTAAGAAACGATTTAGGAAAAAACTTCTTTAATACGTATGTTTTTATTATTTTTTTTCAAAGGTGGCTTTTCATATTTTTTTTTTATATAAAAAAATTATTAGAGTTATGTAAGAATGTAATGGACTTTTAGGCCTGATTTTTATGCAATATTCTATTACATTAGGTTATTCATGATAAAAAAAATTGTGCTTTTAAGACATTGTTGTAATTGTTCATATTTAATTAGGCTATTAGTGTAGAAAGCCCAAAATTCTAATATAATTTAGAAATTCTAAATAATTTTATTTTTTTGAATTTTTTTATATTAATTATAAGATAAAGCTTTTTAATCAAATCTTAAATTAAAATGAACTTATTTAAACAAATTAAATCCTTTTCTGGGAAAATTGTTCAAAAGACACAAAACCTAAAAATTTCTAGACTTCTTTTTTTAAAATATGTTTTTTATTTCATTCTTTTAGATGTGAAAAAACCCCATTTATACTCACTTTTAAATGCATCACTCCATCTCTACAAAGAGACAGTTTCAAAATAATAATAAAGAATGATAACAAAATAATAATAATAATAATAATAATAATAATAATAATAATAATAATGGTGGTTAGAGAGCAACCAATGAAATCCCAGATTCATTGATTTTTTTTTTTCTTTTTGGACCAACCAACGTGTGGTTACTTTTTTTATTCTACTTTTACCATGTGTCATACACGTCTAAAACAAAAGACTTTTAGAGTGTTTTATAAAGAATTTACTATTAATGAGAGTAAAAAAGATTTGATAGTTAAAGAAAATAAGATTCAATGACAATCGTATAAATGAATATGTTTTGCGTTTTTACTCGATCTTTGCACGAATCTATTGAAGTGGTGAAACTATCAAGCAAGTGATTGACGTTTAGTGAGTGACAAAACTGGTTGTAATGTCTACTTGTGGCAATACCTTGTTGTTTTTAATTTCTTTGTAATTTTTTTATCAAATTTGGTCATTAGTTTGCTTTGGGGACATTCGATAGTTTCCTTATATTTAATTTCTTTGTAAAAACGCTATCAACTTGTTATATATGAAAGTTCTTGTTTATGTTTGTACTCATTTTGTGTTAATATAGGATTAGTTGATGAAAATCATGTTTGTAATGACAGGGTTCAAAGAAATAACAAACTATCAAGTCATTTATTGACAATAAAAAAAGTGTCACAATATGAAATTATGTGACAATACAAATGTGTCGTGATAGAACATTTTTGACATAAAATATTTGTTATGGTTAAGATGTTCTTGACAATAAAAGTATCATGGCTCATATATTTTTTACAAGAAAAAAATGTCATTATATATTCTTTTTCGACATTTCAGAATTGTCGTCAATACCCATAATGCAACAACAATAATCCAATTTTTTTTACGACAACGATAACCACTGTCATAGTAAACTTGACAGTGACAGTTTATAATTGTCAGTAATTGTTTATTATTCACAATTATTTATTGTCATTGAAGCCTAATTATGACATTTTCAAAAGTTTGGTTGATATTGATACCTTTACCATGATTGAAAATAATTGTCACAAATTTTAATTGTGACAATTTTTAAATGTCATTATAATCATAAATTTCATAATATTTAACTAATAACAAAACATTTCATAAAATAAAACATTCGATATTATTGTCTTCATTCACCTCTTAGACCGTAGATTAATCCAATTTTCGCCCAATATGAAAATTTAGTATAAATTTAGTAGTCAATTTGGTAAGGCCGATTTGAATTGACTTGAGAAAAAAAGTGTTTTTCAAAAAACTTAATTTTATTTAAATTTTCTTGATAAAAACGATTTAAAATACACTTCAAAAACTATTTTGAGTTATTGCCAAATACTCTAATTTTTTTTCAAAATAACTTATTTTTTAAATTAAACACTTGATGTATTCCAAACACACCCGTAATTACATTCAACGACAAGCAATTAGGAAATTATTATCTCCATATTTATTTTCTTCTCACACATGTTCTCTCTCTCTCCCAATAACATTTTAGGTGAAGACACAAAAATCCATCTCTCTTCATGAACACAAAATATAGGTACATTTTTCCATTATTTTAATTTATTTCTCTCTCCTCTTCATCTCTCCCATCTCTCTCTTTCTTCCTACTTTCTTTCTTCAAACTCAAATGTATTTTCTATAACCAATTAGTAACATAACCCACCTTTTCCCTTTCATATTTATCCAAATTACAGTTTCTTCTTACCCACATCAAGCAAGATTAATTAGGTGGGAAAGTTCATTCAAGTTTTTCAAATCAAAAAATTCAAATCTACAAAATAAAAATAAAAATTTAAAAAGGTAAAGTTATAGAATATAGTCGTTAATGGTTAATTTGCAATTATACCCGTGCTCCTCCAATTCGTTTAATTTTAGATAAAAAACTTTGATTTAATTTTAGATTCGAGGTTTAAGTAGAAGACAGTTTGGTTGGCCATAAAATAATAGGCATCTTTATAGACTCCTTTTTGCCTTTGGACTGATTCTTGAATTTGGTTAGGTCTACAACTTTGTATTTGTTGGGACAGAGGAAACGCATCTGACCCTCACGTGACATCATCTGTTGAATTTGTAATTAAGAGAAGAGAGGACTTGCAAAACAAAGAAAAATGGCTCCGATGCCTAAGTCAGTAAGAGAATTATAGAGCAGGAAAAAAGTAAAAAGTTTTAAATTACCTTTGATGGACTCATGATGGTGTATTTATAGGGGGATTTGATCTAGGATTTATCTTAAATCTACTAGGATTAGGATATGAGATTTTTCTAATCCTAAACAAGATCAAATCTTTTTCTATTTCTTTTTATTTTATTTTATTTTACCTCATATTATCTTGATTTATCTTAACTTATCCTTAGGTCAAAATTCACCCATAACATTAGCCCCCACTCCCAGATTGGGTTTCGGGGTTTGGCTAATTATAATTATGAGTTAAACATTACGGACCCAATTTGGGAGTATAATTGCTCTAACTTTATATTGCTTTAATGACCCTGACGGTTGGCTCTTAGCAAGGCCGAGCTTCTCACCGGTGACCATGTGAGCTGCCCGCAGATTGACTTATCAAATCTGTAAGGTTGATGTTTGGTACTTCTTTAGACGGTGCTCTAGGCCCTAGAGTTACCTTGGCGGTGTTCCAGGGTGGTTCCTAGATTATCCTGGGCATGACCCATGATCCCCTGTCAATAGGGTCGAGTTTTGGGGTTCCTTCAGGTTTGATTAGAATCTTGTCAGAAAGATGAAAATCGTTCCTTAAGATTATAAGCACCTTCTCGAGAAAGATGAACATCAATTTCTGAGAGGTGAGGTAGCCAACAAATGACATTATTTGGAACTTGAGATTTCCCTAGAAAGATGGTGATCGATTTCTAGGAGATAACGTGGTCAGCGAATGATCATCCTTGGAGCTTGAGATTTTCTCTAGAAAGATGATAATCGATTTCTGAAGGACGATGTGACTTCCATGTAATTATCTTTGGTTTCAATTGTGGATGGCCAATCTCTAATTTTTCACCTTGGTTTCAACTGTGGGGTGGCCAGCCCCTAGTTTCCACCAAATAATTCTACTAAAAAATTGTTTGAATCGTAATTGGGTTTCCCATGATAACTCTCTTTTGTGAATGGTTTACATAGAGATCTTCTAAATTGTTGTTTTAAGTTTAATTGCGTAACTGTTTGTAGCTTCCTTCACTTGGGTTCTTCAATGCTTTGATATTTGCAAAATTCTAATTATAGATGATGTTGTGGCTTCAAGTGATTTTTCTTTCCTTGAGCAAGTAATATTAATGATGGAGCTTCTCTGTGTAACTTTGTCTTATGTTGCTTCAATTCTTGAACGAGCTTGTAATTGCCTTGGTAATGACTGGATGAATATGCAGATTCGAACAACAGCTACTGATTTGAACGACGTTTGTTGGAAGGGCTTGAACGATGGCAAATCCGCATACGAACGATGGAAAGCTGGTGGCAACGATCAATTTGGCGTTGATCAATGGTGTCCACAATAGAGTTAGGACTAGGGTGGTGATTATAGCACCAAGCTATAGAAGGATCTATGTATGGGACGGTGACGAGATGCAGCAGACAAAGATCTAACACGAACAGGAACCTGCTCAGTGCAAAAGTGAATTTCGGTGTGGCATGAATGCGAGTCGTCTGCACATTGACGAGCGTAAATTGTGGTCGGCGGTGCAGATGAAGATGAGGCGGCAGGCTGATGACGACGACTGTGTCTGATCGGCGGAGTGACTAGTGCTGCTGCTATTCGCTCGAAATCTCTCAATCTCTTTTTTTTTTTAAGTTTTTATAGGATCAGGAGAATTGAGTCATCGTGACCTTGATTTTCTTTGATTTTTACAGAGATTCTCAATTTTGCATAGGTAGAGTACTCTCGTTTCCCACAGACGGAGCCAAACTGTTGATGCAAAATTTGGGACAGGGGAAACACACCTGACCCTCATGTGACATCATCAGTTGAATTTGTAATTCAGGGAGGTGAGGACCTGCAAAACAAAGAAAAATGACTCTGATGCCTAAGTCAGTAAGAGAATTATAGAGTAGGGAAGAAGTCAGAAGTTTTAAGTTACTTTTGATGGACTCATGATGGTGTATTTATAGGAGATTTGATCTAGGATCTGTCTTAAATCTACTAGGATTAGGATATGAGATTTTCCTAATCCTAAACAAAATAAAATCTTTTCCTATTTCTTTTTATTTTATTTTACCTCATATTACCTTGATTTATCTTATCTTATCCTTAGGCCAAAATTCACCCATAACAGTATTTGTGCAAAATTAAGCACCCTTTTAATCACTTTAGTCTTTCTTACTCAATTTTCAATGTGAAATCTCTTTTCTAATCGCTTATAGATATAGGTATTTTGGGGTTTTCCCAAAATCCATTCATTCAATGAAAAATGTTTCATATCTTTAAACAAACAAACATGTGTTCAAGTTGAGATTGATGACGTCCGTGATGAGTAGGTACCATTTCTACAAAAATACATTATTGTACAAAATGATGTATGTTAATTTTCATTAGTTGTTAAACAACACAACCAAAATTAGAAAGGTAAAAGTAGTCAAACCCTAAATCTATTTTAATTTATGAGAGTCATTGCATCAACCTTGGCACAAAAGAGTTCTTTCTTCTTAAATCTACTTTTTTAATCTTCTATTCTCCATAAATCTTGTCCTTTGCTATCAACCACCTTCAACAAAAGCAACTCTCTAGCATGGTGAGAAGAAGTCTCCCTCTCCCTTGAGTGCTACCCTTTGCATTTCCTCCCATATATTATATATATAATATATTATATACATAGACATATAAAAAAAATAAAATGTTTTTCTTTTAAATCAAAAGGAGGAGGAAGGTTTATGATCATTTGACAAGAGAGGAGGAAATAGAATATTAAGTAGCTATATTTACGGAACAAGTGAATATTTATTGAAATAAAGGTTATCTAACACACGACGGAACTTGTTACACTAGATGTTACAGCATTTCCAGAAACATCCTAAATAAATGCAGAAAACTAAAGAACTAGAACAAAACACAGAGTTTGGTAATCCAGTTTGGTGAAATACCACCTACGTCTGGGGGGCAATGTGCTTATGGAAAGATATTTTCACTAATATAAAGTCAAGTAATTGCAACGATGTACTTATCTATAAATAAGCGGCAATTACAGTGACATTCGAATAACCTAACTTAGAGAATAGTTTTCTTAGGCTCCCGTAAGTGCGAGTCTCCCTCTCAATGAAACTTAGGCTCTCCTTAAGTGTGAGATCTCCTCACTTTAAACGTACTTAGGCTTCCCCTAAGTATAAGAATATTAGTGAATGATCATTTACGCTCCCCTAAGTGTTAGACTCCCTCTCACCAAGAACACTTGTTTTTTCACCTTTAAATGAAGTCCTTTTCACTTCAATAACTTAGGCGCCCCCTAAGTTTGAGAATCCCTTCTCAAGTTGTAGTAAAATTAATAAACACACATGACACACGACTCGATAATATTCAAAATGACCAACCCTAAAATTGAACAGGCCATGATATATATATATATATGGGCAGCTTTGAGAAAATTTCGAAGGAAAGAATAATCAACTATGTATGTAAAAAGGCAGTAGACCATGAAATCTACATAATCCCGCGACAGATAAGGAAAGAAATTATTATGCAGATTTTTCTGTCTGTCATGAGACAATGTCACAACATGTTGTGAGATATGTCGCAAAATATGTTGTTCAAGTTTTTCCTGTAATAAATAAGCCAAACATACTACAATAACAAACTCCTTAACAATCTCCTCCTTTGACTATTTTTTAAGGTACAAACCATACAACAAAGCATGACAGCAAAAGAAAACCAAACTAAACCAGAACAATCATTACAACTACAAATCATCAAAAACAGAACTAGATTAGAATAATCACACACCAAAAGAAACTGTAGAGCTATCGTGCTGAACCAAAGTCATTCTCTCCCTTTTGTTTGACTTATAAAATAGCCGAAGACAACATAATGGTAGACACCAGGAGAGAGAAAATAAGTAATAAACCCAAGATATTGGAAGCAAGCACGTACCCAGCAACTGATAAAAACAATTAGAATGCCCTGAATCCTCTGACCCATCAACAGAAACATCAATTAAGTCATCAGCGTACGTATCATCTGACACAAGCCTAGAGCTTTAAGCATTTGGCCTGACATAGATACCCCATCTACACAATTAACAGATAACCTCAATACAAATAACATGACATTCACTTCAATTATACGAAAAGTATTGTGCCGAATGAGAACACTCAAAGTTTGTGATTGTTGGACCGGTATGGCAACCCTAGAGGGGGGTGAATAGGGTTTCTTTAAGCTAATGAAAACTTTTTCCTAATGTGGGCCCAATTAAGCAAGTCAATACGCTTTTTGCTAATAAGTAATTTAAACAATAATTTCATGCAAATAAATTCAACCCAAAGTAATCAAGAAATTAAAAGTAATACTTTATAACATCCTATTTAATTTCAACAAGAAGATTGGTATATGATATGGAATTTTAAGAACTATCAATCTCAATAAATAATTATGAGCAATTGATTTCAAGAATTAAAAAGTGCAATTAATTTCATGCAATGAAATATAATAACAAAAATTAATTGCAAAAATAAATAGGAGAGGGATAGAGAAAATAACACCGGAAATTTATAGTGGTTCGGCACAACCGGCCTACATCCACTTCCCAAGCTCCTCTTGGGTATGTCACTACGAACTTGACTCTTTCCACGGCTTAGAGTCGAACCGTTACAACGTTCCTTTTTCGGGCACAAGAACAAACTCGATCCTTTCCACGGTTGAGGATCAAACCGTTAAAACCACTCTTTTTAGGGATCAAGAGCAACCCTTACAATGGATTTGGAAATGAAGAGCAATATGAGAAAACTCTCTCAAAAAGTAAATTTACAAATTTGAAGCACTCAATAAATCAATCCTCACAATACAATAAATCTCTCTCAAGAATTAGGTGAAAAGAATAAAATTGAAGTTTTGAGAGAATAACAATGGTGGCTTTGAGGATTGTAAAAATATGTAAAATTGTTGTTGTAATTTTGGAGAAGATGAAGTGTTTAAAAAGAGATGGGGTAGGTAAAAACCAAATTTATTTTGAGCCATTAGATGTTGGTAAAAGAAAATTGAATGGTGGAGATTTAAATTTAACTAGCCGTTGGACACACACATAATATAATATAAAATTCATTTTTTTTTTAAGGCAACTAGCCGTTAGACACAAACATATATAATAATATTAAGTTCATTTTCTTTTTAAAATCATTCTTTTTAAAACCAATAAAAATCAAAGCTCCATGTGTCACTTATCTATTGCTCCACTTGTCATCTTCTAGTAGGTCCACTTTGATGATTTGGCGGCCACATGATCGACATCGGGTATTTTTCCCTTAAGCTTCTTCTAGCCATATCTTCTTCGTTTGAACTCCGATTTGAGTGATTCAAATTGCGTTGGAACCGTTGTTCCAAGCTCTACAAAATGGACACTTTAAAAACACTAAATTGTTGATAAATAAAAGCAGGTTTGTTATCATCAAAACATTAATTAATTAATTAATTAAAATTAATTAATTTGAGATTAAGGGCCAAAAAGCCAACAGTGATTGAGAGGTAAGGACATGCATCATGTAAGTTTCGACATGAGGAGAAATATGTGGAGATCCACTAGTGACATTAATATCATCAATAGGTGAAATACCCTCATCACCCAGAGGTGGAATATCGTGGACGATGTCAGACACATGAAGCTGGTGTCTTTGATTTTATACTCTCGATTTATTATATTCTTAATTTCTCAAGTTTTTCTTAATATCGCTCCAAGTATAAACTAATACAAAGATTTCTTGGTGAGGACCAAGGTCGAACATAGGGATTTTGTAACTAAATAACTGAATAAATTGGAAATCTCGAGGAAGTAAACAAATAAGATGAGATTTGATTCGGAATAGGAAAATTGATTGAATTTAACTATTGGCTTGCAGCTACAAATATGGGGATTACTGATGAATAATGCAATTTCAGTGATGTTATGCTGGATGGAGAAAAGAGTGTTGGAGACAATCCTTTATCAATCTGTCAAATCCTAGTTTAATTACATCGACCATGCTTTCAAACATAATTGAGTCATACCTTTCGGCAAAAAAGCCACACTATTCATATGTCTATGATGCACGCTTGTTTAAATGAGCCTAAGATAAATCCTATTTCTAGGGTTAACTTCTTAGTTACAACAATGCGACCTCTGGTTGCTTGCTCTCTCGAGTAGCCGACTGTTAGTACTTAAACAACTTTCTCACGTTAAAATAAGCAAAAATGATTAACACTGCATTGCTGTAAATGACCTAGTTATTAAACTAGATTTAACAAGATTGATGAACGTTAGCCTCCAACCCTCGTAGATGCTTAGCTACTCATAGATATTTGTGGAATATTTGCAAACGTGATGGACAAATGACGTTTGATAGATATGAAATAAGAGTATATTACAATATTAATGATTTGATGTTCTTGATCTAACGACAATACAAATAGCCAAACACTTTGGTGATACGAATGAATGATAAAGAGGTTGAGAGATGGAGCTGTCGGCAAGAGTGTCCTGCTCCCCAACAGAAGCATACAATAGGATCAACAGTTTCTTGGGGATCAATGTCAACAGAAGCAGTTATTCAATTTGATCACCAGATAGGAGCTTAATATTCTCTATATTTTTAGACGAGGCAGCAAGCATAGAACTCCAATTTTCAATACTTCTAATTAGAACAATAGATTCAACAAGTATCTGATGTAGTAGGATTAGGGTATTATGGGCAAATCTTTAATTTATTAAGATTAGGATTAGTTTCTTTAGTTTATTAGGATTAGGTTAGATTCTTTAATTAATTAGTATTAGGATTAGTTTTTTTGATTTATTAGGACTAGGATTAGTTTCTTTAATTAATTAAGGATTAGGATTAGTTTGCTTTCCAATTTTCTACAAATAGAGAGAATGCCTTCTTGTTTGGGCAAGTTTTAATTGATTTGAATAAAATTCTCTCTTGATATTCATCAATTGGTAAATGATGTAGTAAGATTAGGGTATTATAGGCAAATCTTTAATTTATTAGGATTAGGATTAGTTTCTTTAATTTATTAGGATTAGGTTAGTTTATTTAATTAATTAGCATTATGATTAGTTTTTTTGATTTATTAGGATTAGCATTAGTTTCTTTAATTAATTAAGATTAAGATTATTTTGCTTTCCAATTCTCTATAAATAGAGAGAATTCCTTCTTGTATTGGCAAGTTTTAATTGATTTGAATAAAATTCTCTCTTGATATCAATTGTTATCAGAGCATCAAGATCATTAGGGCTTGATGGCGGGAAAGAAACCTTTCACGGTAGAGAATTTCCAAAATAAAGAGGCGGAGACACCCACCGTCCTATCACCGAAGGCCTTGACCCGACACTTGCAGTCAGTTGAAGGATCTGTCGATGGTATTAAGACTTTGATAGAGAATATATCTCTTCGATTGGATCAAGTTGTTAAAAGGCAGAAACAATAGCAAGACATTGAAAAACCTCTTCAAGAGTATAAAGTAGAACGAAATCTTGGTAATCAAGAAAGTCCACATAGCATCTACCAACCTCAAATCTTTCCTAGAAATGGCCAAGAATCTCTTAGACACGTTCAAGAACAACCAAGCTTGAGTATTTGTTCAGAGGAGACAACAAAAATTTGAAGAACTATCCAGTGAAGAAGTGAAGAAGTGAAGAAGGAGTAGGACATGGTCAAAAGAGCTCGCAAACCACAAATTCCAAAGAGAGCAATACAACAACTACAAACCTATTTTCAAATTTGAGCTTGCTCGACTCAAATCAGAAAGGAAATCTACGTCAAAAATGGAAGAAAGTGACCCAATCCTTGAATCTCACTACATCATAGGAGATGTTAAAACTCAAAGACATATAACAAGAATTCGACAAAGAAGATAAGGAAACACTGGTCGCCGTGAATCTCACCATCACTGCATTGTCAGAGGTCAATATTGTCGCAGCTTCGGCACCACTTGTGATCGCCATCGACTCGTCGAGCGTTGTTGAGATTGACGGTTTGGAGACCGCCGCCGTCATCACCTCATCAGATTCGACTGTTCATGCCTCGCCGAAGAAGAAAAAATTGTCTATAAATGATGAAGAAAAAAAGGAGTGTTGGGCGGCAGTTATTGACAAAGAATAAGAAGGGAAGTTAAAGACAATGGCAATTTTGGTATTTTCTTCCAAAATAATCTTAATGGACATTTTTACCACATTGGGCCTAATGGGCCACACAAGGCAAAATTTCAAGTTTTATTTTAAATATGATAGCTCAAGAATTAAATTCCATTTCAAGTTGAAATTTCATGGAGTATTAATTTAATTCCAATTTGGATTTGGAAAA
Source organism: Lagenaria siceraria (assembly GCA_002890555.2). Taxonomy (NCBI): domain Eukaryota; kingdom Viridiplantae; phylum Streptophyta; class Magnoliopsida; order Cucurbitales; family Cucurbitaceae; genus Lagenaria; species Lagenaria siceraria. The sequence continues at coordinate 4,614,412 of CM016490.1, forward strand.
TTTTACACCGAGAATTTTCAGTTCAAGTCTATCACACTCAACAAGCCAAGAGAAGGAAGTTTCACGTTATCACCTCAAACTCGAGGACGAGCATTTTCACTTTGTCACTTGAATTATTTTTTTTAATTTACCTTAATTTTTGTTTTAGAACTCGACGACAAAATTTTTTTTTTTTTTTTTGGGAGGGATAGAAATGATGTAGTAGAATTAGGGTATTATGGAAAATCTTTAATTTATTAAGATTAGGATTAGTTTCTTTTATTTATTAGGATTAGGTTAGTTTCTTTAATTAATTAGTATTATGATTAGTTTGCTTTCCAAATTCTCTATAATTAGAGAGAATGCCTTCTTATTTTGACATGTTTAATGGATTTGAATAAAATTCTCTCTTGGTATTCATTATTATCATGAAACATAATGACTTTACCCAAAGATTCAGCAAAAACAGTAATATCAACAACGACTTCAAACAACACATGAAGCTTAATAAGAATCTCAGCATCCACAATATGTTCAATCACAATTTTAGTACAAGCGACAACAAACTTTCTAGGCACCAACGATTCAATATAACTCATAAGAAAAATCTCAATACTACCAATGATATGTTATGTGGGAACATCAAAATGAAAGTAACAGCAGACACAAAAGTTGCAGAAGGAATAATATGTCCAATAACAGAAGACACCATCAAATCAACACTATCCATAGTGGTTTTAGTAGGCACGATCTGCAGAATAACAGACAACGCAACATGATCAACAACATATTTAATAGGATTCACAAACTCCATCACAGTACTATCAATATTATAGGTAATTTGGTTAGCATTCACAATCCTAGATTCTTCAAAACTCATATGCAAGTCAAGAGGAGTCACATTTCTAGGCTTCTCTACAGAATTACTAGCTATAATAGTAGATGTATTACCTTCAAGTTCTTTAAAGGAAACAATGAACTGAATTGAAGTATCTATAGAAATATACTTGGTGGACTCGGTGACATGTCCTGTGAGGTTATCCATTGTTAAAATACCATGTTTAACATTGTTGGGTTTTATATCCTATAACTCTTAGTTTGTAAATACTGAACGTTTTTCTATTATCAATAAAGATGTTAGCGAGATTATTCAGTAAACTTGTTATTGAATATGTGAATTATTGTTAATATAACTCTAAATCCAATAAACTAAGATGAACATGGTTTTTATAAATAATTTTGAGAGTACACGTTCTTTGCAAATATTTTTTTAAATGACCCTATTTTTATACTTAATCCTATTATCATTCTCTCTCAAAATCTCCCATCAAAACCAAGGAATCCTCTATGAATTTGTGTATGCGCGTGCAAGTTCGTGGATTTCAACGAAAGAAGGATAAATAAAAGGAAAATTATTATAAATAAAAAAATATCAAACTATTTATAAATATAAAAAAATTTCACTATTTATGAGCAATAGACTACGATAGACTTCTATCACTCAAACGATAGAAGTCTACAAAGTAAAAATTTTCTATATTTATAAACAATTTGATTTATTTTTCTATATTTCAAAATAACTCTAAATAAAATATAGTTAATTAAAAATCTTTTTTAAAAATATTGCAGCTTTTTTTAAAAAAGAAAATATAGGTGCTTAAAAATATTTAGAAAAATATGGTACTTTTATAGTATATCACTGTAATTCCGAACATTCCTCCTTTACTTAAGATACAAAAAAATAAAATAAAAATTGAGAAATTTTCACAAATAAAAAAATGTCAAATTATTTACATAAAATAACAAAAAAATACTGATAGACATGGATAGATTTCTATCAGAATCTATTAGTAATAGACTTTTATGATTTCTATCAAGCATTTATCATAACTATCTAAAAAATTTATAAGTAGTTTTCTTTATTTTTTTTTTATTTTTAAAATTTTCCATAAAAATTTGAATGGTCATGTCGTGAGTTACACAATAGGAAAGTAAAATAAATAAAATAAAATCTCTGCCTTCTTAGCTAGCCGCCGCCTCCCTTAGTTTCTTTTCAACTTTTTTATTAGGTTTATTTTTAATTTTTTCTTATATATATTATAGGAAAATTATTCTAAACAGAAAAAATATCAAACTATTTATAAATATAGAAAAATTTCACTGTCTATCAATGATAGACCACGATAGAATTCTATCGCTTTTTATCGCTCAACCAAATAAATTCTATCGTTTGAGCGATAAAATTCTATCGTGGTCTATTAGTGATAAACAGTAAAAATTTTCTATATTTATAAATAGTTTGACTCATTTTTTTATATTTAAAAACAACCCAATATTATATTGTGTTAGTTCTATGCTAATGTTCATAATTTTTTTTTAATACATGTTGAATTCATGAATATTTTAATCTTCATTTTGGAAGATTTTTTAGTTGTATGAAATTGAAATTTGAGTCTTTTTTGTGCATTTTTAATAATATTATATATTTTTTAATTTTATGGAGCTGAGATATGAATTTTTTTCATGCATTTTTTTATAAAATTAAAATTTTTTATTATTAAAATTGTTTATGTTTATGGTTTTCTCGACAAAGCTGAATATTAGAGTTGCTTTTTTAGTACAATATTATTAATTTTAGTTTTTTTTTTTTTTTTTTTTTTTTTTTTTTTTTTTTTGTATTATAGTTGAATATTTTAAAGTTCTTGAAAAAAAGTGTAAGTGTGACTAATTTAACTTGATCGATAAGGTACGTGAATATTAAATGCGATTGAATTTTGTTGAGTGGCATCTATCGGGGTGATCAACTTTAAAAAGAAAAAATTCTTTTATTTCACTCTTCATATTAAAAAAAAAAAAAAATGCTTCTCCACCATTGTTGTCAAAAGGGCATTTTGAAAAAAAAGATATTCTTCCATTTCTTTCACATTTGTTTTTAATCTTCATGGATATTCTTGCATTTCTTTCACCTTTGGTTTTAATTTTGAAAAAGAAAAGGGATAGAAATTCAATTTATCAGGGAAGTTTTATGTGCTAGTGGGACTATATTTATAATTATAAAGAAACATATGTTTATTCCTTTTCTTTTTAAGTAATTAATTTATTTACTAATTATGATTTCGAGGAGAATTGAATTCTCTTCTAGCTAGGCTTGATTTGCCAAGCTTACGCAACCAGCAATTTCTAAAGAGATTCGATCTTAACTTTTGCGAGAGGGAATTTAATTTTTAGATTTATGGGTGGTTGATTTAACTTTTAAGAAGAATGAGTCATTTTACAAAAAAAAATTAAAGTGTTTGACAACCACTCAAAATAATTTTTAAAATACTATCAAAGTATATTTTAAATATTTAGTAATTTTGTTTGTTCTAATCTTTTATTTTAGTTGTTATACACTTCGAATCTATTTGAAGTGTTATTTACACTCTACCATAAATGGGTCATCATACTTTAGCGAAATCACAAGAAAAATACAGAGATATCAAAACTCAAATACCTTGTTAAGGAAAATATTGAGCTGGACAAAGTCAAAGGGTTAATACGTGCCAACTCAACAAAGTCAAGATGAGTAAGCAGTGAAAGCCACGCATGAAGGATTGAAAAATATCCAAGTTTGTAATGATTTCCTCAACAAGAATTGTTCCTTCTGATGGCATCATCTGCTATTTTTGTACAACCTTATTGTTATTCTTTGTAACACTCATTTAGGGATAATTGTTGTATAGAAAGGTAACCTCTGCATTCATTATGGAATGAGAAAAAGTAGTCGAGAAAATCTCCAAAAAAAAATTCATCTCTGTGAAAATCTTGATTTGGTATCAGAGCTCATAAAGCTCAAACGGGTATTCAGTCCAATAAAATGAAATTGGGATTCGATCAAGAATGATGAACCCAAAAGATGCACCATCTTGAAGGGGCATGTTGGAGATCCCACATTGGAAAAATCAAGGAACCTCACACTCTTAATAAGATAGATGAGATACTCCTCTCATAGCCAATTGATTTTAAGATAGAATCCCATACTATTTAATATACCTAAATTTCATATCTCTATGGAGAGTCTATCATGAGGAACAATCTATTTTCGATGCCACATATAATTTGTTAATGTTTTAGTGAAGATTAAGTTTGAGATTGATATAAAGTTTGTTTTGAATTTTAAGTTTTGATGTTGAGTTTGATGTATTATATTGATAGAGTATAGTTTTTAAGTTTTAGTTTTAGTTAAGTGATGGAAGTGAGACAATAGTTAAATTGATTCGTTTATACATATCATGTCAATTTAATATTCTGAAAAATTAAATACATTTAGTTCCTATATTTATATAAAGTTATTTTAGTTTTGATATGTTTATCCATTGTTTTATACTTTTGAATTATTTAGTAGTATTGAAACTATTTGAATTTGTTTTCCTATAGGTATTTCAAAGTTCATGTCCAAAGAAAGTAAAGATTAATAATCTAGATGCCTTTGTACGAGAAAAGTTTTGTTATTTGTGGTCATTATGTAATTTTAAATTAACTTTCGAAACAAATTTTGTATGTTATTTTTAATTTCCTTTTACTTTAAGGTGTAGCTTATTTGACATGAATGTTATATTAATAATTAATTAAATATATTAGTTTCACACTAAAATGATAAGTTTTAAATATTGTTGTAGATACGGTGGTTGACTTTATATTTTTATAAGGATGTGTCTTTGCGGTTTTTTCGGATGTCTCAAATGATATCTTAATAACTATATCAGACATGTCACATTTTTGGGAGAATATTCGTCTTTCCTAATATGGATTGTTAAGGAATATTATTTGTATTTTATAAACTGAGATTTCTCGGCCGAAGATAATTGTTAAATATTTTTCTTTTTTTGGCGAAGTACATTTTATATCAAAGAAAAATATTTTTATGGGAACTCTTTCCTTGTTTCATTCAATGTGTTAAAAGAAAAAGTCAGATCATCTGTTAGGGTTGCCACATCAGTTTATTTTTCTTGAAGAGAGTTTTGATTGTTGGTGGCTGAAGTCGTACTTTATTGTATTTCGAAATTCGTCTATTTGTAATCCATTATGCAAGTTCTTCCGTTGACGTTCTCAAATCTCTGAAGATATTTACTGTCTTAGGGGGAGCCTAATATATTATCATTGAAAAAGGATTTCTCAAGCGTTAGGGGTAGCCTAAGGCGTTGCAAATTGACTAGAAGGGAGGTCTCAAGACTTAGGGGGACCTAAGTTCTTACGTGAAGGGAGTTCACTGAGTCACGAGGAAGATAATCAAGTTGAGGGGGAGTCTCACACGCTATCGGAAGCCGAAGTCTTCATCACTAATATTATCACACTTAAGGGGAGCGTAAGTACAGTTGAGAGGGAGTCTCACATCTAGAGGGAGCCTAGGTGCATTGCAAGTTAAGCTTTGCTAGGGTCACTATATAATTGGTTAATTTACAGATAAGTACTTTGTTGTAAACGCTTAACTCATACAATATTAGTAGATTATCTTTCTAGGCACACTATCCTTAGATGTAGGTGGTTTATCGCCAAACTGGGTTACCAACTTCTGTATATAAATACTCTTTTACTTGCTGTTGTTTTTTCAGTTGTTAAAGTGTATGTTAGTACTTTTTATTTAACATCCGTTGTTTGAGTGGTGAGGTAACTTATCGCTTTTTCAAATTGGTTTATTTGAGAAGATCTTAAGAAATCAGAAAATATATATATATATATTTTTGCCGACGCCATATGGCATGACAGGCACTAACTATATTATTTTGGGACCCTTGCATGATGCCACACGTCGGGAAAGTGTTAATCTCCCGACAATAGTGATAGCAGACTAGCTTCGATTATCAGTAATTTTTTCGATTTTGAAAGCTATGCCGACACCAAGAGAAACGACAGAAAAGTGGCATCTTCTTAACGTCCAAAAATGCACAAAAACAGTAATGGTTGATCTGCTGATAAATTTCTTAATATTCCATCCTTTTGAAATTTTTTTTATACAATTAAATTGTCCACTAATATTGGAATAAAGCCTTAGTAAATTAATTACCAACAAAATTTTATGTAACCTTCATCTTCGAATAAGTTCTTTTGTGGAATAATTTCAACTTCTTCCCTTTTTAAATTAGGGCAAACAGCTTTTTGCTTTTTGTAGCTTTCTAAATTTCTAAATTCTCTAATTTAATTTTTGCTTACCTCTTTTGAACTGAAACATAGAAATTTATTTTGGATTCAATCACATGTCAAGTTCATCTAACATGATTAAACCTTTTAATTAGTTTAATTAGGTTTAGGGTGTTGATATAATTAAAAAAAAAAAAAAGTACATTTTACCAAAAGAATACATTTTACTAAATTTATGATCAAATCCAATATAGTGTAGATATTCTAAATAATTTTATTTTCGTTGAATTTAATATATTAAATTAAAATAATAAAGTCTTGGAATCAAAATCAAAATGAATTTTATAAGACTTGCTTATATATTAATTAAAAAAATAATGTCTTGGAATCAAAAATCAAAATGAATTTTATAAGACTTGTAAGTCTTGGAGAAAGCTATAAAAGATTTCCGACAATTTATTTAAAATAAAATAATAATAACAATGATAGCCAATAATAATAATGGTTATTCCCCTCTGGTAGTAATAAGAGGCAATCAAGATTCATAGCAATCCAGCAGATATGCTTTATTTATTTATTATTATTTTTGTTTTGTTTGTTTTTGGTGTTGTTATGGTTACTTTGTTATTCTACTTTTACCACGTGTCAGACACATGTTTCTCTTTATTAATTATTTAGATAATAGTTTATTCATATAAACAAATTTATTAATTATTTTCCTGGGCTAATATTATTTAATTGGTAACCTTTTGATGTAACTAATTTAATATATTTTCTTTTGGAATATCTTAAAATTAATATAAAATAATTATGTGGCTGAAAATATTTGTTTCGTTTAGTAAATATCTGTTTTTAGTTTTCGGTTTTTGAAAATTAAGTCTATTTCCTTAAGTTCATACAATAGTTTGTACAATATTAAAATTTTTCATCAAATTCCAAATTTTAAAAAGCAAGTTTTTAAAAACTATTTTTTTTAAGTTTCAAATTTTGGCTTGGTCTTTTAAAATATTAGTAAAAAGTAGATAACAAAACAATAAATTTAGAGGTGAAGAAGTGTTTATAGATTTAATTTTCAAAAACTAAAATCTAAAACCAAATAGTTATCAAACCAGACATAAGTTATTGTGTTTTATGATTTTAATTTTAATTCATATAGATGAATTTGTTAATTATTTCCAGGTATAATCTAATATTTATAATAACAATCATTGATTATCACATACAATATTTAATTTAAATGAAGTGTGAATGTGAAATAAATATTTTAAAGAATATTTATTAAAAAAAAAACTAAATTGATCCTTTAATATAATTGGACGTAAAACTTGTTCAATGTAAATAGACCAACACAACAAAACTTACTTGAGTTGTTGAATTTAATCTATAGATTTTTTTGTAGTGTTATATAAATAATATTAGAATTGGGACTTTCTAGAATATCGAATAAAAAAAAATATCGATTTGACAAACATTTAAAAATGGGTATTTGCAACGTGTGTCAATTATAAGAGAGCATTTTCCTCGCGTGTCTTGCATTTTTGTGATTTTGCAAATATGATAATATTTTAAATATGAAATTTCATTTATCGTTAATTCCAAAGTTGTCCTTATATCATTTTTCAGTGTTCTTATTCATTTATTTATCCTGCTTTCAAGTTCGGAAATCACTTCAGTGCTTCCCTTTTCAATTTTATCTAACCAATTCTCATCCCTCTCACCAAAATAGAACTCACAATTTTTTTTTCTCCTTTATTTGTGCTTTTGCGAAATGGAGATCAAATGTAAAATTAGGAAATAGTGGTCGTAGCGGTGGTGGATGAAGAGAAATAGGAACAATAAAAAGAGAAATTTTTCACAAATAGAAAAAATGTCAAACTATTTATAAAAAATAACAAAAAAAAAAAAAAAAAAAAAACACTGATAGACATTGATAGACTTCGATCAGCATCTATTAGTGATAGACTTTTATAATTTCTATCACTGATAGATCCTGATAGACTTCTATCAGCATCTATCACAACTATCTACCAATTTTACTATTTTGTGTAAATAGTTTTCTTCATTTTTCTATTTTTAAAAAACTCCTCCAATAAAAAGGATTTTAGTTGCCTCATGCAAAAATTCGGCCAAATTTTCATTACTGATTCGTTTCTACTCAAGATTAATAAGGTATTACTTTTAGTGAATTTTTACCTTTTTTTTTTCCCTAATTTGTATGTAGTTTTGGGAGGGATTTGTGGTTTGTTTTCTTGGTGGGTTCTTTTTTTTTTTTTTTTTTTTTTTTTTTTTTTCTTTCAATTGATTAATGTCCATATTCATTTTTTTAGATTGTAGAAGGGTATTGCTAAACAATATCTGAAGAGAATGGGAAGGAAGCTGTAATAAAATAAAATAAAAATTGGAAAAGGGGAAACCAGTTTTAGGTTTGGTTTTGGTGCATTTCTATGCGTCAGGTTTTTCACGTTGATTTTGTTCTATTTTTTATGTTTGCTTATGTTATGGTTTTTGAATAGGATATAAGTAATATGATATACTTAATATTTCATATATCAGTTACTAATATACTTACGTATCAATGTAAGTTATAACCGATTTTAGTATCATATCAATTAGATAGTAAATCGGTATCATTAGCAATCAGTATAAGATAACAATCAAATCATAAACAAATAGCAAGCATTATCAAATAACAATCAGTATAATTAAGAATAAACATCAAATAGTGATCAAACAACAATCAATGTAATTGACAATCAGTATCAGATAGTAATCAGACAGTTGATATTATTGACAATTAGATTATAATCAATATTAAATAGCAATCAGACAATAATCAGATAGCATATTAGTATCGTTGGAAATCAGTATAAGATAGCAATCAAACAACAAACCGTATTAGTGGCTAATTATCAGATAGTAATCAGACAGCAATTGATATTATTAGCAATCATGTAGCAATCAGATTGTAATGACCCAACTCTCTATCATTAGTATCATGGTGTGATTGTTTGAAGATTTTGGAACTGATGCACTTATATATATTAAATTATAATTGATTTTAGTTTTTATATTTTTAAGAATATTTTTAAGAATCAAATAGTAATCAGATAACAATCATTATCAAAGAGTAATCAAACAACAATTGATATAATTGATAATCAGATAAAAATCAGTATCATTTGACAACTAGTATCAAATAATAATCAGATAACAACCAGTACCATTGACAATTAGTATCATATAGTAATCAGACGACAATCACATAACAATCAGTATCATTAGCAATTAATATCATATAGTAATTAGATATCAATCAGATAGCAATTAGTATCATTAACAACTAGTATCAGAGTAATCAAGCAACTATCAAATAGCAATCGATATTATTGACAATAAGATAATAATCAAAATCAAATAGCAATAAAACAATAATCAGATAGTAAATCAGTATAATTAGTAATTAGTATAAGTACAGGTAGAAATTGGTATCATTGACAATTATATGGTAATCAAATGACAATCCGATGGTAATCAAATAACAATCAACATCATTAGCAATCATATTACAATCAATATTAAATAATAATTAGATAATAAATCAGTGTATCATTAGTAATCAATACATGATAACAATAAGATAATAATTAAATAACAATCAATCAAAGAGTAATCATTATCAAATAGCAACCAATGTCATTAAGTGTCGGTATCAAATAATAATCAGACAACAATAAAAAAATAATCAATATCATTAATAATCATCATCATATAGTAATTTCAACAATCAAATAGCAATCAGTATCATGTAGTAATCAAACAACAATCATATAACAATTGGTATCATTGACAATTGGTATCAAATAGTAATTAGACAATAATTAGATAACAATTGGTATTATTGGCAATTAATATCACATAGTAATCAGACAACAATCAATATCATTGACATTCAATATTAGAATAATCAGAAAACCATAAGACAAATAACAATCAAACAACAATCAAATAACAAATTAGTATAAGATAGCAATTTAATAAAAAAAAATCAATATCAAATAGCAATCATACAGTAATTAGACAATAATCAGATAACAATCGGTATCATTGATAATCAGATGGTAATCGGATGACAATCCGATACAATCACAATTTTTAACTGTGAGGGGCATTTTGGTCATCCAGATATTTCAAGTGGGCTGGGCTTAAGGATTTTATCATTTTTGTAAAACTATAAAATATGGGTTGTGGGCTTAATTTTAACAAATTAATTTGACATTTCTACAACTGCCCCTTTAAAAATAGATAATCATTCAAAATTTAATTGGTCAAAATTGTTTATAAGATATTCAAAATCAATTCTAAGTTATTAAAAAGTAGAAAATGCTATTTGTAAATTTTGAAATAGGAAAAATAATTGTCATATTTAATGCAACTAGTTTTGTACGTGATGTGTAAAGTCTTGATAAGAGTGCTATTTGTATCTATATTTTGATGGTTTATTTTCATATATTTTCTTCTGTTAGTTAGTTATGTGGTGCCCAATATGTGCTGTACATGTGTCCATCTCCTTCCCTTTATATGTTGGTACTGTTTTCATTCAATATACAGAGAAGATATTTTTTCACTCTCTGCAATTATACATTCCTTCTTCTATATTCTTTATGGTATCAGAGCACAGGCTCCTCTCCGTTTCTTCTTAATCAAACAATTGATGGCTACTGAAGAAGCTTCCTCTTCATCTTCTCAACCACAAGTAAGTGAAACTCTCATCCTTCCCATCCCACCCACACCTTCTACTCCTCTTTCACACCCTATGGTTACACCTCCACAGCAGACTCCAGTCCATACTACTAGACCTCAAACTATGTCGTTCCGACGACCACAACTTTTTCAACCTCCATTTCCTAACTCCCAAAATTATCATCAATCTCCCTTTCAACCTCCTCTAGTTCACCCTTTCTTTAATTCCCCATATCCAGCTTACTCCCTTGCAAACTATAATCCCTACCTCCCTCGACCTACCTATCATGGATTCCCTCCAATGCTCCCAACACTTCTCCCACCACTGATGATCAAACTAAATGATACTAATTATCTTCTCTAGAAGATACAATTGTTAAATGTTGTCATTGTCAATGGGCTTGAAGGATTCTTGGATGGTAGAGTTTCTTCTCCTTTTCAATTTCTTGATGTGAATCAAACCTAGGTAAGTGATGCTTTTAATCACTGGTAGCAATTAAATAGGGTTTTAATGTGCTAGATATACTCATCTCTGTCTGAAGAAAAAATGGGTGGAATAGTTTCTCTTTAATCTGCTCATGAAATTTGGGAGTCTCTTCGTTGAATGTATGATTCTAAAACGACTGCTAGGATTATGGGCCTTAAGGCCAAACTTCATAAAATAAGAAAGGATGGTCAATCCATTACTCAGTATCTGTCACAGATTAATGAAATTGTTGATCAGTTTGCTGCCATTGGAGAACCTATTTCTTGAAGAGATCATTTAGGTTATATTTTAGTAGGGCTAGGAGCGAATACAATGTGTTTGTTACTTTGATTCAGAATCGAGCTGATGTTCCTTCTATTGAGGATGTTAGAAGCTTGTTGTTGGCCTACTTCTGTCGAACAATTAAGCTTGGCACAGGCTCATCTTGCTAGCCTTTCTTTTCAACAAACTAATATAAAGTCTTAAGCTCCTTTTCCCCCAAATTTTTCCTTCCTCAAATTTTTTTCCCAATCCTACTTCATCAAACAATGCTCCTGGTATCTTAGGAAAACCTCAACCCAATCCTTCTCCCTCCTATTGGCCATCCAAAACTCCTAAAAAAGTTCAATGTCAAATATGCAACAAACTCAGTCACACTACTTGTGTGTGCTATCAACTTTTGAAAGTAGCTCTCTAAGCCACATCTCCTTAAGCTCATTTAAGTATGCCCCCCCCCCCCCAAACCAATTTTCCTTCCAATACATTCCCTGTTTCTGATGTTGCTTCTATTGCCCCTACTGAATTTTTCCACCCTGATGAATGCTGGTTTATGGATTCTGGAGCTACACATTACATGTCTCCTGATTCTTCAGTTATAGGCAATTTGGTTCCCTATTATGGTGGTGAGCAAGTAACCGTTGGCAATGGTAAGCAACTCCCTATGCTTCATACTGGTTATACTACTCTAAACTGTGCTGTTAAACCTCTTTTCTTACATAATGTTTTGAATGCTCCAGTCATTTCAAATAAACTTATTAGTATTGCTAAACTTTGTCATGATAATCGAGCATTTGTTGAATTTTATGCTACATTCTTTCTTGTGAAGGATCTTCACTCCAAGAAGGTTCTTCTTCAGGTAACGCTTGAAGATTGATTGTACAAACTACCTTCAAGCTCTTCCTCACAATCCACCTCCTCTCCAACCCGTGCTACTGCTCTCTTATCCTCAGTCAAGGCTTCTTTGTCTCTGTGTCATCTTCGCTTAGGCCACCCTACTGTTCCCGTTTTCCAAAAAGTTTTGTCTTTGTAATCTTTCAATTCCAAGTGTCAAATACTATGGATTTTGTCGTTCGTGTCAAATGGTTAAGAGTCATCGCTTGGCATTTTCTCATGTTATTACTAAAACTACTGCATCCTTTCAATTAATTCACTCAGATATTTGGGGTCCTTCCCCACATTTTCAGTTACTGGTGCTCGTTATTTTCTTCTCTTCGTTGATGATTACACGCGCTATACTTGGTTCTATTTGCTTAAGTCTAAAGATCAAGTTCTTTCATTCTTTCATCACTTCAATTCAATACCAAGATAAAGAGTTTACAAACTGACTGTGGTGGTGAATTTCGTAACCTTAGGTCTCTTTTATCATCCATGAGTATTTTACATCGTATTTCATGTCCTTATACACCACAACAAAATGGTCGAGTTGAAAGAAAAAATCGCCACATTGTTGAGGTGGAGTTAGCTTTATTGGCTCATTCCCATTTACCTATGCAGTTTTGGAGTTTTGCTTTTCAAATGGCAATTCATCTAATCAATAGATTGCCTACCTCTTTCTTACAATATATATCCCCATATGAACAAATATATGGTTGTCTGCCTGACTATCATTTACTTTGAGTATTTGGCTGTTTTTGTTTCCTCTTTCTTCGACTATTTAATTCCAACAAACTGATGTTTTGTTCTCGAGAATGCATTTTCATTGGGTTTAGTGTCAATTACAAGGGATACTTATGTCTCGATCCTCAATCTGGTCGTATCTATGTGTCTCGACACGTTGTGTTTAATGAGCAATCCTTTCCATCTTAAAACAATCATGTTTTGCTCTCCTTAGTCAAACAATATCATGCCACTCAGTATCCTCCACCTACTCAATCCTATTATACTCCCTCTTTGGTCACCTATATTCCCTCCTCTGTTTTTTCTATTTCAAAACCTTCCCACTCTTCACATCTTCCAACCTCACCAAATACTTCTCATTCTTCACCTTCTGCTCCTTGCCCTACTCCACAACCTTCTTTCTCGACTCCTATGGCTCCCCCTGGCTTTTCTTCTGCTGCATTATTATTTCCAAACAGTTCATTCTCGCACCATCAGAGTAATAAGCATGAGAGTTCCCCAACCAACTGTTTATCCTCTACCTCAACCTTTTCTCCTTCGATACATTCTTCCTCATCTACTCAATCTAGCCCATACTTACCTCTAAATTCTGCCATTTCACCTCCTCAACATCCTACTAATATTCATCCCATGGTTACTCGTTCTAAAGTTGGTATTGTAAAACCTAGAGTATGGTTAGCCTCCTCTTCTACACCACCTAGTGAACCACCTAACTTTAAGACTGCTATTAACTTTGCTGAATGGAAATGTGCTATGAAAATTGAGTTTGAAGCCTTGCAAAAGAATTAAACATGGACCCTAGTACCTCCTTCAAATGAGTACAAACTAATTGGCTACAACTGAGTGTATAAACTAAAGTTGAAACCTACAGAAGAGATCGAGCAGTATAAGGCTAGGCTCTTTGCTCGTGGCTTTGATCAAGCGTATGGGATATATTATTTTAAAACTTTTAGCCTGGTTGTTAAGCTCGCAACAATTCGGATTGTGTTATCCTTGGCTATTCACTTTAATTGGTCGGTCAACAATTGGATGTACATAATGCCTTTTTGAATGAGGTCTTACTTGAAGACGTTTATATGATTCAGCCTCCTGGGTTTGTTGACAAAGATTATCCATCCTATGTGTGTAAGCTTCGAAAAACTTTGTATGGGCTTAAACAAAGTCCTAAAGCATGGTTTCTCAAACTTAGTACATGGCTCATTGATTGAGGGTTTATTGCTGCAAAATCTGATGCTTCTTTGTTCACCTACGTAAATCATCAGTGGTTATATTCATTTTAATTTATGTTGATGATATTATTGTAACTGGTAATTGTACTAAGTTCATACAGAAATTCACTTTTGCTCTACATAAAAAAATTTCCTTAAAGGACCTAGGAAACCTATCATTCTTCTTAGGTATTGAAGTTGTTCGCCAATGAGATACTATGCATTTTTCTTAGACCAAGTATATTGTTGATTTACTTAAGTGTGCTCAACTGATTGACTGCAAGCAGGTTGCTACACCAATGACTACTAGGCTATCTCTATCTATTCATGATCGGGATCCTTTGCCCGATCCAACTATGTATTAGAAGTATTGTTGGTGCTTTGTAGTATTGTACTCTTACATGTCCGAATTTGAGTTTTGCTGTCAATAAAGTTTGTCAATGTTTGCACTCTCCAACGGCTTCTCATTGCCAGGCTGTTAAATGTATCTTATGCTATTTGAAAGCTACTTCCTCCTTGGGTATTTCTTTATATAAATTGACTAATCTATCTCTTACCTGCTACACGGATGTGGATTGGGCCAATTGCCCTAATGATCGACGAAGCACAAGTGGCTACTGCGTTTTCTTTGGAGGTAACTTGATATCGTGGTCCTCTTCCAAGCAAAAGTTAGTATGTCGATCAAGTGCTGAGTCTGAATATAGAGACATGTTCAATGCAACTTCTGAGTTAATCTGGGTTCAATCCTTATTGTCTGAACTTCAAGTTTGTCTTGCATCTATTCCACTTCTGCTATGTGATAATGTAAGTGCAACTTATCTAACTTCTAACCCGGTCTTTTACTTGCCAATGAAGCACATTGAAATCGACCAATACTTTATCTGTGAAAGAGTTGGTCGCTGACATCTAATTGTATGTTTTGTTCCCTCGAAAGATCAGCTTGCAGATATTTTGACAAAGCCCTTACCTTCTCAACGTTTCTGTAATTTAAGGAACAAGCTTTATGTGTTGCATCCACTAGTTCAGCTTGCGGGGGGATGATAAGAGTGCTATTTGTGTCTATATTTTTATGGTTTATTTTCATATATTTTGCTCTTTGTTAGTTAGTTATGCGGTGCCCAATTTGTGCTTTACATGTGTCCATCTCCTTCCCTTTATATGGTGGTACTGTTTTCATTTAATATACAGAGAAGTACTTTTTCACTCTCCGCAATTATACATTCCTTCTTCTATATCCTTTAAGTTTCAAAAAGATAACTTATTTACCAAAGTTAATAATACAACTTTATATTATCGATAAAAGAGTTTTGTTTTCTAAATAAATCATGAAAACTATTTATTAAAATTTTGGAAGTTAGGTGAGGAGAAATAATAACTCTTCGATATTAACTATTACTAATTCAGTTTAAAATATATTAACAAAAGAATATATAAATTAAATATGTATAAAATAATATATAAACTAAAATATTTTGTGCTATTCTTTTCTAAAATTTTGTGTTAATTGCCAAATAGTAAAAAAAAAATCTATTTTTTTTCTATTTTGATTGGCATGATTTGATATTTTCTAATTTCAAACTTTAATCTAAAAAAAATTATTATTCTGAGCATAATTTGATCCCAAGTTGCCACTTTCGGCTCATATCATGCCCTCTTCTTGATTTTATCGTTCCTATTTGCTCTAGATGCCAATTATACCCTTTGGTCAAAATCACCCATAACATTAGCCCCCACTCTCATGTTGGGTTTTGGAATTTGGCTACTTTTAGTTACAAGCTAAAAATGATTTTTATTTTGATATGGATGATTTGATTATCCTTTAAATTTCTAACTTTAATTTAAACAAAATATTAAAATTTATTATTTGTAGATTTTGCAATGGTTCTTCCTAATTTCAAACTTTATTTCAAACCAACATACCTTAGACAAATAAAAAAAATAGTGGTGTGATATATAGCCACTTCTAGACCTAAAAAAATAGGAATAAATAAAAAATAAAGAAACCTGAAAAATAAGAGTACATGTAACGCCCCAGGCTCAAAATTCGAATCAGGATTCAGAATTTGAATTCAGCACCTGGTGACCCCAACATTCCCCTGCGATCTGGAAACATCCTCCTCACTTGACTTGAATGCTTCTAAGAGTGAAAGTAGTCCCCACAAACCAACACGGGTTCTTTTAGCATGCTTTGTGCCCACTAGCTTCCTCTTGGTTTATCCCCGACCACATCTTACTGGGAAAGGTTCTGCTCTGATACCATCTATATGTTAAGTTGTATGTTCTAAAACTTGTAGTTTGTAAATAATGAACTTATTTATAATATATTATTGAGGTTTATTCAGTAAAGTTGTTATTGAATAAAGTGAATTGTGCAGTTAAGTAACTCTAAATCCAATAAACTAAGAACCCATGGCTATTAGAATGAATACTTGAACTTATGTGGAGACATAAAAGTGGATCAAATTCGAGTAAATAGCCAAAATGGTCTATATTATAGGGATAGGGTTGGGTACCTTGTCCTAAGGACACTATGGATGCGACCCACTTTGTATTTGATACAAACGATGTGATCCTCAATCGTTCATGTGGAGACATGCGAGTGAGGGTGTCCTATGTAATGAGTTTCCATTAAGATCGGAGCACGAAATAGTCACTGTTACTTTATAATGTCGTTTACTGTTAAACACTGACTATTTCAATTCAATGACCTAGGTAACTCGATTTTAATCCTGAGCTAACTATGAACTAGTCTTTATTCAAGATTATCCTTAGATCTGCATGGGTAAGAGCGGTTCGAGTTCGCTGACTCAATAAGCCTCCCATTTCAGGGGTAAGACTGGGTAGATAGCTAGGGACATAGTCCTATAAGACGAAATTCACTCATGCCCGCTTCTAGGGTTAGTAGATAGGTTGTTCTCTTAAGTGCTGACTTTAGGACTTGAACAAGGAGCCCCACTCTCTCATTGGCCCAAGAGGGACTTGGTTTAGTGGTTGGACCATAAACCAATTGTTCATTAGAGGATCAGTGTGACTTAAGGAACAAGATGTAGTTGCAGGGGTAAAACAGTAGTTTTGACCCAGCTGCAATTACGAACAACCTGTGGATCGCCTGACTAATTAAAGTTATATCAAATGGACATAAATATATGTACAGTGAGGAGAGTGCACTATGAGCTTTAATGGAGTTAACTAGGTTATAGAGATTGTTGGAGCTTGTGATCTGTAGGTCAGGTCCCTCTGCTAGCTCATAATGGACTAAACCTTAGAAAAAGTGTGGTGAAAGTTTTTTAATTAAACAATAAAGAGAGTTAGATATATTTAAATGTGATTTAAATATTGAAAATATAAATTTTCCTCACTCACATGCTTCTTAGGAAAATTTCCAGGAAGTCACCCAACATAAGATTGCTCCAAGTTAAGCACACCTATCTTTGGAGTTCTTATGGTCGAGTCATTGAAAAGGAAGATGCACTTTGTTGGTATAGGTAATAGCTTTCAATTCTTTTTATGCCTTTTTTAACCCTACTTTCATGTCCTCAGGATCTCTCTCATTCAGACGTGATCTTGATTTATTCATATCCCCTCCTAAACTCGGGCTGTCACAATACATGAAATAGAAAAATTGTTGGCAATGCCTACCCTTGAAAAAGTTAAAAGAATAAGAAAAAAACACAAAATGTTAGAATAATAATTTCTTACAAAAAAAAAATACTTGAAATGTAAAAAAAAAAAAAAAGTTTATGAAAAATTAAAGCAAAAAATAATAATAAATAGGGAAAGGGAGTTAACAAAATTAAAAAAAAAAAGGGAAATACCTGAGGAAATTGAAAGTTTTCTCCCAGAGATGACATGATACATATATATTTGAAATCCTAATTTGATTTTACAAAATTAATTTAAGACGTGATTTTGGCTAAATTTTAGAAAACCTGAGATTTATTTTTTCCAATTTTAGATAAAATGAGATGGTGAGATTTTTTTAATGTGAATTATAGAACAAATGAATTTTTTTTTTT
Organism: Lagenaria siceraria; assembly: GCA_002890555.2. Lineage (NCBI taxonomy): Eukaryota > Viridiplantae > Streptophyta > Magnoliopsida > Cucurbitales > Cucurbitaceae > Lagenaria > Lagenaria siceraria. Next base: position 4,632,834 of record CM016490.1, read on the forward strand.
TTTGTTTATAAAAAAAGTTATTTCCGTGAGATTTTTTTAGATCTATACTCATTAACCTCCTTTAAATAGTATAGATTTTAATTTGAACAAATATATTTATTTTTTCTATCAAAACCCTAAAAACTTAAATTCCTTTTGATTTTCAAAGACTTGTTCTTGACTTTAACTTTATTTCAAAGTTTTATGAAAACACGAAAAAATTGGTGTGCATATACAAAAATTAAAATGCAAAAAAAATCATAAAAACAATCCATCACACTCTTTTCTGTCACTTTGTTGACCTCTAAATTTCTTGAACCTTGTCGAATCTCAAAAGTAAGGTCTTTCTCTCCACCCTATTCAATACTTGAGGATTAATAGCTGAATCGGCATGTAGAAGAGAAAAACTACAAAAGCATATAAAAAATACATTAAATCACTCTATGATTTTCAAAAATTGGAAAGTGAAAAAAATTGAAAAAGAGGACCTACATTAAAAAAAAAAAAAAAAAAAAAGTAACATTTCTTGTAGACTTAGAAGAGAGAAGAACAACAATTAAATTCTTTTCAAAGAAAAAGAAAAAAAAATTGGAAAAGATGTTACTATGAATAAAATGGAAAAAAAAAATACTAAGTAGAAAACTTAGTAGTGTGAGTTGACAAAATTAAGAAAATCACTTGAGATAGTACTAGTTGAAACTACGTGTGTTGCACGTGTTTCATAACGATGAAAGTAAAATATACATGTATAAGTGAAACAAAAGTCTTCTACTTAATACTCATTTTTTTTTATATTTTTTAAAAAATCATATTACTTAAAACAATTTTGTACCAATATGTATTTTTTAAACTGTTTTTTGAAGTTTTTTTAATAATATGAATTTTTTTTTTTTTTATTAGTTTCTCTCTTTTTCCAACTATTGCGTCGTGTAAGTTTATTAAGAGACTAAATTTGTACTTTTTAGATAGTAGGAACTAAACTGAAAGATCCAAAACAACAAATAGATAAATATTTAAATTTAAACCAAAAGCTTGAGTTGAAAATTAAAGATTTGGGGTTAAGTTGAAAAATTTCCAATATTAAGGATTCAATTTTAACGAACTACATGTGTTCATGGCATTTTGTATACTTTTATTTGGTTCCTGATTTGCCCATCACTTTAAGCCTCAATTCATAACATTTTGTATACTATTTCCACTTTCTTTGATTTGTTGTCTACTATTAACAGAGAAATCTTTATATTGTTGTAAAATTGAGGAACAAAAACAGCGCACAACGGGAACACAAATACCAAGAGAATATAATATTAAAATAAAAAATTAAAATAAAATAACAAAAGTAAATTATAGAAAAATTATAGAAGAAATTATGAAATTTGTGGAAATCTCTCACTAATGTTGTATATCTTCAAAAACCACCAAATGCCAGTATTTATAGGCAATTTGGTGACTATGATATGACATTATATGGACATTAAGATTGTATAACTATAAGACACATGGGTAACATGTATAAAGCACATAGGGTTAGTGGAAGAATATCATTTGGTTTTTTTAATACTAAGCATGGTTTGGCATTAGACACATGGAGTAAGGAGGGAAGACACCTCTTTTTAGGACACTACACATGGGCATCTATTTGGTAATCCATATAACACTCCCCCTTAGATGCCCATTTTATATATGAAATATGTCTCAGTAAAACCTTACTAGGAAAAAACCAAATGGGAAAAAAATCATAGTGAAATAAAAAGAGTACATATTTCATATAATCTAATACTTCTAAAATAATACAATATATTTGCTCCCCTCATGGAACCATCACTTGAGATCTCTGAGTCGCTGCTGTTGAATAAATTTTTTTGAACCAATCACAAATTGTCATGTCATTTCTCAAGTAATGGTAAAATTAGAAATAATTAAATTTGGGACTAATTAAAAGTTGACATGTGTCCCAAATTGCAATTGAATATGTAATTTGGTAAATCGAGATGGTGCCACGTGTTTTCGTCCTCCATATTGGATCAAATTAATTATTTTTTGTTCAGTTAATTAATAATATTTGGGCTAAAATCTAATTGAGTAAAAAAAATAGACTTAATTTGGCCCAAAGGCCAACAAAGGCCCAAATCGATGGACCAATACACAAAGCCTACATGAGAGCTCTATAAATAGAGTAGCTCTCCTTCATTTGAAGGGTTTAGAGATTCTACACTCTAGGAGCCTAGAGAGAATTCTCCCTACAATCAGAAGATTCTCTAAATCAAAGACTGAAGTTCCTTGGAACACAAACACTCTTCCAAGACTCCAACTTCAAAAACATCCACCGCTTCTCTCCCATACATTGAGCTCATGCATTCAACTGAGAGAGAATCAGAAGATCAAGTACTAGAGTTTGAATCACATCCGCATCAAATCTACATAAACACAAGTTCAACTCCACGAAATACGTTTCTCCAGAAACCTCGTGCGAACAAATTAGCACGCCTAGTGGGACCTCTCTACCTCTAATCTCTCTCTCAACAATCAAATCAAGCAATAACCTCCAAGAAAGCTGTGTCCAATACTCCTGCTATAAGGGACGCCTACTCGGGACCCATCACTCACAGTCGCTCAAAGGATATCATGTAGGAGAAGGAACAAGGTTCCGTCATCATGGAAAACATTTAGAGGCGGTTGACGGAGTCCCTAAAAGACAGGATTTTCATAAAAAAAATACTTTGTTTGACAACTCTGCTCCTCCCTTTGACCGATCCAAGAAAGAATTACACCCTGATGTGATGTCTGTCATGATGACTAACATAACAACAAAAGCAGCCATGGCAAAAATAGAGAGGAAATAATTTTCTTGATGAAAACTGTCGAGGAGCAAGATCATGAGATCGCTGCCTTAAGAGAACAAATGCAGGCTCAAGAAACTATGAGGTGAGGTAGACTCCCGCTACCAAGGCTAATGACAAAAAGATACTCCGTTGTAGAAAAACCAGCTGCAGCACTCCACTTCTGTCGCATCTCTATCGATCTAACAGCTGCAAGACACGATCACAAACTCCATTGGAGCCTAGTATGGAGGACCGCCACATACTTCTTTTATGTACACCAAGTCGTACACTAAGAGAATTGACAACCTCAAAATGTTTGTCGGATATCAACACAAAAATTTCACCAGTTCGATGGAAAGGGCAACCCTAAACAACATGTTGCTCATATTGTAGAAACCTGCAAAAATGTAGGAATTAGAGAAGTCTACTAGTCAAGTAGTTCGTCTGTACCTTGAAAGGAAATACTTTCGATTGGTACACCGATCTGGAACCAGAGGTGATTGACATTTGGGAGCAGTTAGAAAGAGAGTTTCTAAACCGCTTTTACAGCACTAGACGGACCGTTAGCATGATGGAGCTGACAAACGCTAAGCAGCAGAAATAAGAGTCAGTCATCGACTACATTAATAGGTGGAGGGCTTTGAGTCTTGACTGCAAAGACCGACTCACCGAACTGTGTGCAATGAAGATGTGCACTCAAGGAATACACTAGAGACTCCTCTATATTCTGCAGGAGATAAAACCCCTGATATGAACCGCCCAAGGCATCAAATTATTATTTAATAATTTTGATGTAATTTAATTATTTTCCAAATTTATCCTTGTTAATGACATTTTAAGTAGGGTTGTTTTAGATATTTTACTATGAATTATGATAAGTCATTAGGGTTTTATTGGGAGGCTATTTAAAGCCTTGCTTTTAAGTTGTTGAACAGAGTTTGGATGTTGTTAGAACTTTAGGGTTTTCTTGAATAGGAATTCTCTGGTAGATGACAGAGTTTCATCTCGCCACTTTTGCAATTCTTGAGTTAGGGTTGCATGCCAAGAACATTCAGGTAAGTTTGATCATCTTGCTTGTGGAGTGTTCGATCTTGGAGTAAGGAACTAGTTCTCCTTATCTCTTGGTCTTCGATCAAAAGGTAATCCAATTCTAGTCTTTTCCTTTGGATTGGCATCAATTGATTTGGGGGGTTTTGGGATTTGTTGTTAGGGGTTCAACAATTGGGTTCCTAATTTTCAAATTGCTAGGGTTTTCATATCAACCCCGCACGTTTGAAGAGTTGGCGATTCGCACCCACGAGATGGAGTTGAGTATCGCCAACAAAGGAACAAAGGACTTCCTGGTCCTTGAGGGAAAGAAAGATAAGGAGATAAAAGGCACAGAGAAAACTGTGAAGAGTGGCACGAAAGAATCTATGGTCGTCAATACGACCCCATTTAAATTTTCCTCTTAAGGAAAAAAATTAAGAGCTAAAAAGAAAGACGATGGAGGTGAGCGACGTTCCCTAACTCTGAAGGAGAGGGAGGAAAATGTCTATACATTCCTTGAGATTAATGTTGCAGACATGTTAGAGCAACTATTAGAGAAACAACTTATTCAACTGCCTGAATGCAAGCGACCAGAGTAGTTAAGGAAAGTCAATGACCCTAACAACTACAAGTATCATCGGGTCATTAGTCATCCAGTTGCAAAGTGTTTCGTGCTGAAAGAGTTGATTTTGAGGTTGGCTCGCGAAAAGAAAATAAAGCTAAATCTTGATGAGGTAGCTCAAGTAAATCATGCTACGGTGGCCATGACTTCAAGTGTTCCACCACCAACACTACTTTATGATCAAAGAGAAAGTTTGATCCAATTTGGGACCTTCAAGCCTATAGTTGTTCGATTCCATCAATAAATTTTGATGACAGACTCCCAAAGCAAAGATAAGCCTGCTGAAGATAGCTATGGAGGGTGGATCCTTGTGACTCGTCGAAAGAAGAGAAAGTCGAGTTTCACCTAAAAGGAGTTGCACTTTCGTCGAGATTATAGAAGAGGAAGCAAGACTTGGAAAAAGAAAGCAAAGAAAAAGGCATGAAAATCTAAGCCTGTCAAGGAGGAGGACGAGAATTGTCCTCAACCTCGAACCAGTAACTCTAGCGGAATTCCTTCCAAGAAACTTTCTTCATAATCATCCAGGGGAAGTATAGAAAGCGAGGATATATCTTCAAGTTTGTTGGAGACGGTGATAGAATGAAAATACTTACCACCGTTCAGCATAGATGACTTGTTGTCGCTTCCTCAGGAAGTTAAGACCGCCCTTGTAGATGCATTGCTAGACTCAGGTACATCAAATTCAAGCATCCTAGCCTCCATGGAGCATACATGCGCCTCTTGTTGCACATCCATAGGCTTGTCAAATGAATACCTATTGCTGAGATCAAAGCCTTATAACAAGCCCTTATTTGTCTCGGGATACATGCGAGAACAAAGGGTTAGTCGAATTCTCATTGATAATGGATCAGCTGTCAACATTAATGTACTTATGATTACTAATGTCTTTTTTGACTGACAAACACATTTTACGTTAATGTTTTAAACTTGATCATGCTTATATGATTACTAATGTTTTTTTTTTTTATTTGCATGTGGTTTAGATGTCATTAGATGGAAAATAGAGCAACTACATGACTATATTGTTCCTTCAAGCCAACCATATATCAGAATTGGTTTTGCAGAACGAGTATAAAGATGTTATGCATTGCAGGTGTTGGGAAGTGGTCATACGTGGAGACGCTCGACCAGAAAAACGTATCATGACATACTTACATGCGGCCAGATTTTACAGTGTATCATGTATTGGGTTTATACAATTAGGTTGACATTTAATTACAAAGTTGGTAAAATAATGGCAATAAGAGACCCATACGTTTCATCTTCCACATGGAAAAATTGAAGGATAAATGAGCATGCAGCAGAATTTAAATAGATCAATTTTCACTCTAAGATGCTCAATTTTGAGGATTAAACATGCAATTAAAAAGAGAAAGCTAAGTTTCAAGAACACTTACCCTTGAAGCTCCAAATACTCCTTCAAATCTTAATGGAAATCAACACTACTTGGTTGTAGACCACCACAAGAGTCTTCTCTACTATTCTCTAGGCTTAGATTGGATGGTGGGATCCAAAATTTGTGGTGAATTTGAGAATGAATGAAGGTTGGGGAAGAAAAGAGTTATGGAGGATATTTTGCAAAATTAACTATTAATTTCACAAAATTCTTAACCCCAATTAAGCCAAAATAATCTCTATTTATTGAAGAACAACATGCAATCCAATTGCATCAAAATTTGACAACTCAAACTCTCAAATTGTTGGCTTAATGTGAAGCAAACAACTGAGCTACTTGCTTAGTTAGTGGAAAAATCCAAACTTTTTAAAAACCAATTTTAAATCCAATTTTTAAATGAATTTCCAAAATTGAATTTAAAATCAATTTTTAATTTGAATTTAATTTCAAAAATTAATTTTAAAATAATTAATTAAATAAAAAATAATTTAATATTTAATTAATTAAAAATATAATATTATTTTAATATTAAATAATAAAATAATATTATTTTCCCGACTTTTCCGATTTTTCCAAAAAATCGATATGAATCCCTATTCATATAATTAATATTTAGATCTTATTTAAATATTATAAATAACTCTATTTGTTCGTTTAATTCGTAATTAAACGTCGATATATCGTATATATTCGACTTTCATTCCTTAAGTCAAGATTGAACTGTTCAAACTTACTCACCACACTATCTAAGATTTTAGTCCATTTATGAGCTAGTAGAGAGACCTAATGGACCTACAGATCATGAGCTCCAACGATCCGAGATTAACCGGTCAAACTCTTTAACCTAGTTAACCAACATTCGTTAACTAACGGGACACTCCACTAAAGCCCGCAGCTGCACTCTCCTCACTGTAGATATATTTCTGTCCACCTGATATAACCATAATAAGTAAGTCGATCCTTCACAGGTTGTCCGTAATCACAGCTAGGTCAAAATTACCGTTTTACCCCTGTGATTACATCTTATTCCTTAAATCTCACTGATCCTCTAATGAACAATTGGTTTGTGATCCTATCACTAAACCGAGTCCCTCTCGGGCCAATGAGAGGGTGGGGCTCCTTGTTCAAGACTCGGAATCAGTACTTAAGGGAACAACCTATCTACTAACCCTAAGTCGGGTAGGAGCGAATTTCTTCTCGCAAAACTATGTCCCCAGCTATCTACTTGGGCTTACCCCTGAAATGGGAGGCTTATTGAATCGGCGCACCCGGGCCACTCTCACCCATGCAGATCTAAGGATAATCCCGAATAAACAAGAGTTCATAGTTAGCTCAGGATTACGATCGAGTTACCTAGGTCATCTAGTTGAAATAATTAGTATTTAACAGTAAACGACGTTATAAAGTAATAGTGACTATTTCGTGGTTCGATCTTATGCAAACTCATTGCGTAGAATGCCCCCACTCACATGTCTCCACATGAATGATTTAGGATCACATCATTTGTATCAAATACAAAGTGGGTCGCATTCAATAGTGTCTCCAAGATAAGGTACCCAGCCTTATCCTTATACTATAGACCGTTTTGGCTATTTATTCGAACTTGATCCATGTTTATGTCATTACATAAAGTTCAAGTTTTCATACTAAAGCCATGGGTTCTTAGTTTATTGGATTTAGAGTTTATATTAACAACAATTCACTTTATTCAATAACAAGTTTACTGAATAACATCGATAACAACTTTATTAATAAATAGAATACACGTTAACGTTTACAAACTACGAGTTTTAGGACATAAAATCCAACAAAAATGACAATCACATTACAAGATGTTGCTATCTAATTTAGGCAACCAATGATGGAAGAGCTTTAATTTGAACAATTTCAACAGATTGGGACGAACTGTGTGAATGACTATTAGGGATACACCCTATTAATCATGTTATGAGAGGTGCTCGTCTTAGCTTACCATGGTTATTGGCACAATTTAATAATTTCGAGCCTTTACCAGATGATGCAGATGAAGAACAAATTATGCGTTATGTCTACGCCTATATACTAACTCTTATTGAAGGAATTGTATTTCCCGATAAGACTAACACTATGGTACACTTGATGTATCTCCCCTTATTGGAAAATCTTCGAAGAGCAGGAACTTATAGCTAGGGGTGATCAACTCAAACCAAAAAATCGATCAGAACCGATCGAAATCGATATCGATGGGCTATTTTATGCACTGTATGATTGGCGGTCGATTTTTTATTTTGAAAAACCAACTGGAAATTTACTAGAAAGCCCAAAAATGGCTCATCGACCAAACCCAACCGCTATAGCTATAATTCTAAAAAAAATCACCTGTGCAAGGAGGCACACAAGCGATGGTTACAAAGAACAAAATACTACAATAGCCAATAGGTAATAATTACAAAGAAAAAAAATATTACAATAGCCAATAGGTAATCATTACCTATTAAAGTTAAATAAACAATTCTCGCATTGAGTACTCAGCGTTGAGTACCAGGCGTTGACCACCTAATTGCGTTGAACGCATAGTGCACAAGATCTCCAACAAGAAATATATAATATATAACAACTAGACCTCATACTAAAAACAAAAATGAAATTCAATTTCAAAATTGGTTGTGTAACATAGTAAATTTTAGATCTCACCTAGAGAATTCATAGTAAGTTTTTTTTAAAGAAAAGAAGTCAAAATTTAAAAACAAAAAAGTAAAAGATTTAGTTTCGTCTTTCTTAACAAAAATAAATAAATATTAATTCCGTCTTTCTTAAAGACGGAAATAGAAGAGAGAGAAAAAATTGCAATTTAGTCTGTCCAAGTGTCGTGCAGATGCCTACTGAGTTGTCGTTGACCTGATGACCGTCTGGCGTTTCAATCTGTTATAAAGACTGATTTTTAAGAACTCCAATTTTTCCAAAAGACTGAATTGAAAAGGACAAAAAAATCCAAACTATTTTTGCAAATACTTTTACGAACTACTCTATTTTTGTACTCAATCCCATCAACTTTCCATCAGTATTAACTAAAACACTAGACCATTATTGAGTTTGAGAACTTGGACACTAAAATACAACTTAAACCAAACCTTAGAAATAAAAAATGTAGTTTTTTCAAATAAACAACTAAAACAAAAATATTATCGAGCAGAAATGAGTAACATGATAAATTCCTTAAATTTTCAAAATGCAGGAGCTGCCATTCTAGCAAGAAGCATCAAACAAGTTGCCAGCTGCAATTTGACAATATTTAGAATATTTTGAACAACCTTGCAAGTGTTGTTAGCCTGCAATATATAGAAACCAGGTTTTTGGTGGCCATTATAACAGACAGAAAACATGTCCAATCAGACAACACACTTTGAAGGAAAAGTCGACCTTCCATAAAATCACACAAAATACAAAATTTACCAGATTCTCAAAAAAACTAATCTGATTACGAACGTCAAGGGCCAAGGGAGTTGTAGGACTCGTTTGGATTGACTTTCTAAGTGTTTAAATAAGTATTTATAAGAAGAAAAATAAGTATGTATAAACACTTAGAAAGTCAATCCAAACGAGTCTGTAATCTCTATCCATTTGCAAACTCTCTCATTTCATCCACCTACAAAAAAAAGTCAATGACATGAGCTTTCTCCGAGAGCATAACACTAGCGAGTGGAAAAAATGCTTTCTAGAGACACATAACCTTCTAAGTTCGAGTTGTGAGTGTACAATAATTAATTTAGTCTTATATTCGGTAAGGTTTGTTCTATCTTAAAGAATGAGATTATGCAAAAAGGAAGAACTCGTGGCAAGATGGAGTTCTTGGGACAACCTGTCCGGTTATTCAAAACTTGAATATGGAAGATTACAATCTCCTTTATAAGACCCTATCAGTCTACCAAAAAGAGTAAAAATGAACTATACTCTGTATTTATGCCAAATCAAACCATTTCTTTTTTCCAAATATACACCCATTATTCGTAAGACAACTCCTAAAAACTATTTAAATCACTAAAATCTATACAACCTAACATTTCCTTCTAGGCTTAAGTATATTTTCATATCAAAGAAAATACATTTTATGCTATCCATCCATTTCTTAGAACACGTATGTTCAATTATCCACCCCTTTCATTGTTTCTCGCATCAAACAAATAAAGGTCTTCAGAGAAAAACATACAAGCAAAAGTTAGTGGCTCAATCTCCAAATTTCAAGCTCAAAATTCAGAATATTAGAAAAAAGGGCCAACAATGTAGCCAATCACATACAACAAATAACACAGCCTATTCGTGATTCGTAAAAAAAAAAAAAAAAAAAAAAAAAAAAAAACAAGGCACAAGGCAGTTTAAATTCTTTCATTCTCAACAAATTTATGAAAAGAGCTAATTTTATGACTTAAATGTCGAAAATACAAAAGGTTTGAGATACGAAGACTTGTAAAATCAAAAGCAAAAAGAAAAGAAAGAAAAAAAAAAACATTTTATGGAGCTATCTAAAGGAAGATGGTCTATTTTCCCTAGCCATTTAATCGATGCAATGTTTCTTTCAAAAGTGTGTTTGAAAATTTGGAGGCTGAAGAACTATTATTGCTGATAAATCTTTCTTCTAACATAAAATAGCACTCACATATATGAAAGTAAGAAAATATTCTAAAGAGGTTTTTATATGAAATGCCATTCTAAAATGCTATTAAAAGTGATATTGTTGCAGTGCAAGTTGGAAAAACTAGCACCACCACCACCAAATGATATGCCAAAATGATACCTTCCCTTCCAACTAAAAGCAGTAAAACTGCTTGTTGATCACTTTCTCGCCAGATAAAAACAAATAGGCTTCAACTACAACAAATTACTAGTCAAACTTATGAACTTGATGATTAAAAAAATATATATATAAACATAAAAAGTTCCAATTTAGCTTCTGTAAACAATAATCTGTGTCTAGAAGGACCATGCTTATTAGTGATCTTAGTCACTTATAAACAATAACAAGAAGCAAATATAGCTTACATGATGTTTTTTCGGACTACTGAAACTCAGTCACTTCCAATCTTGTGTTCCAACTGACGCAAAGCAGCATTCGAAAACAGTACACGAGCACATTCGGATTGTGTTCTGAAGGATGTAGCCATGTGATCATACTCTACAGCAACATGAACAAGCAGAGCTTCAGTTGCTACTTCTCATCAGCTGGTCTTCATTTTAAATGGATTTGGATGGCCACAAGCTTGTGAAAATTACTGCAAGTTAGTACTTTCAGGTTCTCCTCTTTCTTCTCCTTGTGGCATGCTACTACTTTTACCAATTTTGTCAGCATATTTGGCAAAAGCAGCAGAGAGAGCTGATTTGATATTTAATTCAGGTTCTTGTGAAAATTACTGCAAGTTAGTACTTTCAGGTTCTCCTCTTTCTTCTCCTTGTGGCATGCTACTACTTTTACCAATTTTGTCAGCATATTTGGCAAAAGCAGCAGAGAGAGCTGATTTGATATTTAATTCAGGTTCTTTTTTGTGTTGGCTACCATCTTCTGTTCCCTTCCCATCCACATCTTGTTCTTCATCCATTGAGCAAGGTTCGGTACTATTCTGGGTTGGAGTTTCTGGAACAGCAGGGTGGGTTGAAACAACGCGCCTGAATGGCTCATGAAAGGTGTCGTACAGCCGCCTTACCTGATGAGTAAGAGGAATTTAATAACAGCATTCATGCAAGCAAACCAAACATCACTCTAAATTTCTAAATGCTATAAGCTCATCCACCTGACAAAAAAATTGAGATAGGCGTGGAGAATGAATAATGCCAGTTTCAATAGAATTATCAACAATCTAAAGCTACCAAGATCATAAACAGAATTTGGGGAATGATATCATATTCATGAGTAAATTTCTGAGAAAATATAAAATCAAGCTATTTATATCACAGTTGAAGACTTTAATGTTATTAACACAGTATGTCACTATGTGACACTGATCTTTCATTTACTTCATATCATTATCCAATAGTTGTAAATGCTTCTGTAATTATATTAAAAGCATGTTATTGTATTGTTAACAACAAAGAATACGTTTAGCTTAAACAACGTCAAACATTAAGTATGGAAGACACATCAAAGACATGGGATATTTTCACAAGAAATTTACAAAACCAAGGAACAAGAGTATAACAAGAACTAAGGACACATCGAAAAGGGTCCCGCTTTGGAAAAAGAGACTACCTTGCGCTCACCTATACCAGGGCAACGAGCTAGATCTTCCATGGATGCATCCATAATATGAGATAGAGACTGCAACAGAAAACGAATTAGAAGTTTTACACCAAAGAAGATATAACAGAGAAGTATGGAAGAACCTTAGTGAAAATACAGCAGAGCTTTAACCCAAATGTCGTTCCAAGGGTGACCACATCAGTCTTGTTAACATGCCGAACTGATGTTAGGACATGAGTTAGCTACAATTAAAACGAGAATTTTAATTCAGAACATATTTAAGGAGCTAAGAAAGTAAAACCAATTGTGGTGGTTGACTTTTTGGAAAAAGTAGCTAAGAGTTGGTATAATAAAATGCCACACGATATTGGTATCACAGAATCGAAATAAATGTTCAATAGGGAAAAAGCTTTAGAAAATCAGTACCCGTGACAGATAGTCAGTGTCCATCTGGCCTTGAATAAGATCTGCAGGCTTGTTTTCATAAACTTTTATAGTCTCCAAGTAGCGACCACACTCCTCCAAACTAATAAAAAGCAGAAATAAAATCCAAGAGTCAATTTCCAGGCATAGAGTTGCTACTCTGTACCTCAACCAGAATACTGAAAATATTCCCATTCCAATCCTAATATTCACTTTCCCATTTAATATAGAAGATCTATCAACAAAAGAAGTCAATTCCAATCAAAATCGTTAACAAAATCTTCAATGGACATCATTAAAATGCTTGACAATTAAATATTTACACAACCAATCATTCTAAAATATAATGATTTCACAAGTAGATATCAGAAAACGTTAAATCCATTTATACACACCCCCCCCCTCCTCACAACACACACACACGAACACACAAAAAAGGAAGAAAGAAAGAAAAGAAAAAGAAGTAAAGAAGGCAGCCAAAAACAACTAAAAATGAGCATCTAATGTACCTCCAAGCACAAAGAAGGGTACAATCATGAAGTAGAGCTGTTTTGGTGACTTCAAGCAAAGGCTTGACAACATCTTCCTGAAATAAACTAAAATATGCCATTACTTCACACAAGCATCGAAATGACTGGGTAGCCAGCATCAACAAAACAGAGAAAGGGTAAGGCAAAACCGGGTAGCCAGCATGGCTTCTTACCACATCAACATGACACAGAACTACACGAAGCTTGAAATTCTTTTGCAATTCTCTTATACGGTAATACAGGTAGTCCGGATGCAGTAGATGATACCGAAGACTGAAAAAAAGGATTAACCTAATCAGTGAAATGTTCTAACCTACGGAAGAACTAAGAAGATGACTAAATGATTGGTGCATAATGTTTTGCCTGGATAAGATGGTGCGAGAGTTCAAAACCAGTACTAAGGTTATAAATTCAAATGCTAAAGCACCTCTAGTGCTGCATTGTTTGCAAGTAGTAACAGGAGGACCTTGATTTTTTATATTGGAATTTTCATTTTTCTTTCTCCCTTTAGAGTCAGTTCTTCAGGCCTTCAGAGTTTATTTTCGCTTTCAATAGAGGCTGCTATGATTGAGAAGGTGCTCTTAAACGCTTCTTTTCAAGATAAAGGAAAAGTTTTGTGGCAATATAGTTGTTTTTTTGCTATTTTGTGGAGAATTTGGCTGAAGAGGAACAATAGGATCTTTAGAGGGGATAAAGGATCTTGGGAGGAGCTTTGGGAGTTGGTTAGGTTTAAGTCTACTTTATGGATGCCCGATGGTCAGGCGTTTTGTAATTACCAGCTGAATCTCATTTTGGTGGACTGGGGTTTGTTCATGTAGTTAAGTTGGGCTTCCTTTGTGGCTCGTTTTTTGTATTCCTTGTACATTCTTTTATTTCTCTCAATGAATGCTTGGTTCTTATATAACAATCAAATGCTAAGGAAAAACACTGTCCTTCTAGAACTCTTATATGCAAATATAACCACATTTAATAGAAGCCTAGTAGAGTAAATAGAAAGGGAAGCCTACTACATGAAAAAACCCCAGGAATGTCTTAGGGTTCAGAAACTCTCGTTTATGAGTGCCAATGTTGCACACAAGTCAGACAAACCAAGCTCATACGCATACTGGGCACTCTAAATCTAGAGAGCTCAATTTTATTTTTTTTTTATACCATGACTATGAGTAGAGTAAATAGAAAGGGAATGAAACTCAAACCTTAGATAGAGAGCACAAGAGCTTTGCCCAAGTAAGTAATCAGGTACTACATCTGCAAAAGTCCATCTCACATTCCTGATGTGTTTGAGAAGGGGATTTCCCTTCTGAGAGAAACATAAGATGAACCAATTCACTATTATTAGCAACATAATAATGGCATAAACTTCAAATAAAGTAAACATACGCCAAAAAGCTTATATTCATTATTACTTTCGCTCCTATTTTTTTCTTTTTTCTTTCTTCTTTTTTTAAGATTAAGGGACACTTTCATGGAGAATAGTGGAATACCGAGTTAAGTAAAAAAAAAAAAAAGAAAAAAAAAGATCATAGATACCCTTGGGCATTGAGAAACATTAAGGACAAAATAATTAAAAAGAATAAAAATCCAAAAAATTTCGTAGCTTGTTGGCTTAATGGGGCAGCAAGGCAGCTGAGCCAGGCTCAATGCTCCACGTTGCAGGTTATATTCATTTGATAAAGAGAAGAAAGGAAGAAAAATAATAGTGATAATAAAGTTAATGGTAGTTAAGCAGATTTTCTTGAAGAACGAGAGTATAAAAGTTTAGAGTGAGGTAAAGTGTAAATGCTCTAAACCATCTCTAAAGACATTCCTACCATAAAAGATCCTGTTTTTCCCACTAGCAAAATTCTCCACAGAATAAACAGAAAGCCAATATCCCAACAAAGACCTCCTGCAATCTCTGGTAGGTTAGCTTCTTTGCCATGCTATGATTTGTGTGGCTGGAAGGAACATGAGAAGAAATAGGAGAACAATAGTAAAGCAAGCTCATGAGTTGATGTATAAGAATTTGGGTGTTTTAACACTTCTCTTTCCTCTAAATTTAAACATAAATGTAATTATCCTTTACTTTTAATTTCTAAAAGCTGAAGTTCCAAGCAAAATAAAACTAAGTGGATAATTACAAACTAGCGAGAGACCAAACATCATAAGTAGTTCGCTCAAGCCCTCTGAAGGTTCTATTGTTCCTCTCACCCCAAAGACCCCACAGAACAACACTCCTGCCGATACGAAAACTTCCCTTTCTCACTAAAAGGAGGATGAAAAAGGAACTCCTCGATCATCTCTCAGCAGTCATGTTGTCTAGCTAGAAAAAAAACCAAACTTATCAAAGAAAAAGTCCACATAGCATATGCAAAATCAAAACTCCAAAGAAGATGATCAAGTTCCTCTGCAATTCTTATACAAAGAATGGAGCACCACAAACCCATCAAGGAAGGCATCCTCCTTGACATCTTGTCTAAAGTATTAACCCTACCATGAAGAACCAGCGAAATAAAGAACTTAATCTTCTTAGGGATTTTCATCCTTCACATCGAGGCATAGACCGAATATCACAAGGGAGAAGGGGATAAAGAAAAAGAGAATTACCAAAAACTCCCTCTGACGGATTAGGATGTTGAGAATCCAACATTGGAAAAACCAAGGGACCTCACACTCTTTAAAAGATAGATAGGCTACTCCTCTCATTGCCAATTGGTTTTGAGATGGAACCTCATATTATCAAATATGGTATCAGAGCCCATAGAGCCCAAACGGTTATTCGGTCCAATAAAAAGAAATTGTGATCTGATCAAGAATGGTAAACCCAAAAGAGGCACCATCTTGAGGGGGCATGTTGAGAATACCACATTGGAAAAACCAAGGGACTTCACACTCTTTAAAAGATAGATGGGTTACTCTTCTCATTGCCAATTGGTTTTGAGATGGAACCCCATGTTATCTAATTTAGGGAACCACACACAAAAGTCCCTTCTCCCATCAGAGATGAAAATCCTCCAATAAAGAGAGAAGAGGAATAGTATCCCTTTTTCCCTATCCGATAACAAGCGAAAAAACCAGAACTTAACCTTCTTGGAGATTTTCTTCTCCAAGAGCGGATAGACCAAATATCTCAAGGGGGAAGCTTGACCAAACAAAGAAAAAAGTAATTAACAGAACTTCCCCCTGAAGGATTATGGCACCACAAACGGAAGTCCCTTCTACCATTAGACACTGGAAATCCCCCAATAAAGAGAGAAGAGCAGCAATATCCTCGTTTCCCAATCAAATAACGAGTGACAAAACTAGAACTTAACCTTCTTGAGAATTTTCTTCCTCCACATCGAGGTATAGACTGAATCTCTCAAGAGAGAAGGGTTGACCATGCAAAGAAAAAATGAATTACAAGAAAAAACCTCCAAAGGGGTATGGCACCACACACGATAGTCCCTTCTCCCATCAGAAAACCAAAAAGCCCGCAGTAAAGAGAGTAGAGCAACAATATCCCCCTGTTTCCCTATTAGATAACAAATGACAAAACCCCATAGTGCAGACATTATTAGCTTCCTTAACAAAACCAACCAAGCAAATAATTAAATCGTCCTTATCATCTTCATTTCCAGGAACTTTCACTGAATTCCAAACACCTGTACCCCCATCACTAACTAATAAGGACACAAGCTCCGACTTGACAAGATGAGACCCATTATCCTCTCAAAGACTTTCAAAATGAAATTCCGAGTAACACCAGATTTCAAAAAGGAAGGGTAATAGAGGAGAATATTATTATCTATAACATGGACTGACAGTAAGTCAGAGAATATTTATTATCTAAAACATAGATTGACAGTAAGTCTACGTCCTTTTTCAAAGGGTTATTTCAACATGGAAGTTTCTTTTATACTTGATCCCTCTCACCAACCGAAAAAGGAACTCTACCTAGTGTCACAGAAAAAGGAAAACCAAAATAACAAAGGAGGAGTAGGACACTTTTACAACCAACGAATTGACCTCATTTGCTAATTTATGCTCATCACAATTTGACTGCTAGCCTGGGATTCAATCTGTTAATGCTAGACCAAGAGATCTCTTCAAAGACCATCCACATTTCATTAAGATTACAAAAATACTTCTCACCACGGGAATAAAAGAGTTTTATCATCAACAAGTAGCAAATGCTTGCGATATGCCTTCACCAACCTAAAACCCTCATCAAAGTCTGCACCTTCTATATAACATTCATCACAAGACTCAATTCTCACAGTATTACTTCCATGACTAGTTTGATGGAAAGGTGACAATTTAAAAGTATTATCACTAAATTTGATATTAAAAGTCATGACCTAACATTCATGTAATATTTTTCAATCTTCCTAGTAATTAAAAATTATAACTGACGCATCTACCATGCAAAGCTAAGCTACAAGAAAACCATTCAATGAAATTGCTTATCCATAATCCCAACGGTATGATCAAAACCATTTTTAAACTGCAAACGAAATTCACAAATGGAGAAACAGGGTGTGCCAAAGCCTTATATTAACAACCTCACCTGTCTATTGCTCACAAGAATGGCATTGCGACTAACAGAGCTTGCCACCGACAAGCTATTAATTGGAGTAGCTGTAGAAGCTGGTGTTGAAGAAGATGAAGTATCTAATTGATCATATTTTCTGAAATCAAGAACAAACCACACATAGCATATTGAAATCCAACTAACCCAGAAGACAAAATTAAAAAAATAAAATAAAATTAAAGTCTGGGCGGCGTGAATGAAAGTGAAACGGTGACTTTGAAAGGGGAATGGGGAGAGAGGCACCTTGGGTTTGTGATTTCAGAAGGCAGCGAGGATTGAGAGGAGGAGGCAGAGAGTGGTTTTGGAGGAGGAGAGTAAAACTCAGAGGATTTGAGGAACGCAAAGGCTTGGGAGAAGGATTGTGACTTTGGCTGAGAGCTCTCGATGACTTCTTGATAAGAGGGTATCTTGATAATGGTCTTCTTGCTCTTCTTGTTAGCGGTTTGCTGTAACTTCTCTTCCTCGCTTCCTTCCTCCATAATCTTTCCTTTCTGCTGTTTCAGATTCTGGAAATTCAGACGTTGAAAGGGCTTTCGTGATGACCCCAATTTTCTAAGCCTACGTTTATTAATTACTTCTTTTGAGATTACTCAAAAAAAAAAATAATAATAATAATAAATAAATAAATAAATAAAACATATAAGCATAGTATTAAATTTCTACCGATATGTGATACTTCCATCTATATTTTCACGTTTTCATGGGTTCGATATCGACATAATGGGTGAATTGATATTTCCATTATATCATAGAAAAATCCGCAAAACACAAAAAAAAAAAATAATAAATAAGCATCAAAATGCCACTAATATAAATAATAGACATGTTTACTTATTTGAAAATAATAAAATATTTATTTACTAATTTAAATTTATTTTAAAAATTTTTTGTTTTTAAAATTTTTTTTCCAGAAATATCCATCGAAATTGATATTTTATCGATATTTCTATCGAAATTTTCGTAAAATTAGGACCTCGATATTTCCATCGATATCGATATTTTAAACCTTGCTTACAAAAAAACGACAAGAAATATTTGAAATAAATATAATTAAAATGAGAAAAATACGTTTTTAATAATAATGTCTTAGTTTTAAATTAGTCATTTTCGTACGTGTATTTTTTAGAAAAGGTTTAAAATGTCCCTCAAATAATAAATTTATTAAATTTAAACATAAAATTGACTATATTGATTATGTTGAAGATGACATGGAAAAAAATCAAGAATGTATTAATATAGGCTTTTAACTATGATGTGTTAATTGAAAATTAGAATATGACAAAGTTTTAGATTAGTAATTTACTTCTAAATCTTATGAAATCCAGCAAAATATGACAATTTTAGTTAGGAAACTTTTTAAGTAATAACAGGATTTGACATCACTCAGAATTTTAAAATCATCCTATTTCTTGTAGTAATAAACAACAAAATTTATTTAAAATCCGTTATATATGCAAAGTTTGGAGAAACGTAAAATTTAACGATGGTTGATAAATAACAACATAAACTCACCAAAATCAAACAAAATAGCAAAGACTTTATTTCAGATCCCTTTTAAACAACATTTTAAAACAAAACAAAAATTTCATAATAAAAAACATTTTCTTAAATCAAGAATAGTCCACGTACTCTTAAATAGTTCGATGAAAATGATAAAGATATATTAGAAACTCATGACACTCTGTCTCCATTGCATAACTATCAATGTCCCATCAGTTGCCTCAAATGCCCTTGCCCTTCCGTGGGAGACAAAAAGGTCCTCAATCTCACTAGCTTCCTCCTCCTAAACTACCTCTATGTTAGCAATCCAATAGAGGAGCAGTGATCAAGGATGGATGTCCAAGTCCACCTACGGTCAAAGCCCCAATTGATGTGGTGGATCGACTGACTGATCACTTTTCCCACATCGACAGACTGGCCGGTAGATATCGCAAAGAGCAAGATCACTCTTTCCTTAGTCACGTTTCATAAGGAGCGTGACTGGCAGAAGTTTAGCACAAATAAATGCATGTCATACCTTATTAAAAATAGATAGGTTAGTCTCTCTAAATCTAACAGTCTCACCCCTGTGGATCTCCCATTGGGTCTTGGGCCTGCAGAGGGGTCTGATGATCTGCTCTCGATTAACCTACCCACTAGTATATCTATTTGTTAAATGAGATAAGATTAAATTTGCCTTTAACCATCAACTTAAGCTTTTGGGCCAATTGGCAATTTAAGACTATTATATTAATTTCTATCTATATCGAAGCAAGCTAAATAATTTGTTTGTCAAAGCAGAGTCGAATGGCACTGGACAATTGTGAACAAAGGATGTAGTGCATCTGTCCACAATATTTAGATAGAACTCCCTGATGATAGACACAATGGCATTATTCGAATGCCTAACGAACTCTCCCCAAAGCCCATGTTGAATTTCAATAGAATATGTGGGTAAAGTTCTGCATCGGGAGCCAGACCTCTCTCTCAGTAACAACTGTCCTAGCAATGACAGCTCAGAAGTACCTAATAGAAGCATCCTTATCCTAGAATCTAAGAGTATCCAAACCAACATTAGAAGAACTCGCCCCACCTCTCCTAGATCTTTTCAAACTCATAAATAAAAATCTGAGAACTTAGGCACACATACTTATATGTTTGTTCACCCATGCTATGTAGGTTGGGATTATTCGTAATTGTAACGAAGACATGCTTAATTCGAGTAGTGATAGGTTGAGTTTATGACTATGTTCGAATCAATGACGTTACCATGTTTTATAAAATAATTGTTCATAATGAACCTAAGGAATAGAACAACAATAAAATTCAACTTGGCTAGTTTAATTACTCATCCTAATCAATCCCTAGGCTTTGTGACTAACCGACGAGCATGATACGCTATCATGCCTAGCTTGTTGGGTTAGTTTAGAATTAATTAGATTGTCTATGTTTAATTAATTGAATTAGGGGAGCCTATTCGACATCCATATCAGTTGATTAGACTGTAAGTTAGATAACCATATTCTTGTGATAAATCAATGAACAAATCCATTAATAGCCTAACAGTATCTTAATCAGCGAGGTAATCTCTTGTTACCCCTCTCTCTCCCTCTCCCACTGTTATCTTACTTTCCCATACTTTATTTTCTGCATTTTGAGTTAACTTGCCATTCTCAATCCAATCCCCCATCCTTTACTACTTTTCTTAGATAAATTTAGCTCATAGGAGTTATACTTAGGCTCCCTGTGGTTTGACCCGATATTGTAATGCTACTTAATTTTTTAGTAGTTTTTAGATTGGTATTCTATAAAAATATTAGATCAATTGAAAGCCTCAACAACCTTTGGTCCATTGGTGTGACACAAGCATGATTTAGTTTATTTCTAACAGCACTATAACGAATTGCAGATACGAACTTTACCACTCTATTTGATGGATATCCCAGTCTTCTATGCCACAACTGAAAATAGATAAGTCTAGAACCTTTACTTCATGCATGGTTGGAATCCTGAAAATAATAAAGTTCATCCTTTTGTTCGTCAGCTCCAATTAGGCTCCTCGAGTGTTGATCCTATACACAACATACAAGGAAGTAGGGAACCAGACATAACAATTATCATCATC
The DNA here is from genome assembly GCA_002890555.2 of Lagenaria siceraria. NCBI lineage: Eukaryota > Viridiplantae > Streptophyta > Magnoliopsida > Cucurbitales > Cucurbitaceae > Lagenaria > Lagenaria siceraria. The sequence continues at coordinate 4,653,999 of CM016490.1, forward strand.
AATTAACTGTGACACCGAAATTAGATTACATAGTATAGTAGGTACAAATAAAACATGTTCAAGTGCAAAACCACTCACAAGAATAAATCGCCCCCTCCATTGTGGCAAATGTTTTATTTTCATTAGGCAACTGGCTGGACTTGGGATAATACTATATGCTTGGGTTGAGTAATTCAGATTCTCAGTCAAATGGCGAGTCACGCTAGTGTCAATAATCTAAGAAGATGAAGATGTGGACTTACCTCATCTTGCTATCCTGCTGGCTCTTATTATCATATTCAACAAAATTTGAACATGTTCGACCTTGAGAGTGACAAATGCAGAAATTGAAGCACTATTCTAAAAAATCGGTGTTGTTATACTATCTACAATTGCAACATTAACACGAGCACTAGAACCATGAGCTCGACCTATCGTTCCTTTGCAATATATCGAGGTGAGACTTGTTAAGATTGTTGGACTTATCTGATCTTTCTTTTGAACTAGCCACTTGCAAAGAAAAAAATATGATTCTCTTGCGGATAAATCTTATTTTGAGTCATATCACGAGAATGCTCCTCTTGGATGAGAGTCTGATAAGCACCATCTATAGACCCCTAAAATTGTCTGATATGTTAGATATGTTATTTATTCTATCATCTTTATTTTTGTTAAGTTTTGTGATATTGACATAATTGGAAATTTACTAGCTCTTTAGAGAAAATAAACAAAAATATAAATTTTTGCGTAATTAATATTGAAACATTTTTTTAATTAAATAAAATGATATAAAATATTCTTGTTTCATCTGGGAAGATTAAATTTTTGAATGATCAATTTTTTCTTTTACAGAAAATTTATATCTCATCAATTTTGGAAGGAGCTATATATGTCAAATATTTCTAAAGTCAATCAAATAATATTCAATTGACTATTATTATTTGTTCCTTTTAAATTTGGCTTACTTATTTTTTATAAGTAAAAAGGGTTTGAGTTTTCTATAATCCTCACTCACATGAGTTTTAAGAACTTTTTTTAGGAACTTTTTTTAGGAGGTCACTTAACACATCATTACTCCAAGCTAAGCATGATTAACTTTGGAGTTCCTATAACGAGTCATCAAAAAGGAGAATACACATCTTATTGGTACATGTAGTAGTTATAAATTCTTTTAAGCCTTTATTAACCATATTTTCATATTCTTAGGATTCTTCTTATTTGAATGCGATCTCGGTCCATTCTTGTACCCTTCCTAAACTCAAGTGTTACATTAGAACTCTAACATCCTTGATAGCTCACGTGTTTATTAATTTTTAAATTTAAATTAAATTTCATTTCTATACATTCAATTTATTATTATTGTTTTTTTACAACATGTGGGGAAGATAAATTAAACTTTTTGACCTCAAGGCCAGTAATACAAATTTTATGTTGGTTCAATTATGCTCATTTTTGCTATCTTTAATTTATTTAATGAATGGCAACACATATAACTCTTCTAGTTTTTTTTTTTTTTTTTTTTTTTTTTTTTTTTTTTTTTTTTGAGTCTCAATATAATATAACTTTTAATTCTTAGTTATTGCTATTTTTTTTCCTTCTAAATATGACATTTAAGCTGTTATATGGGTGTGAAACTACCATTTTGGTTCAACTAAAATAATGTCCACAGTCTCCTCCACCCTTGAATAGTCAAGCCAAGGCTCAACTATGAGTCCTGTTCCACGATTTTTTAACCATGTAAAATTGTTAGTGTATGGTGTCAAATTTTAATACAATAAGAAGCGAAGAGTATCGTTCTAGTTTACTTAAGTACCTTAAATGCAAACACTCAATTTTGTTTGGCAGAACAAATTTAAAAAATAGATAGGAACATGATAAAACATAGCATTAACCCAAAAAAAAAAAGTTCTAGAAAATTGATTTCACCTATTAGACCAATTATTCAATTAATTAAACGGTCACAATTAATAATGCAAATATTGGACAAAGATAATGAACCCAAAGCTCAATTAAATCTCTTGTAATGTTATAAAACCATTGTCTAGCTTTTGATAATATGCAAGACATTAAGATCTCTTCATTTAACAAACTCTAAAAAAACCTTAATCATTCCCACACATCTGAGCATAATTCATTCATGTAATTAAATTCTAGTCTAAATTTCATCTCTCAAGCGTAAATCCAAACCAAATTAACAAATAATTTGTGATCAATGGACTATTGACATTAAGTACATAAAATATGAATGAAATAAAAACATTCAATCAAGACATAAATTAATTAAACCAACAAGGTCTAATAGCTACATCAATCTCTACAACATAGAGTTTAGCCACTTATGTGCAATAATACAAAATCTAAACTCATGAAAAAAAAAAATCTATAAAACAAACACTACAATAAAAAAAAAATGAAAAAGAAGAAAACTAATTTTCGTGTGCCAATCCTCACTTCTGCTATAATTTTCATGTTCACGAGCCTTGAATCTCTTCCTTAACTCTCAAATAGTCTCATTAAACTCACAAAAAAGTGTAGAAATTGGTATAAGACTTTTCCTTCTCTCCCAAAAAGTCTCTAAAATTGGGTTACAACATTGAGACAGTCTCAAAACTTTCTAAAGTTGTCTTTATGTACCCATAGACTTTTCATGCTTAATTGGCTTAACATTTACATAGAATTATCGAGTTTCTTAAAATCTACCAATCATACAAATAATAGTGTGAAATTCACTATTTTCACCTCAAAATTAACTTAAAAATAAGTTATAAGGATATCGCTATTGGGGCTTGTGGTCTAAAGTCTCGTAAATAATGTATTATTTTATCTCTCTATCCTTACATTCTTGTTCTCCTTTTAAAATTTATTAAATTTCTTAAAATGTAAAGAATTTTTTACAAAGACTTGACATAATACATTAGAAAAATTAAAATCTCATTTGATAATCATATTTTTTAGGGTTTTTGAAAATTAATACACTTATAGACACTACTTTCACCCATAAATTTATATATTTTGTTACCAACTTTCCTAATATATAATATTCTAAGAAACAAAGTTAAGTATTGAAAATTGGAAAAGAGTAGTTTTCATTTTTAGAATTTAATTTGGAATTCAAGTGTTTCTTTAATAAAGGTGGAAACCATAATTAAAAAACTTGGAAGAAACAAACATAAATTTCAAAAACAAAAAATAAAAATGAAATCGTTGTTAAATGGAGTCTTAGTTTTTGCTTTTTGCTTTTTGAAAATTAAGTATATAAACTCTACTTTTACATATGAATTTCTTTGTTTTAGGTTATACACTTTTAGGGATGTTTCAAAATTCAAGTCAAGTTTTAAAAGCTAAGACCCCATTTCTTAATTATTTGGTTTTTTTACTTTTGAAATGTATACTTTTTTTTTTTTCCTCACAATTTCATAATCATAGTTTTCATCTTTCCTATGTAAACATATTTGTATTTTTTAGTTAAATTCCAAAAACAAAATAAGTTTTTAAAAATTATTTTTCTTTCATTTTCAAAATTTAGCTCGGAAACGCTTCTAGATGTAAGAATATAACATAGTAAATCTCAATAGGTGGAAGATGTGTTAATAGCCTTAATTTTTAAATTAAAATTAAAAAATCAAGAACCAAATGACTATCACAAATATAGTCTAAAAATTTAGGCCCCGTTTGGTAACCATTTCATTTTTAGTTTTTTATTTTTAAAAATTAAGTCTATAAACATCTCTTCCACCTTTAAATCTCTTGTTTTGATATCTACTTTTTACCTATGTTTTCAAAAATCAAGTCAAAATTTGAAGAGAAATTGCAATGGCTGTCAATTTTAGAACAATATTTTACAGGCATGTCTTTCACATTTGTAATTTCGTTAATATGGCAAAAATTTTAAATGTAAATTTTCGTTTATTATTTATTCCAAACTTTCCCTCATATTGCTTGTTGTTCTTTCTTCGCTATGTCCAAACCGATGCTTGTGGCTCTCAGGGAAAAGGAAGAAGAGATCAACTGTATGCTTCAAGATTATCTCGACCATGTCTAGGAAGAATCGAGACATTTGTCGAAGTACCTCCCCTGAATAGTGGCAATGAAGAACAAAGTAACGTTGTAAATCAAATACAACAATTGCTTCATGAAATTCAAAATCACATAATCAAAGCTCAATCCAATAACACTACCAAATCAAAATCTCTTTAATTTCTCCACCGGAGAAGAGGAAGAAGAAAAATAAGAAGATTATTGATTGTGACGGCGGTGGTTGAATCAATGTTTAAGAATAGACTTATTACCTTTATGAAGCAAGTGCCTAACATATGATGGAAATGTAGCATCGGTATGGTAACCCTAAAGGGGTAAATAGGATTTATTTCAAACTAATAAAAACTTTTTCATAATGTGGACCAATTAAATAAATTAATAAACTTTTTGCTAATAAATAATTTAAATAAAAATTTAATGCAAATAAATTCAACCCAACGTAATCAAGAAATTAGAACTAACACTTTTAGGTAGCCTATTTAATTCTAATAATAAGATTGGTAAATAATATGAAATTTTAAGAACTACCAATCAAAATAAACAAATATGAGCAATTGATTTCAAGAACTAAAAAGTGCAATTAATTTTATGTAATAAACTATAATAACACATTAATTGCAAAATTAAAGTAGTATAGTGATAGAGAAATTAACACCAAAATTTTTTATAGTGGTTCGGTCAAACTCGACCTACATCCACTTATTTTGAATAAGGATCTACCGACTCTTTCCACGGATTAGAGCTCAACCGCTACATCGCTCTTTTTGGGAGTTCAAGAGCAAACTATCAATCCTTTCCACGGATTAGGATCAAACCGTTACATTCGCTCCTTTTCGGGATCAAGAGCAACCTTTACAAAATGTTTGGAAAAATTAAAGAACACACTTGGGAAGCTCTCTAAATAGAATGGATTTACAAATTTTGAGCTCACAACAAATCAATCTTCACCATACATAAATTTCTCTCAATAATAAGATGAAAAGAATAAAATTGAAGCTCGGAGGGAGAGCAAGAATGGAAGCTTAATGAATTATGGAGGATTGTAAAAAGACGTGAAATTATTGTAAAAAATTGTAGAAGATGAAGTGTTTAAAAAGAGAGGAAAGTTGTTCGAAACCACATTAAATTTAGACCATTAGATCTTGAAAAATAAAAATCAATGGTAGGATTTTTTTTTTATTTTCGAATCAATTAACTATTGGACACAAACAAAAAATAATACAATAATATATATATATATATATAATATATATATATATATATATATATATATATATATATATCATTTTCTAAAACCATTTCGTTTAAAATCCAACAAAAAGTAAAAGCCCCATATGTTCAAAACTAGCTGTTAGACACAAACATAAAATAATATTAAATTATTTTTCTTTTTAAATTCATTTTGTTTTTAAAATCATTTTTTTAAAAAAAAAACCAATCCAAAAATCAAAAGCTCCATGTGTCACTTATCTATTTCTTCACTTGTCATCCTATAGTAGGTCCACTTTGATGATTTGGCTGCCACGTCATCGACATCGAGTATTTTTTCGTTAAGCTTGTTTCAGTCATATTGTCTTCGTTTGAACTCCAATTTGAGTGATTCAAATTACGTTGGAACCATTGTTACAAGCTCTACATAATGGACACTTCAAAACACTAAAATTGTCAATAAGTAAAAGCAAGTTTGTTATTATCAAAATATTAATTAATTAATTAATTAAAATGAATTAATTATTTGAGATTAAGGGCCAAAAAGCCAACATAAAATTCATCCTAAAACCTGGTATATGATCTTTGTTTGGCTTTAATTTGTGAGGTTCTTCATATCTTTTCTCACTAAACCCTAATTCCTAACTCCCTTTCTTTCTATTTTATCACAACCAATTTTTTTAGATCTTCGAAATATGTCGCCCTTAATGAGATAATTAGTTGTATGTTTTTTATTCAGTCATTTGATTAAATTATGTCTTTAGGTTTTATTATCTAACATCACGTCTTAGATGTCTGAAACTTTAAATTGCAATGTTGTTGAATCTGTGGTATATGTCTCTTTAATCATATATAACATTATGGTTCAAGGATTAAACATTTTTCGACTATCTTTAGAGATTCGTGTTACTAGCTAGATTTATTTATTTGTTGACAGAATTACTTCGGATTTTGCATGTAGTTTATAAATTCCTTTGTTTCAAAAAAACTTTGAGCTACAATTAGCTGTAGGTGGTAGAGTTTAATAAAACTAATTATGTTAAGAGTTCAGATTGTTTGATGTTCTTTTGGACATTGAGTTATAGATTCAAGGATATTAATAATTTTATCCTTGAGAAGAATTTACTAGTAAAGCATTTAGTTTTTGAGATAATTAGTTCATCCAATAATGTTATCATTTTCTTCCATTCATGATATTTCATTGTCTTTTAGTGGTTGTTTCTGTGTAATAATAAATGTGTGGCCCATGCTGTAAATTCACCAGAAACTATGTTATATTCAATATAAAGACACCTCATGTTGGATTTTATGCCCTAAAACTAGTAGATAGTAAATCTTGTATTTTGACCGTCATTAATAAATTGTTATTAATTATTATTCAATAAATGTTATTGATTATTTTATCTTCTTTTAATAACCTTAAAATCCAATAAACTAACATCCTAAGCTGTTTTATGAGTCTTGAACAATATGTAGAGGCATATGGGGATCAATGTTTAAGTTACAGCCTAAAGGGTCTATAGTATAAAGATAGTGTTGGGTACCTTATCCTGGTAACACTATGGATACGACCCGCTTTGTATTTGATACAAACGCAATGATCCAACACGTTTGTGTAGGAGACATGCGAGTGGAGGTATCCTATGTAATGAGTTTACATAAGACTGGACCACGAAATAGTAACCACTAGATGTAACTCCGTTGACTGGTTAGGTTTCTATTTCAATAAGTTGACCTAGGCAACTTAGTCTTAATCCTAAGTATATTATGAACTCTTGTTCATTTGGGATTGTCCTTTAATTTGTATGGGTAAGGGTGGCTAGTTTGCCGACTCAATATGCCTACCATTTTGGGGACGAGACCGAGTGGGGAGCTGGAAACATAATTATACAACATAGATTTCACTCCTTCCGGACTTTAGGGTAAGTATATAAGTGTTCCCTTAAGTGGTGTCTCTGGGACTTGAACAAAGGGCTCTACCCTCTCACTGGCCCGAGAGAGGTTTCTGTTTGATGGTTGGACCATAAACAAGTTGTTCATTAGGGGAGCACTAGTACTTGAGGATTTAGAAGTAACCTAGGGGTATAATGGTAATTTGACCCAGCTAGTGTTACGAACACTTGTGGAGGACTAACTTGCTATTATTGGTCTATATCTGTGGACATAGAAATATATCTAGTGAGAAGAGTGCAGATGTGGGTCTTTAGTAGATTGTACCCACAATTAACGAACTTTGATTAATGTGGTTAATGAGTTTAGCCCGTTAATCTCATATCGTTGGAGCTTCTGATCTGTAGGTCCATTAGGTCCCCTTTCTAGCTCGTTAAGAATATTGAGGTAATTAATTCTTGGATGAAATTTGAAAAGTTCAAATTTATTAAGGAAAAAGTATAATGTATAATGATACGTTATAATATAAAGTTTATTTCATAAATTAAACCTTATAGTATGAATAGAATTTTGGATATGATTCAAAATTAATTTATGAGAGAATTAAATATTTTAAATTGTTTAAATATTATTTTAATATGAATTAGATTTATATTAAAACTATAAGTTAAAATTAATGCGCATTAGATGCACATTAAAACTATAGGTTATGAGATAAATATATTTGAATTTGATTCAAATGCAGGTTAAATTAAATATTTGATATTTAATTGGGTAATTAATTAATTCAAAATTAATTAGTTATTTAATTTAATTTAATTTGATTTAATTAAATTAATTGAATTAAAACTATAGATTATACGAAAGATGTTCATTTAAATATGATTTAAATGAATTAATTAATTAAAATAGATTTAATTAATTATTAATTATTAATTAATTTAATTAAATTAATTCATTTTTTTGTAACTTCCACGTAGGGGAGTTACTTAATATGTGGGATAATACCCACGTATCCCACTTTCTCTCTTTTTCCTAATATAATCTGCAATAGAAAGAAAAGGAGTTAGTGATTTTACGTTCTCTCTGGAAAACCTACCTCAGAAAGAAAAGAAAAACAGAGCTATCTCTGTATTTTTCTTCCCTTACTTTGGTTCCCACAAACCTTTCCTCAAGGTTCAAAGAATAGGAAGGATTCCAAGTGGTGGTGATCTAATTTATTTTTTTCATCAACATGTAAGTATTTTTTTCTTCTTTGATTTTTTTTTATACAGCATGCTTAACCTAGATTTTTAGTTTTATTTTACCAATGTAGTGGTATTTTCGAAATCCTAAAATTAATTTTGAGTTAGGGTTCTAAAAAGTTACCGCTGCGTTGGGGTTTTAATCTCTGCAATTGGTATCAGAGTCATCTCAAAATTTAATTTAGATTTTGAAATTTGCATTGGTTTGGTGGGTTTAGTCCATTGAATGTTTATAGTAAAAATTGACCGTAGACTTATATTTTTTGATTGGATCAATTGTAAAGGCCTCTGTATTTTTGGGTATTTTACTGTAAATCGAATCTTTGTAAGTCTGTGTCTAGATCAGGTTCGTTCTACTGAGAAAAATGACACCAAATTTGCCCAAATCGGATGCCCGGAAGCCAAAAAATCAAAGGGTTTTCTGTAATGTACAGAAGAAGAAGAAGGAAAAAAAAACGGCGGCAGCGGCTAGGGCTGACGTTAGTAGCGCCTGGTGGCTTATAGGCATTGACGTCAGCGTTGGGACCCAGTTCGAAGTGGTTAGAGGGTTTTTGGCGTGATTTTGGAGCAACAAAGACTATTTTAGGATAAAATAAAGCAATAAATTACAATAATTTGGCTAATTTTATCCTAGGGGCCAATTTTACCAGTTCAATTTCTATTTAAATGCTTAGTAGATGTCATTTAGATAAATTTCACCTTATGTTAAGCATGTTCATGCATTTTAATATGTTATAAATGTTATAATGTATGGTTTTAATGCATGATTAATAATTTCATGAGTAACTTAATATATATTGATATGTTAAGTATATGAAATTGGAAAAGTATGATGCATGACATTAATTTAGTTAAATATAAATGTTATATTTATTTAATGTGATGCATATGCTTAATTTATTTTCATGATTGTTATAATTATTATAATATTTTATGAAAATAAAATTGCATTGAGCATGAAATATCCATAGATTAATATAATTGTTATATTATTTTAATGATTTGCATATAATATGATTTATTAATTAATTAGAATTTGATTGTTAATTAATTAAACCTTAGTATGCATGATTATAGGGCTAATTAATTAATTTTGTAATAAGTTATAAAATTAATTAATAGAAACCGTCAACCTATAATAAAGAGTTGCATGCAAACATAGGATTTTAGGAAATTGGTTTTAAATTGTTTAAAATTAATTTAAACTTAAGATCACATTAATTCTAATAAGATTAGAATTAAGTCTTATTTTCTTTTAAAATATTTTAAAATTGGAATAAGTAGGACAAATAAGATTTTGGTTATAAGGGAATTCTACTGGTTCAATTCTCTGTCTAGATTGGGGGTTTTTAAGTTGACGGTTTTACGGAACATCTCCTAACTAGGAACTAAATCAGAACCTGAGTTGAATTAACCTAAGTGATCCTATTATCATGCAATGTCACTAGGTTAATTAAATTGTTTAATTCACCTAGAACTATAGTTTAAACACTTTTATAAGAGTTATAATAGGCATAGACTTAGATAGATTCATTACCCTGAATTTAACTAAGTTTAATAAAACCCTAAAAATAAGTAGAATATTTTAGTGGGAGAAAAATTGTATATATGATATATCAATTTTTATCTCTCACGTCCCTAAGAGTTCACACTGTGAGATCCATGCTCGACTTCATGTCGCCTTGGGCCCGGCCTCCCTTCGGAAAGTGTTTGCATGGGTCAATACCAAGGTGAATAGGAAAAATGTTCTTAGTATGTGGGAGAAAGACACGTGTCAACGTTTCCTACGGTCTTCTTCATTAGGTTGCAACGTGAGATTCCAATGATCCGCCTGCGTGTCGTCCTGGAGCGACCAACCCCTTCGGAGAGATTGATCATAGGATTCGGAACACCGCAAACTTTAGTAATGGATAGAGTTTCTTAGGTTCATCTTCAACAGTTGTCTTTTTTAACGGTAGCCTGTTGAAGCGTACCGTTGGGATCCGAAAATGAAAGGGTTACACTTACAAGATGCATTAACCCAGTTAATGAATTCTCGACCAAACTAATGGTAGCTAAGAGCTATAGGAATAAGGGTTATTCAGGAATTAGTAATTAGCTGAGATTGTCTCAATTCAAGGGAGGAGTAGCTGATCACCCTTCGGTGATTGTTGCTCTAAACCCTTGAAGTATGGTTGCAAAATCTTAATCAAAAGTTTTAGTTAGGGTTCTTTGATTGAATGTTTTGCTAAAATTGATTGGATGTTGTGTAATGAGTTAAAACAAAGATAATTAATACAGTCAATTGTTTGTTATTTTTTCAGCATGACTTCCTCTATGATTGCATTACTTAAAAGCGACCAATTAACTGGTGAAAATTATGCAACGCGTGGAAATCTAACATGAATACGATTCTGGTTATAAAAGATCTACAGTTTGTCTCTGTAGCCACCTATTTTTATCCGACTTTATTTAAATTAATTTATTTTTAGATTGATTTTTATCTTAATTTTCTAATCTAATTTTGATTATTTAGCCACCTTTTTTTTATGCTAATTTGTAGCTTTTACTTTAGTTTAGTTAAAGTAACCAATTTGGTTAGGGTAAAAAAAAACACACACACACACACAAAGCAAATGTGAAAAAAAAATTTGAATTTGATTTTAATTGCCTAAAAGTTTCCTTCCTTTTTGAGCTTATGCTATGTTTGGCAAAATCTCAATTTTGAAATAAAATTCATTAAATAGAAAAAAAATGCAATTATGGAATTGTTTGGAGTTTTATAAACTCTATCTTTCTTCACACAAAAAAACCCTAAGGAGGCTCCATCCACAACAGCCCCTACATCCTCATATTTTTCTCTTCCACAAAAACCTAGCCACCACACCTTCTTTTCCTTCTTCTCTTCTTCAGCAAATAGAGAGAGCACACAGAGAAACAAACACACATAGAGGAAACCCTAGGAGATGTTTTTTTTTTACAGAAAGAAAAAATACAAGAAAACCTTAGAAAAAATCAATCATCAACCAAACCCTTCTCAAAAAATCCGAAGATCCACAACATAAGAGAGCTCTAGCTTCGTTGGAGGTTGCATTTGGTAGGGCATTCGTCCCAAGGATCCGCACCTCAGACAATGGGCGGCTTCGTGCTTTGGATTTTAACCTTCAATCTTCTTCTTCTTCTCTCTTAGATCTAAAATAGAGAGAAAGCAAAGGTTATAAGGAAAATTTATTTGTATTGCTATTATTTCTTCTATTTTCTATTCATTTTATTTTATTTTTATTTTAATAGCATGTGATATTTACAATCTCTAATATTATTACTGTTTCCTTTTTTTTTTATTTAATTTTGTTTATTTATTTATTTTTGGGTTCATCTTCTTCCTCTTCCAAGTATTTTCTTCATTGTTGTTTTATTTTTTTAAAAAAAAGAAAGTAAAGTGTAAAAAAAAAAAAGAAGAGCTAAAAAATAAGAAAAGGAAACTCACCAAGAGAACTTCATTTCTGGATAGTCTTGAAAGATTCATGGCCCTTATTTTCTTGAATGTGAAATTGGGGAGTTTATTTTCAAAGTAAAAAAAAAAAAGGGGCAGTGGAGAAGCTTTTGTAAAAAAGAAAAAAGGAAATTGAGAAAAATAAAGAGAGTAAAGGAAGAGAAAGATGGAGGAAAAGAGAAGTTTTGAATAAGAGAAATGGTGAAAAAGAAAGAAAAATGAAGTTTAAAGTGAGAAGGAGAGAGTTACGAAAAAAATTAGATTTTTTTCGAAGTTTTTTTTTTAAAAAAATATTATTATGTGATGGAGCCATCCCATCACTTTTATTTCAAATATATATATATATATATATATATATATATATATATATATATATATATATATATATATATATATATATATATTCCCTTCTTTTGACGCAGACCCCTTCCCCCTTTTTAATTTTTTTTCTTCTTTCTTCTCTCTTTCTTTTACTTTTCTTTATTATCATTTTTATTATTAATTTTACTTTTGTTTATTTAGTTTTAGTTTAGTAATTTATATTATTTGTGTTTTTTTTATTTATCATTGTTATGATTAATCTATTTATTTATATATTTTAGTATGTTTACTTCATAGTGCGTTTTAATTTTCAATATTTTCTGGTTCGTTATTCTTATTTATTGTTTACCGTTGTTGTTATTTTAATATATTATTGTTTTAATTTGTAAATTGCATTGTTATTTAATTTTTCTATTTCGTAATTTTCTTTCTAAAAAAGTCCGACGATGGAATCTAGATAATTTGGGAGTCCGATTTTCTAGAATTCTTGAGGTGAGAAGTCGATTCTTTGGGAGTCCGAGATCGATCTCTAATATATTTTTATTAATTTTTTAATATGCCTTTTTATGTCTATTTAATTTATATTATGGTTCTTAAATTATATTTGCTTATTTAATATTTACTTTTAAATTAATTTAAATTTCTAACTAACATTTCTCTAAGTTTTTAAATCTTTTGTTATCAAAACTCTTTTGAAGATATTTAAATAGATTTTCTTTAAATTACACTCTTTTGTGTTTTTAAACCTAAAAAAAATTAATATATTATTTCTAAAAAAATTCTTAAAAAATTTCCTAAGACGGAATCTAGGAAATTTGGGAGTCCGATTTCCTAGAATTCTTGAGGTGAGATCACATCTTTGAGAGTCCGAGATTTGATCCCAAGAAAAAATAAATTTAATTAATGTTTTAAAAATTTATTAAAAGGCTATTCCTAGGACAGATTTTGAGAAATTGAAATAATTTCTCACATTCTCGAGGTGGGAAATTTTTTTACTTCTAGCATAGCCTAATTGATGGAAACTTTTCCACTTATTTTATGGGATCATTAGTTCAATATTGGAGTAATGAGGGGTAAAATAAGACATTTATTTTAAAAAAAAATTCTCCGCAAATGATTTTCTTTAAAAAATATTTTTAATTCAAGATAAAAATGAATTGACCACCGTTTTATTTAACAGGTGTTGTGGGGTGCTAACACCCTCCCCATATACAAATGACTCCCGAACTCAACTCAGTTTTCGCAGACCATTTTTGTTGATTTTAATTAAAAAAATTGTTTACTTTATTTCGGTGTCCAATCACACCGTAAAAAAAATTGGTGGCGACTTCTTTTTATTTTCTTTTAAAATTAACCCTTTTGAGGAGTCGGCCGCTCCGCGTCGTCTCGGGCACATGGCGACAGTCTCAACTGAGAAATGTCTTCAACTCCCCGCTCGTGATGTATGCCAAACTATGAGGGATGCACATGACCGTTGGAAGAAGGCCAACGAAAAGGCCCATGTCCACATAATAGTAACTACTAGGGTAATTCCGTTGACTGGTTAGGTTTCTATTTCAATAAGTTGACCTAGGCAACTTAGTCTTAATGCTGAGTATATTATAAACTCCTATTCACGAGGGATTGTCCTTTGATTTGTATGGGTGAGAGTGGCCAGTTTTTCGACTCAATATGCCTACCATTTTGGAGACGAGACTGAATGGGGAGCTGGGAACATAATTATACAAGATGGATTTCACTCCTTCCCGACTTTAGGGTAAATAGATAAGTGTTCCCTTAAGTGGTGTCTCCAGGATTTGAACAAAGGGCCCTACCCTCTCACTGGCCCGAGTGGGTTTTCTGTTTGATGGTTGGACCATAAACAAGTTGTTCATTAGAGGAGCACTGGTACTTGAGGATTTAGAAGTAACCCAGGGGTATAACGGTAATTTGACCCAGCTGGTGTTACGAACACTTGTGAAGCACTAACTTGCTGTTATTAGTCTATATCCGTGGACACAAAAATATATCTACGATGAGAAGAGTGTAGCGTTTGGTCTTTAATGGAGTGTACCCACAGTTAACGAACATTGATTAATCTGGTTAATGAGTTTAGTTCGTTAATCTCATATCATTGGGGCTTCTGATCTGTAGGTCCATTAGATCTCCTTCCTAGCTCGTAAAGAATATTGAGGTAATTAATTCTTGGATGAAATTTGAAAAGTTCAAATTTACTAAGGGAAAAGTATAATGTATAATGATACATTATAATATAAAGTTTATTTTATAAATTAAACTTTATAGTATGAATATAATTTTGGATATGATTCAAAATTAATTTATGAGAGAAGTAAATATTTGAAATTGTTTAAGTATTATTTTAATATAATTAGATTTATATTAAAACTATAGGTTAAAATTAATGTGCATTAGATGCACATTAAAACTATAGGTTATGAGAGAAATATATTTGAATTTAATTCAAATGCAGGTTAAATTAAACATCTGATATTTAATTTGATGATTAATTAATTAGAGAATTAATTAGTTATTTAATTTAATTTAATTAATTGAATTAAAACTATAGGTTATACGAGAGATGTTCATTTAAATATGATTTAAATGAATTGGTTAATTAAATTAGATTTAATTAATTATTAATTTAAGTAATTAATTAAATTAATTCATTTTTTTGTAACTCCCACCTAGGGGAGTTACTTAATACGTGGGATAATACCCACGTATCCCACTTTCTCTCTTTTTCCTAATATAATCTGCAACAGAAAGAAAAGTAGTTAGTGATTGTACGTTCTCTCTAGAAAACCTCTCTCGGAAAGAAAAGAAAAATCCTATCTCAGAAAGAAAAGAAAAACAGAGCTCTGTCTGTATTTTTCTTCCCTTACCTTGGTTCCCATAAACCTTTTCTCAAGGTTCAGAGAATAGAAAGGATTCCAAGTGGTGGTGATCCAATTTATTTTTTCCATCAACATGTAAGTATTTTTTCTTCTCTGATTTTTTTTTTATACAGCATGCTTAACCTAGGTTTTTAGTTTTATTTTACCAATGTAGTGGTATTTTCGAAATCCTAAAATTAATTTTGAGTTAGGGTTTTGATAAGTTTTTGCTGCGCTAGGGTTTTAATCTCTGCACATCAAACGGTGAGAGAATGTCAGAGAATATGTTGATTTGATTTTGTTAATAAAAAACATGTAAATAACAATGAATATCATTAATAATAATCATCATCAAATAATAATCAGATAGCATTTGGATAGAAATTTGATAGCAATCACATGTCAATCAGGTAACAATTAAATGATATAGTAAAAGTTCATATAGAAATCAAATGACACTCAAAAGGAAATCAAATTACAATATTAGAAACTACTAATTATGTCACAGAAAATAGAGATAATCAGATGTCAATCAAATGACAATATTAGAAATAACTAAATGTGAGATAAAAAAAATAGAAGCTAATTAGATGACAATCTAAAGAAAATCAGATAACAACATAAAAAACTACTAACTAACTGACAGAAAAGAGAGTAATCAGATAGCAATCAAATGACAATCAGAAAATACTCAAAATTTGCTCATATCAGATAAACTATGACAGGTAAAAACATATAGTCACATGACAAACAAGTATTCCTTCCGTAGCTAACATAAAACTAAATTTCCATGCTTAAGCTATTGAAAGGAAGAAGAATCGATCCCAATGATTCTCTTTTGATGGTGTATATGAGTCGTAGTAAAAATAGAAGAAATGAAAAGTGAAAAATAGAGCTGAAATGACAACATGTGTAAAAGTAAAAGAGAAGAAGAACTAAAGTTCAAGTAATCGAAAAAGTAAAAATCAGATAATAATTGATATAATTGGCAATAAGTATCAAATAGTAATCAAACAACAATCAGATAACAATCTATATCATTAGCAATCGTATAACAATAAATATCAAATAATAATCACATAACAATCATATAGCAATCAAATTCCATACGGTCAGTGAATCAGTGAGAGCATTTTTTACTTTTCAGTTTAATACTTCATATAAATTGGGCTACGCTACCAGTTTTGTTGTTTTTGCAAAATTTAAATTATGTGGACATGAGCCTAATTTTTATATCTTATTTTAACGTGCTTGCAACTGACCCAAATTTGAAAACTAAAAAAAGAAGTTTTTGAATTTTTTTTTTTTTTTTTTTTTTTGAAATTTGGCTAAGAATGCAACTCTTCTACTTCAGATTGATACAAACCATGGTAAGAAAAGGAAAGTAAATTGGCTTAATTTTCGAAAACTAAAAACAAAAAACAAAATTGTTACCAAACAGGGCCTTAGTTTTTAAAACGTGTTTTTGTTTTTATAATCTGGTTATGAATCCAAATATTCTCTTAAGAAAGTTGAAAACCATCCTAAACAAATGGCAAGAAACCAACACAATTTTCAAAACAAAAAACAAAGGTTATCAAACAATGCAAAGAGAATAATGTTCTAATATTCTTAAGATGCAACAAATGTGTTTCATCCAAAATTATCAATTCATATTTAATATTTAAACTAATATAGATTAGTAAACATGATGTTGGAAATGCAACCGAAGTCTAATATTGGCAAATGAGATAATCATGGGTATATAAGTAAGGATAACTATCTCCAATGAGATGGAGCCTTTTGAGTGAAACCAAAAGTAAAACTACGAGAGTTATGCCCAAAGTAGACAATATTATACCATTGTGAAGATATCTGAAGGGTTGTTATCTCCAATACACGAGATACTTAAAAATCAAATATTTTTTTAATTGACCTTCATTAATGTAATGTGAGAAATTGGATGATAAAAGACAAAAAACTGTAATTGTTTTTTTTTTTATGGACGTGGTAGGGTGCTAATACCATCTCTACATACAAATATCTCCCCTAATAGGCAAACCAATTCCTTCAACTCTCTTATGGAAACACCCTTTAAAAAGAACATTTGTCACTCCCTAACTCAACCACATTGCAATACAAAACGTTAAAAAAAAATCCACACTATTAAAAGGGAATATAATGCATATTTACCCATGAATATCCATGGAAATAGCTTGTCCAATTTTTCAAATCTTATTCCAAACATGAAGATGTAGAATAATTCTTTCCCATTCCCTCAATCTAATGGGTCCCTAAGCATAATTGAACTCTGACTTGTTTGACGAAGTTCGTCGTGGTATTCTTACGTAGTGATCACGTTTGTCTTCTTGACCTCATTTTGATTATCTGTTTTTGAAATATAAAAAACTAAAAATTGTCACCAAACATGTCCTACATCTTTTGAAAATAAAAAATTAAAAACAAACAATAAAAAAAATTAAAAGTGAAAATGGTTAAGAAACAATGTTTCATATATAACTAAAATTTGATGTTTGTTTCTATTTATTCTCAAAACTTCAAAATGTTAAGGACATCTTTAATTCTAAATAGATTCTTTTTTTTCTTTTTTTTTTTTACAATATGTGAGGTGGAAGATCGGGGATTAAACCTCTCACCCCGAGGTTATCGTGCATTCTAATTGAGTTATATTCATTTTGGCAACTTCTAAGGACGGAGTATATGTCAATACTATTAAGTCAAATTCACTTTGATACTAAACTTATAATTTTACCATATATGAGTTTATAAACTTGTAATTTTATCATATATGAGTTTATGTTTTAAAAGAAAAAAACAAACATCTTATATGAATTTGTGCCCTTGACATAAAGTTTTGGTTCCTTAAAAAAAACTCATAATATTAAATCTTTTAGCATTTTGATAAACTTCGGCACACTTTGAGAAATATTATAATGGAAAGAGTTAAAAAAAAGAAAAAACAAAACAACCAAAAGTTAAAAGATATATAGAATAATAGAAAATAAGGGTTAAATTACATGTTTAAATTTTAACTTTAACGTTTGTGCCTTGAACTTTAAAAGTGTCGAATAAATTATTGAACTTTAAATTTGTGTCTAATAGGTAATGTAATTAACATATCTAATAGTTTTTAAAAATAAGTAACTATTAGACAAAAACTAAATTTTGTGGCTAAGAGGGATGTTCATATAAATTGCGTTTGATGTTGAGATATCTTTTAGACTCAATCTAATTTTTTGGATTGTAAATTTCCTAAACTCAAATAACCCTTATAAAATAAAGAATTCAACTCAACCCAAATAAGTTTATAAGTTGGGTTGATCGAGTTTTTTTTTTTTTTTTTTTTTTTTTTTTTTTTTTTTTAACAAGCATTTTGAACACCCCTAATGGCTAATAGGATCTTAACATTTCAATTTTGCTTATAAAAGATTTTTGAATTCTAAAAAGGGGAGTTTTTAAAAATAGAAAAATGAGGAAAATTATTTACACAAAATAACAAAATTTGTAGATAGTTGTGATAGACATTGATAGAGGTCTATCAGGATCTATCAGTGATAGAAACGATAGAAGTCTATCACTGATAGATGCTTATAGAAGTCTATCAATGTCTAATAGTGGTTTTTTTGTTATTTTCTATAAATAGTTTGACATTTTTTCTATCGGTAAAAATTTTCCTTCTAAAAAGTACCAAATAAGTCATAGACATATTTAACGCAAATGAATTGAAAATTTAAGGGTTTATTTTTTTTAAAAAAAAAAACTCTTTAGACTTATTAACAAATACGAAAAATAAACCTAGCTAGTAATGAGATAAGAAATGGTGTAGGATTGGCAATCACCTTGTAAGTGATGTTTCTTTTGAAAGTCTTCAATGTATTCATTGGCTTTTTGATTGATATTAGGAATGGCAGACCAATTGTAAAGTTGGTCACTCCTTCCCCCCTTTGGTATGGACCCTTCATAATCTACCTCTTCTTTTGGTGTTTTAGATTTGAAACATTTGCTTCCCATGGTGCAATAATGCAATAATTAAGGTAATGTTTATGCAAAAATGAAATGAATTGAAGTAATTTATATAGTGCAACAAAAAAGGCCTAAACTTTTTGACTAAAAAAGGGGTGTAATTAATTATTCATATTATGGGCTAATAACTAGGCTTCTCCTCCATTACTTTGAATCATATGTAAAAAGACCAAAGGATTCTTTGGGAAAGACTTCGAACAATTCCTAACTTTTCTTTTTCCGTCCATTGTGGACGGTTTAACCTCTCCAATAGCATAAGGTCATCAATATCAATATCAATATAAAATTTCAAATGGTTTGACAGATTATTATTGTTGGTGTTCTTTATCTTTATCAATATCAATATCAAATTTTAAATGGTCTGACAAATTGTTGTTATTTTTTTTTAATTTAACTTCAAAATCAAGATTTAAATCTCTAACCTTTTATCGATGATATATATCTTCACCAATTAAATTTAAGTTAGCACCAATTGAATTTAGCACATTAGTATTCATTTCGTTTTTTTGGAAAGAAAATTAACAAAATATGTTAAGAAATAGGACGGAAGAATCCAACTCAAGTACAAAGTTGCAAATAGCATGTTTACCGCAAGAAACTAACCATGTAGGAAAATTAAAGTGTTAAGAAAAGAGAAATTTTTAAAAATAGAAAAATAAGAGAAACTATTTACACAAAATAGCAAAATTTTTAGGTAGTTGTGATAGAAGTTGATAGAAGTCTATTAGAGTCTATCAGTGATAGAAATGATAGAAGTCTATCACTGATAGATGTTGATAGAAGTCTATTAATGTCTATCAGTGTTTTTTTTTTTGCTATTTTCTGTAAATAGTTTAACATTTTTTTGTCTGTCCCTTAAGAAAATGCCATCCGTGGCATGTTTCACTCAATTAATTACTTTGTAAACTTAAATTGGTCTCTACTCTACCATCTTGAATTTGAGAGAGAGTGTTAACGTAATTTAGCCGATTTCTAGACTAATTAGAATCTTGAATTAATTAAGGTATATTTTCCTTTTATGTTGATTATCTATTTATATATATCTGTGTATTATCTCTGTAAATCATACAATATACTGAGTACAATAAACTTGGACAAAGTTTAAAAATAATGTTGAATGATAAAGTATTGACAAAAATAAGGTACTTAGGAAATAAATCCAAAAAATAGAGTGATTGAAGAAAATAATTGCAGAAATGGGGTGGAAGGGGAAAGTATTTACAAAAATAGGGTTGAAAAATCGTGTACCTCGTACACGATTTCCACATGGCATACACGTGGATTGGTCAATGAGACCAAAATCGTGTACGGGGTACACGATTTCCTTTTTTTTTTATTTTTAATCAACAATTATATTTCTTATTATTGTTATTTTATATCATACTCATATAAATGTATCTCGAGATAATAAAAGTTCATAATAACTTAAACTTTAAATTACAAGTCAGTCATGTGCCGCATGGTGGACGTCTTCGTTGACGTTGCAAATGACGAGGTACATGCACTTCAAAGTGTTGCTGTTAATGAATTAATTCATTAATTCATCATTGGTCCTTCTAATCCCATACAACTATATCAACAAAATTCTCATCGTTCACAATCGTCACCCAAGAGGATATCGATGAATTAATTCATCAACAACAACACTTTGAAGCGTCTGTACCTCGTCGTCCACAACGTCAATGAAGACGACCACCATGTAACACATGACTGACTTGTAATTTAAAGTTTTAGTTATTATGAATTTCTATCTTGAAATAAAAAGAACTAATGCAAATTATCTTTTATCTTGAGACATATTTATATGGGTATGATATAAAATAACAATAATAAGAAAGTTAATTGTTGATTTTTTAAAAAAAAATAAAAATAAAATTTGGGTTTCCTTTCTACCCTATTTTTGTCAAATATTTTTAAATTAACATTATTTTAAAAAAAATCACTTTTTTTTTACTAATAATTTGTAATTTTACCTAAATTAATAGAAAAGTCGGGTATCATTAATGGGTTTTAATAGTTAGAAAGAAAAAGAGGAGGAAAATGTAAAGTAGGTTTCTACGTTTCAAAATTAATTAAAAGCAAACGCACAGGAAAATTAGTAATAAATAAATAAAAAGAATTTATAAAAAAGAGGAAGTAGAGCGGTTACCATTTCCAATTTTCCATACCAGAGAGATACCAACACGCCGCCATACCACACTCCAAAATATTTGTTGATTTAAAAAAAATGGATGGAATTTGTGTACCCCGTACACGAGTTTCATGTGGAATTTGCAGGCGTGGCAAGAAGACCGGTCAGCGTGAGCAGTGGCAGGGAGGGAGCTGACGTGGAGGGGAACTCGTGGACCGGGTCCACGAGTTTCAAACCTTACTCGTGTACCCGGTCCACGTTTTTGGTAATCGTTGACCGGGTACACGAGTTCACCACCCTATTTTTGGATTTAGTTTCTTTTCTACCCTATTTTTGTCAAATATTTTTAAATTAACATTATTTAAAAAAAAATTCAATAAACTTTGATAATAATGAAACTTTGAAATTTTTACCAACCGTTTTGAATGGTTATAGGAGCATGACACAATTTTTCATTTGGTGTTAGTGGTGTATATGGGGAGTTTCATAATTGTGCTGTCTTGCGGGGGTTATGAATCAGCGGGGGTTTTTCTCCAATCAATCGAAGGGTTTCTTTTTTAGTTTTAAATCTCATAAGTCTTTAAATTATAAACAAATTATTGAATAAATAAAATATTGTTTATTTTCAAATAAGTAAAGTATTATTTATTATTTGTATGACTCAAATGCAATAAACTAAGATCCAAGGTCATTTAATGTAACTTGAATAATATGTAGTAGGTATACAAGAGGATCGTGTTCAAGTAATAACTTGAAAGGTCTGTAGTATATGGATAAAGTTGGGTGTCTTCATGTGCAGATATGTAAGTGGTGGTATCCTATACAATGGGTTGTATAAGACCGAACCACAAAATATATAATCTCTCTTTGTAACACTGTTAACTGAAGAGATTAATATTTCAAATGATGGTCATGTGACTCAATCTCAATCCTCAGTGAGTTATGAACTTCTGCTCATAAGGGCCACCCTTTGATTTGTATGGGTGAGAGTGACCCCAACTACTGACTCAATATGTCTCTTTTTGGGGATGATACCAAGTGGGGAGTTGGGAACATAACTACACAAAATAGAATTCACTCTTTCTTGTCTTTAGGGTAAGTAGATAGGTTGTTCCCTTCAGTGTTGACTCCGGGACTTGAACATTAAGTCCTCACCCACTCATTGGCCCTACAAGGATTTAGTTTATAGTTGAACCATAAACAAATTGTTCATTAGAGGATCAGTGGTACTTAAGGAGCAAAAGGTAATTATAGGGGTAAAACGGTAATTTGACCCATCTGTAATTACGAACAACTTGTGAAGAGTTGACTTATGTGTAATGGTTAAATCAATGGACATAGAAATATTCTATGCACATGTTTATTAATAAATACAAGTCCTTATACACAGTTCCATCGAATTCTATGAATTATACTAAAAATATATAGGTATTGGTAAAATATCTCTCTTCTATGCTAAATGATTTTTTTTTAACAGTAGAATCTACGAAAAAATTATATGTTAAAAAAATACCAAAAAATTCTATATTGTTTCTGTAGATCAAATCCTAAATCTATTTATAGTACCCAATCGTCTTGAAATATCATAATAATGGTAGAAATTGATTCACTTTTGTTTTGATATAGATATTTTATACAAAACTCCATAGTTAAGGAAAGTTGATTAATTTAATTAAAGAGTTTAATTAATTAATTTCGGATCATTGGAGCTTATAATTGTAGGTCCATTAGGTCCCTCTGTTAGCTCACAACGAGTTAAACAAAAGTATTAAGTGTTGTAAGAATTTGAAATGTTCAAATTGATTAAGAGAATTTTTTTTTGAGAAAAAATTGATTAAGAGAATTAATTGTATATGATACAATTAAAATAATGTATAAGATACATTATACTATAAAGTTAATTTTGAATTAGATTCAAAAATAAAACTTATAATAAGAGAGTATTAATATTTGAATAAAATTCAAAAATTAAATTAATATGAATTAGATTCATATTTTTTTTAGAATATGAATTAGATTCATATTAAAACTATAGGTTAGGAGAGAATATGTATATTAGAATATATGATTCATATATATACATTGAATTAAATATATGATATTTAATAAGTTAATTAATTAAATAAGATTTAATTAACTGAATAAGATTTAATTAATTATTAAATAAATTGATTGAATTAGATTTGATTAATTTATAGGACTGTTTTGAAATATAGAAAAATGATTCAAACTATTTATAAATATTGAAAATTTTTACTATATATCAGCAATAGATGCTATTAGACAGTAAAATTTTTCTATATTTGTAAATAGTTTAATATTTTTTGTGTTTATAATAATTTTTCTAATTTTTATATTAATTAAATTTTGATTGAATTAATATTTTATTATTAAAATAACTCTCTTGCAGTTGCACGGAGTGGTAATTGGAGAGAGATGTTACCAACTCCCCTCACGTAGTATTTAAGACATGTGATCCCAAAATTTGAAGGAAGGTTTTTTTTACATAGAAGCTTTGCTCCAACTCACAACTTCTCTCAATCTCTCTAAAAGGAAAAAGTTCCCTGTACAATTTTTTCCCCTCTTCACTTTCATAAAGAAAGGTTCCCACAAACTTTCTTGTCCAAAGAGTAACAGCAGAGAAGACCAAATGGTGGTGTCTTATACGTTGATAATGTAGGATCGATATGACAACCCTAGAGGGGTGAATGGGTTTTTCAAACTAATTAAAACTTTTTACTAATGTGGGTTCAATTAAACAAGTTAATAAACTTTTTACTAATAAGTAATTCAAATAAAGATTCTATACAAATAAATTAAATCCAAAATAATCAAGAAACAAAAATTGACACTTTCAAGCGCTTATTTAATTTTAATAATAAGATTGGTAAAAAATATGCAAATTTAAGAACTATCAATCAAAGTAAACAAATATGACCAATTAATTTCAAGAAATAAATTTTGCAATTAATTTCATGCAATAAAATATAATAACAAATTAATTGAAAATATAAATAGAAGGGGATAGAGAATTGACACCGGGAATTTTATAGTGGTTCTGCACAATCGGCCTACATCCACTTCTCAAGCTCCTCTTGGATATGTCACTACAAACTTGACTCTTTCCACGTCTTAGAGTCGAACCGTTACCATGTTCCTTTTATGGGCGCAAGAACAAACCCGATCCTTTCTACGGTCGAGGATCAAACCGTTACAACCACTCTTTTTAGGGATCAAGAGCAACCCTTACAATGAATTTTGAAATGAAGAACAAGATGAGAAAACTCTCTCAAAGAGTAGATTTACAAATTTGAAGCACTCAATAAATCAATCCTCACAATACAATATATCTCTCTCAAGAATAAGATGAAAAGAATAAAATTGAAGTTTGAAGAGAGGACAACAATGAAAACTTAATGAATTATGGATGATTGTAAAAAGATGTGAAATTTTTGTGGAAATTTGGAGAAGATGAAGTGTTTAACAAGAGAAAAAAGTTGTTGGAAACCACCTTAAATTTGGACCATTAGATGTTGGTAAAAGAAAATTGAATGGTTGAGATTTAAACTCAACTAGGCGTCAGACACAAACAAAAAATAAGATAATAATATATATCATTTTCTAAAATTATTTCTTTTAAAATCCAACAAAAAAATAAAAAAATAAAAACCCACCATGTGTCCAAAACTAGCCGTTAGACACAAACATAAAATAATATTAAATTCATTTTTTTAAAATTCATTTTGTTTTTAAAATCATTCTTTTTAAAACCAATCAAAAAACTCACAAGCCCACCATGTATCATTTACCTATTGCTCCACTTGTGATCATCTAGTAGTCCACTTTGATGATTTGGCCGCCACTTCATCACATATTTTTTCGTTAAGTTTGTTTCGGTCATATCTTTTTCGTTTGTACTCCGATTTGAGTGATTCAAATTGCATTGGAACCGTTGTTCCAAGATCTACGTAATAGACACTTTAAAATACTCAAATTGTTCATAAATAAAAGCAGGTTTGTTATCATCAAAATATTAATTAATTAATTAACTAAAATTAATTAATTTGAGATTAAATGTAAAAAAGTCAACCGATAAGGTGGTGAAATATTTGCTAGACATCGGGAGGTTTAAATTTGAGATATAAAGTGTTCACATAATTTTGTTGATAATAGTTTAGCTCGTTGGACGATGGATGAATTTCAATCGCAGTGTTGCGGGCTGATTTCCTTAATTAGCTTTTTCATTTTTTGAGTTAGATTTAACCTCTCTTCTTTATCTTAGTTTTTCAATATATCCTCTAATTCTAACTTTTTTTTTTAAAAAAAAAAAAAAAAAAAAACTTCTTTTAACTATTTAAACGGTCTTTTTAATGTTAATTTATTCTTAAACATAGATGGATATGTTTAATAAAAGCAATGTCAAATAGATATAACAATCTATTTTCCACTTTGAACTTTCAAAATTATTTTATTTTTGTTGTTCTTACAATTTTAAAATATTCATTTCGAATTCTTGAACTTTTTAGATTATTTAATTTTTGTCACTAAATTTTCAAATAGTTATTATAGTTCATAAATTTTTTTATTTCAATTCTAACAAATTATGACGCATAGCTACAACTATATATATTGATAACCTGTTAACATAAGTATTCATTCCAAAAAATATATTAAGGTGAGCATGTATTCAAACCACATCACTTTAAATCAAGAATTAAACAGAACAATTTTGAAGTCTGAGATTCGATCTCTCACCCCACATATTATTGTAAAAAAAAAATTAAAAGTAAAAAAAGAAATGAAACTATTTACACAAAATAGCAAAATTTTTAGATAGTTGTGATAGACGCTGATAGAAGTCTATCAGAGTCTATTAGTGATAAAAATGATAGAAGTCTATCATTGATAGATTCTGATAGAAATTTATCAATGTCTATCAGTGATTTTTTTACTATTTAATTTCTATAAATAGTTTGGCATTTTTTTTATCTGTGAAAATTTCTAAAAAAAAATTACAAATGTAAAAAGCAATGCATATATATAACTTTGGAAAATGTGATCTCAATATATATATATATATATATATATATATATATATATATATATATATATATATTTCAAAGGGTGCTCTCGATATTTTTTATTCATTACCGTTTGAATTCACTTTTATTGGTGTTAATGTTAATATATATTTCATGAGGTTTCGATTTTTTTTAGTTAATTAGAAAATTTAAACGTCATCAAGGCTTAGTTGTTGAGACTGTTGTAACTTTTTAAAATAATGCTGTGGATTGTACTTTTAGAAAAAATAGTTGTGAAATTAAATGAATAATATTTGAAAATTTTTAGTTTTAAATTAGAAAATATCGTTTTGAGTGAATGACCACTCGTTTTATTTGTTTTTTTCACCCTTTGTCCATCTAAAATATTGGCTTTTATGAATTCCAAGTTTAAGTTCACCTATAGTATAGTATAATGTTAGTCTAGAGTTTGTGTTTCTAATTCAAGAGTTAGCTCGAGTCCAATTGTAAGACTATGAGGCTCTATTCTTAATAGTAAATTTAGTATTCAACTAAGTATTCTTTTGTTCTTGTTCTTATTTTGTATGAGCTTTCATTGATTGTATTGACGTCTCAATTATATTGATTGCTTGTATGACCAATATGCATGATTTCAGGATTCATAATTATCTTGAATGATTGTTTTATTATAGTAGCATAAGAGTTGACTCATGTGTGCGGTTTCTATGGAGTTTCCATGATTACATATCTTTCATGGTAGACTCTAGTATACAAGAAACGGAATTTAGGTGTAGCTATCTCACCTAATTGATTTTGTCTTAAATTTTTCGTTGTACTTATGCCTATTGTCGAGTTGATATGCAATGCTGTAGTGTGAGTTGATATGAAACGTTGTAGTGCCCAGTATATTAGATAATAAGAGTTGGTTGTAATGCTTGAGGACTTAAACTTACGTCAACTTTTTCGAATAAGTAGACTAAGTGATTAAATACTTGATTGATTAGATTTGGTAAGCCCGGAATTTGAATTACAATTGGATGGGTCTGCCCTGAATTGGAAACCTTGGTAAGATTTTGTTTTCTTATTTATGTATCTCTATCTTTCATTTACTTTTCTTATTTAGTCAATCCACCCTCCCTTCCTAGTTTATTGTTGTTGAAAATTTACCTTAGAGAAATTGAGTTTGACTGGTAGCATCGAAAATGTGCTATCTAGCTATGTTTAATTCGAGGTTGTTCTTAGATTTTATATATTTATTTAGTGATTTTATAGGTTTCGAGTACCTAAGAGGTAAATTCAGGCGTTAGAGTCGAAATGGAACTAAAATAAGCCAAAATGGAACTCAATTGCATCAACTAGGAAAGAAGAGGTGAAAATGACTATAATGCCCTACAAGAAGGCGCAGCTACGCCACCTAGGCGCCAAGCTCGACACTTTTTCCTGAAAGGCCACTTTTCCAGAAATGCAGTTAGCATCATGGCGCTGCTCCATAGTGCTGCAGCACCATCCCAATTTTATAAAAATAAAGTTCAGCCGCTATCATTTGATTTGTCGATTTCAGCCGATTTCTACACTATTTCTCTCTGTTCTCTTATATATATATATATATATATATATTTCAGTTCTTGAAGTATTCCAACGGTGCCTCATTGATAGGAATGTCAATTATGGGCTAAGGTAACATTCTCTAGCTTGGATTCTTAGGATTTTCTCCTTTTTCATGTACTTTGGGAGAATTTAAACTCCAATTTGTTTGTATTTGTTAGATTCAATTTTTATTTTTATAGGATTGTGATCGTACATCGGATGCTTGTAGATTATATGATTATTGCTTTAGGATTAATGCTTGATACATGAAATTTAATCTTGTGTTAATCTCTAGAAAGCGATAGGTTAGGTTAGCTTGCAAATCTATAATGATGAGTAATGTCCTAACCAACCTAGGATGGAATCGAGGGAATATTTAATTAGACACTTGAAAATTAGATATTCAACTTGACGACCTTAATGCAATTAGGACAATCTTGAATACGTATGCTTATCATCAATTTAATCTGGAATAATTAGATGATTAGGACGATTAATTAGCATTTCCAATTAATTCAGTCAAGTGTAAACAAAATATTCAATTAGAGTGATCAGAATTCAATGATGAAGTACTTGAATAAGGGAATTCTGCGATAACCCAAGCTAGACTTTCTTCATATATTTATTCAACGTTTACTTGTTGCATTTATTTTATGTAATTTATTTTTCTGCAATCAAACAATCAATCGCAAACCCCCTTTTCAGTTACTCGAACTATTTACAATTTAACTGAGAGATTCTTCGGTCTCTCTATGATCGATCCGTGCTTTCACTACTACGTTTTTTTTTTGTAAGTAACGGTTAAATTATTTGGTCTAAAATTGAGTGACGAATTTCGTTCGATCATTGGCTCCCTGTGGTTCGACCCAGTCTACTAATAAGTATTACAAGTATTTAGCTGTAGATTGACTTTATAAACTTCATTTGATTGAGAATCTTGACAACCCTTCAATCAGTACACTTGATAATCTCAAACGAGACTTAAAAAATAACCTTTGAAACAAAAATAAATAAGTTAATATGAGCATAATTCAATTGATATGAACATATATTATAAATTTTAAAGTCTAAGGTTTGAACCACTATCTCACATATTATCCAAATAATAATAATAGAGAAATAAATAAAATATAGTTAAATATAGTTAATGGGAGGTTAGAAGTGTGTCCCCATTCCGATTGGCCTTCCATACAATCAACGATAAACTTGAAAAAGAAAAAGGAAAAGAGAGAATTTGATTCCCACTTTTAATAAGCCGAAAAGGGAAATTTGAGAAAAGGAGAAATAAAAGAACAAACCATTTTTTTCTTTATGTTTTCACTTTTTATTATTTTACTTATTATTATTATTTTTTAATTTTATCCTTTATTTAGTTCCTCCATCTGTTTGTTGTTGTAGGATTCGATTAGAAAATTTGAGAATTGAATTCGCTTTAGGCTTCTGCCACTTGGAAGACGCAATAGCCAGCCTGTGCCAAAGACATTTCTAAATTTACCTCAATGTAGGAGAGATCATCCTTGAGACCCTCAACCCTTGAGACTTGTTTACACTAAAAGTCGTGTGTATTCAGTTCCAATAATAAAAGTGACTGGACAATATTATCTACTTGTGTTCTCTCCCCCTATCTCTTACTCGTATATGTTTGGGACTGCAAAGTGAGAAAAGCCCTTAGTGAAACTTTGTTATGAGTGGGTGGCTTATTATTTAGGCGTAAAAGTAAGGATGTACTAGGGAAAGCCTCCCTAGGCCCTATGTGTTAAGGAAAGAAACATTAGTGTCAAACTCGACTCATGCGATACCATGCCACTTTCCCCCATGTGACTATGCTTTTGGCTTGAGGCTGGCCACTTTTGGCCTTAACCCATGAGCACCATGATTGATACGACTACGTTGTCCCTAGGCCATCTTTAGGCTTAGCTTTAAAATAACCTTAAAGTTGATAGTAGTCAGGGGTTTTCTCGCCCTATTTTTTAATTTAAATTCTCAGATGACCTTAATAATCATTTGCGACTTCGGTCCATTAGGCCTCCGAACCTTTAAATTTATGGCCTGATTTTCTACTCCTAACACAATGTATTTTATTCGACAATAAATTTATATGAACTTTTAGAAATGGTTAACAAAAAATAAGTAGGATGATATGTAAATGACAATCTCGAATCATCCAAATAAAAGGGAAAGACACACATAATGTTTATTAGTTACATCCAAAGCCAAATGAAAACAAAGACCATTCTTTATGGCACATCAAGCACAAAAAGGCATTTTATTTCAATTGGCTCATTTGGTTGTAAATGAGAATGAACTATATAGGATGCTAAAGTTTTGTGATAAAAAAGGTATCTAGTTAATTGTAGTTGTTTAAGCAATCATAACAAAAAAAAAAAAAAACCTAGCACAAACTCTTTCCCATAGACATAATAGGGGCCAAGTTAACAAATTCTTTCTAACCACCAAAACAATTAATGGTTCTACTTAGAAATTTCAAAATATTCTAACTTTTTGTATTGTTCTATACATTTGAATTCTCCACTAACATTAGAATAATGTCTTTGTAAATTAAGAACTTTTGACTTGTCATCAAGATAACAAACTTGTTTCCTATTGCCCCTAAAAAATATATTATGTAAATATATCATAGATGACAAAAACAAGTGGTACGGGCAACACACAAGAAATGTCGTTTTAGAATAATCTTTTGCTAAGATTTGAAATAATTTCAACTTTCTTATACCTTCCCACTTCCCTCTTTGATTAGTGAAAAAGCTTTTGGAGCTTTTTAAATTCTAATTTTATATATGTATATATATTGAGTAATTATATGGTAAAACTTAGATACTCCCTAACATTTTTATTCCATAAAGAAATAATGGGTAGTAGATTATTAACCAGCCAAGTATGCTTTATTATTAAATTAAATAAAACGATCTAGTCGCTACTATTTATGATTAAATTGGTACTTTTTAAGGAAAAATAATTTGGTCCTGAGTTTTTATTTATAGGTCATTTTAGTCCCTAAATTTTTAAAACATATTTTTTTGGTCTTCAATTTTATAAAATAAGTTTAAATGGTTCCTCCCTTAACAAATTTTTTTAAAATCTAACATAAAAATTATTTGTTAGATTGACGTAGAAAAAATATATATTTAAGGGATGAAATCACTAGAAGAAGAGAGAAGGCACATGGGGTAGCGGTTCACTGTGTCAAGAGAGAGAAAAAGAGAAAGAAAAAGAAAGATTAAAAATATATATTTTTTCCATGTGAATTTGTGATCTCATCTATCCAGTCTTTTTTTATTTTTATTTTAAGAGTATTGTTGGTGGAGGGACCACTAAAACTATTTCACAAAACTAAAGGGTTGGAAAAGTATATTTTAAAAATTTAGGGACGAAAATGACATATAAGTAAAATTCAAGGATCAAAAAGGTAGATTTTCCTTTTTTTTTTTTATAAAGTTGTCAAAAATTAATTTTGGGCCAAATTAATTTTGGGCCAAATTAATTTTGGGCCAAATAAGTTATCACATGTCAAGGTATCCAACATTAATAAGTTTTTTATTTTGCTAGAAAACATTAATATGTATTGTGTGCTTGATGAATAATTTGTAATATTATTTGTTATGCGCATGTTAAAGAGAAATTTTTAAAAATAAAAAATAAAGGAAACTATTTACACAAAATAACAAAATTTTTAAATAGTTATGAAAGACGCTGATAGAAATCTGTTAGAGTCTATCAGTGATAGAAATTATAGAAGTCTATCACTGATAGATGCTGATAGATATCTATCAATGCTTATTAGTAATTTTTTTTGCTATTTTTTGTAAATAGTTTGACATTATTTCTATTTGTAAAAAATTTTCTACGTTAAATAATAAAAAAACCATATAATATAAATTAACAAACTACTATTTTAAAGGCAATAAAATGAAATTGTCAAATAAAACTATGTTTTCTAACCAATTTTAATTTGTAACTTTTCTAATTTGCATTTGTTTAAATGATGGTCTACACAAACCTTTTTGTTCTTCTTTTATTATTATTATTGTTGTGCTTAATTTTTGTTACAGTTGGTTGCATAAATAGCAATTGTATAACATAAGAATAAAAAAAAATTACAGATATAGCACAAAAATAGGCCCAGATATTTGAAAAGACTAAAAAGCCCAATCCATACCATATTTTGCTTAACACCCACCAAAGAAAACCCAAAAAATCCTTCAATTTTTGCGCACAACTTTTTTCTCAATTTGAATCAATTAATGGTATCACCAATAGCTTCGATCAATGGCTATCACTGATAGCGAGGGATGTTCAAAAAATTTGATGACCTGAAAAACTCGATTAATCCAACTCAACTCGTATGGTTCGAGTTGGGTTAGGTTCAAATAAATGAAAATTTTATGGAGAAAGAATTATCAACCGAAATGGGTCAACTGTTAGGATTTATGTCCTAAATCTAGTAGTTTGTAATGTATAAACAATGTTTGTTTATTAATTTAAATAAAGAGTTATTTTATTCAAATTAGCCATGTATACCTTAATCCAATAAGCTAAGATCCAAGGTTATTTTCTGTAACTTGAATATTATGTGGTAGACATACAAGTCGATCATGTTCAAGCAATAACCTAAAAGTCTATAATATATTGATAAGGTTAGGTGTCTTATCCTGGTTACACTGCAGATACGACTCACTTGGTAAATGTTACAAGAGTTGTAAGTGTTACAAAAAGTTTGATCCAAATCGTTCATGTGGAGACATGCGAGTGGGGGTATCCTTATACAAAGAGTTTGTATAAGACCGAACCGTGAAATGATTAGTGTCTCTTTATAACACCGTTGACTGAAGAAACTAATATTTCAAAGGATGATCAAATGTAACTCGATCTCAATCCTGAGTTAGTTACGAACTCTTGTCTATAAGGACAATCCTTTATTTTTATGGGTGAGAGTGACCCATGTCACCAACTCAATAAGCCTACTATCTTGGGGACCTGTTCAAATAGGGAGTTGAGAACATAACTACACAAGATAGAATTCACTCCTTCCCGTCTTTAGGGTAAGTAGATGAATTGCTCCCTTAAGAATTGATTATGGATCTTGAACAATGAGGTCCCACCCCTCTCACTGGCCCGAGAGGGTTTTAGTTTATAGTTGGACTATAAATTGAATTGTTCATTAGTAGGATCAGTGATACTTAAGAAGTAAGAGGTAATTATAGGGTAAAACTATAAGCCCTCTCTTCTTTTACTTTTTCTTGGAATTGTTAGAAAACTTAAAGTTGAGGTTGAACTCGGGGACATGAGATTAAGTTTGATTTAGAACTCTTGATTTAGATAGAAATTCGGAAATTTAAAAAAATTAGATCGACATTTTCTTCATTAAGAAAAAAAAAAAAGTAAGGACCCGAGGAATAAATTTGAGGGTGTTGAAACTAATCGAGCTTGTATAGGACATTTTAGGGTGAAGTAGGCATGCTCGGGACAAGTCAAAGTCAACAAAAGTCAACATTTTTTAAAATTGGAGAATGTTGTAGATATTTGAGATTACCAGAGTTAATTTGTGATGTTGCAGACTTGCTAGGCTTAGGTTGAGCTGAATTTGGGAAGAAGAAGACAAGAAATGTGGTGAAGGATACGAGAGAGAGAGAGAGAGAGAGAGAGGAGAAATTAAAAACTCTTGGATAAATTGAGTTAATTCCTCAAATTTTCCAGAATTTTCTTCAAAATTAAGGGAAGAGGAACTCAACCAATACAAGCCATGTTATTATAACTCAAGTATGAGCTGGTAAATTTGAGTTGAAGCTGAAAATTTTCGTGTTGACCAATTTAAAGAGAAGAATAATCGGGTTCCTCCAGTTTTCTTCTGCAAATTGAGTAAAACTAAGTTGAGGTGCAAGAAAAGTGAGAAAGAAGAAAGAGAGAAGCCTGCTGTAAAGTTTGGAGCTCAGAAGGAGCTGAAAATTTAAAAAAAGAAACACCGGTTTGTGGTTGCCGGAGAAAACAGAGGAAGCTCGAATTTTGGAAGTTATTTAGAGTCTTATTGGCTGGAATTGTCGTTTTAAAGTTATGGAATTTCTCGCCCGAAAACAGGGGTGTCGTGGAGTATTTCGTCGATTCCGGGTGATTGGACGTCCAAACTTTGAGACAAGCTAGTTTTAATAGTGGGTAAAAGGGTTGTATGGGTTAATTTGAGTGGGTATGACTGAGAGAATTTAGTCGTTGAAAGTGTCGCTGGAAGTTCTGGTTGAAATTCAAAGAAAAATAAGGGGTGGATGTTGAGGAAGGGTCAAAATGTTTACTTTTGAAGTTTGACCAGCTTGTTTAAGTTTGACTTTGTAATTTAGGGTTAATTAAGGTGCTTTTATGCATGATTTAGGGTCCAATTAGTATCAATATGATAATTTCACTCTAAAATTGGAGAAATATGAGATTCTAAGTTAATTTAAGAGGTTAATTTGTTAAGGAAACCCTAAAATTTGGAAATTAAGGTTAATGAAAAAATAGGTAAAATTGGCAAAATTAAGGTTAATTAAGATGTTCCTAAGCTTGATTTAAGTTCTCATGGATATCAAGAAGATGTTTTGACCTTGGGATTGAATTAATTTGGAATATTAAGTTGATATTAAGGTAATTAAAGGATTAAAGGTTTAAATGAAACCCTAATTTTGAATGGAATTAGGATTTGAAGAAAATAATTAAGTATAACTAGCATTTATTGGGCACTTAAAACCTAGAATTGAACTTATTTGAAATTGTTAAACGACCAAATTGCAAAGTAAACCTTAAATTGGACTAAATTAGAGTTTTGGGGAAAGTTTAAATGAAATTGGTCATGTTTAAAGGTTAATTTTGGTATGATTGGATTATGACTAGTTGAAGGTTATTCAAAGGATTATCAACTTAATTTCAGGATAATCAGGAATCCGAGGAACGAGAAATTCAAGGAGAAGCTCGGTTAATTATGAGTAGTTTATTTTTAGTATTTGATATGAAAAATATATAAGTATGCTATGGTTTGTGAAATGTGTTGACATGATCTGTTTTACTTGACTTTGATTTCAGAAATGTTTTAAATAATGATTTCTGAATTCTTATGATTTTATATGAATTTGAGATACTAAATGTAACTTGGAACCTAATATTGTTTACTATAATTTGTATGGTTGAAAATAAATTTGTTGATGGTGGTTTTAAGGTTTTGAATGATTTGTGAAAATGGTTCCAAACTACTGAGTTTTGTACCCGTGCTTACAAGATTTTCCTATGGGCTACTTGAATGTGTTTCCATAGTGCCACGTGGTTGTGATGTGATATGTTGATGGCTTGGAGCCATGATATGCCTTTGGGGCCAATCTGCGTGCACGTATGATCTTATTATTGGTGTTATTATTTATCAACTGCTGGTTGATCGGAATGTGTGTGAGCTTAGTATGATTGCATGTTCTACGGTGTTAATAGAACGTGTGTGAGCTATGCTAGGTCGCATATTTGGAACATATCGTGGTGGTAGTGGATAATTGGGTACAAACTTGATGTGGATTCTTTTTGGTGGTTCATGGAGGTTTTATAATGTGGTTTATATGAAATATGATCATGTCATTGTTTGAATAAGTACGAGTTTGAGCTATTATTGAATCTTATATACCTTTCCAATGATTTATCTAAATGTATGGATAAATTCACTAATGTTTGCGAAAGAGAAAACTTATGTTCCTATTAAATTACCACTCATTGGGGTTTACCTCATGCTTTCCATGTTTTATGTTTTTCCCCCAAGGTAGCGATAGAGTTTCGGGTGCCTACTAAAGCCAGAGTTTGCCATTACAATTAGCACTTCATGTAGATCAAGTTTTCTTAGACTTCTGTATATATTTGACATGTGACCTAAACTTGTTGTAATGAGTAAAGGGTGGTGTCTGATTGTAGTCGTTTGTTACATTTATACAATAAGATTTGTTAATGCATGTGATGAGTTATGAGAAAAAGAAACAAGTACAGATAGACAGTAGATGTCATAAAGATATTTGTTGTCCTCACATCCTCTTTTAGGTTCAGAGGGTAATCTGGGAGGGGGTGTGACAAAAACGGAAATTTTACCCAGCTATAATTATGAGCAATTTGTGAAAGAGTCGAGTTACTAATAACAGTTATATCCATGGACACAAAAATATATCTACAGTACAAAAAGTGTAGTTGTGGGTCTGTAGCAGATTGACCCATAGTTAATGAATTCTGATTAATTTAATTAAAAAGTTTAATTAATTAATCTCGAATCATGAGAGTTTCTAATTTGTAGGTCCATTAGGTTCATTTGCTAGCTTATTAAGGATAAAACAAGGATTAACTTTTTCTGGATAAAATTTAAATGGTTCAAACTAAATAAGGGAAAGTGCATTAATTGTATTAGATACAATTAATATAATGTATATAGACACATTATTGTTTACACGAGGTTTCTGGATAAACGCGTTTCGTGGAGTTGAACTTAAGTTTAAGATTTGATGTGGATGTGGTTCGGTCTCTAGTACTTGATCCTCTTATTTTCTCTCAATTGAATGTCCACGCTCGATATATAGAAACGGAGTGTGTGAGTGTTCTTGAAGTTGGAGCCTTGAAAGAATGTAGGTATTCTAAAGGACTTCAGTCTCAAGTAAGATTCATCTTCAGGAGTTAGGAGTTTTCTGATTGTAAAGAGAATTCTCTCTAGGCTCTCTTGAGTGTAGAATTTCTGAACCTTTCAAATGAAGGAGAACTCCTCTATTTATAGAGTTCTTATATGGGCTTTATAGATTTAGACTTAGCTGGTCCATAGACCTGACTCTTGGGTCAACTAATTAGATTTGGGCCTTAGTTAGCCTTTGAATATTTACAATAGATAGAAAAATAAGGAGAAAATATAAATATATAACACTTCTTTAAAATATTTGCAAGTACGGAAATGTTGATCAATCAACTTTGAATCTTTTCTAATTTTCAATTTTGCTCTCCCTTATTTTGCTTCCATTATTCTTCACCCCCCTCCACTTTTCTTTTATTTCTCCTATTTTGCTTCCATTCTTCTTCACTTTTTTTTTTTTTAAATTTTCTTGCCTCTCTCCGTTTTTACTTTCATTTTTTTTTATTTCTTCGTTTTTGCTTCCATTCTTCTTCACTTTTTTTTTTTTTTTAATTTTCTTGACTCTCTCCGTTTTTGCTTCCATTATTATTCTTTTTTTTTTAATTTTCTTTTCGTTCTCCGTTTTTGCTTCCATTCTTCTTCTCTTTCTTTTTATTTTTTTTTTGTTTCCTTTCTTCGTTTTTGCTTCCATTCTTCTTCTCTTTCTTTTTAATTTTTTTTTGTTTCCTTTCTTCGTTTTTGCTTCCATTATTATTCTTCTTCTTCTTCTTCTTCTTCTTCTTCTTCTTCTTCTTCTTTTTTTTTTTTTTAAATTTTCTTTCCTTTCTCCGTTTTTACTTCCATTCGTCTTTCCTTTCTTTTTTTTTTGGGAAAAATTTTAAAACTAGAAAAATAAGGAAAACTATTTACACAAAATAAAAAATTTTTTAGATAGTTGTAATAGAAGTGGATAGAAGTCTATCAGGGTCTATCAGTGATAGAAATGATAGAAGTTTATCACTGATAGATGCTAATAGAAGTCTATCAATGTCTATCAGTATATTTTTTTGCTATTTTCTGTAAATAGTTTGACATTTTTTCTATCTCTGAAACTTTTTTTTTTTTTTTAATTTTCTTTTCTTTCTCCGTTTTTGCTTCCATTTTTCTTCCCTTTCTTTTTTTTTTTTATTTTATTTTTTAGTTTTCTTTCATTTCTCCATTTTTTTTGCTTCCATCCTCCCAATCCCCTCCCCTCTCCAAACCTTCCCAATTAAATAGGCTAATAGTTTTTTTTCTTTTTCTTTTTATAGGGCTTTAAAATTATGAAGTCTATCAATAATAAACTTCTATCACTAATGACCTATGATATCATTAATATACTAAGTCTATTATAGTCTATCAATGACATGCTTCTATCACTGAAAAACTACTTCAATTAATGATAGAAGTCTATGATTTATAAACTCTTATAAACTAATGTATACTAATTTATTAGTAAATACTCGAGATAAAACTAAAAATCTAAAACTTATAGAATCTATTAGTAGCTATCAGTGATAAACTTCACTATTATGACATAATAATATAAATATATCGGTGATAGCCACTAATATACTTATAAATTAGTCACTAGAAGAATTCTATCATTGATTACAAAATTTCCTAGCTACTCATGTTTTTAAATGTTAGAAAAGAATTCACTAAATATTTGTGCATCAGTAATATCAATTATCAGTGATATTAGTGATAGAACTTATATAGATATCAACATATTGATGTATCAGTGATATCGAACTTAGGTAGATATCAAAGATAGAAGTCTATTAGTGATAAAAGTCTATTATTGATAATCATGATAAAAGTTTCTCAACAATAGCCACTGTTAGCGTTGAGTGTTAATCTTTCAAAATTGATAGTCGCTAATGAAAATCTATCATTGATAGCTTAATCTTTGATGATTTTCTTTCACATTTAATAGCCACTTATAGAAGTCTATAATTGATAACCAACTTAGTGAATTTAATTGACGAAGTTGAATCTCGAACTAAAGTGTAAGTGGAATGCCTAGAAGTTATCACTAATAGCAAGCATGTTATTAGTGATAGAAGCCATCAACAATAACATGTTATTTAATGGCAAAAAGGAATTATAGAAGTTATCTCTGATAACATGTTATCAGTGATAGAAACTGTTACCAATAACCACGATATAAGTGATATCAATGATATTAGTGATAGAACTTAGGTGATATCCATATATTGATGATATCATTGATATAAAAGCCGATTCCATTTGATGAAAGTCTATCATTGATAGCCATTGCTAAAAGTTATTAGTGATAGCCACTAATAAAAACTATCAGTGATAGTCGTATATTAGTGATATGACTTATGTATATATCAATTAAATGAATGATATTGATTATATGACTTAGGTAGATATCAGTGATAGTCACTTATAGACCTCTCATTGATAGACTTCTATAACTTATAGCTTTAAATGTTAATATTTGAAAGTTGATCGTTTCCTTTCAAAGTTGATAACTACTTATAAAAGTTTATCATTGATAGCCACTAATAGCCTTGAAGTGTTAATATTTCAAGTTTGATTCCAATTGATGAAAGTGTACAAATAATAACCAACGATATATGATAGCAAATTGAAAGCTAATATTTCAATTGTTACTATTTCAAGGTTGTATTAATATTTCTCAAATTAAAAGCTATCATTGATAGAAACTGATAGTAGCTATCAGTGATAGCTTTCAATTTGAGAAAACTAGAAGAAGAAGCTCGAAATGGTGCACATGGACTTTTTAGTCATTTACCAATATGGCTATCATTGATAGCTGTTATCAGTAATATCTGGACGCTAATTTTGTGTCATATCCCTAATATGTTTTTCCTTGTGTCATATCCCTAATATGTTTTTCCTTGTACTACATCTTTTATTATTTTGGGTCTGATTGTTATTTGTGCAACCAACCCTTTGCCTTTTAGGTCAAATTAAACTTTTTTTTTTTGCTCAATTGGACTTTAGCCCAAATATTAATACCAAATTGGATCAAATTATTTTATTCAATCCAACAATCATGATGAAAGTACATGGCGCCATTGGAATTTGCCAATTTATGTCATGGATTTGTGTCAACTTTAAATAGTCTCAAATTCAATCCATTGTAATTCTGTCATTAATTTAAGAAATGACGTGACAATTTATGATTGGTCCAAAAATTTTCATTCAACAATTATAATATAAAGATAATTTTTGAATTAGATTCAAAATTAAACTTTAAATTATGAGAGTATTAATGTTTGAATAAGATTCAAATATTAAATTAATATGAATAAGATTCATATTGTAAGAGAATTAATATAATGTATATGAATACATTATATTATAAAGTTAATTTTGAATTAGATTTAAAATCAAACTTTATAATACGAGAGAATAATATATTCGAACAAGATTCAAATATTAAATAATATGAATGAGATTCATATTAAAACTATATGTTGAATTTAATAAAAATGAGATTCATATTAAAACTATAGATTATGAGAGGGAAATACATTTGAAAATAATTCAAATGTAATATTAATTAAATATATGATATTTGATTAATTAATTAGATTAATTAATAATGATTTAATTTAGTTAATTATATTAATTTTTGGATTTAATATTAATTAAATTAAACTTAACTCCCTGCAGTTATAGGAGAGTTAAGATGAAGGGTTAAGGGAGTTAATATGTGATTAACTCCCATTCTCCCCTTTCTCTTGTTAATTAACTGATGAACGTGATCTCGAAGGATACAACATAGAAGTTCATCTCTGACTCTCACTCTCTCTAGAATGGCTGGGAAATCAAAGTTTTTTCTTTTTCTCTCAACTCTCAACGCAAATTAGAGAAGAGAAAAGTGTTTCTCTGAATTTCTCATCTTCCTTAGTTCTTCCAAAAAGGAGTCGCATACAACCCAATTCTTGCTGGAGATTATAGTGGGGAAGATCTTGATGGTTGTATTTTGTTCAAGATCGTAGAAGAATTGCTGAGATCGTGATCGCAACAAGGTTTTGGAGAAGATTAAAGATGTGTCTTTAAAGGTATTTTCTTCTCATTAGTTTTTTCTTCTTAAAAGGCATGTTGTAAATTAAAGTTGATTCTTTATCTCTATTTTTCATTGTTTTTCCAAATTGAAATTCTGTAGCACAAGATATTCACACGCATCTGCATTGGGATTCGATCCCTTCACCAACCACATCTAACCTACTCAAACCAACCCAAACTTATTATTAATTTTAAAAAGTATGTCTTTTTATTTATGATACAATTATATATATAATATATTAATATTAATTTAATTTACTTTCTTTTTTTGAATAATTTATTCTCCAACAATTTGGAAAAATAATTTTTTAGCATTTTGGAAAGAAATTTTTCATAATATAAATTAAAATTGAGTTGTTAAATCTTAACTCAATATATGAAAATAATTAAACAAAATTTTTACATATTAACATTTTACTTATATTTAGAACAAAAGTTTAAATAAATGACCCGAGTAACTCAAACTAACCCAACCAAATGTTTCATGCTTGAGTTGCATTGGGTTGAGTTCATTATTGAATAAGAATTATTTGAGTTGAAGAAACTTACTACTCGATCAAAAGAGTTGAGTCTAAAAAGTGCTTCAACCCAACCCATGAACATCCTTACTGATAGCTTTCTATCCATGACTATCAATAATATTCTATTAGTGGCTATCACCGATAGACTTTCATCAATGACAATCAAGTTTGAAAGACTTTCGTCAATGATAATCAACTTTGAAAGATTAACACTTTAAGCTGTCAATGATAAAAAGATATTAATGGCAATCAATGATATACTTCTATAAGTAGTTATCAACTTTGAATGATTAAAATTTTTTAGTGGCTATCATTGATAGATTTTCATCAGTGACTATCGACTTTAAAATATTAATACTCAAAACTATCACTGATAAACTTCTATCATTAGCTTGCATTAAAGAAAAATAACTTAAACTTCATATATATATTTGTACTAATAGAAGTTTACATGTTATAATCACTGATAGAATATTATGTCTAATAATAAATCGTTCTCCCTTCTAACTGTTGACGTATCTAACACACTGTTAGTGAATTATGTAAATCTCTATATTGATTCTCTACTATTTTACATTTTCTGTTTTATTTATTTTATTGATTCCATAACACAACACACGCTTACAACCACACACATCACACCACACACATCACATTTATATATATAGAGAGAACTACACATTATTTAATAAGCTCAATATCTTTCCTAAAATATAAAAATATATTATCTAATGAACTAATAACATATGAAAAGGAAAGTAAAACGTAAACAAATGATTATTTACACATTGTGTTTTGTTCATTTTGGAGGCCGTACAGTGACAGTTTGACACTCAGATTCAAAAATACTGTTTTGATAGATCTTGTCAATGTAATTTTTGGTCTTTTTATCAATACCAGGTTTAGGAACCTAATGATGAGGTTTGTCCTCACCACTCAGCCACACCTTGTTCGATCTTGACATCCTGTTCGCCCAAGAGTCACCATGGTCATAGTGGTCTCCTTTTCGACCCCTTATGATTTTGAAAAAGTTAAAGATTGAGAAAGATGAGTGAGCTTTCATTTGCCTGTCGTTGCCTCCCATAGTGTAGAGGAAGTAATTAGATGACAAAATGAATATTTTAGAAATGTGTGTGTTGGTGATTTAGTTTAAAGAGGGAGGGATGGGGATTTGATGTTTTTATAGTGAAATAAAAAGGCATCACTGGTGAAAGGACATGTCTTTGGAGAGCAAATGAAGAATCTTTGGATTCAAGCTATGTGAATAATCACTATGCAAGACACATAAATGTTAATATGTAGGCTAATTGTTCAAACACTTTTTTATTTCCTCCATTGCTTTATTAACAAACATGTTGACTAAAAGAATCATTTGCTTAAAACGCTTTGAATAATTCCATTTCCACCTCAGTATTTTCCTCTTTTCTCCACATGTTGTGTTGTCGGGTAATTTAACCATACTCATGAACACTACTATATCTATAATTATTGTCAGAAAAATAAAGAAATAACTGATCATACATGTAAGCAACTTTGTTAATTTAAGTACAAGTTACATTAATAATATAAAAGTGAAAAATAGAACAACTATTTAAAAATTATGAAGATTTTTTTATGGTTAAAAACAAAACTGTAAATAGTTGTTTTTTTTATGTATGGATCACACTCATAAGTGAATGGATACACCAATTCAATATATAATCAGATCCACCTAAGCAATCATGTGCCTTGTGAACATCAATCACGACCTATGTGACCTAAAACTTTAATGTGAAATATTAATATATTTTGTAAACAAAAAATTAGAAAGGACAATCATCTATTTTGTCTTCTGAACGGACATCTACCGTTGAAAAATCATATCTTTTCGTTAAAGGTCAATGTAGAAATTTACCAAAAATGTAAAAACAAAATATAGTTATGTTAAAATTCTCTCTAATAGCCCGTTTTAACAGTGGTATAGATATCAGTTGTACATTAAATTTTGCCCAAGATTGATTTGATATGAATTAACCAACCTTGCACTCTACCTTGAAGATAAAACCATGGCTTCAGGCTATATTTCTAAAATATAGTTCAAACGTTAGAATTTAGATCTATGGTTTTAAAAGTTAAAACTTAGTCCCTATGGTTAGATAAAATATTCATAAATAGTTCCTACTGTAGGGACTGTTTATGAAATTTTATCATATCACAGAGACTAAATTTTAATTATAAACCATAGAGACTAAATTCTAACTTTATCCAAATTATAGGGACTAAATTTGCAATGTAACCAATTAAAATATTTTAATTAAAGGATATTTATAATGGATAGAACAATAAGAGAAAAAATCTAAAAATATGCCACCTCTTTAAAATATTTAAAAATATGGAAGTTTGACCAATCAACTCTTATATTTTTTTAATTTCTAATTTCTTCTTCCCTTAGTATTCCAAAAGGGGTTCCCACAAGCCCAATTCTTGCGAGAGAATAGCAGGGAAGATCCTTTGGTGGTGTTCTTGTTTGTGACTGTTTGTGAGGATCAAGGAGTTGTTGAGATCGTAATTACAATGAAGAATTGGAGAAGATTGAAGAATGTCTTCAAAGGTAAACTCTTTCTCCTTGAAATTCTTCATAGAATAACATGCTTAATCAGTATATGTTTATCCTATGTTTTTGTATGTTTCTCTATTTTTAACAATTTCAAAATGAATTTCGAAAGCACATGCGTTCACGCACTTCCACTGAAAAATTTGATTCCTCAATTGGTATCAGAGGCAAATCATGATTTAATTTTTATTTTGGATTAAAAACAGAGAAGAGCTGGGTAGTTTTCTGTGCATTTGATGTATGGGATTGCGAAATAGAGACAAATTATTCCCATTGAGGTTTGTTCCATTGGGAGGTATAGTGACAGTTTGATGCCCAGATTAAAAAAAACACGGTTTCCATAGATCTAATCAATCTAATATTTGATCTTTGGCCTTTCTATCAATACCAGGTTCAACAACCCAATGATGAGGTTTGTCCCTCATTACTCGACCACACCTTGTTCGATCTTTGAATCTTGTCCGACCGAGAGCCACCATGGTTGCAGTGGTCTCCTTACAGTGTATATTTTTTTTAATGGCTAATTTACCAATTTTTCGTAATTTTATTTTTCATGCATTATAACAATTATGTACACTTGTTCCAAATAAGACAGAATTTTCATCAACTAAATAAACAATTACACATCTAAATATATCCAACTAATCATTCTTCTATTAACTTTCATATATTATATATGAACAATTCCAAAATTTACATAAC
The DNA here is from genome assembly GCA_002890555.2 of Lagenaria siceraria. Taxonomy (NCBI): domain Eukaryota; kingdom Viridiplantae; phylum Streptophyta; class Magnoliopsida; order Cucurbitales; family Cucurbitaceae; genus Lagenaria; species Lagenaria siceraria. Next base: position 4,698,312 of record CM016490.1, read on the forward strand.
ACACCTAATCCACCCCAACCCAATATGTGATAATTCCAAAATTACAAGAACAATAAATTATACCAATTCCATATGTGCTATTCCAAAATCACAAAACTATAAATATGTCCCCCACTAGACACATTGCTTTAAAGTATATAACTCTATTTATAGTAATGGCTATGAACAAAACATTTACACAAAAAAATATATGGGCATTCTCATGTAGCCATCCACAAGATCTACATATCTGACAACTCCAAATACACGTCCATCAGATATAGCAACCCAAAAATTCAGCCCACTCCACTCGCACTTCATCCAATTCAAGCTGTGAGTACGAGCTCCTTGTATCAATCTATAAAACATCAAGAGTCAAATATACGTTTTATGAAGAATACAAATTGGTCACATTACACTATAAATATTACAATATATGTAGTTTAAAAACATACCGCATATGTGATCATGCTATTTTCTTTAGTCAAGATTTCCCTCATATATCTCATGACATAATACCCACATTCGACAGTTCCCACTTGTAAAGGACACTACAATACAAAATCAATAATACATATTACATATTGCATTAAATGTATGCATCATTTTATTAAGATTTGAAATTCTTATACTTGCCTTTACTGCTTTCCAAATTGTGGTTTTCCGAGTCCTTTTCAAATTCTTTTGAGATTGAAAAATCGTCAATGCCCTACATTTGCCCAAAGAGTACATTATATAATAATATTAAAAAATTAGATAAACTTTACACCAAAAAAAAAAAAAAACACAAACAAAAGTTATTGTTGAAGGAGAAATTTTGGACCAATAACAAATTGCCACGTCATTTCTCAAATTAATGGCGAAATTAGAAACAATTAAATTTGGGACTAATTAAAAGTTACATGTGTCCTAAATTGAAATTGAAGACACAAAATTGGCAAATCTCGATGGTGCCACGTGTTTTCATCGTCACTGTTGGATCAAAATAATTATTTTTTGTATAATTATTTATTAATGTTTGGACTAAAGTTTAATCAAGTCCAAAAATTAAAAAAAACTTAATTTGGCCCAAAGGGCCCAAAGGCCCAAATCCAATTAGTTGGGCCCAATGGGCCAGGTCCATCGACCAATCAAGCCCAAGCCCACGAAAGTCCACATGAGAACTCTATAAATAGAGAAGTTCTCTTCATTTAGAGGGGGGTTGGAAGCATTTGGCAACGAAGGGCTGAAGACTTGAAGATGTAAGCTCTGAAGCTTTCAAGACTTCGAAGCTCTGATCAACCTCAAGATTACAACCTTTTGAAGATTGAAGACTTGGAAGATTAAAACTTCCTTGAATTCCAGAAGATTGAAGCTCCAATCGATCTCAAGTTTACAACTTCTTGAAGATGGGAAGAACTGAATGCTGAAGACCGGAGCTCCCAAGCTCACAAGTTCTAAAGATTGAAGCTCTCAAGTTCCAAAGAACGGAAGATCAAAGCTTTCAAGATCTGAAGACCGAAGCTCCCAAGCTCACAAGTTCTGAAGATTAAAGCTCTCAAGTTCCAAAGAACTAAAGATCAAAGCTTTCAAGATCTGAAGACCGAAGCTCCCAAGCTCACAAGTTCTGAAGATTAAAGCTCTCAAGTTCCAAAGAACTAAAGATCAAAGATCTGAAGACCGAAGCTCCCAAGCTCACAAGTTCTGAAGATTAAAGCTCTCAAGTTCCAAAGAACTAAAGATCAAAGCTGTGAAGACCGAAGCTCCCAAGCTCACAAGTTCTGAAGATTGAAGCTCTCAAGTTCCAAAGAACTGAAGATCAAAGCTCTCAAGATCTGAAGATCGAAGCTCCCAAGCTCACAAGTTCTGAAGATTAAAGCTCTCAAGTTCCAAAGAACTGAAGATTAAAGTTCTCAACCACTAAAGCTCTAAAGACTTCTAGAAGATCAGAAGCCTCTCTAAAGCTCTTAAAGTTATAAACAAGTCAGAAGCCGATCCAAGATGATCAACAAGCTAGAGGCTAATCCAAGCTGATCAACAAGCCATAGGCCGATCCAAGCTGATTAACAAGCCATTGGCCGATCCAAGCTGATCAACACACTAGAAGCTTATCCAAATTGATCAACAAGTCCAAAGGCGATCCTTCTAAAAGATCATCAAGCCCAAAGACCGATCATCCAAGAAGATCATCAAGTCCAAAGGCCGATCATCTAAGAAGATCATTAAGTCCAAATGTCGATCATCTAAGAAGATCAACAAGCCCATAAGCCGATCATCTAAGTAGATCAACAAGCCCAAGAAGCAAAGTTTACTTTTCGAGAGAAAGAATCAAAGGATTATGTATTAGAGATTGTACTCACTATATTATACTGAAATCAATACAAATACAAAGTTCAAATTCCAGAATTAAATTTCTTCGGAAATCTCGTGTGAACAGTTATATATAACTTACATATTTGTTATGTATTTGATATCTTCTCGCGAACTTGTTCTCAATGAGTCGAGATAGTACACCACGTCCTCATATGTATTAATAACAATTAATGACCAGTGATCACTAAATACAATACACAACTAATTAGTATTTTTGCTACTAATGCAAGTTTGAAATGAGTAAAATTTTACTTACCCTGGATTATAAGGAGCAATAACTAGTTGATCTTGTTCAGAAGTCATTAGTCTACTACAAAGGTTTCGAGCTCTAATTTCTCGAGTATTTTGGCCTGCAGATATAAGAGATGGATCTACAAAAATGTACTTCGAAACTTTATTCCAATCAACAAAATGCGAGTATAAATACCTACAATAATAGATCAACCATATTAACATACTACTAATTAATAAAATAATAAATATCACATAAACAAATAACATTTACTTACGCGATGTAAGCAACCATTGATAAAGTTTTCACTTTTTGCATGTTGCAAAAGTCGATTACATCTTCTTGCATGACATAACTCTTTCGGCCGAAACCAAAGAGGTCGGCGGGTAGTTGGAAGGAAATAATAGTCCCATCAACCATTACCTTCTCAGCATACCTAAGAATAGACTTCAGAGATATTGATAAATTGGATGGTGCACTAATAACTTCTTTCTCCTTCACCATCATCTTTGAAGCTTTTTCCTATCACAAATAAAATATAATTTCATAAGTAAATGTTTATTTCCTAAATAAGATAGAACATGAAACTATTACAATTCACCTTCTTTGCCTCATGTGATATTGGTGGTATATCAATAATGACTTCCATCACATTTGTCATATTCCTTGAAACTTTTTCCTAAAACAACCAAGTTACAATTTCATAATTAAGCAGTAATAGTAAACTGCTTAATAACTTTAATGCATAAATTAAATAAGATAGAACATTAGACTAGCTTCTTTACCTCATGTGCTGTTGGTGGTACACTAATAGCTTCCTTCTCATTTGCCCCATGAGCTATTGGCGGCATACTAATAGTTTCCTTCTCCTTTGCCTCATGAGCTATTGGCGGTACACTAATAGCTTCCTTCTCCTTTGCCTCATGTGTTATTGGTGTACTAACAATTTCTTTCTCCTTTGCGATCTTCCTTGGAACTTTCTCCTAAATTATCCAAGTTATAATTTCATAAGTATAGTAACTTTACTTCACAAATAAGATAGAACATGGGACTAACACTATGTGAAAATTTGTTACAATCACACATAATAATTCTCTCCTTTGACTCCAATTACAATAGCACTTTTCTTAAAGCTTTTTACTACTCACACCTTTTTCCCACTCTCAAACTAACATAATACAAAAGGAATTTAATTAGAGTTGTTAGCACACTAAGCTTAAAGTGTTTCTAACTTGGACAATTGAAAAAAAGAAGGCATAGACTCATTTTATAGTGCTTAGAGCCCATGACTTCCTAAACGTTTTCAATATAGGACAATCACATGACTTTCCTACACCTTTTCAATGTAAGACCACTACAACAAAATCAAATTTTCTTGACTCTAAAAAAATATCATACACACTTTTCGTGACTCTATTTTTTAGTCCTTGAATCCACCATTGAGGAAAGTGTATATATGACACATGAAAAATTCAGTAATTATTCGTTGTTTCATAACTTTCCAATTTAGTCAACAATAAACATTTATTGACATTTATTACCGATAATGGTAAGCTTTTTTATTACAATTTCTCATTGTCAATAAATGACTCAAAAGTTGACTTTTTCTATCAATTAAACCTTATTAACATTAAAAATCAATCACACAAACATGAACAATGTCACATTTACAGTGTCGACAAGCCCATAACTTTCTTAAATCTTTTTGATGTGGAACAATTGCACTTCTAATATTTTGCCAAAAAATCCAACAGCCTCACTTAGCCTAGAAGAAGTGATTAGATGGAAAAGTGAATAATTTATAAGTGTGAGTGGTAGGTGGTTTAGTTTAAAGAGGGAGGGATGAGGATATGATCTTTTTATAATGAAATAAAAGGGCATCGCAGCTGAAAGGACAACTCTTGGGGGAGCAAAGAATCTTTGGATTCAAGTTATGTGAATAATCACCAGCAAGAAACATAAATGTTAGTGCGTAGGGTAATTATTCAAACACTTTTCATCGCCTCCATTGCTTTAACATATATATGTCGACTAAAAGAATCATTTTGCTAAGACTTCGAATAACTCTAACTCCACCTCGGTGTTTTCCTTCCTTCTACTAGGAGTAGTCATCGGTTCGGTCGACATTGGTATTGGGCTAAAAACCGACACCCACCACATGAACGGTCAATCAGTTTCGGATTTTGAGTGTATGGAATCAGTCGGCCAGCCACATGAACAGTCAGTTGGTTTTAGTCGTTTTGGTAAGATCTTCACCAGTTTAATGTTGTTTTTGAATGAGAGATGAGATTTTGGAGAGAGAATGACTCAACGAGAACAAAAGAAAATAAAGAACGTACTACAACAATTTTGACTTTAGATGTCAGTTCTGAACTGACATTGTGGACGTATGATTCCAGTGTGTCACACCACAACTTCCTACCTAAACGCCACTATTATGGAAGAACCAGACCACAAGATGGAGATTAATGAAACCATTGAAATGGAAATTGACTTTGTAGCTTTTTTTTTTTTTTTGGAATAATTTGTTCGATTTTTCTTCCATTGAAAATTTGAGTTTTTATTTATTTATTTTAATTTTTAATATGAACTATATATCCCTGTTAAGTATTCCTTGCAGGTGATTTTTTATTTTTTGAACAAACCTTTTAGTTGTCTAATAAAATGCCATAGATATTTCTTTCAAAAGGCAGCTGAATTGGGTTGAATATAAGTATCAATATGTGCTGGTGGTATTTTAAGGATAAAAAATGGTTGATACATATTATATTAGGGATGTTTTCAAATATAAATAAATGAGCCAAACTATTTACAAATATAGAAATTTTTTATTGTTTATTAGCGATAAACCGCGATAGAATTCCATCATTGGAGCGATAGACAGCGATAGAAGTCTATTGCTCAAGCGATAGAATTCTATTGTGTTCTATCGCAGATAGACAGTAAAATTTTTCTATATTTGTAAATAGTTTGATATTTTTTCTACTTATAGTAATTTCCCATTATATTATCACTAGCTATATATAATATAATTTCTTTTCTATACAAAATTAATGGGTAAGGATTCATTTTAACAACTTTCAAACTCGCTTTACACTGCTCAAACTTAGGCCCTAACTTTCCAAATCTTTGATCTATTTGTACTTTCTTATGCGTTTTTAACTAATCAATCACGATTCAAAGGACAATGTTGGGTAATAATGAAATTTACTTTTGGCCGGTTCTTTATTGCGCGTTACAATTAAATTTGAGGATTATTGAGACATGAATCTCCTAAGTGGATATACACTACCAACAAGTAGTATAAATACATTAAGTCCAAGTATCCAATCCAACGAAATACAAGTTTTCAATTTTAATAACTCCTCAAAGTTCAAAATTAACTGAAAAACAATGGTTGGATTGGTTTGTTGTTTGAAAAATAATAAGTAAAAGGAGTACTAAATTGACAAAAAATAGTAAATAATACAAAGGAGACAATAAAGATATGAAACTAGCAATGAGAAAAAGATTGATCCAAAATAGCTTCTTCCCTAAAAAAAAGTCTTGTCTTATCTTTAGGGTAAAAACAAAGTCCTATTATATATGCAACCTAAGTGATCATAAATTAGAAAACTATATCAAGTGGGACTTCTCTATTAGGGCATGCACATATTTTAAATTTCATGAAGAAGTTTAGCTCATAAAAAGAAATCACATCATGGAGAAACAAAGGCATTGAAGTTGAAAGATAAATGAAAAGGGCAAAAAGAATACTTCAAGAAATGTAAAGAATTAAAACTACCATATATAAAGAAGATGGCATAAAATGAGAGAAAGCTCCATTAGAAGATGTAGTGATAGCTTAATAATCTCAATATAAACCCTAAAATCCTAAAAATACATTATTTAATGAACAGCTAATACCATCTAAAACAAAGTTAAAATATACACAAACTTATTTACACATTGAGTTTTGTTCCATTTGGAGTTATAGTGACAGTTTGGCGCTCGGATTCAAAAACACGGTTTCGATAGATCCTGTCAATGTAATCTTTGGCCTTTCTATCAATACCAGGTTCAGCAACCCAATGATGAGGTTTGTCCTCATCACTCGGCCACACCTTGTTCAATCTCGGCATCTCGTCTGGCCAAGAGCTATCATGGTCGCAGTGGTCTCCTTTTCGACTCCTTCTGGATTTGAAAATGCTGAAGATTGAAAAAGATGAGTGAGTTTTATTTTGCCTGTTATTGCCTCCCATGGTGTAGAGGAAGTAATTAGATGGAAAAATGAATAATTTGATTTAGTTTAAAGAGTGAAGTATGAGAATTTGATGTTTTTATAGTGAAATAAAAGGGCATCATTGGTGAAAAGACAAGTCTTGGGAGAGCAAAGAATATTTGGATTCAAGCTATGTGAAATAACTATGAAAGAAACATAAATGTTAGTGTGTAGGGTAATAATTCAAACACTTTTTATTTCCTCCATTGCTTTAACATTGTATGTTGACTAAAAGAATCCTTTTGCTAAGACTGAATAATTCCACCTCACTTTTCCTTCCTTGTAAATTAGCCATCCCAAAATGAACAGAACTACGTAAATATCAAAATAAAACAGTACTATACTATGTTAAAATTCTTAATCTATCAAAATGTTTACTTTTTTTTAATTGAAATTTTTTATTGGAAAATTATTATAAATGGAAAAAATATCAAACTATTTACAACTATAAAAAAAATTTACTCTCTATCAGCTATAGATTGCGACAGACTTCTATCACTGAGCATAGTACTCTATGGCGATCTATTGCACCCAGTGATAGAAATCTATAGGGCTCTGTTGTTGATAGACAGTGAATTTGTGTATATTTGTAAATATTTTGACTCATTTTTCTATATTTTAATTATAGTAACCTGTTATAAATATTTAAATTAGATATAGATGTCCATAGATTATATATCTCCAAATACTATTTCTAAATATCTTCCCCATTATCTTCTCCATATATTTACATTTTCCATATCTTGTAAACTCTATAAATAGTGATCATTGGGACTTTGAGATATACAATTGAATAGAGAATACATTCACTCTCTAATTTCTTTTCTCCCTATTTTGTTATTTATTCTCCCTACTTTGTTATTTATTCTCTTGTTTTCTAATACGTTATCAGCATGTGACTCTACCACCTTAAAAATTGGTTTTGGATTTGGATTTGATTCATTGGAATATGCTAATGGCCCTACATATCTAGCCCTACATATTATTGAGGTATTTACAACTAAAGTTTAAAGAAGGTGAGTATTCTATTCTAATCATGTTACTATATTTTAAAACTAATGTGATATATGTGTTTTCAAATTCATAGTTAAGATATATTTAATATTAGACTTTACATTTGATCTAATCAAATTGTAAAACTCATATAAAGTTTTATGTGAGCATTAAAATTAAAATCTTTCATAGTGTGGCTTTGAAGCATATTTATGAGTTTTTCTTTTCCCAGCCTTACTTGCAATTTGGATTTACAATCTTTGTTGGCTTAAAGGAAAAAAATATTAATTAAAAAGAGATGTGTGGGTGGTTATTGTTTGAAATTCATAATCATCAGTCATATCCATTAATTGTCTGTAACATCATGTGGTGGTTTTTATTTTTTCTAGTAATGATTAGTTGAATCTTACATGAGTTTACTTGATTTGTGGGTGGTTATTGCTTGAAGTATTATTTGGTAAGTTTCGACCACTAATCTTGCCGCAAGTAATAAGATTGTGTTTCATGCGGCGATTAATGATATTTGCATAATATAAACTAGTTTAATAAACCTCAATCTCCTATTAATGATTCAAAATAGGAAAGATATTAAAAATCAAGAGATGTCTTGAATTTAAATTTCAAGTTAAATTTCATATGGATATGTCAAATATATGCTATATCGTTGCAGATGTATGTTTAAAATTGTTGCATAAAATATGTCATTTAGATTAAAATTTATCCTAGATTGCAAATCATGCATCTTATTTTTAAATATAATTATTATGTATTTGAAAGATTTGAGTGAGATGTTTTCTTAATTAGTTTATATTTTCCATATCTTTGAATATAATCGGTATATATGAAAAATTAAATTAGGATTTTTGTTTATTTAATTAATAAGATTTGAGTTTCTTTTAAATAGAGATAAGATTCTCTTCTATTAATATTATCTTTTATTTGTTAAGATTGTCTTCTGATAAATATTATATTTTATCTATCTTTCAAATATGAGAATAAATATCTAGGATTATCTTTAATTTTTTTTAAAGATTTAAAATATTAAAGATTATTTCTTAAAGTGAATTTGTTCTAATAATATAAATAATTCACTTAGATTCATTAATCTATTAATTAACTTTTAATTAAAAGATTAATGAATTAGAAATAAAAATTGACTAAGGAAACTATGTTTAAGGATTATTCTAGCTAGGCTGAGGTATTTAAGTTGACCGGAAGGAAACACTTGGGAACTAACCTAAGGTTGAATTAGTCAAATTTTATTTTTCATGCTAATATTGAAATTTATTGGATTGTTGAATATTTAAATTATTCTCATGTGGATTTTGTAAACTTTAAAATTTTATATATAGTGATTATATATATTTGATTGAATTCGCTCATGGCAAAATTTGAAAGTTATGTATAATAGTTAATTACTCTTCCTAAAGTTAATTTTGATTTAATGCACCTGAAGTTGCATAAATCAATTAGTGCTCATTGTTTTTGTGTTGCACCTGTAGTTGCACATATTTTAAATTAATAAATACTTATAAATTAATAAACATATATTACTTTCATATATCAAACATGTTATTCTCTTGCATTAGCAATTTGAGAAAGAAAGTTTGAAACATTGTGGTAAATATTTATATAATATATTAAACATATGAGCATATGTTCTATGAATTTTTTTTTTATCAAATAAGTTAATATCATTCCTTGAAGTGAATGTCTCAATATTTAATAATTGAGATCGAAATCATATTAGTAAAGGAAGAAGTAATTATTCTATTAAAACCACTGAGTTTGCATCCCAAACATTTGATAATTGATTGGGATAAGTGTTGAACAACCTATAGCTTATGTTCAAATAACAAAGCTTATAAATCTGTATGAGATCATGTTATTGTGTATGCTCTAAGCCAATGTATAAGCTTATGAGCTTATGGCTAGAAGCCAAATATATTTCATGTGTGTAAATGTGCAGTAAATGTCTAACTTGTTCCACAACAACAATTATGATAATAGAGCAATTAAAATAAGTACTCAAAAGAGGTTATGAATCTATGTTGAAATTGATTTCACATCAATTAATAAAATCTTTGGACCCCTAATGGTGATATATTTACTACACAATTTGCTAGTTGTCATTAATGAGACAAATTTTCCAACATTATTAGAGGAGGAATTAAGAAGTTGAAAAAAGAAATTGAATGAAATGCATAAAAGTATTGTCTCATTTTGATTATGATACATATCAATTTGAACTAGAAGTTCAAAAGATAATTCATTTGCAAAATATTGGAAATCAAATACTAGATACATTTATAGAAAAACATTTACTGTTGCAAGAAAGTGACTAAGTTATATGTAATGGTTGCAAATACACCATCTAAAATTGATATCCCAATGCTAGAAGTTGTCAATACTAATGAATTTGCAACACCCTGAAGCGTGATAAACAAATGGATTCTAAAGATAAAGATCCTCGAAAAAAAGTAGTCAATAATCAAAATGACTCAATTAAGAATATGGATATTCTAGAAGAAATCTTAAATATGAGTACTCATAAGAATTTTGAAGTAAACGAGGATAATAAAGAGATCTCGATAAATTATATGTCAATGACAAAAAAAAAAAGATGGAACAATATTTATATAAATTGACAACATTTTTGCATACAATATTGCTCACGATATTATTATATACTCAAATATATTGAAAAAATGTTGTGACATAGAAAGGATTGACAACTTGTAGTTCAAACATTATATTAGAAAATGTAAAACATGTGGTTTTTAGAGACTTAATTTGTTAAGAAAAAATAAAACTGAAATAAAACATTGATAAGCTTCTTTTTTTTTTTTTTTTTTTTTTTTTTTTTGTTTATGTAAAATAAAACTGAAAAGAAAAAAGGAGGAAATGAGAAAAGAAGAGCATTTGAAAGAGAAAGAGAAAATAGGATTTTTAGAGATTTAATTTGTTAAGAAAAAATAGTTTTAGTTTTTATTTATTTATTTAATGATGTGTTGGAAAAGGCGATGTCTTGGGATGAGTGATTGATTTGTCATCCATCACTCTTTTTACTTATTTATTTATCATTATTATTATTATTATTATTATTATTATTATTATTATTATTATTAATTTTTTAAAAAATAAAAAATAAAAGAGAAAGAGATGGGATCCATCCATCAATTGGCATTTCAAATTATTTATTTATTATTATTTTATATTATTTTTATTTTTATTTTGGTATGTTTTATTTTACTTAATAGTGCTTCATTTATCTTTTTTTCAATTTTTGTTTGTTTGTTATTTTTATTTAATTTGTATAATTGTTGTTAATTTAAATATATGTTGTTTCAATTTTGACATTGCATCGTCAATATTTTTTTTTGTTCTGTAATCTTTTTTTAATAAAAAAAACCAACGATGGAATTTAGCAAATTTGGGAGTTCGATTTTCTAAAATTCTTGAAGTGAGGAGTCGATTCTTTGGGAGTCCGCGATCGATCTCCAATATGCTTTTATTAAAATTTTAGTTTCCTTTTATACTTATCTAATTTATTATTATGTTTTCTTAAAATATTATTTGATTTCTATTTGAAATTTCTGTAAGCTTTTAATTAAATTTTCTATAATTGTTTTTTAAATATTTAAAAATTTCTTTAAATTATTTTTTTTTGTATTCTTGAGCAATTAAAAATTAATCTATTATTTCAAACGTTTCTTAATCAATTTTTTTAATAACTTATTTTTAAGATCTATTTCCTAAACAAAATTCTGATGATGGAATCTATAAATATCTGGGAGTTCGTTTTTCTAGATTCTTTAGGTGAGTGATCATATCTTTGCGAGTCTGAGATTTTGATTCCAAAGATAAATTTAATTAATATTTAAAAAAAATCATTTTATTAAAAAGTTATTCCTAGGACGGATTTGAGAAATTGTAATATTTTCTCAATTTCTTGAGGTGATGAATTTTTCCTTAATTATAACATAGCCTAATTGATGAAAATTTTTTTACACTTATTTTATGGGATCATTACTTCAAATATTGAGAATAATGTACTCTTTTTCCTTTAGTTTTTATCTCACTAGGTTTTTCCTAGTAAGGTTTTAACAAGACATATTCTAAGGACATCTAAGGGAGAGTGTTATAAATATTTGAATTAAATATAGATCTTCATAGATTATATATCGCCAAATATTATTTTCAAATATCTTTCCCATTATCTTCTCTATATATTTACCTTTTTCATATCTTGTAAACTGTTGGGATCTTTGAGATATACAATTGAATAAATAATACATTCATTCTCTAATTTCTTTCTCCCTACTTTGTTCTTTATTCTCCCTACTTTGTTCTTTATTCTCTTGTTTTATAATAAAACCAATATTTAAACTAATATCTGACAAGAAAATATCTTAAAAGCAAACTTACCTTAAAAACTACAAAATTTAAAAAACGTAACTACACATCACTTCAACGAAACTAGAAAAGTATGTTAATTTTCAAATATTTAATGATAAAATTTAAGCATTAAATAAACAAATACCTTATATTTAAAATCATTGTCAAATGAAGTCACCTAGTACTGAGCCTCACAAATACATTATATTAAAATACAATACTAAACAACTTAAATGCACGTTGGATTGGGCCACACAAATATCTTGTAACATGATCTCTTCATAAAATTGAGTATGCAAATACCATCTAAAAATACGTTATACTAGAAAATAAAATATTGATTGAGCCACACATTATATTTAATATTTTGTCCTTACAAACTAGATCTTTTAGTAAAAAATTAGGGGCGGATCTATGAACGAGTCAGGAGCACGTGCCCCATTTTTCATATATATATTTTGTTTTAATTAAATAGAAAAAGTTTATATTTATATCTATAGAATATATTAAATATGTGCGCCCTTAGTTTTTAAATTAGAGATTGCTTCAATGGTTAGGCAGTGGATATGTGAAGTTTGACGTCCAAGTTCTACACGGCGTGGATGTAGTTCCTTCTTTTAAATTAATCAAATTTTCCATTGCTTGAAATTTCAAATATATACATATATAATTAGAAATATTTTTGAAATTTTGGTATTATTTGTTCATTGGTTTTTAATTTTTGTAAATTAAGACATATAAACACTATTTTCACATATAATTTTTTTTGTTTTGTTATTTACAACGTTAAAGTTAAAGTTAGTACAAGTTTAATCCTTAGTTTTTAAAATAGTTTGTTTTTAAATATAGCAAAATCAGCCAAAAATTTTATAAATATAACAAAATATGTAATAAATCATTATAGTAGTGTATTAGTGTCTATCACTGATAGACAATGACATTTAAAAAATTACTCTTTTAAAATTATGACTAATAAATATCTAAACTTTCAATTTTAACTTTAATAAATCCCTTAAAAATATGTAATAGATATATAAACTTTCAATTTAGTATCTAAAAATCTCATAAAATATAAAAAATGCTTAAAAATTAACTATTTTATTAGATAAAAAATTATTTTTGTTTCTAATTGAACCTCAAATTTTTAATTTTGTAGCAAATAGTTACATTATTTTTTTAATAAAAAAAATATATTTTACGTATGAGATACACAAATTGAGATGTAAGTGATTTAATATATGTTTTTTAAAGTTCAAGAATTATATAGGACACAAATTTAGAAGTTAATGAGTCAAAATTTTAACCTTATATAAAGTTGTGCACTCTAACATGAAATTCTAAATCTATCAGTGTTATCGTATGTTAGTTATGCTCACTTTGGCGATAATATATGATTTGGATATTTTATTCATGCAACGAAAAATTATATTTATATGAACTTGGGGCCTACATGAAATCCTAGATACGCTACTGGTGGAAATATGATTTTGTGTGAATATGATTTTCTAGCAACAACTTGCTTATGTTCTTAGAAATAATTGGTACACTCTCGGAAATCATTTTCCTATGTCTGTTTAATTCTAGTTTTTGTAGAATAATTTCCTATTGAAAATTCATAAAGATATAAAGTTCATTTTGTATGAATCAAAATTTAAAATTTAAAAAATAAAATTAATCTCAAAACTTAAATTAGCATATACCTTGTAATAAAAAAGAGTGACAAACTTTGAATTGAGTCTATTATTTGTTTTCAGCTCTAATCGCTTCAATAACCAAAATCTTGGTGATCTATAGTTCACTGCGCTCTATATGCCCAATCATACTCTCTAATTTTTTCAATTGCATAAACTTTGTAGCTTCATTAAGGAGTACACTAAGGAATTTGTTTGGATCGCTAGAATGTAATAAGAATTATTGGGAATCTGATTACGATGGGATTTGTTATGTCTAAAATATGAATTACTGTGAATCTGATTACACTATTTGAGGTGGGTTGGATTTGCAGAGTTTCTGATGACTGTGTTTGGATTACAGGGTCAAGTTGGTTAGGTTTATTTGTAATTTTTTTAATTATTATTTTGACTGTTTTTATATATATGTCTTCTACATCACATTACCTAAGTTTGTGACATTATATAAATCATAATTTCATTTACTTTATGTAACACACGTACTTTCGAGAAATAGTTATTGTTGAGAAAAAGGATTGGATAGAAAAAATAGATTTTGCGAAATCAAATCAATATCTCAATGTTTGTTAAACAAAGAAAAGAAAAGAAAAATTAAAATGAGAGTGAAATTTGAACTTTTATTGAAGAAAAAATTGGAGATACAAATTTTACACTGGTGATCACCCCTTCATGGGAACAAGGGTGAACCAAAATTAATAATTCTAACTTACAAATTAAAAGTAATATTGAAAGTATAAACTAACCTAAGTTAAAATTAAAAACTTAAAAAACAAAAAACTGAAAAAATAAATCAAATAATGAAGTAAATAACTTCAAGCATTAAATTTTGAAATTAAATGTGAAAAAGAAAAAACTCATATAACTCAACACTCTTCTTTGAGATTCTTCTTTGTTCTTTGTCACAACCAACTTTTGGCGTAGAAACACAAACGATCTGTGTGGTAGGGCTTTTGTTAGTATGCCGGCAAGTTGTCCAGAGCTACAGAAAGTAGGCTTGATTTTACCTTCTTTCTATGCTTCCCTAAATAACTGATGCGTTTTGTTCTACCATGCTGCACAGGATTTGAGGCAATAGTAATAGCAGACTCATTATCACAAAATAATTTTGTAGATTCTTTAGGTTCAATCCCAAATCACTAAGCAATTTTCGAAGCCATATTGCTTGATTTGCAGCTGATGAGGCTGATATATTAGCTTCAGCAGTAGATTGAACCACAACTTCTTGTTTTCTTGAATTCCAAGAGAAAATTCAATCAGAAAAAACATAATTGGAATTAAGTACTTTTAGAATCATCAATACAACCAGCCCATTCACTATTAGAGTATCCAATCAATTTTAAATCACCTGTAAATTCAAACCAAATTCCAAAATCAAGAGTCCCTTTTAAGCATCTAAGGACTCTTATTGTAGCCATGCCAAAGTGAACTTCACTAGGTAAGTTCATATATCTTGAGAGAAGTCTTGCAGCAAACATCAATTTTGGCCTAGATGCTGTCAAATGCAAGAGACTTCCTACTAAACTTCTATAATTTGTAGGATTAGGAAGCTTCTCATCATCATTCTTGGAGACTTTCAAGTTTACTGCTAATGGAGTAGAAATAATTTCAAATTTACGTATGCTTCCATCTTGAATATCTTCCAAATTTCTTGAGCATACTTCGGGCGATAAAAATACACTTGTCTTCTTGATGAATTTTCACGCCAAGAAAGCAATGCATGTAGCCCAGATTTGACATCCCAAACATCTTTTCCATCTCTACTTTAAAAATCTCGTAACATGTGATAATCATTTTCAGTTACAAGCATATCATCAACATAAAGAGAAAAAATGAGTTGGTTAAAGTTTTCATTATTGGGTTGTATGTCCTAAAACTCGTAGTTTGTAAATAATAAACTTATTTATAATATGTTATTGAGATTTATTCAGTAAAGTTGTTATTGAATAAAGTGAATTGTGCAGTTAAGTAACTCTAAATCTAATAAACTAAGAACCCATGACTATTAGAATGAATACTTAAACTCTATGTAGAGACATAAAAGTAGATCAAGTTTAAGTAAATAGCCAAAATGGTATATAGTATAAGGATAGAGTTGGGTACCTTGTCCTGGAGACACTATGGATGCGACCCACTTTGTATTTGATACAAATGATGTGATCCTGCATCGTTCATATGGAGACATGCGAGTGGAGGCGTCCTATGCAAAGAGTTTGCATTAAAATCGGACCACGAAATAGCTACTGTTACTTTATAACGTCTTTTATTGTTAAAAATGGACTATTTCAATTCAATGACCTAGGTAACTCGATCTTAATCCAGAGCTAACTATGAACTCCTGTTTATTCGGATTATCCTTAAATCTACATGGGTGAAAGTTACCCGAGTTTATCGACTCAATAAGCTGAAAGAATTAGATTCCCGCGGAAGTGATTTATCGCATTGTGGTTTACTCAATTATAAAAATTAAAGAAACATAGAGAAAAAAAAGAATAAAACAGGATAAATTAGCATGTAATTTAAAGAATAGAAAACTTAAAGGAAGAAGAAGTTGTTTACCCTTGATGAATCTTAGCAATTTCTTTACAAAATCCTTCTACAAATGGATAAGGACACTATCACTAAAGAGCACTCACTATTCTCAAGGTTATCAAATCTATGGAGAGTGGTCTCTATTTTTCTATTTAAAGGGAGGAAGAAAAAGTTATCTTCTTCATTAGGGTGGAATTATGGAGAGAGTTAGTGAGAAGAAATTATAGAGAAAAAAACCTCCACACTATGTTGATAATAACTCACAGTTATTATTTTCTTTAGTTTAGTTTAAATAAATTAATTATAAAAATTAAATTATGGGCTCTTTTCAAATATAGAAAAATGAGTCAAACTAATTACAAATATAGAAAAAATTTCCAGTATATCACTGATAGATCGCGATAAAATTCTATCGTTTTTATCGCTCAGGCGATAGAATTTATTTGCTTGAGCGATAGAAAGTGATAGAATTCTATCGCGGTCTATCACTAATATACAGTGAAATTTTTCTATATTTGTAAATAGTTTGATATTTTCTTTGTTTATAGTAATTTCCCTTAAATTAAATTATATATATATTAAATCTCATATAATATATAATAATAATTAGTTACTACTTAACCAATTTCTCTCACATAACCTATAGTTTAATATGAATCATATTCACATTATTTTTAACCTATAGTTTTATATGAATCTCATTTATATAAGATTTAATATTTGAATCTTATTCAAATATTTCTCTCATGTATATTATAAAGTTTAATTTTTACATTTTATATAAAAATCAACTTTATATTATAATATATCAATATACATTATTTAATTGTATCTCGTACAATTAACCCGTTTAACTTAATTTGAACAATTCAAATTAAACCAAGACAGTTGATTGTCATCTTAACCTATATGAGCTAGCAAGTGGACCTAATGGACCTATCAGTTTGAAGCTCCAATGGTACGAGATTAATTAATTAAACTCTTTAATTAAATTAATCAACATTCATTAACTGTCAGTCATTCCACTAAAGACCGACAACTGCACTCTTCTTACTGTAGGTATATTTCTATGCCACGAATATAATCAATCAACAATGAATCGACCCTTACAAATTGCTCGTAACAACAGTTGGGTCAAATTACCGTTTTACCCCTGTGTTATCTTTAACTTTTTAAGTATCACTGATCTCTCTAATAAAAAATTTAGTCATAGTCCAACTATGAGCTAGATCCCTCTCTGGCCAGTGAGAGGGTGAGGCGCCTCACTGTTCAAGACCCGAGATCAGCTTTTAAGGGAGAAATTCATAAGATGTTAATTCCTTCTTGTACAGCTGAGTTTCCAGCTGCTTGCTCGAACAAATCCTCAAAGTAGTAGGCTTATTGAGTCGGTGAACCAGGTCACTCTCACTCATACAAATCAAAGGATTGCTCTCACAAGCAGGAGTTCACAACTCACTCAGGATTAAGGTCGAATAAGCTATTATCATCCTAATGAAATGTAAGTCTCATTAAGTAACTGTGTTAATACGGGAGACTAATCATTTCGCAGTATGGTCTTATATATGTCTCACATATATAGGATACCCCCACTCACATGTCTTTACATGAACATTTAGGATATAAACGTTTGTGACACTTTACAACACTTATAACAATCACAAAGTGGGTTGTATCCGTAGTGTTACTAGGATAAGGTACCCAACCTTATCCATCTACTACAGACTGTTTAGGTTATCACTTAAACACGATCCACTTGTATGTCTCTAGATACGTGTTTAAGCTACTACTAATAACCTAGGATCTTAGTTTATTGGTTTTTGGGTTGATGCAACTAAATGTCAACGAAAATAACAATTATTTTATAAATAAATAATTTGGTTTGTACAATGCAAGTTTACAAAATACAAGACCACGGGATTTAGGGCATCAACCCCAACATAAGCTTCCCATTTCAGTGGTAAGACTGGGTAAATAGTTGGGGACATAGTCCTGCAAGACGAAACTCACTCCTACCCGCTTCTAGGGTTAGTAGATAGGTTGTTCCCTTAAGTGCTGATTCAAAGACTTGAATAAGGGTCCCCACCCTCTCATTGGCCCGAGAGGGACTCAGTTTAGTGGTTGGACCATAAACCAATTGTTCATTAGAAGATCAGTGGGACTTAAGGAACAAGATGTAGTTGCAGGGGTAAAACGGTACTTTTGACCCAACTATTACTACGAACAACCTGTGAAGGATTGATTTACTGATTATGGTTATATCATGTGGACAGAAATATATCTACAGTGAGGAGAGTGCAGCTACGGACTTTAGTGGAGTATCCTGCTAGTTAAAGAATGTTGCATGGTTAACTAGATTAAAGAGTTTTGCCAGTTATTCTCGGATCGTTGGAGCTCATGATCTGTAGGTCCATGAGGTCCCCCTGCTAGCTCATAATGGACAAACCTTAGAATAGTGTGGTTAAAGATTTTGAATCGTTCAAAATTAAATTAAATTAGGGAGTACACGTTATTTATATTCGATACTTTAAACGTTTAATCATTTGATTTTGAATTAAACGATAAAGAGAGTTAAAAAATATTTAAACATGATTTAGATATATTGAAAATATGAATAAAGATTCATATTCGAAAAATTAGTTTTTAGATTCGCTATTAGTGTTAATATAATATTATTTTAATATTAAATATTAAATTGAATTGAATTTTAATCCAAAAGTTGGATTTTTCCACTTACTCTTCTTCTAGCTTGGTGTGTCCACCATATTGAGACACTAATCCCACTCAATTATCTTCAAAGCGGTTGTCAAATTTGTGTGAATTCCCTTTGGATGCTAATTCTCTATAAATAAGAGTTTTAGTTGCTTAATTAAATTGTTGGAATTTTGTTGAATTAAGTGTTGATTTTAGCTTAAATTCCTAAATAAAAAAACTCTCTCAAACTCCAAATCTCCTTCAAATTCATCACAAATTTGGATCCCAACCATCCATTCTAAGGCCAGAGAATAGTAGAGAAGACTCTTATGGTGGTCTACAAACCATTCGTGATCAAATTCATCAAAAATCAAGGGAGAATTTTGAGCTACAAATGTTGTTGTTATCAAAACTCTATTTTCCCCAATTTCATGTATGTTTAATCCTTAAAATTGAGCAAGTTAGAGTGTAATTTGATCTATTCTGCTGTGCATGCATGTTTATATATCTTTCAGTCATCGACCTTAACATAGAGAGTAGTTTCGCTTGTACTCCTCCTAAAACCTTGAAGAAGCAAGTATGAATCATCTTACTATAACAAGCATGAGGTGCCTGCTTCAATCCACAAAGAGATTTTTTCAGACGATATACTTCATTTTCTTTACCTCTTTATGAACCCTTCAGGTTGGGCAGCTAAAACAATGAGTAACCGTATAGTATCATGTCGTGCAACAGGAGCAAATGTATCTTTATAATCAACTCCGGGTTGTTGTACATATCATTTTACCACAAACGTTGCTTTATATTTGTTGATTGAACTATCATAATTATACTTCACCTTGAACACCCATTTCACACCTAAGGTGTTTCTTCCTTGTGGTTGCTCAACAAGCTTCCATGTGTTATTTTTATTGATCATCTACAATTCCACTTCCATGGCAGCAATACTTTCAGGAAATGGTAAAGCTTCATGATAGCTATTTGGCTCAACAATTACAAGGTTACAACTTTCATATACATTACCAAGTAATGTTGCCTTATAATTTGGATAGTCATAAGTTCTATCAACAAGGTCATCATTATTTGGAGGGAAGATCTTGACCATCTTGATTATCAAAATTGTTATTGTGTTGTCCAAAGAAAAATGTGTAGTTGTGCAAAGTGTGTCCACAGAAAAATGATATGTTTTGACAAAGCGATTTAGGTCCCGAGGATGCATATTGCATGTATATGTTGTGGGCATGCATTAATTCTCAGGCATATGATTTCCAAGCATCAGATAATGCTCCTCAAATAAGCCTCTAAGCATTTAATTCCTAGGCATATGATTCCAGACCTGCGTGCCAAACACCTCCTAAAGGTGTAAGCAGTCTTGGTTAGGTTAGGTTTCCTTATAAAACCTGCCCCGACCTACAATTACTGGGTCAATAACCCTTAGATCTTTTTTGCTGTGTTTTCGCGATTTTGTTGTCGTCTCCGTTTCTTCAGTAGAGAAGAGAGAGAGAATGAAGGGAAACTGACAAACATAGCAGCCCAAAATCCTATTGGCTTATACATTAAATGGGTGGAACGAACCGAAAATCGAACCAATCGGTTTAGCTCGACTTGAATTATAATAGAAAATCGATCCAATCTAAACCAAACTACTCTGGTTCAATTTAGGTTCTTACTGTATGACCAATTTTAAATGGGCTACTTATTGAGTTATTTGTAATACATAGCCCTGTCAAAAACCTTATTTCTCAGGTAATGACAAGATTGTAAAGAACGCATGACGTTTATGCCTAGATTAATTGTATTGATTAAGTTGTTGGGGGAAATGATATATAAAAACTCAATAGATTAGAAAATTGATTACACCTCAACTAGATAAAATAGACACAATGTATACAATAATAATGTTCCAACTCAAAATTAAGTCAAATAGTATAACAAGGCTTATGAACTGAAATAACTAAAAATCTGAAGATATGTTGGAGACGATAATAGGTAGTTGAGGCATGCTTCTGATCAGCATTGTCCTAAAGACAATTATTCGCTCT
This sequence comes from Lagenaria siceraria, assembly GCA_002890555.2. Classification (NCBI taxonomy): domain Eukaryota; kingdom Viridiplantae; phylum Streptophyta; class Magnoliopsida; order Cucurbitales; family Cucurbitaceae; genus Lagenaria; species Lagenaria siceraria. Next base: position 4,719,480 of record CM016490.1, read on the forward strand.
ACACCGGATGCAAGCAGACTACATCGATCGTCTCAACAGGATACAACGACTAATTCTGGTAGAACTGCAACCTTGAACTACTCGGATCCGACAAAACTCTTAGATACTTGCTCTCAACTCAACTCAAGATCAAAAGAAAGAAAGAAATGAGGGAACTCTTCAATTTGGAATGAGATGCTATAAATGAAGAAACAAGTTGCTATTTATAGGCTAGCAACTTTGTAACTCTCCAAAATACAAAATAAAATCACACTACAAGAATTATGACTTTTAGCGATGAATATCTAGTGAAAAAATACACAATGTCGCAACTATAGCGATGAAATACAACTTTCGTCTCTACCTATGCGACGAAACACTGATACGTCGCAAATTGCAAAATTTAACTTTCATATATTTTAAATTTGTACATGAAACAACATCTAAATTGAAACGTTTATCAAATTTAACTCAATTATGTTGTTACTTGACCAAAATCAAACCTAACTCATTCAAATTGAAGAAACTACAAATTTAACTTTCATATATTTTATAAATTGTACATGAAACAACATCTAATTTGAAGTTTCAATCCAATTTTAAAGTTTCTAACCATGAATTTAATCTACATAATTAAATTCATTTTTTTATGTTTCAATATTGCAATGTTTCACTTTCTTTCATTATAAATATTCAACAAGTTGAGTCATCCTCATGTTTGCAAACTCAATATAAATTGTTGTTTGACAACATTCATGTATTTCTTTTGTTTAATCCTTTGAGTCTTATAGCAAATTATTAATCAATTGCATGATATAAGTTTTAGTTTGAGAGAATACAATTTAGATTAGAACATCTATGCATGATTATTTACATTTTTCCTACATAATTGTATGTTTTATGTCAGTAGAGCCATACTCATGTTAGAAACTCGATATAAATCTTAAAATTAGATATAAAAAAGTACATTATTTAATGAACTAATACCGTGTGAAAAAAAAAATTAAAATATAGACAAAAATATTTAGACATTGAGTTTTGTTCCATTTGGAGGTATGGTCACAGTTTGGCGTTCGGATTCAAAAACACGGTTTCGATAGATCCTATCAATGTAATCTTTGGCCTTTCTATCAATACCAGGTTCAGCAACCCAATGATGAGCTTTATCCTCATCACTCGGCCACACCTTGCCCGATCTCAGCATCTCGTCCGGCCAAGAGCTGCTGTGGTCACAATGGTCTCCTTTTCTATCTCTTCTGAACTTAAAAAAGCTAAAGATTGAAAAAGATGAGTGAGCTTTCTTTTGTCTGTTGTTTCCTCCCATGGTGTAGTTGATGAAAAAAAATTGGAAACTTTGAGTGTTGGTATAAAGAGAGAGGTATGAGAATGATCTTTTTTATAGTGAAATAATCAAAAGGGCATATCACTGGTGAAAAGAAAGTCTTGGGAGAACAAAGAATCTTTAGATTCAAGCTATGTGAATAATGACTATGCAAGAAACATAAATGTTAGTGTGTAGGGTAATTGTTCAGACACTTTTTGTTTCCTCCATTGCTTTAACATATATGTTATTGACTAAAGGAATAATTTCCTAAGACTTTGAATAATTCCAATTCCAATTCCACACCGCTGTGTTTTCCTCCCTTCTACTCATTTTGTGGGGTAATTTAACCATCCTCATTAACACTACATTAATATCAATATAAAGTAGCATTATAATGCTAGAAGTTTTTAATCTAATAGTATGCTTAAATTTTTAAATATAAATTAGGAACTACATATGAATACCAATTTGAGAAGTAACTAAATCTATTAGTTTTTTTAAAACTAGCTAATCCTTTTTTTATTTCCCCATTTTTTATATTAGTGATGTGAAGGTTTTTGTTGTGGATACCCTCAATCAAATGAAAATTATAGTATACCAATTAAAAGCTAAAGAATGGTAGTAATTAGTAATGGTCCGGGTCGAATCAAAGGGAGCCTATACTTAGTTTCCCACAAATCATTTCTCAAGCTAAAGTAGCAGTGGGGTTGGTTTGAGAGAAATAAAAAACCAGGAGATAAAAGCACGAATTTAAATTAAAATAATTGAAAAATCGATAATAATCTATCAAACTTTTTAGTTTAAAGGAATGGAATTACCCAATGTGCAAATTTGATCGCAGAAATTCTACTCTAGGCAATTAAAAGCACACTACCTTACTTGACGCTGAAAAACCAAATGAAGTGTCCAAATTCATTAGTTAAAAACCTCAATTAAACAGATGTTTAATTGACTGGGGATGAGAAACATACTATGCAAATTAAACACCTGCATTAATATGGAAAAGTGAGCAAACACACATGCACAATTCAACTTTTGCTACTTGATGAATTGAAAACATGATGATTACAAATCTTGTATCGGTTGATAGTAATTAGACATGCATTCACAATCAAGATGTCAATCCAATCATAATACACGCATGGTAAAAGGATAAAGTCATAGGCTAAAGATGTTTGCAATCAAGATATAAAAATTAATTTGAGGGCCTATTTAGATTGACTAGAAAAAAAATTATTTTTCAAAAAATTCATTATTATTTATGTCGCCACGTGCTCGAGACGACGGAGAGCGGTCGGCATCCTTAAAAATGGTTAATTTTAAAAGAAAATAAAAATGAGTCGCCACCAATCTTTTTTACGGTGTGATTAGACACAGAAATAAAGTAAACCATTTTTAAATAAAAATCAATAAAAATGGTCTGCCAAAAACTAAAGTTGAGTTAAGGAGTCATTTGTGTATGTGAAGGTGTTAGCACCCCACAACACCCGCTTAGAAAATGATGACCAAATTTTAAATCTTGAATTGAGAATTATTCTTTAAAGAAAATCATTTGGAAGAAAAAGTTTTAAAACAAATGTCTTATTTTACCCATCATTACTCCAATATTTGAAGTAATGATCCCATAAAATAAATGGAACAAATTTACATCAATTAGGCTATGCTAGAATTAAGGAAAAAAGGAAAAATTCATCCTCTCAAAAAATTGAAAAAACATTACAATTTCTCAAATCTGTCGTAAGAATAGCCTTTTAATAAAAAGATTTTTTTAAAACATTAATGAAATTCATTTTTCTTAGTATCAAAACTTCGGACTCCCAAAGATATAATCATCACCTCAAATATTTAGAAAAACGGACTCCCAGATATTTCTAAATTTCGTTGTAGGAATGTTTTTAAGGAAAATGTGGTCTTAAAAAAAAATAAATTATTAGAAAACCCTTTGGAAATAATATATTAATTTTTAAATGTTTGAAAACATAAAAAAAAAGTGCATTTTTAAAGAAAAAATTTAAATGATTCAAAAAGAGTTTTATGAAAGATTTTAAAACTTAGAAAAATTTAAATTAGAAAGATTTAAATACCTTAGGAAATTTTAATTAGAAATAAAATAGGACTTAGTATGAACATTATATAAGAAAAACATAATTAAAGAAATATCATAATAAATTAAGGAAACATAAAAGAATCAACTCCTGCCCTCAAGAATTCAAGAAAATCGCAAATTTTCTAGATTTTATTGTCAGTTAGCCTTTATTTTTTTAATAAAAAAATTATGAATTAAGTAGTTTAATTACGATGAAATTTGCAAATTAGCAAGCATAGCCTGAATTGATGACATAGTGAATACACCATATTTAAATCAAATAGCACAATAGATTAAAAGATGTTATGTAGAAGACATAATGTAGCAATCAAATAAAATTAAATAAATTAAGTAAGAAAGATGAAAGAGGTAAAATATTAAATAAATAAATATAAATTAAGAATATAAATCAATAAATAAACGAATAGATAAAGAATATAATAAAGTAAAAAAAAAAAAAAAAACTAGCGAATCCTTTTTTTATTTCCCCATTTTTTACATTAGTGATGTGAAGGTTTTTGTTGGGATACCTCAATCAAATGAAAATTATAGTATACCAATTAAAAGCTAAAGAAATGTAGTAATTAGTAATGGTCCGAGTTGAATCAAAGGGAGCCTATATTTATTTCCCACAAATTATTTCTCAAGTTAAAGCGATAATGGGAGTTGGTTTGAAAGAAATAAAAGACCAGAAGATAAAAGTATGAATGTAAAATGATTGAACAAAATTGAAAATAATCTACCAAACTATCTAGCTTAAAGGAATGGAATTACCCAATTTGCAAATTTGATCACAGGAACTCTACTCTAGGCAATCAAAAGCACACTACCCTACTTGATGCTGAAAAACGAAATGAAGTGTCCAAATTCATTAGTTAAGAACTTCAATTAAACTAAATGCTCAATTGACTGGGTATGAGAAACATTTCATGCAAATTAAACGCCTGCATTAATATTTAGGAAGATGCAACAACGATTAGTTAATAGGAAAAAGCCTAATTAACTAACCGATTTCATCGACTTGCAACAACACTCCTAGTAAAGTCGACGCGTCCAAGGAAAAAGCCAGTGTACCGCAGTGGCGAGCGACGTTTAGCAAATTGAGAGCAATGTTAAGATAACGTTGGAATGTTGTTAAAAGGGGCAAATTCATCTTTTCTCTCCATTCTTTCTACGATTGGTTCAATGGGCTCCAAATACTACAATTTAGGACGGTTTCAATGCATGAGCCCACTTTATCTTTGAATTGCTCGATTTTCTTTAAAACAACAATTTAAACTTAATGGACTTAGACTAGGAAAAAATAGCACATTTAACGTGGTATCAAGTTGGTTTTATAATTTTACATCTAGACAAAAATGTCCCTGCACATTGTTTAAACAAAAACTCTACATTAATTTTTTATATTGCCAAAAAAAAAAAAAAAAAAAAAAGAAGACTAACAAAAACAACTACACTTACTATAGTGATAAAAATGACCATAAACTACATAAGAATTTGACATCTACCTAAAAGTAATAGGAGAACACACATCTCCACTTAATTTTCCAACTAAAGCAATGTAAATATGTTTAAGGATCCACTAAGTCTTAATAGGAAACAAAACATAAAAGTGAGAAATACAAGAATAATACATGGTGTACAAAGCAATTAATATCAGTATATTCATGGTACTTAAAAGTGATAAATACTTTATTTTTAGAGAAATTTTCACAAATAGAGAAAATGTTGTTATTTTGTGTAAATAATTTTCCTTATTTTTCTATTTTTAAAAATTCTCCTTATTTTTAAGGGTATACATTCATATTTTTGTCAATTAAACTGAATGCAATGCAAAAATGAAAGTACCGTTTCCATGAGTCAGCCATACACTAGATGATGAATTGTTTCTTGCTTGATCGACTTCCATCTTTTCCAGGGCGTCTTCCTCTATGTGGCCACCACAAAATGGAGATTAATGGAAACTAAAATTTTAAGATTGTTGGGTTTTATGACCTAAAACTCATGGTTTGTAAACTTTTAATACTTTCTATTATCAATAGAGTTGTTATCGAATTTATTCAGTAAAGCTGTAATTGAATATATGAATGTAACCCTAAATCCAATAAATTAAGAACCCATGAGTATTGTATGAGTACTTGAACTTCATGTAGAGACATAGAAATGGATCAAGTTTGAGTAGACAGTCAAAACGGTCTATAGTATAAGGATTAGGTTGGGTGTCTTATCTTGGGGACACTACTGAATACGGCCCACTTTGTATTTGACACAAACAATGTGATCCTAAATCGTTCATGTGGAGACATGTGAGTGGGAATGTTCTATGCAATGAGTTTGCACAAGATTGGACCATGAAATAGTAACTGTTTCTTTATAACGACGTTTACTGTTAACACTCATAATTTCAAATCGATGACCTAAGTAACTCGATCTTAATCCTGAGCTAACTATGAACTCCTGTCTATTCAGGATTATCCTTAGATCTACATGGGTGAGAGTGACCTGACTTCGCCTACTTAATAAGCCCACCATTTTAGGGGTAAGACTAGGTAGATAGCTGGGGACATAGACTTGCAAAACGAAATGATCTCCTACTCGACTTTAAGGATAGTAGAGAGAGTGTTCCCTTTAGTGCTAATCTTAGGTCTTGAACAAGGGGTCTCACCCTGTCACTGTCCCGAGAGGGACTCGATTTGGTGATTAGATCTCAAATCATTTGTTCATTAGAGAGATAGTGTACTTAAGGAGAAAAGAAGTAACTCGGAGGTAAAACGGTAATTGACCCACCTGAGATTACGAACAATCTGTGAAGGATTGACTTATTGACGACAGTTATATTGGGTGGACAAAAATATATCTACAGTGAGGGGAGTCCAGCTACAGGCTATAGTCGACAAACCTGCTAGTTAACGAATATTGGTTAACTAGGTTAAAGAGTTTGACCGGTTAATCTCAGATCGTTGGAGCCCATGATTTATAGGTCCATTGGGTCCCCTTGCTAGCTCAATCGGATAAAACCAAAGAAACTATGTGAAGAATAAATTTAAATCGTTTAAATTTGGTTTAAGGGAAAATGTCAATTATATTCGATATAATTAACGTTTGTTTGTTTATTTATTTAAGAATTAAATAAAATTGGAGAGTTACAAATATTTAAATTGGATTTAAATATTTTTTTCTTGAATATTGATTCAAGCACAATCAATAAGGTTGGTTGCTGAAAGAGATTGGTGTCTTTTATTTAATATTAGATATTAAATAAGATTAATTAATTAAAACAGTTTTAATTAATTATAATTAAAATTTGTTTGAATTAATTATAATTAAAATTTGTTTGAATTAAAGTTATTTTAAAAATAAATTTTAATTAAAAAAAGTTTTTAAAAGAAAAAATCGTGGAAAATTCCAACTTAAAAGTTGAAACTTTCCACTAACTTGGATGAGTTTGTGTTGGGTTCTTCACATAATGACACCAAACCCATTTCATGCTAGTGCTTGTTGGAGTGTCCTACATGCAAAGCGCCTCTTTACATGTCAATCTTCTATAAAATAAATTGTTGAAGATGATACATGGGTTGGTGATTTAGTGGAATTTCCTAGACAATTTTACTAAGTCTTTAACTTGTTCAAACTCTCCAAGTTACTTATTCCTCCCTTATTTCTTCACTAAAATCGGTCTCACTACCGTGTTCTTGACTGGAGAATAGCAAGGTAACACCGGCGGTAATCCCAAGAAGGTTCGGGGTTGAGGAGCATCTACTTTTTGGAGAAGAGAAATTCAAAAGTCTACAAGGGTAAGCTTTCTATTTTTCTCTTAAATTTCCAGCATGCTTTTCCTATTGTTCATGCATTATAGAGTGTATATAGATCCTTGCTTCCGCTATGCATATATTATATTCTATCAAAGATGACTCGTCACACAAATCACGAATGTGATACAAGACGTCGTGGCTAATTTAGAAACAACAAACGAATAACAAACAGTGAATCTAGAATGAACACAAAGTTTAGTAACACAGTTCGACAATATACCCCCTACGTCTGGGGGCAAGGATCCCATGGAGATACTTTTACTAATATTAAAGAGTCAAACAATTACAATATTGTACTTATATATAAATCTATGGCAAATAGAGTGACACACGAAACACTCTACTCAATGATTGTTCACCTAGGCTCTCCCTAAGCGTGAGACTCCCTCTCAATGAAACTTAAGATTCCCCCTAAGTATGAAAATATTAGTAAAGAAACACTCAGGCTCCCCCTAAGTGTGAGACTTCTTCTTAAACGTAATCTTTCCACCTTCTTGTGAATGCACCTTCACTTGAAGAACTTAGGTTCCCGCTAAGTTTAAGAACTCCTTCACTAGTAATTGATATCTTAGGCTCCTCCTAAGGTAGAGAATCCCTTCTCAAGTGTTGAAGCCATAGGCTCCCTATAAGATCGAGACAATCTTCTTTTAGCAAGCGTTTCAATGATGAATTACAACAACAACTTCAAGATCAATGATCATTGATAATCGAAGTTGTAACATTCGGCTACCAAAATCAAAAGGTTTCCACACAATGATGTAAAAGTGGCAACCCTAAAAGAACACAACTTGCTCTTAAATATGCACAACATAAATTAAGAAAATAGCCACATTCAAAATCGACAGAGTTAAACTAAGAAAAAATTCAGAAAAAATAACTCTGCAGAATTTTCTAGATAAGGAAAAAAATAAACGACGGGATTGACATCTTCTATGACAACTTCTACGACATCACCAAAACATCCCAAGAATCAAATTCAAGCAACCTTAAAAAATATATAGCCAATTCCAAATTTCTAATTGAAGTAGAAATTGATTTTGGGTGTGTTTTGTTTAACTTTTCAGTGTTTAATTTTGAAAATAAGTAATTTTCGAAAAAAAAATGAAGTTTTTGACAACCATTCAAAATAAGTTTTGAAATAGTATATTTTGAACTGTTTTTATCAAAAAGAGTTTAAATAAATATTATTTTTTTAAAAAACATTTTTTTCTTTAGTCAATTCAAACAAACCCTTTGTTGTTGTGTATTTTTGTTGAATAATCTGATCGATTTTTGTTTAAATCTTTGGTTTTACAAAATATCTAATCTGTTAAGTATTAGTTGCAAGTGATTTTTTATTATTTATTTTTTTTTTTGTAACAAATCGTTTTCTTGTCTAAGACAATATCATAGATATACCCTTTTCAAACACAATAATTTAAATATATTCCCGTAGTATATTATGGGGATGAAAAATTATTGAAAATCTAACCTAAAAATACGATAGATAAAAATTCAAATAGTGAAATATTTTAGTCATTCTGCATTTTAACTTTCATCTTTTGACTAACCATCACAATTTTCCTGGGAATTATTGTTTTGTATTAAAATATAGTTGTCAAAATTTTCACTTCCTTATCTTCTCAAAATTAAAAAAAAAAATAAAAATCACTTCCTTATTAATAATACAGTAGTTTATTAAGATGATCTAATTTATAGAATATAAATTTGGTTTTAGAAATTAAATATAGCAAACAATAACTTGTCATAGGAGAATTTTTAAAAATAAAAAAAAAATAAGGAAAACTATTTACACAAAATAGCAAAATTTTTAGATAGTTGTGATAGACAATGATAGAAGTCTATCAAAGTCTATTAGTGATAGAAATTATAGAAGTCTATTACTGATAGATGCTAATTGAAGTCTATCAATGTCTACTAGTGTTTGTTTTGCTATTTTCTTTAAATAGTTTGACATTTTTTTTCATCTACGAAAATTTTCCCTTGTTATATAAACTAGCAAGTTTTCAAAAAGGATTTTGATCCAATAGTGATCAGAAGAATAGTTAAAACTAATCCTTTCTAAGATAATTGTAATGAGTAGCAAAATTAATTGTCATATTTGTAAATTTTTCAAACAAATAAATAATTTGCAAACATATGACAAATTTTAAAAAATTATACTCAAGCACACTAATGTACAACGTAGAAAAATACTTGTGTGCAATCCCAGGTTGTACTCCTAACTCGATAAAAAAAAATTTAAAAAGAAGATAATTTTAATATATTTTTCTAATGAAAATGAATGGAGATATGAAGATGAGCGCAGTGTGGGTTGCACCCAAGTATTACTCTATAATGTATATATTCAATTAGTGATAGACTTCTATCATCTACAAACCATTGTAATAGTGTCTATCCACTCATAGACTTCTATTATTGGCAAACAATTTTTATTTGTCTATTAATAATAAACATTCTACGTTTATCATTGATAAATGCTTATCACTTTTCAACAATTTGTATGTCTATTATTAATGAACAATTTTAATAATGTATATTAATATTACGGATAGATGATTACTATATATATCCATTAGTTTTGTAATTTTGGAAGTGATTCAATGAACTAAATTCAGTTGTCACACAACATGTCCTGGCACAATTAGAGACAACAACAAAAATAGTAAAGAGTAAAACAAGGATAAACACATGATAATTGGTAATCCAGTTCGGTGAATAGCACCTACGCGTGGGGGCAATGTGTCCGAGAAAGATAATCCACTCATATGTAAAATTGAGCGATTACAATGTTATACTAATTTTTAAATAGCAAAGATTACAGTGAGACACATAGAGCCCAACTTAACTAATCACCTAGGCTTCCCCTAGATGTGAGACTCCCCCTCACTTGAACTTAGGCTCCCCCTAAGTATGTGAAGATTAGCGATGCAACACTTAGGCTCCCCCTAAGTGTGCGAGACTCCCTCTCCCTTGAAGTTATCTTTCTTTCACTTTGTGAACTCCCTTCACAACGGTACTTAGGCTCTCCCTAAGTCTTGAGAAATCCTTAAGCACAACGGAAAGATGGAAAATATCCCCACAAATAATTGGCACAAGAACACCAGAAAAGAAAGCATCCCAAAAAAAATAATCTACAGAATAATTTAAATAAGGAAGAAAATATTCTACAGAATCAGTAACTTCAACGACAACTTTTAAGACAAGTCTCCATGGAAACATATTCTAAGACAACTACAAAACTGCCGAAAAAGCAAGGGAGTCTTAAACAAATATATATAGCAAAAAACACAAAATTTAACAAGTTGTATTACTGATTAACTCTTTTTTATGTCTATTAGAAACCAATTTTTTATGTGTTTGATAGACGATTATTATGTCTATCACTCATAGAAAATATTTTAATGTTTATAATTGATATACATATTATATTATCACTTTTTTAATATATTATATTATCGTACTGTATATAATATAATTGCTTTTTTTGGCAAAAAAGAAAAAATTAGTGGATAAAGATTCATTTTAACGACATTCTAATTCGTTTACTATGCTCTCAATTAGACCCTGAGGCTCATAATCTTTTGATTTGTAGTTCTTATGAGTTTTTGGTCACTGATATTGATCACGATTCAAGAACAACGTTGGGTAATAATGTTTTGTTTTTGGTTGTTTATTGAGCTTTACAATTAAGTTTTAGGACTAGTGACGCGTAATGAGACAAAAATCTCCTAGTCCAAGTATACAACACGGATAAGTAGTATAAAAAATGGACAAAGTCTAATTATCCAATCCAAGGGAGTAGACAAGTTGTCACTTTCAATAAGTAAAGACCTCCTCAAAGTTTGTGCCCAAAAGTCACCGGAAATCAATGATTAGGTTGGTTGTTGGTTTGAAAAATAGTAAGTAAAAGAGTACAAAATTAACTAAAAGAAATAACGAATACAGAGGAGAAAATAAAGAGATGAAACTAGAGATGAGAAAAGAATGGATAATTAATAGTAAAAAAGAAACTCAATAAAATTAGCAAAAAGTCATTGAAAAAACTATCAAGACTCAAGTGGAGCATTTCTTGTACAACATGAACATATTTTAAATCTAAACACACACAAAATGAACAAATAAAGACACTAATATTGAAAGATAAATGAAAAGAGAAAAATCAATATTAATTCAAAAATATGCAGGGAACTAAAACTACAGCAAGTGATAGAAAAGAAGACACAAATGAGAGAAAGCTCCGTTAGGAGATCATGTAGGGAAAGTTCATTAAACTCAAATCCTAAACTTATAAAAATACATAATATATCAATGAACTAATACCATATGAAAAAGAAAAACTTAAAATATAAACAGATTATTTACATATTTGATTTTGCTCCATTTGGAGTTATAGTAACAGTTTGACGCTCAGATTCAAAAACACGGTTTCTATAGATTCTGTCAATGTAATCTTTCGCCTTTCTATCAATACCAGGTTCAGCAACCCAATGATGAGGTTTGTCCTCATCACTCGGCCACACCTTGCTCGATCTCGGCATCTCATCTGGCCAAGAGCCACCATGGTCGCAATGGTCTCCTTTTCGTCCCCTTCTGGATTTGAAAAAGCTAAAGATTGAAAAAGACGAGTTAGTTTTCTTTTGCCTGTTGTTACCTCCCATGGTATAATCGAGATGGAAAAATAATTTTGGAACTGTGAGTGTTGGTTTAGAGAGAGAGGGATGAGGATGATCTTTTTATAGTGAAATAATTAAAAGGGCATATCATGGGTGAAAAGACAAGTCTTGGCAGAGCATAGAATCTTTAGATTCAAGCTATGTGAATAATCACTATGCAAGAAACAAACATGTTAATGTGTAGGGTAATTATTCAGACACTTTTTATTTCCTCCGTTGCTTTAAAACATATATGTTGTTGACTAAAAGAATCATTTCCTAAGACTTTGAATAGTAAAAATGAGACTTATGCTAGTATACAACCTTAAATTTGTACTAGTTCTAAATATATTTGGAATAAATTTCATTTATATTTGAAATAAACCACGTATATAGACATACAAAACAAAACATAGATGAAAACGAATATTTGTAACAATAATTTAAATACAACCATCTATTTGGAATAAATTTCATTTATATTTGAAATACACCACGTATATAGACATACAAAACAAAATATAGATGAAAACGAGTATTTGTAACAATAATTTAAATACAACCACCGAAATTAGAGATTTTAAATTTTAGGTCAAAATCCGAAATATGTAAAAAATAAAAATTTGTGACAAATTTGTAACTAATTAGAAAAAATATTTTTCAAAAGTAAAAATTCATAAAATCAAGGGAGTAATATTATGACAAATCTTACATTAATGAAATATAAACCGAATTAATAAATATTAAATTCGAATTGAATTTTTTAAAATATTTTAATTATAAAATAATACAAAATTTTAATAAAAGTGAATGTATTATAAAATAGGGAAATTTTCACATCTACGAAAACATGTCAAACTATTTACACAAAATAGAAAAAAAAAATACAGATAGACATTGATAGACTTCTATCAGCATCTATCAGTGATAAATTTCTATCATTTTTATCACTAATAGACCCTGATAGACTTCTATTAGTGTCTATCACAATTATCTAAAATTTTTGCTATTTTGTGTAAATAGTTTTCCTTATTTTTCTATTTTTAAAAAGTCCCCTATAAAATAATACAAACATTTTCCCAAAATTAAAGGATATATACCATATTCTTTAATGAATAAAATAAAAAATCATTAAATGAAGATATACAATAATGATGACATATAATGAAATTAATTATTTTTTTAATATCTCCAAATGATTATTACTAAAAATGTTTTGAATTATTTTTAATATTTTAATTACGAATATTTAATAGGAGAGAAAGTGTATTACAAGGTTAAAATTATCCAAAAAAAAAAAAAAAATCTAGATATCTAGTTATAAAATATAATTAAAGTTTAGTACATTTGTAAAATATTACTTGTGAAGTAGGTCAATCTTATAAATCTTTCACAATTTAAACACAAATCACCCTAAAATTGATGGACTTAGGCTAGAAAAAATAGCACATTTAAGGTACCATATCAAGTTGGTGATACATTCTCTCCCTTTTATAATTACATCTAGACAGAATTGTCGTCCCAGCTTAGCAACATTTTTCTAATTTCTAAACAACTAAATCAAAACCTACAAAGAACCAAAATCATAAAAAAAGAAAAAAAAAAGTCGAATTTAACAACAAAATGTAACAATATTGAATTAAATCTAAGCCTGTAAATTCACATTGTTTAAACAAAAACTCAACATTAATTTTTGATATTGCAAAAACAAAAGACTAACAAAAACAACCACAGCAACTACACTTACTATAGTGATAAAAATGACCATAAACTACATAATAATTTGACATCTACGTAAAAGTTAATAGGAGAACACACATCTCCACTGAATTTTCCAAATGAAACAATGTAAATATGTTTAAGGACAAGGACGGATCTATGAAGGGGCTAGGGGACACGTGCTCCCTTAATGGGCGACGTTGTACATATTTGCATATTGATTTTTGATTAAATATTTAAAATTTTTAATTATACTTAATGTAAAATTCCGTTCAAACATATACCGATAATAAGAAAATGACATAGTGGCGTTAAAAGACTCTGAAACCTTGTAGCTGGTCCCATATATTACAAAAGTCAAGTAAAAACTGTATGTTGAGGATCCCACATTGGAAAAACCAAGCAACCCCACGCTCTTAATAAGATAGACTGACTATTCCTCTTATTATCAATTGGTTTTGAGATGGAACCCTATATTATTTAATAAATTGTTTGATATTCATGATATTAAGATTTCTATCTACATCTCCTCTCAAATAGCAAAATTGGTCTATGATATCCAATCACACGTTGCCATGTGGCAATTTTGTTTTTCAAAAAAAGATATGTTTTTAATGTATATTCGATCAGTGATAAACTTCTATCATCTATAGATCATTTTAATAGTCTATCATTCATACTAGCAAACAATATATATATATATATATATATTCCTTTCTTCTTTTTTTTTTTTTTTTGACTATCAATAATAAACCATTCTAGGTTTATCATTGACAAATGTTTATCACTTCTCAACAATTGTACGTCTATTATTGATGAATAGTTTTAATGTATATTAATATTATGGATAGATGATTACTATGTATGTCCATTAGTTTTATTGCTTTTAACTCTCTTTTATGTCTATTAGAAACCTATTTTTTATATGTTCTCTACACGATTTTTGTATCTATCTAATATTTTCATGTTTATAATTGATATAATATTATATTATCACTTTTTTAATATATATTATATTATCACTATAATATAATTGCTTTTTTAGCCAAAAAAAAAAAAAAAAAATTAGAGTTATTTTTAAATATAAAAAAAAATGAGTCAAACTATTTACAAATATAGAAAATTTTTACCATCTATCAGCAATAGACCGCGATAGGCAGCGATGGAAGTCTATCACTCAAGTGATAGAATTCTATCGCGGTCTATCATTGATAATAGAGAAATTTTTCTATATTTGTAAATAGTTTGATTTTTTTTTTGTTTATAGAAATTTCTCAAAAAATTAGTGGATAATAATTCATTTTAAGGACTTCTAACTCACTTACTATACTCTAAATTCGGCCCTGACATTCAAAATCTTTTGATTTGTAGTTTCTTATGAGTTTTCGATTGATATCGAATCTCCCAGTTCAAGTATAAAATACCAACAAGTAATAGAAAATAGAGAAAGTCCAAGTATCCAATCCACAGGGAGTAGACAAGTGTTCAGTGTCAATAAGTAAAGACTTCCTTAAAAGTTTGTGACGAAAAGTCACCGGAAATCAATGATTGGGTTGGTTGTTGGTTTGAAAAATAGTAAGTAAAAAAGAGTACAAAATTAACTAAAAAAGTAATGAATATAGAGGAGACAATAATAAAGAGATGAAACTAGCAACGAGAAAAGGATGGATAATTAACAGTAAGAAAAAATCCCACAATAAAAGCAAAAGGTCATTGAAAAAACTATCCAGACTAAAGTGGAGCATTTCTTCCACAACATGAACATATTTTAAATCTAAACACACAAAATGAACAAATAAAGGCATTAATGTTATAAATGAAAAGAGTAAAAATCAATATTTCAAAAATATGTAGGGAACTAAAACTACAATAATAAGTGATAAGAGAAGAAGGCATAAATGAGAAAAGGCTCCATTAGGAGATCATGTGGTAAAAGTTTACTAAACTCAATATAAATCCTAAAATAATACATAATTAATGAACTAATACCCTATGGAAAAAAAATTAAAATATAAACAAACTATTACTATTTACACATTGAATTTTGTTTCGTTTGGTGTTATAGTCACAGTTTGGCGCTCAGATTCAAAAATACGGTTTCTATAGATTCTATCAATGTAATCTTTCGCCTTTCTATCAATACCAGGTTCAGCAATCCAATGATGAGGTTTGTCCTCATCGCTCGGCCACACCTTGCTCGATTTCGACATCTCATCTGGCCAAGAGCCACCGTAGTCGCAGCGGTCTCCTTTTCGACCCCTTCTGTATTTGAAAATGTTAAAGATTGAAAAAGATGGATTAGCTTTCTTTTGCATGTTGTTACCTCTCATGGTGTAATCGAAGTAGTTAGATGGAAAAATAATTTTGGAACTGTGGGTGTTGGTTTAAAGAGAGGGATGAGGATGATCTTTTTATAGTGAAATAATTAAAAGGGCATATCACTGTTGAAAAGACAAGTCTTTGGGAAAGCAAAGAATCTTTGGATTCAAGCTATGTGAAAGAACTATGCAAGAAACATAAATGTTAGTGTGTAGGGTAATTATTCAGACACTTTTGATTTCCTCCGTTGCTTTAAAACATATATGTTTTTGACTAAAAGAATCGTTCCTTAAGACTTAGAATAATTTCAATTTCTACAATTATCCTTGCGATCGAGGTAATTTAACCATTCTCAAGAAAAATTACACTAATATATATCAAAATAATAAAGTTGCATTATAATCTTGAAGTTTTTAATCTAATATAAATTATTGATTCTTATTAAAAAAAAAAAACAAGTTAAAAATTTTCACTTTCTTATTTTTCATAAACTACACTTTTGCAAACTTGGCAAAAGAATATTGAATGAGAAGAATAATTAAAACTAGTTTTCTCTACCTAAGTAATTATATCCATGTTGTTAGATTTGTTTTGATCTTTAAATAATATTTAAGTGATCTAACTACAATTAGTTTTTTTTTTATTTATTAAAGTATTATATAAAATATATTCTTTGAAGCTGAAGGTAGATATTTATGACAAAAAAAAATATTATTGTGTCATTTTATTTAATGAAATTAAATTTTATAATGAGATCTTTTAGAAGAAATTGGGTTGGGGATAGTAGCCCAAACATAATTTTCTCTCAAACTCACACATGTAATGTCCATATCTCATATCTCTATAAAGAGGCACTTACTTAACTAGTAAAAATACTTTCTGCGTTGCACGTGTTTCATATAATATTAAAAATAAAATATTTAAGTTGAATTTTAAGGAAATTATATGTATATTATTAAATTATAAATAAAATAAAAAATATTGGAAAATTGTTGTGTATAGAGAAAAAAAAAAAAAAACAAAAGTAATTACACATATAGAAAAAAGTGCACTCCATGCTTTTGTATTTCCCACCTTTTTTTTTTTCTATATGTGTAATTAGTTTTATTTTTTTCTATTTGTGAAAAGACCCCATAAATATTTGAATAATTTAAGAAAAATGTAACGGGAGGAGATCTATTTGTTAATTTGTTTTTATAAAATTGTAACTTTGACTTGATAGTTTCTAGAATTATTGAATTTATGTATAGTTGGAATTTAGAATTAAATCTTATATTTTGAAAAAAAATATTATAAATAGAAAAAATATCAAACTATTTACAAATATAGAAATTTTCACTATGTATTGCTATTTATTTTCTTAGACATAAAACCTAAAAACTTTTTTGCAATGCTTCATTTTTAACTTTAAACTTTATTTCAAATAAATATTACTTTTTTTTAGGGGAATTTTTAAAAAAAGAAAAACAAGGAAAACTATTTACACAAAATAGAAAATTTTTAGATAGTTGTGATAGACACGGATAGATGTTTATCAGGGTCTATCAGTAATAGAAATGATAGAAGTCTATCACTGATAGATGTTGATAGAAGTCTATCAATGTCAATCAGTGTTTTTTTGCTATTTTCTGTAAATAGTTTGAAATTTTTTCTATCTGTGAAAATTTCCCTTTTTTTATTGGGTGATTTGATTAACAACTTAATTCCTTTGGTGTGAAAAATTCACAATTAGTTATTCAGTCCAGTCTAAATCTAAAATCAAAACTCGATATATACAATTAATCAAATTTAATTTCACACCCAATTATAAAAAGTATTCATAAAAAGGAAAAATAAATAAATAACGATGAAAAGAAGGATGAAGGATTCAAATTTCTTTTGAACGGCAAAAAGTCATAAATATTTAATACACAATTGTTTTACTATATAAAAAGAAATAGATTACACAAGAAAAATAACAAGTTATTAACGAAATAGAAAAAGAAAAAAAAAACATGAGAAAGAAAGAGAGAGAAATAGATAATCAATAAAAAATTTGGAGTGAAAAATTTTGATTTGAACTTAAATCAAATCTTGAAAATAAATTAAAATTGAAATTTGTTTTTTCTAAATAAATTGAGATATCATTCACGTTAAAACATTCCGTTTGATACTAAAAATAGGAGAATTTTTTTTTTTTTTTTTTTTTTTTTTTTTTTTTTTTTTTTTTTTTGCGTGTGATCTAAAAAATAGGGTAAAAAACGGGGCAAAATCCACTTTTAGTCCTTGACGTTTGAGGTTGTTGTCTATTTGGTGTCTGAAGTTTTAAAATGAACACTGTCTATGAGGTTTGAAAAATACTTCTAAATGGTCACTGAGTTAATTTGGACTAACGGAAAAGTGACGTGGCATATTTAATTAGCAATTTTTATTAATTTTATATTATTTTTTAGGATAACAACACATAACACCCTAATTAAAGCTCTATATTTCAATTATGTCAATCTTTTCTATTATCTTCACAGATGTCTAAGTAGGTTTGTTAATTACACAAAAATTAGGATCCAATTTCCTTTTAATCCCAAAGCTACCATTATATTCCTTATGCGGTTGGAGAGAGAAAATTGGAGGAAAAAATGCATTGATGATATACTTTTCCATATTTACGAAGCATTTTTAATGTTGGAGAGAGATTGCATTTATTATATTCGATTAATTATTTAAGATTTCTTTCCATTTTCAATTGGAGAGAGAAAATATATTTAATATAAATTTATTTTTTATTTAACCCATTTGATGTATCAACAACTTATTTTTCTAACGAATTTATGGATATTTTAAATATACCTTAGAACATTGTTTTAGACGTTTGCAAATGTTTTAACGAATATGTGAAATGTAAGAAATTGACTCAACATTCAACCTAAGTCCCATTATATATCATTAATTTCTTTTATATCATAGTATATATAATCCAAATAAATCAAAATTTAACAACTCTCTAATAGAGGTGTAATTCAAAATTAATTTAACAATTTCAATATGTCACAATATATAAATCACTCAACATTCAACATAAATAATACTATATATCGTAAATTCTATTCAAATCACAGTTTATATCATATATTTCATATTTTCAAATAAACAAAGATAATACTATGATATATATTATGATGTAAATGAAATTTATGATATATACTATGATTTATATTGAACGTTGAGTGATTTGTATACTATAGTATATTGAAGTTGTTAACTTAATTTTGAACTATACTTCTGTTAAAGAATTGTTGTTAATTTTTTATTTATTGAGATTATATATACTATGATAAAAAAAAACAAATTAACGATATATACTGAAATTTATGTTGAACATTGAGTCAATTTTTTATTTATATACTATGTTATATTTCATATATTGGTTAAAAGATTTGCAAACATTTAAAACAATGTTCTAAGGTAAATTTAAAATAACCATGAATCTGTCACATAAACCAATTGCTTGATACGTCAAATGCGTTAAATGAAAAATACAATCCTATTAAATGCATTTCTCTCTCCAATCGAAAATGAGAAAAATCTCAAATAATTAATAGAATATAATAAATGTATTTTCACTCCCCAACATTAAACATACTTCGTAAATATGGAAAAATATATAATAAATGCATTTTCTCTATCCATTCGCCCACTGCAAAGGGTATTTTTGTCCGAAAATAATATTAAATCCCTTATATGAAAATATCTAAATATTTAGACATTTATGAAAATAAAATTTTAGAAGGGATTAAATCTCTAATAATCTCTTATTTTTTTATTAGATTGATATTTTCTTTTTCTTTTTTTCTTCTCTCTCCTCACTTCCCCTTTCTTCCTCCCTCCACCCCTCCCTTGAAACCTACCCCTTCGTTTATACGCTGATCACACCCATGACAAAAGAAATCTTTATGCAATAGTTCTTTTTGGGATTTTTGTTTCTTCACTCTCTTCTTGAGATTTTTGTTTCTTTACCCTTTTTTTTTCTTTCAGAGAAAGTCAAATAACAAATATGACATTTGAGAGAAAGAGAGAGAGACATGGAGGAGAAAAACATTTTAAAGATTTTTTCTTTATTGGGTTTGAGAAAAGGAGATGTTTCTATATGCCTTCTTACTTTGCTTTTGGTCTGTTTGCTTCCTTCTTGTTTTTCTTGAGATTGGAGTTTTGAAAAATTAGGGTTTTGTTTCACAATGTTTTTTCCTCTCTTCCTCTATGGGCTGATGGATGGATCAATTAAAGCTGAAAGAGTGAAGTTTTCTTGTTTTACTTGATTTCGGAAATTAAAGTTCATCCTTCTAGATTTTTGTTTTTCTTCTCTTTTTTTGCAAAGAAGGTGAAGGGACTAGAGAAAGAAAAAGGGAAATAGAAGAAAAAGAAAAAAAGGAAAATCTATCTAATATAACTCAACTTTTCAGTGAGTCAACTAACGATCAAATTAACTCAGGGACTATTTAAAAGTATTTTTCAAATCTAATGACTAAAGTGTTCGTTTTGAAATTTCAGGAATTAAATAGACAATAATCTCAAACTTCAATACATTCTACCCAATAAAAAAGGTTAAAAAGAAAAGAAAAGGAAAGGAAAATATTAATAAAGGAAGGAAATTGGAAAAAGAAGAAAAGAAAAACCAACACAACATAGAGTAAAAAAGAAAAATAATATATATTACTGAAAATGAAAATTTGAAAACTTCAAATTCAAGAAGTAACGCGTGATCACAGTGAGAAATTCTCAAAAGAAACCCCAAAATCGGTGGCAAAGATCGTGAAGAAAAGTGAAATTGTGAAGAAAATCAAAGAGAAATATGATGCACGTAAAACTGCTTCAAAATAAGGGCATAATAGGAATTTTGAAAATTTGAAGCATATTTTACCATTTTTGCATTAAGCTTAGAAAATTTGCTATATTTAAAAATATTTAGTCAAATTTTGACATTTACTACAATTACTATACACAATATATAATTGCTTTTTGGGAAAAATGAGTGGATAAAGATTCATGTCAAATGACTTTCAAGCGGCTTCTCTAAATTAAACCCTAACTTCAAAATCTTTTCATTTGTAGTTTTTTATGAGTTTTCGACTAATGGACCATGATTTGAGGACAACTTTGGGAAATAATATTCAGTTTGGATTGTTCATTGAACTTTACAATTAAGTTTTACTATTAGTGATGGATAATGAAACAAGAATCTTCTAGTCTAAGTATACATTGTCAACAAGTAGTACAAAATGGACAAAGTTCAAATATCCAGTCCGAAATAAGCAAAGATCTCCTTGAAGTTTGTGACCAAACGTCACCAAGTATCAATCATCAGATTTGTTGTTGGTTTGAAAAATAGGCAGTAAAAAAGTATAAAATTAACTAAAATAAGTTATTAATACAATGGAGACAATAAAGAGATGAAACTAGCAATGAGAAAAAGAGGGATCCAAAAAAACTTTTTTGCCTAAAGCAAGTTGTGCCTTATTTTTAGGGATCTCATATACTTTATGGGGACCTTTATAACTTAACTCTTTTGATATTGGATTCAACATGATATGCAATCTAAACGAACAAGTAAGATTAACACTAAGAAAGAAACTCAATAAATATCAATTGTCATTGAGAAAACTATCAATAAATACTACAAAAAAAAATGTAAGGATCTCAAACTACAACAAGTGATAGAGAAGAGGGCATAAATGAGAAACTCCATTAGGAGATGTAGTGAGAGTTTATTAAACTCAACATAAATCCTAAAATAAAAAAAAAAAAAACATAAGTAATGAACTAATACCATATTAAAAACAACTTGAAATATATACAAATTATTTACACATTAGGATTTGTTCCATTGGGAGGTATAGTGATTGTTTGGCGCTCGGATTCAAAAACACGGTTACGATAGATTCTGTCAATGTAATCTTTAGCTTTTCGATCAATACCAGGTTCAGCAACCCAATGATGAGCTTTGTCTTCATCGCTCGGCCACACCTTGTTCGATCTCGGCATATCGTCCGACCAAGAGCCACTGTGATCACAGTGGTCTCCTTTTCTACCCCTTCTTGATTTGAAGAAGTTAAAGATTGAAAAAGATGAGTGAGCTTTTTTCTGCCTTCCCATGATGTAAAGGAAGTAATTAGATGGAGAAATGAATTTAGAACTGAGTGTTGGCTTAAAGAGAGAGGGATGAGGATGATCTTTTTATAGTGAAATAATTAAAAGGGCATATCACTGTTGGAAAGACAAGTCTTTGGGAAAGCAAAGAATCTTTGGATTCAAGCTATGTGAAAGAACTATGCAAGAAACATAAATGTTAGTCTCTAGGGTAATTATTCAAACACTTTTTATTTCCTCCATTGCTTTAACAAATATTGTTGACTAAAAGAATCATTTCCTTACACTTTGAATAATTCCAATTCTATACATGTACTTGTGGTGTAATTTAACCATCTCATGAAATCTACACTAATATGTATCAAAATAAAGTTGCATTAATTTTAATCTTAATTTTTTTTTATCTAATAACATGTTTAAATTTTTAAATATATATTATTGATTCTTATTAAAAATATACAAGTTAAAATTATGGGACAGTTGCAAATATAACAATCAGATTCAAAATATCAACATATATAGCAACATTTTAAAAAATTATAAATATCAAACCATAAAAGTCTATCACCAATATAAACTTTGCTATATTTGCAATTTTTTTAAAATGTCGCCAGACATTTAGTTATTATTCCTAAAATTGCTACTTATTATGATTACTCCAGAATTTTCACTTCCTTATTCATCATAAACTACACTTTTGCAAACTTGGTAAAAGAATATTGATAGAGAAGAATAATTAAAACTAGTTTTCTCTACCTAAGTAATTATATCCTTGTTGTTAACGATTTGTTTTGCTCATTAAATAAGTCTAACTACAATTGGTTATTTATTAAAATATTATATAAAATATGTTCTTTGAAGCTGAAGGTAGATATATTATTGTGCCAGTTTATTTAATGAAATTAAATTTTATAACAAAATCTTTTAGATGAAATTAGGTTTTGGGATAGTAACCCATACATAGTTTTCTCTCAAACTCACACATGTAATGCCCATAACTCTATAGAGAGCCACTTTAGTTAACTAGTCGAATACTACAGTGTTAGAGTTGTGAGATTGGCAATTCTTTTAAGGTCGTTATTCTCATGCAGTGGGTGGTTGTTAGAATGTCTCTAACATGTATTTTTTTTTTTTTTTTTTGCCCTGATGTTTTAGTCAAGATGCTTTTTTCTGCAGATATTTTGTTTCTTTCTCGAGAAGATTTCGGTAGCTTATTCTCTTTGATTCTGTTTCCTTTTCTGCGAGGCTCAAAATATCTTTTAGGATTTCCTTTTGTGTTTCGTTACATATTTAAGGGTCGTGATAATGATTGTTAACGCTGGCAATTTTAGAAAAGAAAAAGAAGACTGTTGGCTGCAGTATGCGATCTCTACTTGAAATCTTGCTATTGTGTGTCCTTCTGAGTGAAGGCTGTGTGTTTGTTACCTGTATGTTCTCACTTAGAGAATATGAATCAAGTCCATATTGAAGCTGAGAGTGGTTCTCTAAATTAGAGGGAGCCTAAGTTCATAGAGTGAAGTGATCTTCACGTGAATCAAGAAAGATATAAACAAATCCATGAGAAGGAGTCTCATACTTAGAGGGAATCCAAGTGTCCTTTCACTAATGTACTCATTCTTAGGAGGAGCATAAGATATATTGAGAGAGAGTCTCGCATTTAGGGGGAGCCTAAGTGTTATTTCAAACTGTAGAGCTAGACGTGTGCACTATTATTGTTTGTCTCAACACATATATAAGTACTATACTGTAATTGCTTTACTTTACATTAGTGAATTTATCTTTTTTAGGCACTTTGCCTCCAGACGTAGTTGGTTCTCACCAAACTGGGTTATCGACTTTTGTGTTGATTCTGCATGTTTTATTCTATGGTTCTCTGAGTTGTCCTACTGAGTGCTTCAACATTATTTTTAAAGTCTTTTATTTAGTGTAGTTTTACCTTCCTATTTTTTACTACGTGTGTTGCATGTGTTTCATAAGGTTAGAAATACATACCTGAGTTGAATATTAAGAAAACTATATGTATACTATTAAAGGAAAATAAACGAGCAAAGAAAAGTGGTTTGATTCTTTGGAATGTAAATTAGCAAGGTGCATTTAGTTAATAGAAATGAATCCCCCAAATCACAAATATGGTCCTAGGATATTACTCAATCAACTCAAACTCATGGCTTACTTAACAGGTAATGCCAACATTAAGCATACCAAAATCCTAAACCCTAAATCGTCCTCAATTATATTAATTAAGACTTTCATCCTAATTAAACTATATGTAGATTAACAAAAAATTAAACGCATTCAATAATTAACCTAAGAATATGAATATTAAGGTCTAAGGCTAAGCCATGATAACTAACTAGTATAAACACCGATTAACTACTTGATTACTCCCTATCTCTAAGTTACTCAAGACAACTACATGATATTTTCGGTAATGCCTGACAAAAGACCATGTACCCATGAGATGACTTATGCTACTTGGAACCCAACACATAACAATTATGGATTATATGTTTAGATTTTAGCTATTAGCATGCTCAACAATTTGGGTTGTCAATCCTAACCATTCAATCATAATAAAGAATCAAAACAAGAGATAAAGAAGTTGAGAGATAGAAATATAAATGCATTAAGACCAAATCCTCACATAGTTGCGATTTGGGTTCATCTAAATCTATTAGATGAAATAAAACTAACCATGATTACTGATCGACCAAAAGTATAAGAGTGCTAAAATTATAGATAAAGGTAGTCTAATGAAGTAATAAATCTTGAAGTATTATAAGAATCGAATCCCATGAGACTAGATAACCAAACGGGTTTGTTTTAAACAATGCAACCAAGGTGACCTAAAGTAACCAGAGTAAGGTAAAAGTGTATTAAATTTGAATGATGTTTGAAGAATGAAGACAATCAATGGTAAAAGTAGGAATGCAACTATGTTTCAACCAAAATACCTTATGCTTTGAGCGATGTTGCTGCATCATACCAGGACATTAACTTACTCATGGATAGATTCTCCTCCTATTCGACCTTGTGTCATGTACTTTTAGAAGCTCAAGTAGCTACTCCTATATTTTTTTGGTTAGCTAGATCTTAGATTAATTTTAGTGTAAATTCTTTATCCTATGGTACATCTTATTTCTAAAGATGCATAACAATCATATTTCTAGGCTTTAAACCCCATATTCCCTTGTAACATTCATTTACACCATTAATTTTCTCAGTATCAAAACTCCACTAGATTCCTAAATGAAGTGGTCAGTTTAACTTAATAACATTTTTCCATTCAATCAACAAAGGAAATATGCAAGTAAAACAAGGTGTGATAATTTGACAAATGCGCAAGCCATAAATCCCTATGATATCCACGTCGTTGAGGCCCTTAATAAATTTGTTCATGATCAAGAATAAATTAAACGATTTCATTGCTTCCATAATCATAGTTACAATGTAGAGGTTTAAATAATAGAACTAAAGAAGAAAAGAGAAAGTAAAGCTGGAAATAGAGTAAACACACTCATTGGATAGATTCTTCACTCACTCAAGTTCTCTAGGTTGGATTCTTCTTTCTCAAGAATGAACCTATCTACACTTGTTTTCACGGGGTAGGGAGGTCATAGTTCTAGTTTCTCCAGAAGAACTTTCATTCTTAGAGAGTTTCTAGATTTTTGGGTGAGAAATCTCCTTAGAAGGTCTGAATTCTGTGATGCCCCTTGAGGAGAAGGTTTCCCTCCCTTTTATAGGCTTCAAATGGGTTAGGTGTAGCCGAATTTCACATTTTTGGAGCTCCCTATCCAAATAATTTGGGGTTGAAGAACGACTGAAGATCTGGTATTTTGAAATTGCAGATGACCGGACAAGATTTTTGAAAATTAGGATTTTGATGCAGCCACATTAGGTTTTGGCAGTGTGGGTACATCACAGGAAATTGCTACAAAACAACCAAAAACCATTATAACAACTCCTAAAACAGGGTTAAACTGATAGAAATACACTTTAATCCCTCAAAGGGCCTATGCTTGGCTATTTTACCCATTAAGAACACAATTTGGGGTAATTAACATGAAAAGATCACTTTTGCTAAGAAAAAGTATCAAAATAAAGTCTTAAAGCATGCATTTCATGACATATATCAATACCTTGAGAGACGTAATCAAGGCTCGTAAACATTGAGCCATTTACAAATTCAAAGAATGCAACTTAAAACTAAGAAAGGAGAAAAGAAATTGAAGAATAACTCATAAAAAGGACCATAGCTTGGAATGGACGCCTCCCCCTCAATCCTTGCATGTTTTGACCTAAAAGAAAGGTGGCTTTTAAACAAATCGAAGGAGCAGCACGGCTTTGCAGGCTCCTCGTGCAGTGCCATGCCGCAGCGCCTTGGAGCACTGCGATACTGATGCTCTTCTTGCACGTGCATCTGGTGGTGGCACTGTCGCATGACATAGATTCCCCAAAAGGACCCAATAAAAAGAAATTTATAATACCGACCTATACTCCTATTACTACAATGGTATCGTAATAATGGTAAGTCTGGGTCGATCTGCAGGGAAGCGCTAATGTATTTTGTTAAGCTAATATCCTAGTTATAGTGATAGATCGGGGGAGGGGGATTGGTGTGGATAGAGATAAGTGCATGAAAAATAAAAGCAACTGGTAAATGCAACCTAGGATTGGGCTTTATCTAGTTTCAAGAGCAAGAGAGATTCCTATATAATTTCGATCATCGATTTCCGTTAATTGAAGATGCATTCGATTGATGCGTACACAACGACCTACTTAGCCTAACCTAACTCAACGACGCTACAGGCAACTGAAAAGCTCAATTAAACTAAATAAGCTCCCTAAATATTAATTAAAGCGATTATATCAATGTCCTAATTAAACTACATGCTCCTAAATCAATTGGGTTCGATAGCACCCATAAAGAAATAGGAACAAGTGCATTAAGCTTTAGGATTCAATTGTGCTGATTGACCAATTAGATAGCCCAACTAACTAATCAATTTTATCTTTGAACCTAGTTAATATATGTATTCTAGGATAGCCAATAAACACATGATTAACTAGTTGCTACTTAGGTGATTAAGTTAGATATTCGAGTACGAATGTGACGAACCTACGAATCAATAGTGGGGGCAACACATTCTTATGGGGGAATAGCCAACACATAAACATGCATTTAGAAATTAAAATAGATTCCAAGAAGGCATAAAATACATTCGTCCTATTAACAAAAAATCTCAATAAAAATACAAGGTTCTTGCTCCCAAAACTAAATAAAAAGTTACTTCATCGATCCATAGACAAACCAAATAGGAGAGATTCAATCCATGAGCTACAACCCAAAAGAAATTAAAGACCTAAGTTAAAAGATGTAGAAATACAAGGGAAGAATAAGAACTTTGAGAGAAACTTCGACCTCCATGAGATCCCACCTCCCAAAAAGCCCTTCAAATGAAGAGAGTATATAAAAAAAAAATGTGAGAGCGTTGCGGCGCTTGGGCGAGAAATTGGAGCGCAGGTCTCTTGGACAGCGTAGCGCGACTCCTTACATTCTATCAAAATCTAGACCGTCGTGGTGCTCTAAGGCAGCGTCGCGACACTCTCGCCAAAAAATGCATGCTTCCTTTAAGCGTAGCGCTGTGCTTGGTAGAGCGCAACTGCAGTGGCCTCTAGGAGTAAAAACATATTTTTAGCTCCTTTGGAGCCTCGAGTTCATGGTATGACTCTAGATAGCTCCAAATCAACCTCGAACGATCCATAATACTCCGAAATGCATGATTCGCTCGAATTCCTATAAACTTGACATTTAAACACATAAAACAAAACAAGCAAAAGGAATTAAAGACATAAAAATAGCTCTTTTTTAGAGCTATCACGTCGCCAAAAGGTAGCGTCATAGTTTTTGCCTGACATATAAATTTCGTGAGTGGTGCTGTGCAAAAGCACTACGTGCCCAATTTAACTGTTTTGCCTCTCATTGCTAGCTAAGTGCTATGTTTTAGCTTAATTTTCATCTGCACCATCTTGACGGCTTCCTTTGCTCAATAGCTTGTCTAAGAACTCAAATAAATGTTACATTCATAAGAACTAGCACAATTTTGGTCGAGAGAGATAGCTCATTTTGGGAGCTATCTGTTATAATATGTCCTTAATTGTAATTATCTATGTATATTGTCCTTAATTGTAATTTCATATTGTCTAGATTAGGGTTTCTATCTCGCCTATATATATGTAACTCAAGTCTTATGGAATATACTTTTGTGAGATTCATTCTCTGAATTATAGAGTACATGGTATCAGAGCCGTCTAGGGTTTCGAACTTTCGAACTTTCGTTTGACAGCAACAATCTCATAGAGTTAGGGTTTGGTATTTTGCTCATTGATTTCGAGTGGCCGTTTGTCGACACCACCCACCTCAGGAGAAGCGCCACCACCTTCCGAAGCCGTCTGTCTTCGTCAGTCGTTGGGAACTGCCGCGCGTGAGGCTCACGCGCCGCCTGAACTGTCGAACTCCTCCGGTTTTGAGCTTCTGACCTGTTTGTACCTTTGGTTCCATCGAAATCGTCTCGGGTGTGAGGTTATTTCGAAAATACCCTTTTTGCCCTTAGGGTTTGTGACTGTTTTGGTCCTTTTTAGGGCTGTTTTAGTTATTTCGGGTCTTTGGTTCACTGTTTTTTCATCTACCCTATTTTCGAGATCTACAAGTTGTGTTGTACGTTGTCATGGTTGAACCGACACATATGGTGGTGTCTAATGTACTTCCATTATCATCCAAGATCACCGAACACAAGTTAAATGGATCCAATTACTATGAGTGGCGAAGAACGATTCAGTTTTACTTACTAAGTACTGATATGGATGATCATGTGACTGAGGATCCACCGAAAGATGATAAGAAAAAGGGTTGGCTTCGCGATGATGCTCGTCTTTATCTTCAGATTAAGAACTCCATTGAGAGTGAAGTCGTTGGCTTGGTGAATCATTGTAATTCTGTGAAGGGACTTTTAGCGTTCTTGGAATTTCTTTATTCGGGGAAAGAACACGTCCATTGAATGTTTGATGTTTGCATGCAGTTTTTTAGAGCCGAACAGAAGGCAGAATCTGTTACAAGCTATTTTATGAGATTTAAGAAGATAGCCGCTGAACTTGCCTTATTATTACCTTTTAGCCCTGATATCAAAGTTCAACAAGCTCAACGCGAAAAGATGGCTGTTATGATATTTTTGAATGGGCTGTCACCTGAATTTGGCATGGCTAAAACACAGATTCTATCTGATTTTGACATTCCATCGCTAGACGACACCTTTAGTCGTGTTCTCTGTATTGAGAGTTCTCAATCTGGTTCGTCTGTGTCTCAACCGAGCAGTGCTCTTATAAGCAAGAATGATCACCCCCCGAGCTCCTTTAGGGATGCCTAACCATTTTCAGAAGCCTACCTATGATAGTCGAAAATCAGATTCTCAGGAGATCGTCTGTGTCGTAAGCCAGGCCATCTAAAACGTGATTGTCGAAAACTGCTGTATAAGACTCAGAGATCTCAGCATGCTCAGATAGCTTCCACCACTGATATGCCTGAGAAGTCTGTTACCATCTCTGTTGAAGACTTTGCTAAATTCCAAGTATTCCAGGAATCCCTACAGGCATCTTCTTCATCAACTCCTATTGCCACCATTGCTTAGACAGGTAATACAAAATGGCTCCTTACATCATCTACCAAATGGGTCATAGACTCTGGTGCCACTGCTCATATGACAGGTAATTCTAACTTGTTTTCTAGTCCTTTGTCCCCTACCTCATCCCCATCTGTTACCTTGGCATATGGCTCAACCTCTTCTGTCTTTGACTCTGGCACCGTTAATCTCACTTCTTCCCTCTCTTTGTCTTCTGTGTTACATTTGCCTCAATTGTCTTTTATTTTAATCTCTATTAGCCAACTTACTCGTGACCTTAACTGTTTTGTCTCGTTCTTTCCTGGTTATTGCTTGTTTTAGGATCATGTGACGAAGAAGATTATTGGTAGAGGACATGAGTCAGGAGGCCTTTACATTTTCGACCACCAGATCCCAAAAGTTGTGGCTTGTCCTGGAGTTACATCCCCGTTTGAAGTTCATTGTCGTTTAGGTCATCCATCACTGTCTGTGTTGAAGCAACTTTATCCCGAATTTCGTTCTTTGTCTTCTTTAAATTGTGATTCGTGTCAGTTTGCTAAGTTTCATCGTCTTAGTTCTAGTCCTAGAGTCCATAAACGAGCTAGTGCTCCATTTGAGTTAGTTCACTCTAATATTTGGGGTCCTTGTCCTGTTGTGTCCCAAACTGGTTTTCGCTATTTTGTTACTTTTGTTGACGATTATACTCGTGTGACTTGGTTATATTTAATGAAAAATCGTTCTAAATTACTATCTCATTTTTGTGCTTTTCATGCTGAAATTCGAACTCAATTTGATGTCTCTATCAAAATCATGCGCATTGATAATGCTGGTGAATATTTTCTCATGTACTTGGGTCTTACTTACCTGATAATGGTATCATTCATCAATCCTCGTGTCCTGACACTCCATCTAAAAATGGAGTTGCTGAAAGAAAAAACCGACACCTACTTGAAACAGCTCGAGCCCTATCCTTTCAAATGCATGTCCCTAAGCCTTTTTGGGCGGATGCTATTTCCACCGCTTGCTTCCTGATTAATAGAATGCCCTCTTCTGTTCTCAGCGGTGAGATTCCCTATCATGTTTTGTTTCCTACAAAACCTTTGTTTCCTATTGCTCCTAAGATATTTGGGTGTGTCTGTTTTGTTCGGGATGTTAGTCCCCATCGTACTAAGTTTGATCCAAAATCTTTGAAATGCATATTCTTAGGCTATTCGCGTGTTCAAAAGGGTTATCGTTGTTATTCTCCTAATTTGAACAGATATCTTGTATCTCCTGATGTTACGTTTTTGAAAATATACCCTTTAGTTCTTCACCGTAAAGTCCTTGTCAAGGGGAGGATGATGATCTTTTGATTTATGAGATTACCAAAGTTACCGTTCCTACACCGTCTCTTCCTCCGTCGTCTTCTGTATCTCTTTCGTCTCCTCCACCTGTTACTCGAGTCTTCTCCAGACGGCCTCCTCAACAACCCTCAGGAACATGTCCTCCACCTCTACCTTCTTCGACATATGATCTAGGATCGAGTGATGATCTTCCTATTGCCCTTTGGAAAGGTAAGCGCACTTGTACTTATCCCATTTCTTCATTTGTTTCGTATAACCAGTTGTCTCCTCCCACTTATTCCTTTCTTACATCTCTTGATTCCACTTCTATTCCTAACTTTGTTCATGAAGCTTTATCTCATCCTGGGTGGCGTAGTGCAATGATTGAGGAGATGACTGCTTTGGATGACAATGGTACTTGGGATTTAGTGTCTCCGCCGGCAGGCAACAAGGCAATTGGGTGTAAATGGGTGTTTGCTATCAAATTCAATCCTGACGGCACAGTGGCTCGTCTGAAAGCTCGCCTTGTTGCCAAGGGTTATGCCCAAATCTATGGGACTGATTATTCTGATACTTTTTCTCCTGTTGCCAAATTGACTTCCTTTCGATTGTTTCTTTCCATGGCTGCTAATCACAAGTGGTCTTTGCATCAACTTGATATTAAGAATGCTTTTCTACATGGTGATCTTCAAGAAGAAGTTTATATGGAGCAACCACCTGGGTTTGTTGCTCAGGGGGAGAGTGGTAAAGTGTGTCGACTTCGAAAATCTTTGTATGGATTGAAACAGAGCCCTCGTGCATGGTTTGGTAAGTTTAGTCAAGCCCTTGAATGTTTTGGTATGAAGAAAAGTACGTCTGATCATTCTGATTTTATCGACGATCAGAGCATGGTATTACTTTGCTAGTTGTGTATGTTGATGATATTGTTATCACTGACAATGATGTATCAGGTATATCCTCTCTTAAAACTTTTCTTCAGGGTCAGTTTCATACTAAAGATTTGGGAGAGTTAAAATACTTCTTGTGTATTGAAGTAATGAGGAGTAAGAAATGTATTTATCTATCACAACGAAAATATGTACTTGATTTGTTGTCAGAGACTGGAAAACTAGGAGTCAAACCATGTAGTACTCCAATGATACCAAATTTGCTACTTGCCAAAGAAGGTGAATTGTTTAAAGATCCAGAGAGATATAGAAGACTAGTCGGGAAGTTGAACTATTTAACAGTGACACGACCAGACATTACTTATGCTGTGAGTATAGTGAGTCAGTTTATGTCTTCTTCTACAGTAGATCATTGGGCTGCAGTAGAACAAATTTTATGTTACCTGAAAGCTGCACCTGGACGTGGGATCTTATATAAAGATCATGGTCACACAAGGGTTGAGTGTTTTTCAGATGCAGATTGGGCTGGATCTCGAGAAGATAGGAGACCGACGACTGGATATTGTGTTTTTGTTGGAGGAAACTTAGTGTCGTGGAAAAGTAAGAAATAGAATGTAGTTTCACGTTCGAGTGCGGAGTCAGAATATAGAGCTATGGCACAATCTGTGTGTGAGATAATGTGGATACATCAATTTTTATCTGATATGGGCTTTAGCGTTACCGTGCCAGCTAAATTATGGTATGATAATCAAGCTGCTCTGCACATTGCATCCAACCCAGTGTTTCATGAACGAACTAAACATATTGAAGTGGACTGTCATTTCATTCGTGAGAAAATACAAGAAGGAGTGATATCTACAGGATATGTGAAGACTGGAGAACAGTTGGGAGATATTCTTACCAAAGCTGTGAATGGAGCAAGAATAAATTATCTATGTAACAAGCTAGGCATGATTGATATATTTGCTCCAGCTTGAGGGGGAGTGTTATAATATGTCCTTAATTGTAATTTCATATTGTCTAGATTAGGGTTTCTATCTCGCCTATATATATGTAACTCAAGTCTTATGGAATATACTTCTGTGAGATTCATTCTCTGAATTATAGAGTACACTATCAACGAATGAGGGAGCTTTAATGGAAATAGTGAATTTGTTGAAGGATAGAAGGTTCTTGAGATCGCTGGGGAAGAGAAGCAACATACTTTGTTGAGCTCATCACAAGCGCCCAAAAATAATTAAGTGTTAATGTGCTACTTCGATCAAAAGGAGTAGGAGGTGACTTGAAAAGAAGGTCACCACGACCCTAAGATAGAAACCAAGATAAAAGATTGGAGAGAACAAATTCAACATACTTTCTCAAGGATGAATCCCTTCTTTGCACACGTTCAAATGGGGTAGGGAATTCCTAAAACTAATGTCCTTCAGAGGAACTTTCGTTCTTTAAATTTTTCTAATTTGGAGTGTGGATTCTCGTCCAAGAGTGGCTGAAATTTCAAGATGATCGAACAAAGAAACTTTTCATCCTTTTATAGACTCAAATTGATTGAGAAAAGGTCGGACTTCATGTTCTGAACGACTCCCAGTCAATTTCAACACTAAAGAATGACTGGAGATTGGGTAGATAAAAACTATGGACGACGAAGCACAATTCTAGACTTTAGGATTTTGATGCAGGCACATCGAAAGTAATTTTTGCAAAATAACCATAAATCCTTGTAAAAGCTCATAAAATCAACCTAAACTAGTAAAAACATGCTTTAGGTGACTAAAAGACCTTCAATTGACCATTTTATCCATTTAAGACCGGGGTAAATAACATGCAAATGACCATTTTCACTAAGGCAAAGCATAAAAAAAAATTTATTTCATTACATGTATCAGACTAGTAGGAGGAGATTCAAGTCGAAAGCAGAAAGCAAATGTACAACAAACCAGGAATGACCGAGAAGGCTTAAGGATGTATTCAATAATGAGTAGGGATCTGGATGCCAAATTTGAGTTTATTGAGATCGAGGCTTAGATTCTTCATAAACCTCACAATGATTCCCTAGTGAAAACCTTGATGATTACAAATGTAAAAGTTCATCGCAATCTAGTAGATGGAGAAAGTTCAACTGATGTATAATCACTAACGACATTCTAAAAAATGAGTTTGGAGAAAATTCGGCTGAAAAGCAGCCCCATCCCTTTAGTTGGGTTTGGAGTTGGAAAGTGCATCCTAAGGGCATCATAGAGTTGCCAGTAACCTTTGGTGAAGGGCTTAGGGTTGTTACAAAAATGGTGGACTTTCTAGTTGTATTTTGTGCATCTACATACAATGCAATCTTAAGAACACCAACTTTGCATGAACTAAAGGAAATCCGTTCAACTTATCATCAGACCATGGAGTTTCCAACTAAAAAGGAATTGGAATAATCAAGAGAGAGCAAAAGATGTCAAAATAATGTTATTACACAACGCTGCAAGAAGCAAATAATAAATCAAGCATAATGGAATTCTAGGGGTGGACGAGGTCGACCATCCCCTTTTACTATTTTCTTTTAGTTGAAATTTAAGGGTTCTTATATTACCTAGTTTATTCATTTAGTCTGTTATGAGTTTGTCAAGGGAAGGTTGAGGAAGACTATATTCTTCAAGTTATTTTAATAAAAGCAATAGACAAGTTTCATTTAAGAATATCTTGTGTTCAAACATTTTCCATTTGATGAAACGACACTACATGCGAAAAGTTACATGAAAATGTGTATTTTTCTACGAGCAAGAAGCAAATGAGGAACCAATTAATGAATTCATCGGGATATTTAGTCAAAAAAGAAGATAAGGGCCGACCATAGGTCCGAAGGCTTAAAAGTAAACATAGAGTAACATTAAAAGAAATACAACTTCAGAAAATAACATAGAGCAGCAAAAAAAGGAATGTGCATGGGAATCATAAAAGCTTAAGCAAGGTACAACAGAAAGAGAGAGAAAAAATAACATGATCATTTGCCAGCTTGAGGAGGATCTTACTTCATTGGGTCATTTTCACCTTTGTCAGAACTATCAGAATCAGAAGCAAAGACAAAAGGGTCTTTTCGATACTTCTCAAAGTCGTAAACTAGGTATTGAAAGTTCATCTCAAGAAGATGATGTATGTTGCGCTTTATAATCTACAAATAAAATCTCACATGATGAAGGTCATAAAGACTTTGAGACACAACAAAAAAAGGGTTATCATAGCAAGTTTTTGGTAGGGTAAGTTCACTACTAACACCTTCCCAAATTTCAAGGTTTTTGGCAAGAAGCTCAACCTTACCGCCAATTTCGAAGTAATCGTCTGGGAGAACGAATACCTCCATCCTAGAAGAAGAAATTTCCACGTGAGGAGTAGAAGCACTTCAAAGCCGAGAAGATTAAAGACGATGCGGAAAGACGGGTCAAAGAGGTAGTGAGTGGAAAGGAATGACCTGATGATCGTCATTCAGTAGGATTCATAACTTCATGTTAAGAGCCACCTCTGAATGACTCACCCCTTTGGGATCCTTTCCTAGGTTTTTTTTGTGACAATCATATAGTGAAGCACAACAATGAGCAATTTCTGAAGAGATAAAATAAGGTGGCAAAGGTTGACCGGTATGAGTGGTTGAGGTTGACCATGAAGAAAAAAATGTGATAAAATCAACAAACCTAGATTAGAAGACGGTGAGGCGATGCCAATAGACATGAGGTGAGTTTGGCAGACAAAAGAAGGACCACAACAACGACTTTGAAGACCTTCTGGAAGACTGATAAGGGTATAAAGAAAGGAAGGCATGCAACTAAGGATGATAACGACGAGAAAATAAAAAAGATAAAATGAAATTTTGTGGTTAGATAATCGCTAGAAAAGGAAAATAGTTCAAAGCAAGAGAATAAGAAGTTTACCATATTCCCTGAATCCCATTGGAATCGCGTAGTAAGAGTCATTAGGGGCCAAGATCAACATAATTTCCACTAACCCAGAAACAACCATTTTCCCACTTTTTTACGGAAGTTGACCCTTTCACTATATAGTTCCTTGTTTGGAGCTTAGGTAATAAAAATATCTACCGAAAGAGGGATTATGGCTTTAGTGTAAAATGAAAAAAAAGTGGAGGTAGATAAAGGAAAACCATTCTTGTAACTTGACCAAAGATGTAACTGCCAACAATATGGCCCCATCTGTTTGGAGAGATTTGAGCGGGGGTTGATTGAAGTAAAACTAAAAAACTTTGAAGAAAAAATCGTAGAAGTAAACAGATGCCAAAGGGAATCATATAAGCAAATAAAATGCGACTTCACTCAAGGGAGGATCATCAATACTTTCGTTTCGATTAGGAACCATCAAATGCATATCTATAAGGATATTATATTCAAACCGTAAAAGCTCAAGTTGAGCCTCAGTCTAAAATGATAAAGCCCAATTTTGTGTTTTGGCTCCTATCTCAAACTCCTCAAAAGCAGAATCATCCCTATCGTAAGTAAAGTCGGAAGAATTATTGCCTGAAAGAGACCCATCCCATGATCTGGAGATATCGGATTCATGCTATGTTCACTTGTCATATGGAAGAGATCAAATAAAAGAATAAAAGAAGTGGACAAGAACAAGATTGTCTCTGAAAATAAGTTAAAGAGAAGAAGAAAAAAAAAAAGACACCCATGAAATTTATAAGCAAAAAAGGGAGGAAAATATGGATTTTGAATTTGAAAAAAAAACAAAAGAAAAGTTGAGCCGGCTTGAAAGGATAAGAGAGAAGAGGTATTGCCATGCAATTGCAAGAAACCAAAGAAGCAACAAAGAAAGAAAAATAAGAGAGCAGGGTGCTCAGTCAACCCAATGCTGAGGTCGACCAGTGCGAGGTTTACACATGGAGGATACAGGATGTGTGAAAGGGTCTAGACGGATGAGTGTAGGTGATGGAATATTTCAAGAGGAAAGTTGTGGAGCTTTAAGCTTGGTACTATTGAAGTCGACTAGTAGGGGAATGACACCTGACTAATATGGAATATGTATGAGAGCATTGGTTGCAATCAAAACAAAGTTGGATAAGGGAAATAGTGATCTCGTCGAGGCCGACCATTGAAATGATGATGTGTGTTTGTCAAAATAGAAGCAACAATGTGACAAAAGAATTGAAGCTACACTACCAATCGAAAATCCAAAACCAGATTTTTTTTACTCAAATTAGATTTAATTAAAGTGTCAAAGGCCACTGTAGGAAGACAGACAAGCGAACTCCACTTAAGTGTAGGAAGATGAAAACTAGTCAACTGATTAGATACAATGACGATCTAACCAATACTCCTAATCCGACCTGTGTCGAGAGAAAATCACCCCAAACTCATAAAAAAGTCAAGTTCGTAGATCTATGCCCCTCAAGAAATGATGGACACGTACAAACTTTTGTGCTCAATGCTACTTAATTGTAGTGGATGCACGCCAGATGCCTCGTTGAATCTTTAAAAAAAGTGATCTCGGATTCTAAAAATGATCTCGGATGAACCAAGTTTAATATAACTATACCAATCGCAGCAAGGTCTGTACGTCATAAAATGAGACTAACAATCATCAAGGAAGCGACAAAGATTCAAGAATATACTCCCAAGTTTGTGACAAGATGACCCTTACTACAAAGTCGTTGATCCATGATCCCTAACTTGGGAGTTGGGACTAATGTTATGGGCTATTTTGGATCTAAGGAGATGGAAGCTCGGGACAAGAGAGAATCCAAGAATGAAGATTAGCATGGGCCAAGCTCGGCCTTGACTCAAGCCGAGGCCAAGCCTAAGAAACCTCAAGGGATATTGATCCCATAGATGGCCCAACCCTAAAGGTGGGCAGGTAAAACCATAGACGGCACCGAAACATTAAACAAAAAAACTTAGGTCAACAAACATTATATATAGGGCTCGAAAACTTCAAGGGAAATAAGTTCACTCACACACTAAAATTCTCTACTTGCTACATAGTTGTCCCTGCTAACTTAAACATTGGAGTCTATATGATAAACACCACACCAACGTGCAAATCTTTTCTACCTTGCAAGTTGTATTCTTCCCTGAATTACAAGTCACGATTAGTGCCACGAGAGGGTTGAGTTTATTTTTTATCTCATCCAAATTTTGACATTACTTAAACTTGATTAATTTAAAACATTATTAGTAAAGTATCTCTACATGGTAATGGAGTGTTAGTGTGGGGTTTATTGAGAGGTAAGCCTAAGTGAGATAACCACCCATAGAATTGTTGTCTAACAAGGATATGATTTTTTATAACAAAAAAATAATAATAAATAAATTAACAACTTTGTTTACAATGGTTATATAGTTAAACATATATTGTTTGAAGTAAAATAAATTAACGATACAAACATGCTATAATTATTTTGTGGTTATTAAGTTACAAGAAAAAAAAAACTATTATTAATTATTATTCTCTTAAATTTATTTGTCTTCATGGGCAAGTTTGCTGCCTACTAACTTTATTTTTATTAAAAGAAAAGTTATAATATAAAGATATTAGATCACCTCAATAAAAGAAATATGTTAGGGATGAAATTAAATTTGTAACTTATATTTTAAACCAAATCAATATATTTATTTGTGTAAACTTAAACCCTTTTTCTTAATTCAACAATAAGAAAAGTGAGAAATTCAAAGTTCTGACCTATTTGTTGATTATTTTTTTTTTTTTTGACCAAAATAAAAAATATATAATATTTTGATAATTACGTATTAAGAAATATAAATGAAAAGCCAAAACGATCTTAACTCAATTGACACATATAGTTCAACTATGTTAGCGACCAAGAGATATGTAATTCAAATTTTTCTACTTTCTGTTATACTATAAAAGAAAATATAAACGAAAAAGAGTAACAGGTACCAACCAAGAACTTAGAAGGTTGTTTAAATTACCCCCAACTTGTACAAGGGAGGAATATTAAGGTGGAATTATTCCAAGTCTTAAAAAATGATTCTTTTAATTCACATGACTTTAAAGCGATGGAGGAAATAAAAAGGTTATTGAATAATTACCCAACAAACTAAAATCTATACTGTTTCTTGCTTAGTGGTTTCACCTAGCTTGCATCTAGGATTCTTTGCTCCCCCAAATTAAAGTTGTCCTTTCATCTCATGTCCTTCTCTCCTGATGCACTATAGAAAAAGCATATTCATCTCTCCTCTCTTCCAACAAAAACTTTCAATTCAATTCATTTTTCCATATCAATTGAATGGTAAATCTCCCAAACCAATAACTTTGATTCCATTTCAGAATCATTTAGGGTTACGTTTTATAATCATTTGGGTCTCGTTTGGTAACCGTTTGGTTTTTTATTTTTGAAAACTAAACATATTTCTTTCAATTTCTTACCATGGTTTGCATCTTTCTTAAGTAATAGAGTTGAATTCTTAGCCAAATTTCAAAAACAAGTATTTAAGAACTACTTTTTTTAGTTCTTAAATTTTAGCTTGATTTTTGAAAATATTGGTAAAAGGTAGAAAATAAAACAAGAAACTTAGAGGTAAAAGTATTGTTTATAGGCTTAATTTTCAAAAATATCTGTCATAGGGATTATTTATGAAGCTTTTATCAAACCATATAAGTTAAATTATAATTATAAACCCTAAAACCTAAATTTTAACTTCTTCCAAACCATAGGGACAAAAATTTCAATTTATCCCATAAATTATATAATATTACAAAATAATAATTACATAATATTTTTAACATAAAACCATATTCATAAACAAATTTATAATAGTTTATTGTCAACTAATATTTAGTATGTAACTATAACTAGTTTGCCATTGTTTAAGTTAGAATCTAATTTCTGAATTCTGCTACCAAACACATATATGAAAATATGAAATACAACTCTGTTTTCATTTAATCGCTTATTTTCAAATTTTCGTTTTCAGATTCTCTACCAAACAAACCTTAAATTTTTTAGTTTTTTTTCTTTTTCAAAATGAAGTTTATGAACCATACTTTCCACTCGTAAGTTTATATGCTTTTTTATCTACTTTCTACTCATGTTTTAAAAATTAAGCTAGGTTTGAAAACTAAAAACATATAGTTTTGAATTTCTTCTTTTTTTTTTTTAAAAGATTTTACGTAGGAATTCAAATGCATTCTAAGAAAGGTGAAAACCATAATAAGAAATTGAGTAGAAACAAACAGAAATTTCAAAAATTAAAAACTTAAAACAAAATCATCAAAACAGGTCTATTTTTTTTTTTACTATATTTTGTTTTGGTTTTCTATTTTATACAGACATAACTATATGTTATTTTACACAAAACTATGTATATTAGATACAACTTTTCTTTTTTTGGCTGTTGTTTTTAAACATGGACACCAAAACTCTTGT
The DNA here is from genome assembly GCA_002890555.2 of Lagenaria siceraria. Classification (NCBI taxonomy): domain Eukaryota; kingdom Viridiplantae; phylum Streptophyta; class Magnoliopsida; order Cucurbitales; family Cucurbitaceae; genus Lagenaria; species Lagenaria siceraria. Next base: position 4,759,732 of record CM016490.1, read on the forward strand.
TTGATAATTATTTTTATTTTTATGATTTCAATAAATAAGCACAATCTATTTTATTAATATTATTTTTATCTAATATATGCACAAACCAAAACTTACTCAACTTATTTTGAATTTTGAACATTATTTCGTCAGGTATTATATAGACTGTGGTAAAAATAGCAATCATATTCAAAGTATTAGCATATATAGCAATATTTTAAAAAAATTATAAAATATAACAAAGTCTATAATAGACTTTTCTATATTTTATAATTTTTTTTAAAAATTTTACTATGCACTTCGTTATTATCCCTAAAATTGCTATTAATTACAATTACCCCATTATATATATGCACACAATAATCAATGAGAAAGCAAATATAAATTATATTCAAAGCAAACATAATTCAACTGTCATACGAGTGTGTTTGTGATCACGAGATTTGTGGTTCAAATTCTCCTATACCCCATTATACTTAAAAGAAATTTAAATGTACAAATAAAATAAACAAATTACCACTATGGTCTTTCTATTATTAACTGACATATGCTTGCATTATCAACATCAAAGTTTGAGATTTGATTCCTCTACATCACACTATAATCTCTCTCAATTGTCCCATTTCCCCTACTAACAATATAACAAGTGAATTCATCGTAATAAAAAAAGAAAAAATAGGCTATGTTAAATTAGTTTTTGGTTTACTATCTAAAATAATGGATATGACCAAAAATAAATTAATTTTCTCTATGGATTTTACTTAACACAAAGTAATTTTCTCTTACATTTTCAAATTCACAACCAAACACGAACTTTAAATTTTGAATTCAAATTTTAAGTTTTTAAATTGAAACCAAACGTATTTTCAGATATAGTAAACAAAATCATTTTTTATTTCTACTAAATTCTTTACTTTCGAAAACAAATTTTCAGATCGCAAACAATACTGGTCTTAATTATCAACAAAAAGTAGAGCAGTTGTAAATATAGAAATCACACACACAAAGTATTTGGAGACATATTAGTACAATAAAAAAGAATTTACAAATATAACAAAATTTAGATCTAGCTGTCGGATACACCGGAAAAGATGAGGGATAGAGTCCAGATACAATGTATTTATGTAATAGGGTCCAGATACAATGTATTTATGTAATATAGTCCCAATTTTGAAGACACTTTTATTTTATATTTTATGTTCTAAAGAAATCCAGATTATCATATTTAGGACCTGCATTTCATAGGATATTAAATTCTAAGTATCTATATAGATTGAACCCATGATCCCTTAGTCCTTTAACTTTTTAAATTTTTTTAATTATGTTTCCACTACTATTAAGCTAACCCATGAAATAAAAACAATAATGATAGTACAAGATAAACCAAATGTGTTTAAAGTAATCGGATCCACCCTCACTTGAGATTTCTTTCGGGTCCTAAATCACTCACCAAAATAATACATACCTCTCATTTCTCACTCATTGTATTTATAACCCAACTTTCCTAATAAACTTCTTAACTAATTGCTAACGTATTCTTAATACCTACTAATATATATCCTTGTTTCTATCCCAATAGCATTCCTATCAATATCACTTCAGGGATAGATGATTGACAAGCTAGATTTCATTTTTCTCCTTTTTGTTAAACTTCTATATCTGTCTCTCATAATTGATGTTTGATTGTGTATTCTTGAATATGAGTAGCTAATAAACTTTTAATTCTTAGAGATTGATGTAACCATTAAACATTATGAGTTGATTAATTTATTCTATTCATGATTTTATGTGATTCATGTTAGTCTCTTGATCAAGGATTAATCAATGTTAGGATCAAAATTTTATATTTGAGAGAGATGTGATTTAGATTAGAACTCAAATACATGATGAAGTAGTTCAAAAGATTGGAAGATTTTAGAATTGGTTCACATGTTAAGATAAGTAGACTTTAGGCCTTTGTTTGAAGGAGAAACTGAAGAAACATGTATTTGCAACTTTATTTTGTAGTTGGGTAAGTAAAATGGGGAAAAATATAAGAATTTAGAAACATGAATATAAACAAATGTTAATATTATAAATATACAATTTGATAAACTAACACCTTAAACAAATTACAACACCAAAGGCTGAAAATTGAGAAGGAAGAGTGAGACTTTTTCTGCCTTCCTCCCATGGTTTGAAGAAGGGGAAGGTGAGGAATAAAGTTCTTTTTATAGTAGAAGAAAAATAAGGCATAAATTGAAAGGACAGCCTTTGGGGAACAAAGAATCTATAGATTCAAGCTAAATTAGTGTAAATTAGTGTTCAAGAAACATAAATGTCAGTTTGTGGGGTAACTATTCAAATACACTTTTTGTTTCCTCCATTGCTTTGAGTTCTTATGTTTTGTTGACTATAAGATCCCTTTGCCAAGACTTGGAATAATAATTTCAAGTTACTGTTTCTTCCCTTTCTATACGTTGGAAGCACAAATACCTACATAAATTGTGTATTTATACATAAATGCATAATGTTGATGTCAAAATTCGAGTAAGGTAATACACATTACCTTCACGTTTAGTGGCAAATTTGTAGATTTAGGAAGAGCATAATGACCTGTAACATAGGAAGATTATGTACAATAATGTTATGCTTGTCACACACATTCTGATGCTTAAGTCAGAGAGTTGAAGATACATCAAGTTAATTGTTTGGAGAGAGAATGAAATTATTTTCCATGTAGTCATCATAAGGATTAAATGATAAGTATGTATTTATTGGAGATTTGACCATTGGATTGGGGCATGCATTTTGCCCCATTCAATTAAGAAGTATCGACCTTGACCTTGTCCCTGAGTTTCATATTTTTCCTTATCTCTGATTGCCACTAAACTTGTCTAGTCTTAATTATGCCCTCTAATCCACAATTACCCACAATATTTTCTATATATATTCTTAATTGCTCTCATGCTACAAAGATCTTTTCATTTTCTGAACATTGAGCCATACGAATAGCTTGTACTTGTTGACCAAAAAATGTGTACATGTTGGATTACTAAAAAACTTGCTAAGAAAGTAAATCGTCACGTGCAAGTGCACATCACCAACAAGTAATATAGTGGAGAGTACTCTAATTATCGTTTTCCAAGAGATTATTTGTGAAATCTATATACATAAAAGAAATCATATGAGTTGAGACCAAATTAATTAATCAATGAAAATAAATAGAGGTTGGTTGATGCAATTAAAATGTAAAAAGTAATGGTGAAACAAAGGATTCAGCCGAGTTTCAGCCTTAGAGTTCAATGGCCCAAGAATTGCAAATCACATTGCAACCACTTTTCTATTGTGAACCAAGGTAAAACTCTTATTCAACCTTACTTTCAAAAAAACCCTTAGGAGCCAAAGAAATTAGCTGTCTATGGCTGATTAAAATTTAGATTAATACATACAACCCTTAGTTCCATTGTTGTGCTTTATGTTTATTGTCACATGATGTCATACGCCTATGCTCTTAGTTTCAAATTCTTTTTTGACACTTGTGGTATTGTTTTAACCTTCTCATCATTAAAACTCATCGGCATGTCAACTCAAGTGGCCAATTTAATTTAACAAGATTAAATCAATAAAGAAAATAACATAAAGTGAGTAAGTACAACGTGTATACAACTTTATAAAGCTAGTTCATCCTTTTAGGACATTCACAAAATTAAATCATGAGTACAAGGAAAAATGCGTGAACTACAACAACAAAATATGAACTAAAACAAAATGTTAAAGCTGAAAAATGGAGTTTCCTCAATCCTAGTGAATATCTCTATACTTGCTTACAACTCTATCTCATGGGTAGAAGTAGTTGAACTAAAAGCTCTAACTTTTCGAGTAATTTTCATTCTTGAAGTGTAACTCATTTCTCTCTTAGGGACTATTTGAGACGTTGAGTTAAGTTATGAAGTCTAGAGTTAATATGTACGAGGAGTTAATATGTTTGTCAAGTTAGGACGTCTTTGTTTAGGGTGCAAAGTTGTTTAGTCTGAAGTTAAGAAGTCTGTGGTTGGGATGCAGAGTTGAGTTATTAAGTTAGGGGTATCTGGTACAGTTTTTTGTAATCTAAAAAAGTATGATTTTCTTGTAGTTATTTTTATTTGCTAAACTTTTTATTTTAACCCTTCAATTGCATATATGTTTTTGCAAATTTTTAACACTAAATTGAGAAGTCAACTTAAATCCTTCACATCTAGTTAATTTTTTTTTACATGTAACCATTGTACTTAAGGTAGACAAAATACTCTTTTTTCATACAAACAATGAAATTACAATACACTTTCCTATTATTGGAATGTATGAGTGTAATACGCATAAAAAATGTAGGCCATCAACGGGTTTAGGGCAAGTTTTATAGCATCTTATGTCAAATCGTATGTTGAGGTTTATTATAGATGCATGTTGGTATTGAGAAGCCTCGTATTAACTAAATAAAAGGATGTTCATGAGCATATGAGGGAGAAAAAATATCACCAATCATATGAGTCATTTTGGGTGAATCCAAAAGTAAAGCCACAAGGGTATAAACTACTATATAAAACGACTATTAAACACCATGAACTAATAATTTCAATTTTTTATTTAAGAAAAACTTTCACCGACCAAGTTATTTTTTGTTTTTGTTTTTTTTGAGTATATGATTGGTTGAGTTGGTCGTTAAAATTAGTTGTTGGAGATAATTGATGGAGTTGATGGTCAAAGTTAGTCACTGGAGATGATCGTCGAAGTTGATTGCTGGAGGTGGCAGTCGTGTGGAGTTGGACATCGAATGTGGTCATTAGAGATGATGTGGCTGATGTGGTCTTTGCCGGAGATAGTCGCCAAAGGTGGTTGTCGCTAGAGGTGGTTATCGGAGTTTGATCGTACATAGGAGGTAGTTGTCAAAGCATGTGTCCGACGATAGTTGTTTCTAGAGTTGGGCATCAGAGGTGGTCTTGGAGTCGATGGCAGGTGATGATTGTTGTCAGAGTTGGTCGTCAGTAGTGGTCGACGGGTGGAATAATTGAAAACATTAGAGGGAGGAAGAGAGAGAAAGAGGGAAAGAGTGAGGTTCTCAATTAATGTGTAAACTTTAATAGTGAATACTATTGAAGATGGTGGAGTTGAGTTATTTAACACCAATTTGTGAAGTTGGTAGGCCTAAATATTGAATTGAGTTAAAAACCTAACTCAACTCAAGACAATGCCCCAAATACCCCCTTTGTGGGAAGCATGAAAATTGTCACCAAGGTTTGATTTCTCAAATTCGGCTTTATATAGGCTTCAAAGGGATGAGTTGTGGCTAAAATGCTTGCTCTAAACTAACCTAGGAGGATTTTGAGTGGGCTAACAACTCATAATCTCAAAATTAGCAAATTCATTTTGACTACAAAAATCCCATTGAACCAGTCGGGACATAATGCGATCGCATTAGATTTTTTCCTGTAAAACAACATGACTGCATTGGAGCAAAAATTCAGAATTCCTTCACAAGAACAAAATTCATAATACCAAATGATATGAAAACCCTAAGATTTAAAAATTAGGAACCCAAATGTTGAACCCTTAATATCAAATTCTAAAACCCCCAATCAAAATGACAACAATCCCAAATGAGAGGATTAGATTTGGATTACCTTTTGATCGAAGATCAAGAGATAAGGAGAACTAGTTCCTTACTCCAAGTTCGAACACTCCACAAGCAAGATGATCAGACTTACTTGAGTTCTCATTCAAAGAAAACCCTCAAACTCCAAAAAAAAAAAAAAAAAAAAAAAAAAAAAAAGACTGTCCTCAAACAACCTAAAGGCAAGACTTTAAATAACCTCCCAATAAAACGCTAATGGCATATCATAATTCATAGTAAAATATCTAAATTAACCCTACTTAAAATGTCATTAAGACGAATAAATTTGGAAATGATTAAATTACATCAAAATTATTAAATAATAATTTGATGCCTTGAGTGGTTCATATCAACCGTGTAATGCTCAAACCACATTTCAACGTTGTATATGGCTATGTTCTCAGATATGGTAGAACACACATATAAGTTTTTATGGATGATTTCTCGATACATGGATAATTTTTTAGGCTTGTTTGAAGAATTTGGAGAAAGTCCTTGAGAGATGTGAAGAAACACATTTGCTGTTAAATTGGGAGAAATGCCACTTCATGGTAACAGAAGATATTGTGCTTGTTCACAAGATAGTGAAACACGGAATTGAAGTTGACAAAGTGAAAGTAGAGTTGATCTCAAAGCTCCTGACCCCAACCACAGTGAAAGACATTAGAAGCTTCTTAGAGTACGCATGATTCTATAGAAGATTTGCTTGAAAATGAAAGACCATTTGTTTTTGGGAAAATTACCTTTTTAGTCCCCAAGTTTTGAACAATATGTGCGTTTGGTCTCTAAGTTTTAAAAATATACCTTTTTAGTCCCTCAATTTATAAGAATAGGTCCATTTGGTCCCTGAGTTTTCAAAATATACCTTTTCAGTCCCTGAGTTTTTAAAAATAGGTCTAAAAGGTCCTCCGAGTATTTTTTTTCTTTAATTTTTTAAAAATAATTATATGATATTTAAAATTAGAAAAAATAGTTTTAGAGACGAAATGGTTTTTAAAAATTATTCTTATAATTTAAAATGTCATATAATTATTTAAATTAATAATAAAAAATTATTTGAGGGATCTCTTAGACCTATTTTTAAAAACTCAGGGTCTGAAAAGGTATATTTTGAAAACTCAGGGACCAAATGGACCTATTCTTATAAACTAAGGGACTAAAAAGGTACATTTTTAAAACTTAGGGACCAAACGCACATATTGTTCAAAACTTGGGGACTAAAAAGGTAATTTTTCCTTTGTTTTTTTACAAAAACTGTTAGGAAGCATTTAAAAAACTGAAGGAAGCATTGGCATCAGCTTTAATCATGATACAACCACATTGGACATTGTCGTTCGAGCTAATGTGCGATGCCAACGACTGATCGACCAAATGTATATGAATGGTAAAATATAAAGAGGAGTGGTCTAAGTGCAAACATACACTGTCAATAAGTAATACAACTTGGGAGTATTCCAATTATCGTATCCCACGAGACTATATATAACTTTAGTTTAATTTCTGTAAGACAAATGCAATCAATGTAACCAAAGGGAACCGAGCTTATATAGTTGATGGTTGTGTTGAATAATGAATAAAAACAATAAACAATATAAGTGATAAACAAGGATTATAGTCGAATTCCAACCAAAATAGTGATATGTCTTGAGCCATGCCGCTGCATCACACCGACTGTGGCTTATCATGGACAAAAAACTCATCATATTCGATCTTGTGTCAAGTTTCTTTAGGAACTTAAGTAGCTAAACCTATATCTCTGTGGTTAGCTGAATTTTAGATTAATTCCATGCAATTTCTTTATCATATAGTGTACCTTATTTCAAAGGCTACGTAACAATTTCATTTCTAGAGTTTTAGTCCCATATTACTTTATGAAATTAGATTACATCTTAACCTCAACAATAAAAATATAAAGTATTATCGATTCCATTAATAAAAATTTGATGGAATTTTTCTTCATCGCGATCCATCATGAATTATTCAGACATATCATTAATGGTATATTGTCTTCGTTTACTTTAAACCAAAAAAAGAAAAAAAATATTGAAGAATTTGAGTTGGTTCTTGGTGGTTGAAATTGGTGAAACTGTGATAACTAGAAAAAAAATAAAAAAATAAAAAAAATGCTTTGTTTCCTATTTGTAAAAAATGAATATGTTGGCCATACACTACAACAAAATAGACTTTCTATGACACATGAACAGTAGCAAAATTGGACAAGAGAGAGAAAAAACAGTCATTAAAGCCAGAAACACCCGTTTTTGGCCAAAAAAATGGAGTTTTTCGAATATGTTAAAATTTATGACAGTTTTTCGTGTTATTAATCAATGACTAAAAAAACCAGTCATTAAATATAGGAAAATGAAAAAGGCGCGATTTTGGCGGGAAAATATGGAAAATTTCAGATTTTTCGACCATCATGACAGTTTTTTCGGTTCTTTAGAGTCATTAAATTGAAAAAAAAAGGTTTGGAGGGAAAACAAATAAGAATTTAGAATTTTTAGAGTTATATGATTGTTTTTTAGTATCATATATATATATATATATATATATATATATATATATATATGACTTGAATAGATCAGCATTGAAGAGCAATTGACGAAAAAACTAGTGACGGTATTAGTTTAATTAATTTTAAATTAAAAAATATTAATAGCGCTTAGTAAATTTTAGTTTTAATACTAAATTTGTGTAATTTAATTATATGAACCAAAGTAGACTTAGGCTTACACCACATTTGGGACCGGACTTGAAATAGTAAAAACTTTTATCGTGAGTATCTGTTTTCAAATTTTAATCAATTCAATTTTTTTATGACAATTATTTTTCTTAAACTTTTATTAAGTAATTTAGATTAAGGAAAATTAGTTGAAATTCTAATTAATCATATAAAATTTAAAGAAAAATTACTATAAACAGAAAAAATATCAAACTATTTATAAATATAGATAAATTTCACTGTCTATAGTGATAGACCGCGATAGAATTATATCGCTTTTTATCATCCAAGCAAATAAATTATGTCGCTTGAGCGATAAAAAACGATAGAATTCTATCGTAGTCTATCACTAAAAGTTTATATTTAAGTTGATGCAATACACCACCTAACTTTAATTCTTTTGTTGACGATATTTCTATAATTTTTCGTTCATTTTGGTGAAGCTTCGCATTTTCACATATTAGAGCGTTGTTATCTGTTAGGTATATAGTTTTTATTTAGCTAAAAACTATCAAGAAAGACGCTATCGTTGATGGCCAATAACCATCAATAAAACAATGTTGTTTTATCTTCTTTTTTTTTAATAGAAAAATATACTAATAATACATGGAAAATGAAAAGATTTCCCGCTACAGTTAGAGCTATAAATTTTATACCAACAAATAGTATTTGATGAAACAGTGAGCTGTGACATACTTCTTGAATGAATCACAATACTTTAAGCTAACTACAGTTCGATTAGCATAAAACTTTTACTATCAATCTCATAGTCAGAGGTTGATTCTCTCACCCTACATATTGTAGAAAAAAAACTAACGAGACAGAAAAATAAATTAAAAAAAAATACAAATAAACTATTTACACATCAGACTTATGTCCATTGGGATGAATAGTGACGGTTTGGCGCTCAGTTTCAAAGACACGATTCCTATGAATCCTGTCGATGTAGTCTTTGGCCTTTCTATCAATACCAGGCTCGGCAACCCAACGGTAGCCTTTGTCCTCATCGCTCGGCCACACCTTACTTGTGCTTGACACCTCCTCCCAATTGGTACCATGCTCATAAAGATCTCCTTTCCTACCTCTTTTGGATTTGAAGAAGCTAAAGATGGAGAAGGAAGAATGAGTCTTTTTTTGCCTGTGGTTGCCTCCCATGGTGTAGAAGAAGTAATGAGATGGGAAATGAGTTCAAATTGTGAGTGTTGGTTTGGAGTGAGGAGATTGTGGGAATTCTATTTTTATAGAGGAAGAAAAAGGGTTGAATGAAGGAATAAGAATCTAAGGGATGAAACATGAATGTGAGTTTGTGGGGTTAACTATTCAAACTTTTGGGAAACAACACTTTTCATTTCCTCCATTGATTTGTTCCATTGTTGACCAACAAAAAATCCCTTTACTAAGACTTTGAATTAGTTAATTACACTAGTTTTGATCTCTTTTGCTAAGATTCTAATTATGCCACCAACACTCTTAACTCAATTTTTTTTATTGTTAATTAACTATCTCACCTAGAAAGATAATAATTTATAAACATTTGCTAATAACTATTAAGGTTGAAACTTACAAAAGTAATACTTTTTAAACACTAAATTTGTAACCATTTGCTTACAATTAATAAATAATGTGTTGAATTTTAAATTACAAAAATAATAAATTAGTTCCTCTCCAACTAAGTTGATTTTTCTTTTACTAGCGGATTACCACGTGCTATGCACGCATTTTTTTTTAAATGTTCAATTATATATTAACGATTTGGATAAAATATTATGGAGTATATAGTTAAAACTAATTAAAATTAATTTTTAAATCAAATTATTTTATATTACACATTCTTATGTTTAATGTATACATGTGCAAATATTATTTTTCTTTCTTTGGGAATGGTGAAAATGTATGTTGAATCTATATATGTGTGGATGATGGATGTATTATATAAATATAAATTATATAAGGGTATGCTTGGTTCAACTTTTCAAGTGTTTAATTTTGAAAATAATGCATTTGAAAAAAAATTGAAATGTTTGGCAGCCACTCAAAATAGCTTTTGATACACTTTTAAGTTTATTTTAAACCATTTTTTAAACACTCCTACGAGTTAAGTTTTTAATTGATTTTTTAACCATTAGTTTAAATAAAAATAATTTTTCTCTAGAGTCAATTCAAACCGGCTCCATTTTGTTTTAATTACTAATTAGTAACTTTATTTTGGAATGCATGAATCAATAAATTTATGAATGTAAGTAGATATCATAAAAGTAATATAATATAAGTCAAACCGAGTACAATTTAGTGTAAGAATGCGCCTAGTTTAATAGTATTTGACATGTGATGTAATGATACAAATGCGTAACTATTTACTATAAATAATTGTCCACAACATTTAGTTTGTCGTTGCTTTTAATTTATATTTACTATATGAACAAAAATTCATCAATTTGATTCCCTCTTATGGTAAGATTTGGTCTAAAACAACAATAAATTTATTTACATCATTTGACCATTAAAAGAATAATATTCTTTTGTTGAGAAGCCATGTATTAAAAAAATGTATGAGTAGTGTTACTAATTTTATGGGAAAAAAGGAAAAGAAAAATGGATTGAGCATGGTAAGAATTAATTCAACATAGAGTTTATAATTTATTAGCATTAATATGAAAAAGTTACAAAAATTTTTTAATTTCAAATTTTTGAAATTCTATCATTAATAATGGATTATTAGCTATTTAATTTAAAAACTCTAAAGCTTATTTTAAAAAAAAAAAAAAAAAAAAAAAAAAAAAAAAAAAAAAAAATCATTTCCATACTAATCCTTCAATATATATCTCTAGCGGGACATCATAAAATACCAAACTTTAATATGAATAATTAAGGGTATAATAAAGTTGAACCACATAAGCATATGTTAGTCCATTCAAATTATTTGAATTTTTTTTAACTGATATATAACGTAATGACTAATATATACTTGTATAATTAATATTTTAATTAATTAAATAAATAAAACCTAGACATTTTATGATTATAATGCAAAAATATGGCTTTTTAAAGAAATATGTATAAAAATTAAAGAACAAACACCAAAATTATAATATACGATGATATTTTTTTAATAAATTGGAGCTTATATGTTTCCAAAACCTAATTTACTCGTACTTTTGTTCTCAAACTATTTTCACCTTTTCAGTACTTTGTTTTATTTTGCTAATTGCTCTTGCACTACGTGTTGTTTAAGATCACCTAGCTCATTAGTCTTTCTAACATATCGTTCGCGAACCAATTTGATTCCTTTTGTTGATCCATACAATGTTGGATCAAAAAGAAAAATTAAATTATATATATTATTTGATTATATTTTTATTTGTAGAAAAATTTGATAATTTATGTGAGGTATATTGTTGAATAATGACAGTCTCATAAAAATAAAATGGAAGAAGAAAAAGAAAAAAAATATTATCGAATGATATTATTCTTTTAATTGAGAAGTGCCTAATTGTGTATTATGATTTAAAGAAATATTAAATTATGTATGTTATTTGATGATATTTTTATTTGTTTGAGAAAATTGATAGTGACAATCCCATAGAAATAAAAATGAAAGAAGAACAAAAAATGTTTTTTTTGTTGATATTACTTTTTTGATTGAGAAATGTAAACGGTGTATGTATTATGAAAAAAAAAAATATGAACACTAATCATCTGGTCTCATGCCTCATATCTCATATCTCATAAAAAAATAATTAAAATAAAAATAAAAGAAAGAAAAGAATAATTAAAATAAAAATAAAAGAAAGAAAAGAAAGAAAGAAAAAAGTTGAGTGTAATGCATACCCTTAAATCATAGCTCTTGACTAATTGGATTTTGAGTGTTTTCAAGATTGTTATATTTATATAATTCATGTGGAATTTTGTTAGGCATCCATTTAAATTTTAATAATAATGATTATGAGATCAAAATGGTAACTATTTAATACAATGTTTTTAGGGAGATTTTTAAAAATAGAAAAACAAAGAAAACTATTTACACAAAACAACAAAATTTTTAGGTAGTTGTGATAGACGGTGATAGAAGTTTATCTGGCTATATCAGTAATAGAAATGATAGAAGTCTATCAATGTTTATAAGTTTTTTTTTTTTTTTTGCTATTTTTTTGTAAATAGTTTGACATTTTTTTTTATCTGTGAAAATTTTTCATGTTTTTAAGTAATTAATTTATATGTTACAATTTACAAATACATTGAGAAGTTTTAAAAATAGAAAAATAAGGAAAACTATTTACACAAAATAACAAAATTTTTAAATAGTTTTGATAGACGCGGATAAAAATCTATCAAAATCTATCAGTGATAGAAATGATAGAAGTCTATCACTGATAGATGCTGATAGAAGTCTGTCAATGTCTATCAGTATTTTTTTTTTTTTTGCTATTTTATGCAAATAGTTTGACATTTTTTTTATTTGTGAAAATTTCCTATTATTAACCATAGTTAATTTTTCAGTTTTTTTAGAAAGTTAATTTTCGGTTTTTTAACTTAAACTTTTGAGATTCGGCATTTTTAGTTTTTATTTAATGAAATATAAATAACTTTTTGAAGTTTAATAATGTAATGAAACTCATTTTTTTTCTATTTTTTCTAATATTTCAATTAATTAAATGTTATCATGTGAATGAAGTTTCATATCTAATTTAATAAATATATTAATTTATTGTGGGTGGCATATTTGTTAATTTAAGATTTGTCTAAGGGTATTATAATCCAAAAATATTTTTTAAAGATTGTGGACTTTTAATATATGTTATAAATTATAGATTTGCTTAGACTTTATACCGTTGAATAGAATAAAACTTTACAAATTTAATTAAATTTTATAACCACTCACATGTAAAATTTAAGTGTAAAAAATTTGTAATTTCTTATATGTTAAAAAAAAGTTTGTAATTTGCAATATTTTATTAAAATTATTTTTTATTAAGATTATATATATATATATATGTTATTTCTTTAGATTTCTTATTATTATTTTGATAAATACTTTATATTGAATATTTAATCAGTTAATTACTATTATCTAAGTTACTAAAATTTATTATTTAAGAATAAAAGACGAAGTATATATGGGCAAATAAAAATGTTATATTTTTAAATCATGATGAACTCTGAAGGTAAGATGGTCTTACAAATTTTTTTAAGAGTATGAAATGGTCTAATTTGTTTTGTTCAAAGATGCTTGTTTTTTATAATTACTTACAAATTTGATTTAATATTATAATTAAAATTATTAATTATAATGATAATTAAATAAAAATTATTTTACTTCTTAGAGGATGAAATGAAAAAAAAAAAAAAAAAAAACTTGTTATATTTCAATTCTTCATATTCCATATAAATCATTGTTGAAAATGATGATCGAGAAAACTCATTTTTATAGTAGTAGAAGATGAAAATTACCAAACTATTAAAATTCTAAAACTTTTAAATTTTCTTTTTGAATTAAATTAAAAAAACTTTAATATCATATAGAATAAATCTTTTACATTCCAACCTTTTAAATTATATATACCCTAATTATTGATAATTAATAATTAATTAATCATTTACTATTTATAATTAATCTTTAATGATAATAATAAGTTATAAATTTAAGGGTTGTTTTCAAACTTAGAAAAATGAGCCAAACTATTTACAAATATAGAAAAATTTTACTGTCTATCGCAGCCTATTACTGTGAATTTTTTCTATATCTGTAAATAGTTGGGGAATTTTTAAAAATAGTAAAATAAGGGAAACTATTTACATAAAACAACAAAAATTTTAGATAGTTATGATAGACACTGATAGAAGTTTATTAGAGTCTATCAGGGATAGAAATCATAGAAGTCTATTAATGTCAACATTGTTTTTTTTTTTTTTTTGCTATTTTCTGTAAATAGATTGACATTTTTTCTATCTGTGACAATTTCTCTTAACATTTTTTCTATCTGTGAAAATTTTTCTAAATAATTTGATATTTTTTCTATTTATAATAATTTTCCTAAATTTATATATACGAGTAATGACTCACATGCTATTTCTGAATTTAAAGTTTATTGTTTTATTTATTTTTTTTTTATTTTTTAAAGATTTGGTGTGTATGTTGAAAATTCATTTATATTTATTTATTGTAAATTAAAAATATGAAGGATCACCTTTATTGTTCCAACATCTCTCAAAGAACACCTAAACTTGATAAGTCCTTTTTCATTCATCATCATTTTCGTCATCTTATAAAAAATGAATGAAAAAATTAGATCTAAATAACACACCTTATCTTTGGCAAAACTAAGAGTTTAAATAAGTAAAATTGTGTACCTTGATTGGACAAAATAGTCTGAACATTGAATTATTATTAAAAAAAAAAAGAGTGGAAAATATAGCAAATGGCAAAGACAAAATGTGAGAATTAACCAAACAAATTGCAATCTTCAAATCTCCAAAAAAAAAAAAAATAATAAATAAAATAAAATAAAATAAAATAAAATTTGACACACCATGGGAGAATTAACAAATAGTTTCATGGTTATAATATTAAGTTTTGGACTCTCAAACGTTTTTTCTCTCCCAATTTCATTCTAAAATTTATAATCGTAAACTCTAAATTTATTCAGAATGTTCTCAAATATAAAAAAAAAAAAATGAGTCAAACTATTTACAAATGTCTATCAGCAATAACTGCGATAGATTTAGAATTCTATCGCGATCTATCGCTGACAGATAGTAAATTTTTTTATATTTTTAAATAGTTTAATATTTTTTTTTATAATAATTTTCCAAATTACTCCACAAAGTAATTGCAAGCATTAAATAATTAATTATTGTAAGTTTCAATTTTATATCTTAAGCGGTTGCTTTTAAAAGATGAAAGGGCGTAATTAAATTAAATGAAAATCAAATAATTATTTTTATTTTTATTTCAAAGCAAATATTTTTAGAATTTTGGCTTTTTAAATATTATATATATTATATCACATAGCATTATTTATTACCAGCTCTTGTGTGAAGATACATTTCATGTCACGTATGCATCATAGTAGATTAAAATAATGAACCTTTTTCTAGTAAACTTTGATTTCACACAAATATCTTCACATTTGTGTCTATTATCAATGTTGAAAAATTAAGCAATAGTCATAAATTTACTATTCTTTGTAAAGAACAATAATATTAACATGTCCAAATCCTAGAATGTCATGCATCACACTTAGTTCAACAATATAAGCAAAAGAGTTTTCTTTATTATTCTTTGATATTCGTGCCAGTACATTCAATTTGTACATGTCATCACTCACAGTCTTTTCTCACTCACATACTCTCTTTGGTCAAAATAAATTTATCTAACTCATATACAAGCTTGAACTCATTTTTATTACAGTAGAGTTATTTACACTAGATTATTTCAAATCAATTACACATGCATGTCACACATCATTAAGAGAGTAAGTAATATTCTAAACGTCAATTTCAATTGGATATTATCTTGCCTTCTTCCACAAAAGTAGTTGAAGCAATATCAATGCACAACTTATCATTCTCGTTTAGCTCCTCATATGTAAATGAACAATGACTTATTCTTAACTATTGTATCTAATGACACCAATATCAATCCATCAACAATTGGTTTTAGATGCCATAATTACCTCAAAAATGACAGCAACTAAATCGTCATTTTCTATGGCATTAGTCTGTTGATGGAATTTTTTCTCAATAATTGTGTCTACAGACTGCAACTATATGCTCACTCCTTACCACAAACCCATTAATTTCAATGAATGCACTTGCTGTATCAAAGTCACATAATTTAAAAGTGTAAAATCATCAACTAAACGGATTTTAGAAGTAAATAAAGACATCCTTCATTGTGATTTTAAATATGGAAAAAAAAATAGTTTTAACTATTTCAAAACCAGTCACAAACTGGTGCTGTTACTTGATCTCTGAACTCTATTCATGTTAGGTTTATCAGGAGGGATTGGAATAGTGCGGCTTGTAAGCTATCTAGGAATTGGCTTTCAAGCTCGTGCTTTTACTTGGCTCAATAGTTTTCCCATATGGCTTATGTCTTGTAGTTGTAAAGATGTTCGCAATTTGTGTATCTCACCTCTTATGGGACGATGTCTCTTTGTAATTTTTATTGTTTGTGTTCTTAACAAAAAAAAAAAAAAAAAAAAAAAAAAACCACTCAGAAACATATCCTAATAATATTTGATGAAAATAGTGATACACACCCGAAACAAATCACAATAATTTAATGATAGAAACAAAAATAAATAAAATTCTAAAAATACAAATATATTATTTACACATTGGACTTAGGTCCATTAGGATGGAATAGTGACAGTTTGGCGCTCGGTTTCAAAGACACGATTCCTATGAATCTTGTCGATGTAATCTCTAGCCTTTCTATCAATACCAGGCTCGGCAACCCAACGGTAGCCTTTGTCCTCATCGCTCGGCCACACCTTACTTGTGCTTGACACCTCCTCCCAATTGGTACCATGCTCATAAAGATCTCCTTTCCTACCTCTTTTGGATTTGAAGAAGCTAAAGATGGAGAAGGAAGAATGAGTCTTTTTTTGCCTGTGGTTGCCTCCCATGGTGTAGAAAAAGTAATCAAATGGGAAATGAGTTCAATTGTGAGTGTTGGTTTGGAGTGAGGAAGTAGTGAGAATCCTATTTTTATAGGAGAAGAAAAAGGGTTGAAGAAGGAATAAGAATCCAAGGGATGAAACATGAATGTGAGTTTGTGGGGTAATTATTCAAACTTTTGGGAAACAACACTTTTCATTTCCTCCATTGCTTTGTTCCATTGTTGACCAACAAAGAATTCCTTTGCTAAGAACTTTGAATAATTCCTTTGCTAAGAACTTTGAATAATTCCAAATTAACTACAATAGTTTCCTCTTTTGCTCAAATTCTTCTTTCTGTCACTTAGCATCACTAACTGCACATGGATGGTGCCATGTGTCTTACTAATGAAGAATAAAACTTATAATATTGTTTATTATATACTAAATTATTGACCAATTTAATGCATGGACAACTTAATTCTTATCATTTTATCAAAGATTGAATAAAATTAGTGTATGATTTAAATTAGGGGGATTTTTAAAAATAGAAAAATAAGGGAAACTATTTACACAAAATAGCAAAATTTTTAGATAGTTGTGATAGACGCTGATAGAAGTCTATCAGGGTCTATCATAGAAGTCTATCAGGGTCTATCAGTGATAGAAATGAGAGAAGTCTATTGTTGATAGATGCTGATACTAGTCTATCAATGTTTATCAGTATTTTTTTTTGTTATTTTATGTAAATAGTTTGACATCTTTTCTATCTGTGAAAATTTCTCTTTAAATTATGTAACAAAATAAAACTATTGAGAAAAAAAGTAAATTCATCTTCCTCTTTCTGTCCGCTCATCTCCATTTCAATTGACCCGATTCTACTTTCCTAAAATCCAAATCTGAAAGGGATTAGGAAAAACTTTATGTTTACCCCCTTATAAATACATCACTAGGACAACATGAAAATTAAGTTTATCTTCCTCCTGTAGTAACATATTAAAAATAAAGAAAATACAAACTTTTACGATAGACACAACTAGAATTTTTATCAAAGATAAAGTCTTCAAACTTTGTATAGAATTTCAATCAAAGATAGACAGAGATAGACTTCTATATGTGTCTATTGGCAATAGACACAACTAGATTTTCTATCAAAGATAGAATCTTCAAACTTTTGTATAGAATTTTTATCAAAGATAAACAGAGATAGACTTCTATCTGCAATGTACAGACCACTAGAATTTCTATCAGATAGAGTCTTCAAATTTTGGTTTTGATACTTTGTCAGTAATATACTAGTATATAACACAACTAGATTATAATATGGAATTGGTGTTGCATTATTTCACAAATTAATGAAGGCCCACTAGGTTCAAAAGTAGGTTATTTTAAAATATCATTGTAGTCCCCAATTTTAGTGATGCACGTAGACTGATAGAGAGAAAAAATGACAATAAAAAGTGAAGAAAACCCATTCCGTTCAGTAACAGTTTTCAGCCATTTGGGGATCGATCTGTGGTCTGTCGAGCTGAAATTTTGACAGCGTGTTCTTGACACAAGGGCCTTTAATCTGAACGGTGGAGATATCGTTTAGAGCTACCTACAGTTAGATACAATGGGTAATTGGTTGCCACGTCAAATGAGATTTTTCCAAATCTATTTCTTCTTTATTGTTGTCGAGATTCTTAATTTTGAGATATATATTGTGTATGTCTCTAGTTGTGACTAGGGAGAACTTGTTTGTACCCATTGTTGATTATATTAGAGATTTTAACTTTGGTCCATGGTTTTTTTACTCCTCACATTGAGGGAGTTTTTCCACGTTAAAATTGCTTTTGTCTCTTGCTTGATAATACTAATTATTTCTAGTTGATTAATATCCTATTAGGTTTACACAAAAGGAGATAATTGATCCACATTAAATAGTGTTTATCTCAGCAAAGTGGTATCAGAGCATTGGTTAAATTAATTGGGTTTGCCTTGTGTTGAATATGGATACTAGTTTTACTAAGATGGTTACCCTTAATGGGTCAAATTATCAAGTTCGAAAAATAAAGATGGAAGATATTTTATATGCGAATGATTTGCATCTTTCAGTTTTTTCTGAGAGAGAAGCCCGACGATAAAATAGATAAGGAATGGGAATTGTGTCATAGGAAAGTGTGTGTGTAATTATGAGACTTTGGGTAGAAGATAATTTTCTAAACCATATTGGTGAAGAAACTCATGCACGGACTATGTGGAACAAGCTTGAGTCGCTATGTGCCCCTAAAACTGGTAATAATAAAATATTTCTGATCAAACAAATGATGTCGTTTAAGTATCAAGCTGGAACACTCATGTTAGATTACTTGAATACATTCCAATGTATAATTAATCAGTTATCTAGAATGAATATAAAGTTTGAGGATGACATACATGTGTTATGGGTCCTTGGTGCATTATCGGACTCGTGGGAGACATTTAGAACTTCCTTATCGAACTCAACCCCAAATGGAGTAATGAGTATGGACTTAGTAAAAAGCAGTGTGTTGAACGAAGAGATGAGAAGAAAGTCACAGGGCTCTTCTTCACAGTAAGAAGTTCTCATTACTGAAAGAAGGGATAGGAGTAAGAGTAAACGTCCGACGAGTAAAGACAGAAGCAAAAGTTAAAGTAGCCGGTTTTCAAATGTGAAGTGACATTATTGTCATGTGAAAGGGCATATAAAGAAGCATTGTCGAAAATTTAAAAGAGAAAATAAAAATGATAAAGGTAAGGAAAAGAAGAATGATGATGATGACAGTGATGTAGACATAATTACTATAGCCACTGAAAATTTCTACATCTTATTCAATGGTGATGTTATAAATCTTGCTACACAATAGAGTAGTTGGGTGATTGACAGTGGCGCCTCAGTTCATGCTACCTCAAAAACGGATTTCTTTGCATCCTATACACCAGATGATTTTGGCAGTGTTAGGATGGGTAGTGACGAATTAGCAAAAGCAGTTGGCATCAAAGATGTACACTTAGAGAACAAGAATGGTTCTAAGTTGATTTTGAAGAATGTGAAACACATTCCTGATATTCGCATGAATTTGATTTCCACAAGTAAGTTTGATGAGGAAGGTTTCTGTAATAGCTTCTATAATGGTAAATAGAAGCTTACTAAAGGCTCTATTACTCTTACTCCTATCCCTTCTTTCAGTAATGAGAACTTCTTACTGTGAAGAAGAGCCCTGTGACTTTCTTCTCATCTCTTCGTTCAACACACTGCTTTTTACTAAGTCCATACTCATTACTCCATTTGGGGTTGAGTTCGATAAGGAAGTTCTAAATGTCTCCCACGAGTCCGATAATGCACCAAGGACCCATAACACATGTATGTCATCCTCAAACTTTATATTCATTCTAGATAACTGATTAATTATACATTGGAATGTATTCACAGTAAGCATTGTCGAAAATTTAAAAGAGAAAATAAAAATGATAAAGGTAAGGAAAAGAAGAATGATGATGATGACAGTGATGTAGACATAATTACTATAGCCACTGAAAATTTCTACATCTTATTCAATGGTGATGTTATAAATCTTGCTACACAATAGAGTAGTTGGGTGATTGACAGTGGCGCCTCAGTTCATGCTACCTCAAAAACGGATTTCTTTGCATCCTATACACCAGATGATTTTGGCAGTGTTAGGATGGGTAGTGACGAATTAGCAAAAGCAGTTGGCATCAAAGATGTACACTTAGAGAACAAGAATGGTTCTAAGTTGATTTTGAAGAATGTGAAACACATTCCTGATATTCGCATGAATTTGATTTCCACAAGTAAGTTTGATGAGGAAGGTTTCTGTAATAGCTTCTATAATGGTAAATAGAAGCTTACTAAAGGCTCTATGGTGGTAGTTAAAGGAGAGAAATATTCCTCATTGTATTATATGAAGGTTAAGATCACTGATCGTGATATAAATGCAGTAAATGATGAAGCGAGTGTTGAACTTTGGCATAAAAGACTCAATAGTCACATGAGTTAGAAGGATTTGAAGATATTAGCCAAGAAAAATCATCTTCCTGATATAAAGAGTGCACCCTTGAAAAGGTGTCCTCATTGTTTGACAGGAAAGCATACAAGAGTTTCTTTTAAGTCATCTCAACATTCAAGGAAACCAAATGTACTAGACTTGGTTCATTTTGATGTGTGTGTGGTCCTATGAAAACAAAAACGCTTGGAGGTGCGTCATATTTTGTGACTTTTTTATGATCATTCAAGGAAAATATGGGTTTATACCTTGAAGACTAAACATTAGGTGTTACAACTGTTTAAACAGTTTCGTGCCCTTGTTGAGAGAGAAACTGGTAAAAAGTTGAAGTGTATTAGGACTGATAATGGAGGTGAGTATTGTGGACTCTTTGATGAGTATTGGATAGATCATGGTATTTGACATCAAAAGACACCTCCTAAGACTCCTTAGTTAAATGGGATAGCTGAGAGAATAATAGTACACTAGTTGAGAGAATGAGATGCTTGCTTTTTGAGTCACAGTTATCGCAATCATTCTGGGGTGAAGCATTGAATACAGTTGTACATGTTTTGAAAGGCAAAGAGCATCTGGTGTGTAAACTGAAGAAAAATCTTTATGGGTTAAAACAGGCATCGAGACAGTGGTACAAGAAGTTTGAATAAATTATGAGGGAGCAAGGCTACAAAAAGACTACTTCTGATCACTGTGTTTTTTTTCATAAATTTTCTGATGATGATTTTTTTATATTATTACTTTATGTTGATGACATTTTGATTGTTGGCAGGAATGTTTCAAGAATTGACAGGTTGAAGAAACAGTTGAGCAAATCCTTTGCCACGAAGGATTTGGGGCTAGGAAAGAAATTTTTTTGGAATTCAAATAGTTTAAGATAGAGCATCCAAGAAGTTATGTACTTCATAAAAGCAATACTTGGAGAAGATGCTTGAGCGTTTCAACATGAGTAAAGAAAAATCGGTGAGTTCTCCTTTATCTAGTCACTTCAAACTGAGTAGAAAATAGAGTCCTACATATAAAAAGAAGAATGATATGAGCAAGATCCCATATGCTTCAGCAGTTGAGAGCTTGATGTACACCATGGTATGTACTATACCTGATATTGCTCACGTTGTTGGTGTTGTTAGTCGTTTTATGTCCAATCCAGGAAAATAGCAATAGGAGGCAGTCAAATGTATCATGAGATATTTGCGAGGCACTTATAGTTTGAAGCTCACATTTAGAAGTGGAAAACCAGTAGATATGGCAAGAGATCTAGACAATAGAAAGTCTACTTCTTATTACTTAATGACATTTGCAAGTGGTGCAGTGTCTTGGCAGTCAAGGTTGCAGAAGTGTGTTGCAATTTCTACAACTAAAGCAGAGTATATTACAGCAGCAGAGGCTTGTAAAGAGATGTTTGGATGAAGTGCTTTATACAAGAGCTTGGCTTCAAGCAACAAAAACATGTGATATACTGCAATAATTATATTGTTATTCATCTTGGTAAGTATGCTACATTTCATTCTAGAACGAAGCATATAGATGTGAGATATCATTGGATGAGAAATGCTTTGAATGATCAATTGTTTGGGCTTGAGAAGATACCTACTGATCATAATGGGTCCGATATGTTGACAAAGAATCTACCAAGAGAAAGGCTTCAGTTTTGCCGTTTCGCTACAAGAATGACAAGTTCCTCCACATAGTGAAATAGGGAGAGATTTGTCGGGTTATTTCACAAATTAGTAAAGGCCCACATTTGAGGCCCACTAGGGTCAAAAGTACGTTATTTTAAAATAATCTTACAGCCACAGGTATTAGTGATGCACTCAGATCGAGAGAGAGAGAGAGAAAAAATGGCAATAAAAATTTGAAGAAAATTCATTCTGACTAGCAACATTTTTTAGCCATTTGGGAATCGATCTGTGGTCCAATCGAACTGACATTTTGATACAATTTTCTTGACACGAGGGTCTTCAATCTAAATGGTGGAGATTTCGTTTAGAGCTACCTACAGTCAGATACTGTAGGTAACTTTTGCCACATCAAGTGAGATTTTTCAAATCTATTTCTTTTTTATTGTTGTCGTTTGTTGCCGAGATTCTTAATCTTGAGACATATATTGTGTATGCCTCTAGTTGTGACTAGAGAGAACTTGTTTGTACTCATTGTTGATTATAGTATAGATTTAGACTTCGGTCCGTTGTTTTCTTACTCCTCACATTGAGGGGGGTTTTTCACGTTAAAATTACTTATGTCTATTGCTTTATAATTATTATTATTTCTAGTTGATTAATATCCTATTCAGTTCACACAAGAGGCGATAATTGATCCACATTAAATAGTGTTTATCCCAACAATTTCTCTATCTATCTTTGATAGACACAACTAAAACTTCTATCAAAGATAGAGTTTTCCAACTTTGTATAGAATTTCTATCAAAGATAGACAGAGATAGACTTCTCTATGATAGACACAACTAAAATTTCCATCTGATGTAGTCTTCAAACTTTGTTTTTGATACTTAGTCAATAATATACTAGTATATCACACAACTAGATTATAAGATGGAATTGGGAGTTTGTAAGGTTATTTGAAGGTTATTTGGTTAAAGAAGTTGTATGATTTGTGTTTTATTTGAATGTCTATCATTGATAGAAACAGAGAAGGTGTGCATAGACTATAGCGATAGACAGAGATAGACTGCGATAGACACAAATAGACTTCTATCAGCGCATTGATAGACAAAGATAAACTTCTATCTGTGTCTATACGTGACTATCCACAATAGACATAACTAGCATTTCTATTAGATATAGTCTTCAAACTTTGTTTTTGATACTTAGCCAGTAATAGACATAGTCTTCAAGATAGATTCTATAAACTTTATTATTGATTTAAAGATATTGTTCCATTTGTTTACAACTCAAGAAGATAATAAAATCAAAAAATAATTTTATTAAGCCAACAAACAAGATTACATCACCAGAACAGAAAAGCAAGAAACAAGATTACAAGATCATTGTTTAATCGCTCAAAGTTTGCAATTCCTACAATTGTGATCTTTCCTATTACATCAGCTACATCTTGATGAACTTTTAAGGGTTATTTGGCGCTTTGAGTTGAGTATATATGTTTGTGGAGTTTATATATATGTGGGTTTCATATGTCTGTGTTTGAGTGTTTTGGGTGCTGAGTTCATATGTCAGGGGTATCTGGTGTAATTTTTTTACATAAATAATCTATTTTTATTATGATTATCTTTATTTGTAAACTTTTTTATTCAATAATTCTACATATAATTCTTTTTATTAAACTATAGGTTGCACTTTATGTTATTCTTCTTTAAGCACACATGTATTGTTGGGAGTTTTGGAAAATGAGGTTTAGGGTTTACTTTTGAATTATGCATTTCAATTGTTTTTTTTTTTTTTAAATTTAAGCAATCATTTTACAAATTTGTGCATGTGATGTTTCTAGTTAAGTCATTTTTATTTTAACACTTTTTAAAATAAAACAAGCATCTGCCTTACACTTTTTTCTCAAAAGTGTTTTTACATACAAGTTTGCTTGATTTCTTACATGGTAAAAGTGATTTTATGAATGTTACTATAAAGAACGACTATAAAATACTATGAACTAATAAAAAAAATCGAGAATTCAACATTTTGACGGAACTTACGTACTTTTGTGTCAACAAAGGTGTTTTTTATTGATAATTTTGTGCATCAACTTAAATATAAACATTTATTGATGTTTTATATATATGCATATTTAAATTAATAGTTATTTTTAAGCTTTAAATTAAGGTTTTATTGACAGTTTTATGTCACGATCAGCGTCAACAAAACAAAAAATTCATGTGTCAACAAAGCCCAAATTTGTAGTAGTAATAATTTAAAATAATGGTCGTTGAAGTTGGTAGAGTGGTCTCTGTTGGAGGTCGTCGGAGTTGGCCGTCAATAGTGGTGGGTGGATGTTGTTGGAGTTGATCGCAGGCAGTAGTCACCGAAGTTGGTTGTCGGAGGTAGCCGCCAGAGTTCAACGTCAGAAGTGGTCGTCAGAGTTAGTCGTCGGAAGCGGTGTTGGAGTTCAGCAATGAGGCATCAGTGGTGATTAGAGCTGAGTGCACTATTGATGGACATGGTATAAAATGTTAATGATGAAGGAATTGAATTCCCGACAAAGCGATTGATCGCATTGTGATTTTAATTACTCAATCATGAATTTAATAGAACAGAGAAAACAAGAAGAAACCAGCATAAACCAGCATACTTTTAGAAGACTAAAAACTTAATGAAAGAAGAAATTACTTACCCTTGATGAATTTCCTTCTTCTCATAGTTCCCTTTGGAATCACGAATGTTTTACGTACCAGTGAACAAGAACAATCAGGGATAACACCACTCAGCACACTCACTATTCTCCGGCCAAGAGGTCTAAGATAGTGGGATCTCCCTTTTTGGAAAACTTAGGAGAAGAAAGCAAAATCCACATAGAATTATTTTTGAGAGAGTAAAACACTGATTCTTTTTTCTCACAACCTTCTCTGTTCATAACATAGATAAAGTAGAGAGGAGGTGTTGGGAGGAGGAAGTTACTCCAACTACCTCCCACGTTCACGGAATAACTTCCTATAATGGGGATTTATTTATTTAATATATATAAAATTAACTAATTAAACAATTAATTAACTAACCATATGTTATGCATATTAATCATATTATATGCATATCTCTCTCTTGATCTATAGTTTTAATATGAATTCCATTCATATTAAAGTTTAATCTAAAGTATTCACATGAATCTTATTCACAACATTTAAACTTTATTCAAATATTTATCTCTCCCATATAATATAGTAATTATAAATCTTATTTATAATTAATTATAATGTATCAATATACATTATACTTTATATTAATCACATTAATATAATTAATTTCCTCAAATTATTGGGAGATTTTTAAAAATAGAAAAACAAAGGAAAATATTTACACAAAATAGCAAAATTTTTAGATAGTTGTGATAGACGATGATAGAAGTCTATCAGGGTCTATCAGTAATAGAAATGATAGAAGTCTATCACTGATAGATGCTGATAGAAGTCTATCAATGTCTATCAGTGTTTTCTTTTTCCTATTTTCTGTAAATAGTTTGAAATTTTTTCTATCTGTGAAAATTTCCCCAAATTATTTGAACAATTCGAATTATTCCAAAATAATTAGACTCTTATTTTACCCTTAACGAGCTAGCAATTGGACCTTATGGACCTACAGATTAGAAGCTCCAATGATACGAGATTAATTAATTAAACTCTTTAATTAATTAATCAACATTCATTAACTTTCGGTCACTCTATTAAAGACGACAGTTGCACTCTTTGCACTGTAGATATATTTCTATGTCCATGGATATAATCAATCAACAGCAAGTTGACCCTTCACAAATTGCTCGTAACAACAACTGAGTCAAATTACCGTTTTACCCTTGTGTTACCTCTAACTTCTTAAGCACCATTGATCCCTCTAATGAACAATTTAGTCATATTCCAACTATGAGCTAGACCCCTATATGGCCAGTGAGAGGGTGAGGTGCCTCATTGTTCAAGACCCGGTATCACCTCTTAAGGGAGCCATTCATAAGACGTGAACTCCTTTTGTACAGTTGAGTTCCCAGCTACCTACTCGAACAAATCCCCAAAGTGGTAGGCTTACTAAGTCGGTGAACCTGACCACTTTCACCCATACAAATCAAAGGATTGCTCTCACAAGCAGAAGTTCACAACTGACTCAGGATTAAGGTTGAGTCACCTATAATCATCCTAGTGAAATATAAGTCTCATCAAGCAACGATGTTAATATGAGAAACTAATCATTTTGCGGTCCAGTTTTATATATGTCTCACATATATAGGATACCCCCACTCATATGTCTCCACATGAACATTTAGGATCTAATAGTTTGTGACACTTTACAACACTTGTAAGAATCACAACGTGAGTCGTATCCATAGTGTTACCAGGATAAGGTACTTAACCTTATCCATCTACTCTAGACCGTTTAGGTTATTGGTTAAACACGATCCACTTGTATGTCTCTACATATGTATTTAAGTTACAGCTAATAACCTAGGATCTTAGTTTATTGGTTTTGGGTTAATACAACTAAATGTCAAATAAAATAACTGTTATTTTATTAAATAAATAATTTGTTTGTATAATACAAGTTGACAAATTACATGACCACGAGATATACTCTCAACCTAAGTAGTAAAAAAAAACTGATTGAAAAAGAAGCTCTATATCTATCATTAAACCACTTTTGCAAGAAATCTCCAATCGACTCAAGTGAGCTTGCAACTGGTAAGTCTCTGGCCTTTTTTAAAACTAAGTTCAAGCATTCTGAAATATTTGTTGTCATCATTCTATATCTCCTTCTTCATGAATATGCACGAGACCACCTCTCAAATCCCACCTTCCTAAGATAACTTTTAATGTTTGGACATGTTGACTCCATTAATCTCATATTCAACTTAAAGTCATCAACAGTGTAAGATTTAGCACAACTGAAGTAAATATTACCAATCAAAGGATCCGTAAATGTAAGCTTCAAATTTCTCAAAAGATGTTCGATGCACACACAATGCTCAATATTCCTAAATACACTCAAAACACCTTTAGAAATGCTCAAATTCCTATAAAAAACAATTATTAAATCTTCTCTATCCCCGAAACTACTTTGTATATTCTCAAAAAATCATTTCCATGATGCATCGTTTTCAGAATCTACTATAGCAAATGCAAGGGGGAAGATTTGATCATTACCATCTATTGTTGAGGCTGTCAATAGAGTACTTACAAACTTACACTTCAAAGAAGTGTCATCAACATATATGGTAGGTCTGCAATACTTCCACCCCTCGATTGATGCACCAATAGCCATGAAACAAAATTTGAAATATCCATTTTCATCTGTTTTAAAAGCAGTGTATGAACCTGCAAAAGTATATTGAAGTATGCATATTAATTGCCAATGATAACAAATATATGAGTTTTTGTCATTCAGAGATAATATTGATAACATTCTATCAATGATAGACAATGATAGAAAATTGCCAAGAAAAATACATCACCAGTAACCTTGATTCATTTCCTTCAACTTTTCAAATAAATTTGGAATCAAATTATATGACTCAGCTGCATCACCATTTAACAACCTTACTATGTGTTTTTTTTCCCTCCAAGCTTTTTGATAACAAATATTAGCACCAAGTTTAGTATGAGTCATATGGACAATATCTCTAGGAATAGACTGGACTATAGAGATAAACCTTAAAATCCTCTTTCAAGCAATCACCAATAATGAAAAAAGAAGCTTGCCTATGATAACTTTGAGTTGTATTCATTGAACAATCATAGTCGGAAATGTATTTCAAAAGACTCCATAACTCACTCTCCTTGTACCGAAATGCACTAATATAACATTTACAATCTTCTTGCAAACATTTCAACTAAAGGAACTTTGAATTTGATCTTGAAGTCTTAAATTAAAAATTCTTCACTGCTATTATGGAAAAACACTTGGACATAGTTTTTTTACTTGCAAATACTTCTTTTTCCTTCAAATCACCTTCAAAATGAATCTCTCTTATAACTTGAAAATCAATTTCTTTTGAAGAAGAAGTAGAAGAAGCTAAACATAACGTTCTATCAACACATCCACTACTAATAGCACTAGAATATCCTTCCTAAGAATTTCTAGTACTTCCATTTTTAGCCACAATAAAAAACCAACTAACATCCTTATCTTGTTTTATTGGTAACATAGTTTGAATACTAGTTTTACCAAAATCCAATAATACAAAAAATTCTATCAAACCATCCAACTGAATTTCTTCTAATATCAAACCAACTAAACTATTAAAGTCTATCATATCATCCACCATATCATCCACCAAAACACCACCAACCTTATAATTCTCATAACAATTATAATGGTTCTACTGTCCACCATAAAAAAACAAGTATAGGAAGATTGACCATGGTATCAAATTACTGCAAAACGAAAAAAGATTGTATAAGAAACTAATAGTAAAAATATCTATCACAAATAGAAAGAGATAGAGGCAATGATAGGCAAAGATAAAAGTCGATCTCCATCACTCATTGATAGAGAAATTATTTAGAAAATTGTAAACAAGTGTAATCAATAGGAAGCAGAACAAGCACATTATACAAACACAAAAACAAACTAGAATTCTATCACTGTCCATTGATTAGCAACTCCTATTTACTTTGTTTTATAATCAACAAAGAAACAAAACACAAAAGAAGATACTAAAGAACAAAAAGGAATACAGAACAAGAAGGAAAAGAGATGTTTCATGTGCAGAAAAACATAGAAGAAGAATAAGAAGAAGAAGAAGAAGCTAAGATTTCTGGAAAACCTAGAAGAAGAAGAAGAAGATGATGATGATCCAGAAGAAGCTAAGATTTTGGAAAACCTAGAAAAAGAAGAAGAAAACCTAGAAAAAGAAGAAGAAGAAAAGAACATGAAGAATAAAAATAAGAAGAAGATGATGAAGATGATGATGACAACGGAAGATTAAAAAGAAAATGCCAGAATGAAGAAGAAGATCGAAGATGAAGAAAACATACCTTCAATCCAATGAAAGTTGGAAAACACGCGATGAAGATGGATGGACGATCAAAGATGGAAATCAGCCGATGAATACATGCGATGAAGATGGATGAAAGATCACTAACAAGAACGATCAAAGATGGAAATCAACTGATGAATACGTGCGAATTTCAAATGGAAAAAGGGTAGACTAAGAATTAAAAAAAAAATATGAAATCATGCTCAGTAACCCTCTTGTGTTTTTTTTTTTTTTTTTTTTTTTTTGTCATATGTGTAAATAGTTTATAATTATTTATAACAATTTCCCTAAATTAAATATAAGTATATATTAAATCAAATTTAATATAGGGCTCTTTTCAAATATAGAAAAATAAGTCAAACTATTTACAAATATAGAAAAATTTTACAGTCTGTCACTGATAGATCGCGATTGAATTCTATTGCGGTCTATCACTGATAGAATGAAATTTTTCTATATTTGTAAATAGTTTGATATTTTTTCTGTTTATAGTAATTTCCCTTTAATATATTATAATTAATTAAATAAACAATAATAATTAATTAATTAATTAATAAATATCACATATTTATTAATTATGTTTTTAGATCATATAAAAATGCATCTCTCTCTTAACCTATAGTTTTGAAATGAATCTTATCCATATTAATTTTACTCTATAGTTTTAATATGAATCCAATTCACATTAAATTAGTATTAGAATCTTAGTCAAATATTATTCTCTCATATTATATAGTTTTAGTTATAAATCATATTTATAATTAATTATATACTATAATGTATCATTATACATTATATTTTATATATATCCTTATTAATATAAAACTTTCTTAAATAATTTGAACAATTCAAATTATTCTAAAATTATCTTATCCTTGTTTTACCCTTAGTGAGTTAACAGAGGACCTAATGGATCTATAGATTAGAAGCTCCACGGATTCGAAATTAAATTAATTAAACTCTTTAATTAACTTAATCAACATTCATTAAATGTGGGTCACTTCACTAAATACCCACAACTGCAACTCTCTATACTGTAGATATATTTTTGTGTCCATGGATATAACCAGTCATCAATAAGTCGATACTTCACAAATTGTTTGTAATTACATTTGGGTCAAAAATATCATTTTACCCCTATAATTACTTCTTTCTCCTTAGGTTACATTGATCCTCTAATGAACAACCTGTTTATGGTCCCACCATAAACAAATCCCTCTCAGGCTAATGACAGATAGGGGCCCCTTATTCAAGACTCAAAATCAGCTCTTAAGGGAGCAATTCATCTACTTTCCCTAAAGGCGGGAAGGAGCGAATTCTTTCTTGTATGGCTATGTTCTCAGCTCACTACTTGGACAAATACAAAAAATGGTGGGCTTATTGAGTCGGCAACACAAGTCACTCTCACCCATACAAATCAAGGGATAGCCCCATAGACAGGAGTACATAACTCACTCAGGATTGAGATCAAGTTATTTATGATTATTCTATGAAATTTTAGTCTCTTCAATTAATTGTGTTATAAAGAGAGATTAATCATTTCGTGGTCCGGTCTTATACAAACTCTTTCTACAGGATACCCTCACTCACATTTCTCCACGTGAACGATTTGGATCAAAACATTTGTAACACTTACAACTCTTGTAACACTTACGAAGTAGGGGCCGTATCCGTAGTGTTACCAGAATAAAGCACCCAACTTTATCCATATACTGCAAACATTTTAGGTTATTACTTGAACACGATCCACTTGTATGTCATGTTCAAGTTACATTAAATAACCTAGGATCTTAGTATATTGGATTGAGTTAATGCAATCTAAATGTCAAATAAAATACTTCTTATTTTATTAAATAAATAATTTTTCATTTACAAAATACAAAATACGAGACCCACGAGATTTAGGACACTAATCCCAATAATTTTAACCTCTTAGCTTATAAATACATCATTACAGTAGCATAAAAAGTAAGTTCATCTTCCTCCTCAAAAAGTCTTGCAACATTTGATAATCTAAACTAACTTAAACATCAAAGTGTTTGTGGCAAGTACTACTCTGATGCTTAGATTCTATTGTTTTGTAGGTCATCTCTTCCCTGAAGCATACATTCACCGTTAGTCACACGTGAAAGTCAAGTAAATTTTTCTAGGCAAACTAAGATTTTACCATCAATAGTTGACGACATATATTTGTGGGGTTAGAATGTGTTCTATCAGAAAGTGTGTATTTAAGGAATATCATAATATTCAGAAAGAAAGATGAATCAACATCTCGATGGATATGACTTCGATAAGAATGGACACCCAAATTCAACTTGATCTCTTCAAATGGAGAGAAGATTCGAGGAGAATGAAGCGATGTTACAAAATGTAATAAAGATCACGGCTTGGCCATATTCATTCACAACCTCACCAAAAATAAAATAGGGAGACATGGTAGAAGTTAACACCCATAGATGGAAATCAAGTAAGAGAAAATTATGTTTGAGAGAGAACAAAGATGACTTAGCCAAAAACTAAAAATGAAAAAAAGTCAAGTATCCCCTAGTGGTTGAGGTTGGGATCGACCAAGTCTTAGAGGTAAGGCAGTGGCCAAGACAAACTAACCCTTGATGGTCGAGGTCGACATGAAGAATCTAGCTTAAAAAAGACTTACATTTGAAAAAGCCTCTGACATAACAAAAGATGTTGGGGTTGAATAGTTCCTCGATTTCTAAGAAAAGCATAAGCCTGACAAGATAGGTCTATTGGCATAAGAATTGGAATCAATTTCATTCACATTTAAAGAAAAGAGGGTTAATGTGGAGACTAAATTGGGGGCTATAACCAGAGGAAAAGGCTAGTGCATGTGGATATATACACACACATGTGGGTTCCAAAACTTAATATCAGGGGTAACAAATTTATACAATGTTAGAAGTTTAGCTTATGAACTTCTAAATTTATGTTTATATATAGTCTATAAACTTTTAAAAATGCATAATGAGTCCTTGATTACCAATTTTGTGCCTAATAGATTCATAAATTTCAATTATCTATCCAATAAGTTTCTTACCTATTCAATTTATTGATATACCAAATTTAGTTTAATTGAACAAACAACAGTAGTTAATAATTGAAAACAAAATTTTAATATGATTTTGATGACATTTAATTGATCAATTGTATATTATGTATTAGTATAAATGTCATATTTTGCATACTTTTTGCCCTTGATTTAGTTAAATTTTATACGTAAAATGGCTCTTAAGTAAGTCATTATAATCCCAAGAGGTCTCAAATCAATCAAAATTGGATAATGCATGTCAATAAGTGGTTTAAAGTAAGTTTAAGGTGTTATAGAATAAATTGGGCCATTTTTTAAGTTCATTTGAGGCTTTCTATATTTTTGCACGAAAATGCCCATAGGCGACCACATCGTGCCTTAGACCTAATCAATGCATATTTAACAACTCACTGTTTGTATCTGATTTCTTGATCTTCAGTCGTTCTTTGACTCCAATTTCAACTAAGACCCCTGCTAGGAATAAGGGTTTTGCCAATCACCCAACCACTTTGGATCTACAAAAGTTGGAGGAATCATTAAGGATGCAACCTGATTCGTGTATTTGAAGAAAATCCACAAAAATAGTTTGCACTCTCTTCAAGAATGAAAGTTCTTCTGAAGACTAGGCTCTTTGAGGTCAACTTTACTTGTGATAATGAATTGTAGAGTAGGATTCACCTTGAGAAACATTGAATCCATCCAAGAGGGCACCTTAGTTGTGTAGACTTGATTCAAAGATCATTATTACTGTTATTTCAACTTGTTTTCTTTTAGTTTCTTCCTATCTTTTTATTTAAATTATATCATTTCTTGAACTACTACATTATAGTCCATGAAATTTGATTTAATGGAGTTTCTTTCATGCTCATCTACTCATGGGCTAATTTCTCTAAAGAATTATGTCATGTGGATACCCTAAGGATAACATGCTTTAAACCAATGCAGTTGCATCAAATTCCATTCATGCTTTCTATTTCTTTTGTTGAGTTACTTGTTTTCTAGCTAGGTTAAACTAGCCATTTAAGTTAGCATGATAGTAGAGTCTTAATCACTGAGAAGGTTAAGATATAAGCGAAACCCACAAAGGAATATGAGACTAAAAGCCTAGACATAGTGTAACGACCTGACTTTTTTAGCATTTACTAATGGAAAGTTACTTCATGCATGCATATTTGTAAATCAAAATACTGTAACAGGTATAACAAAAATAAACAAATTTCATTAAATAAATAGTTGTTAAAGATAGTAGTTCAAAAACTCAAAACCTCTATTTGAGGTACCCCTATTACAAAATAGTCAAAACATAAATTTCTGGAAAACTAAAATAACGAATACGCTAAAAGTTCCAAAAGAAATTAGACGACATAAACTGACTTAAAACATGAAAACTATGTGGAAGCTACTTCTAGTCCCATGACATTATCACAGATTCTTCTTGTCATACGTCAGTGCATCCTTTTCCTTTCCTGAAAAACATAACATAAGAAAATGGTGAGTATAAAAATACTCAGCAAGTAACCCCACTACCGAAGTCAGGCTATGCATTTATGCCCAACAAATGCTGCATACTAGTAGGACATGAATACTTCAACTTATACATGATTATCTGAGTGAATAATTAAACTTGTCCTACCGTAGGTGAGTTGTACTCACAAACCCCTAATGAATCTCGAGGGAAACACATACCTCTAGTGAATCTCATATGATACACATAACCTTTGGTGAATCCCAAAGGATACACAAAACATCTGGTGAATACACAACTACTAGTAGAAGAGTAATTATCATTAACATACATAACTGGTAACATACATAAAGATCCCACAACATAGAATCATAACACATCTCATGAAAATATTATCATGCTCATATATCCTCTTATATCATGTAAATCTTAGGCAAAACATAAAAGCAGTTGTAGAGAAGCCAACAACATCTTTTTAACTATGTCGCCTAGCACATAGGCGATTCTAGGAGTAAGATTACTTACCTATATACCAGAACATAAAGGTAGTAAAATTAAATTAGTTATTTCGAGCTTGATCCAAAGCTCACTCTAAAGGTCTCAAAATGCATGCTTTACCCAGTCAAAGCTTGATCCAAAGTTAAACCCCAACTCTTCTCAATGTCCGTACCTAAGTGCAATCCAATAATTAAGAGTTTAAACCAAAATTTCAGCATCTACAATCAAACCACAAAAGAGTAACAAAACCCAACAACTTACCAAAATCTTGTTAAAATCACCCTTAACTCCGCTGGTCTACACGTTAACTGCAGGGATAAAAACCCTAGCGTAGTGGAAGAATATAGAGGATCAATTTCAAATTATAATTTAGAAATTGGGAAATTATGCACTACAAAAATACAAAATAAAACCTACTGTATTATCTAGGTTAAGCATAAATTACAGAATGAAAAAAAAATTACATTTTCGATGAACTTGAACGCCACCAAAAGGAGACCTCCTTAAACTCTGAATAAACAAGGTAAAGGTTTGTGGGAACCTTCCTTGAAAATTATTGGGAAAAAAAACTTTTAGGTAGAGAAAAAAGAGAGAGCATAATCTTTCTGAAAAACAAAACAACCAACGATCTTCTTCTCTGAATCCCTTTCGGAAATGTATCCAGAGAGGAGTATAGAGAGGGAAAAGGGAGAACGTGGGATCAATCCCATGTTTCAGGTAACCCTCTCCCCATAACCAATTTAGTTATTAAATTAATTAAACAAAAACTCCTCTTGGGCCAGTGAGAGTGTAAGGCCATTTGTTCAAGCCCCGGAAACACCACTTAAGGGAACACTCATCTACTTACCCTAAAGTCGGGAAGGAGGGAAATCTATATCTTGTATAATTATGTTCCCAGCTTCCCACTTGGTCTTATCCCAAAAATGGTAGGAGTATTGAGTCGGAAAACCGGCCATTCACCCATACAAATCAAAAGACAATCCCTCGTGAACAAGAGTTTATAATATACTTAGGATTAAGACTAAGGTTCCTAGGTCATCATATTGAAATAGAAATCTAACTAGTTAACGGAGTTACATCTAGTGGTTACTATTACATGGTCCAGTCTTATGCAAACTCATTGCATAGGATACCCCCACTCACATGTCTCCTACACGAATGTGTTGGATCATTCCGTTTGTATCAAATACAAAGTGGGTCATATTCATAGTGTCACCAGAATAAGGTACCCACTCTTATCCCTATACTATAGACTCTTAAGACTGTATCTTGAACATTGATCCTCATATGTTCAAGACTCATAAGACATCCTATGATGTTAGTTTATTGAATTTTATAGGGTTATTAATACAAGATATTAGCAATATAATCAATAACACTTATTGAATAATAATTAATAACAATTTATTAATGACGGTCAAAATAATACATTTACTTCCTACGCGTTTTAGAGCATAAAACCCAACACTAACGACCTCCTAAAAACTAAATCTACAATCCAAATGTCATGGGTGAAGGGATTGAATCTCGACAGAAGCGTGAAATCGCTCGTGTTTTTAATTATCATATGAAAACAAAGAAATTCAAAAATAGTGTCGCCACGTGCCGAGACGACGCGGAGTGGCCGACTTCCTTAAAAAGGGTTAATTTTTAAAAGAAAATAAAAAGGAGTCGTCACCAATCTTTTTTACAGTGTGATTGGATATCAAAATAAACTTAAACTTTTTTTTAATAAAAATCAATAAAAATGGTTTGCGAAAACTAGAGTTGGGTTCGAGAGTCATTTGTGTATGGGAAAGTGTTAGCACCCCACAACACTCGTTTAGAAAATGGTGGCCAAATTTCAAATCTTGAATTGAAAATTATTCTTTGAAGAAAATCAATTGGGGAAGAAAACGTTTAAAACGAATGTCTTATTTTACCCCTCACTACTCTAATATTTGAAGTAATGATCCTATAAAATAAGTGAAAAAAATTTCATCAATTTGACTATGCTAGAATTAGGGAAAAACTTTTCACCTCAAGAAATTGAGAAAATATTACAATTTCTCAAATCCGTCATAAGAATAGTTTTTTAATAAAATATATTTTTTAAAACATTAATTAAATTCATTTTTTCTTGGGATCAAAATGTCGGACTCCCAAAGATATGATCCCTCAACTCAAGAATCTAAAAACACGGACTCTAGATTTCGTCGTAGGAATTTTTTAAGGAAAAGAATTTCAAAAACCAAATTCTTAAAAAAAATTATTTGGAAACCTTTTGAAATAATATATTAATTTTTCAATGTCCAAAAACACAAAAAAAATGCAATTAAAAATATATATATTTAAATGTCTTTAAAAGAGTTTTAATAATAAAGGGTTTAAAAATTAGATAAATGTTAACTAGAAATTAAAATTAATTTAAAATGTGAATATTATATAAACAAATATGACTAAAAAAGCATAATATAAGCTAAATGAGCATAAAATGACATATTAAAAATTTAATGAAAACATATTGAAGATCGACCTCGTACTCCCAGAGACTCGACTCCTCACCTCAAGAATTCTAGAAAATTAGACTCCCAAATTTCCTAGATTCCGTCGTCAACCTTTTTTTAGAAAGGAGATTACAAAATTGAAAGATTAATCAACGATGCAATTTACAAATTAAAACGACATATATTAAATTGACAACAATGATAAAGAATAAAAAAGTAACAAACCAGAAAATATTGAAAAGTATAATGCACTACTTAAGTGAAGTAAAACATACTAAAATATATAAACAAATAGATTAAACATAGCATTGATAAATAAATAAAAAAATACTAATAAGATAAATTACTGAACTAAAACTAAATAATCAAAAGTAAAACTAATAATAATAATAATAATAATAATAATAAAGAAAAGGTAAAGAAAGAAAAAAATAAAAAGGAAAAAAAATAAAAAAATGGGGGTCTACGATTTGAAACAAAATAAAAATAAAAATTAAGTTTGCTGCCCATCCCATCTCTTTCCGTTCTTTCTTTTTCTTTTTTAAATAATAATAATAATATATTTTTAAGCTCCTTCTTTTTTAAATTACAAAAACTCCCATCTTTTTCTTTTAAACTCTTTCTTTTCACACTTTAGACCCTCATTTCTCTTTCTCCTTCAACACTTCTATTTTATTTTCTCTCATCTTCTTCTTCTTCAACTTAAGCTTTTCTCTCTTCTTTTCCAACTTCCAACTTTCTCTTCTCTTTAACAAGTTGGCTAAATATTTTGTAATCACAGCAAAAACTCACTCATCCTAAGGTATGCTACTCTCATTTTTAACTTTGATCTCTTCTTTTTTGCTTCACACTTTACTAAAAAAAGGAACTCAAAAGAGATGTATGATGAAGGAGAAAATGAACATAAAAAAAAAGTAAAACAAAATGAAATAAATTGAAGATGAAATAGACAGTAGTTGTAGATCTACATTCGTATAATGAAGATAAATAAAAAAATGAAAGAAATAATAGTAATAGAAATTATTTGTCTTATAATCTTTTCTTTTTCTCTATTTTTTAGATTAAGAGAGAAGAAGAAGATTGAAGGTTTAAATCCGAACAAGAAGTCGCTCGAGGTGCGGATCCTAGGACAGAAGCCTTACCAAAAGCAACCTCTAACTAAAGCTCGGACTCTTCTTGGTGTTAGATTTTTGGATTGTTTGGGAGGCTTCAAGAAACTCGAGAAACTTACGGATTTTCTTTCTTTCTCTCTCTATTTTTTTTTTAGGGTTTCTCTGTCTTTTTCTTTCTGTATAAAAAAAATCTCTCATAGGGTTTTTTTTTGTCTCTTTCCCTTTGTCCTCCCCCATGACTGAAGAAGAAGATGGCTTTATAGCCAAAAAAAGCCTTCTCCATTTACTCCAAAAAAAAATATTTGCTTGTTTTTTTTTCAAATTAAAATAAGGCCAAACTTGGCTTAAATCCTAAAAAGGAAAACAAATTTTGAAAATAAAACCTAATAAAAAAATAGCGAGGGTGATCTAAGTGGCATGTGACGTGACGTAAGGAAAATGTTAATATTCATTATTTTGGAAATTTGTCATTCGACATTAACACAATGTAAATTGAGTTATCCTTGCAAAAAAAACCCATTCAAACATATTTAAATTAATACAAATATATGTAAAGCTCGAAGCAAAAGCTACAACTAAGATGTGGAATAAACAAAAATGTGATTAAGAAAACTTAAGGTTATGAATATTTTTCAATGGACCAATATAATGACACTTAAAGAATCGCAACAGTCTAATTATAGAGACACAACAATAAATAAATAAATAATTATACAATAATTATTTACACATTGGACTTAGTTTCATAATTAAGATGAATAGTGAGTGCTTTGCGCTCTGTTTTTATGAATCCTATTAATGTAATCTTTGATCTTTCTATTAATACGCAACCTTTGTCCCATCACTTGGCCACACCTTACTCAACCTTTATACCTCCTCCCAATTCCCACCATGGGGATAAACATACATACTCTCCTTTTCTACCATTGAAGGGTTGATATCATTAAATCTACGATAGTCTATTGGCTTAAGTTTGTTGGTCAATTGATGATTTTACATGGCGTCAAAGTAGGTCGTATGTTCAAACTCTGTAATA
The DNA here is from genome assembly GCA_002890555.2 of Lagenaria siceraria. Taxonomy (NCBI): domain Eukaryota; kingdom Viridiplantae; phylum Streptophyta; class Magnoliopsida; order Cucurbitales; family Cucurbitaceae; genus Lagenaria; species Lagenaria siceraria. The sequence continues at coordinate 4,798,973 of CM016490.1, forward strand.
TAATTTTCTCTCCAATTAATATTGATTTCCACTTATTGAATCTTGTACAAATTTTCAAGCCCACAAATGAATGGAAGTGTTAAAGTATTTAATATAATTAAATTAAAAAAAAAACTACTTTTTTGTCTCTAGGTTTCAAAATGTTACACATTCAGTTCTTAAGTTTTGATTTTGGTTTCAATTTAGTTTCTAAGTTTCTGACAATTTTACTCTTGAGATTTGAGTTTTGTTTCAATTTGATCCCTAGGTTTCAAGATTTACTCTTTTAACCTTAATTTTTCATTAAATGCTCACTTTTTTTCTTTAGTGTTAATGTCTAATAATTAATAAAAATGAATTAAAAGAATTATAATTAATTAAATTTCACTATTTTTCATCACTTTTAAAAATAAATTTAAAATTTTACATCATAATTATTTTAAATTAATTAATAGGTATTAACATCACTGACTTAACCTGAGTGTTAATGAAAAATCGAGGTTAAAATTGTAAATCTAGAAACCTAGGAACCAAATTGAAACAAAATCCAAATCTCAAGAATAAAATTGTAACATTTTAAAACCTAAAGACTAAATTGGAACTACACTAAAAACTTAATAACTAAATGTGTAACATTTTGAAACTCAAGGGCCAAAAAGAACTAAACCCAAAACCTAGGAACTAACAAGGACGTTTCCTTAAATTTACTATAATCTATCAACTTAAGTCTTTTGGATCAACCAATTCTTTACACTTACCTAAAAAAAGGGAGAAGGGATGAGTGATTTTTTTTTTCTACCTGTTGTTGCCTCCCATATTGTAGGATAAGTAATTAGGAATATTGGCAAAGGAATAGAAATGTGAGTGTTGGCTTGGAATGAGGAAGTGGTAATGGGAATCATTTTATATATATATATATATATATATATATATATAGGAGAGAATTTGGAGAATGAAACATGAATGTGAGTTTGTTGGGTAATTATTATTCAAACTTTAGGGAACATTACTTTTTATTTCCTTCATTGCTTTGTGAATGTTGACCAACAAGGAAAATCCCTTTTGCTACGACTTTGAATAATTCCAACTTACAATTTTTTTTGAGAAATTTTCACCGATAGAAAAAATGTCAAACTATTTACAGAAAATAGCAAAAAAAAACTGATAGACACTGATAGACTTCTATCAGCATCTATAGTGATAGACTTCTATCATTTCTCTTGCTGATAGACCCTGATAGACTTCTATTAGCGTCTATCACAACTATCTAAAAATTTTGTTATTTTGTGTAAATAGTTTCCCTTGTTTTTCTATTTTTAAAAATCCTCCATTTATTTATTTATTTATTTTTGCTTTTGCTTATAAATATTTTACTTTTCATGTGTTTTCCCATCTCAAGTGCAAGCACATGGGTTGTCTAAGTTTCTACTTATGAAGAACACAAGTTTATTTCTATATTTTATTTTTAATGCATGGCATTGTTTTCAAATATAGGAAAATGAACAAAAATATTTACAAATATAGTAAAATTTTACTGTACATCTATAATAGATCACGATAGACTACTATCTAAGTCTATCTATAGTCTATCACAACACAAAAAGTGGTCTATTACGGTTTATCGCAGTCTATCGTAGATAGATAGTAAAATTTTGTTATATTTGTAAATATTTTCAGCAGTTTTATCATTTAAAATATTTTTTCTTATTTTATTTCACATTAAATTTGATAAGTTGTATCAATACTATAATTAAGTTTATTTAAAAATTAGATAAATTAGTTTTTTTATTATTTAAAAATAAGTTCTATATGTGAAATATAATAAATTTAATAAAATATAATTTTAGTTATGAGGTATCCTCAAAATTTACACAAACTAGTTATTAAGGAGTAATTGTAGTATAAGATAAAAATAAGCTAAAATATTTGTAAATATAGTAAATATTATAAACATTTTCCATTCATGTCATATACTATTTTAAAGGGCTTATTTGGTAGAGAATTAGTATTTTGGTTTTTAGATTTATCGAGTTCAATACATATTTTTTTGGTAGACAACCCAAATTCTGTTTCTGAAAATTGTTTTTGAATTCTTGTGATCCAAACCATGTAAATTCTGAAAACAACATTTTTATATTTTCATTTTATGTAGATTTTAAATGTAAAATTATATTAAATATAAATAAAAATATTTAGAAATAAACTCAATTCATTTTTTAAAAATATAATATGTATTATAAAATATATCATATTACAAAATAAAAATTATTAAATTTTTTTAACCTAAATCATCTCCATAAATATATTAATAATAGTTTATTATCAACTAAATATTAGTAGACAAGTACAACCATAGTGGAAAATTTTAATCAAAATTTCGAACAAAATTTCGAGATTTCGATGTCCTTAAAATTTTGATGCGGGAAAATTTCGTTTTTTCTCCAATTTCGACGAAATTTCTCGAAATTTTGAGAATATTCTGATTCCCCCATTTCAAGGTAATTTCGAGATTTTGAGATAATTTTGAAAATTTTGATTTTTTTAATTAATTACGTTAACTCAGTTCAAGTTTTGTGATTTTATGATTCTGATTACACACAATTCTATAGTTTCACACAAAGGATTAAACCTTTTTTATGTGCTATTTTTTCTAATTTCCAACTCTTCTCAATTTTTAGTTTTATTTTCGACCCAAAACTTTCCTTTCTAAAGAAATTGAATTTGAAAAAACCACAAAAAATAACTTATATTTATTTTTAACCTCATTCAAACTTTTTTCATTAAATTTTCACATCATTTCACCTCAAAATTGAACTGATGTGAGTTTTTTTCTTTTACCATCTAAACTTTCATAATTATCACATCATTTCACTTCGAAATATTCCTAAACTTTATATTATTTTGTAATTATTTTTTCTTTTCTTTTTTAAATTTATGCTCTCACATCAACATCTATTTTACAAATTGTGATTAAAAATGATTAATTATAGTCTAATTAAAGCCATAATCAAAGTTTCATTAACTAATTATATCAATTTTCATCCATTTTTCTCAATTTCCATAATTTCTCCCAATATTTTCATCAAATCGGGATCTCAATATTTCCATCAACATTGATATTTCGAAACTTGAGTACAACTAGTTTTATTATTTATAAAGATGTAATATCAAACCCATTTTAAACAAAAATTTATGAATGTACTACCAAACAAACATCCGAGAACATAAAATACAATTTTGTTTTTATTGCATCTCTTATTTTCAAATTTCTATTTTCAAGTTCTCTACCAAACATGCCCTAACTTTTCCATAATTCTCATTTTACCCTTATTTTAAAGGGGATTTACGTGCTGGGTTCTTCTTCTCTACGGTTTTTTTTAGTTCTTTGATCTGAATTCTTCTCCTTGAAACTCTTCTTGATTCGACGTGATTGATTGAATTCTTTGCATGCAATCACTGTGATCACAACTTTTAGCATTTCCAATTTGATCGTGGTTTGCTTCATTGTGGATCATCTATTAGCAATTGTTGGGGTGTGATTCTTTAACTTTTGCAATATGAAGCTTTGCCTTTAGGTGATTTCATTTTAGTTCTTTTTTTTTTGCTATTTACCTATGCCCTTTGTTCTTGATTTCTTTTGTTGTTTTTTTGTTGATTAATTGGGTTAGAAACGTGATTAATCATCTGAGCAATGTTCTTGTCATTAATTTTTTAAGATTTGGTTTATAAACATTCTTATTTACTCCACAAACCATGTCTATTCTTTCTTTTTTTTCCAAATGTTGGATGTTGATTTGCTGAGAACAAAGATGTAGGTCGTTTTGTGTTTCGTGTTTTGCAAGAAATAGTGAAGATCATAGTCTATCATTGATAGACTGGTATTCACTTGTGATATCAGTCTATGTGTGATAAATCTTAGACATATTATAGTCTTATCACTCATTGTGTAACGTCCGAGTTTAGGAGAGGTATATGAATGAACCGAGATAACATCTGAATCAGATAGATTTTGTAGATATGAAAATATGGTTAAGAAAAATTTTAAAAAATTGAAAGTTATTACCTATATCAACAAGGTGGTGCATCTTCCTATTTCGTGGCTCAATCATAGGAACTTCAAAGTTAAGCGTGGTTAGCTTGGAGCAATTCTTTTTTCTAAAAGAACCCGTGTTGCTTTGTGGAGATAGTCTTCGCTACTAGAAGTAGTTCAAGGCAAGCAAAATGATATTTCCTTGTCATTTTATACAGGAATATCATTCTATCAGTGATAGACTTCTATGTCGATGCTAGTTGTCATATGTATCATTGATACGCTTGTTAACTTATCATGTAAATGTAACCATGATAGAAGTTTATTAGTGATAGATTTATATCCCTGCATAATTGATATAACTCTATCAATGATCAACTACAGTTCTATAAGTTATGGTCTGTTATCAATATAATTAACTTACATATTATACACACATATGTTTTGCAACAATTTGAAATCATGGTTAATCTTCTCATAGCTTTTTTTTCATGGTTGACAATGGAATCATAATAATTCGATGAGAATTACAAGATCACTGGAGTTTTTTGGTTCATGAATGGATGGATTTTGATGCATTTGTCGCTTTGATATTGGAAAAGATTCAATTGGATGCCTATATTTCTTCCATACAACTTTCATTTCTATCAAAATTTAGTATGAACGACACTCAAAATGTGGTTCAAATTAATGAAGACAATGGCGTTTCATCATTATTGGAACATTGTAGATGTTGAGATGAATGCATGTATTACCTCCCATTGTTAAACGTCGAGCAGGAAAACATTGAAAACAAAGGATGCTATCAATTGGTGAAGTAAAAACTCACACAAAATGTAGTCATTATAATCATGTCAATCACAATCGTAGGGCATGTAAATTTCTACCAATTATACAATGATGTTACCTTGACAATTAAACTTTTTTACTATTGATATACATTTGATTGTTATGCGTGTACTAAAGATAGATTGTGGTATGGATATCACTGGTCTTATTTTGTTGTTAATAATTGCTTTCCAGTTTGTGATTTTTCAATGGTTTTTATTTGAAAACCATCTATGATCATAGTATACCAAACGTAGAATTGACGTACTACTAATAGACCTTCGTCACTGATAAAATATTATCACTGACAGACCTCTATCGTTGATCATCATAGACTAGATTGTGAATTTAAGTGAAGGACAATAAAGTAATTCTAAGATTTTTAAAAAACTTATGTTGCTCTAACTGCAAATTGTTTTAAATGTTGCTAGATTTACCATATTTGTACCTTATTTTGCAAACTTTGCAAGGATCCAAAAAAGAATTTAGCTTTACACAAAACAAATCAATGTAATTATAAGTGGAGTCTTTTTTTTTCCCCCTTTCAGATAGTACAAATAATAACTTGCAACTGAATGGGGGAAAGCAGTAAAGCAGCAGTGTAAGAGAATAAATTTACATATACAATGATGTGGTTTTTATATAAGCTGCTTTCTAAGAGCAACAACCACCACTTTGTTGAGCTTGACTTTCCTGCTTTTGCCTTAAAATGTTCCTCTTTACCACAGTAGATCTTTCTTCCAAGAAACTGGGAACCTCCATTATCTGCACAACAATGGGAAGTTTCTAAACAATAATTTCATATTTCTCAGATTCTTGAGAGCTCCCTTTATATGAAGATAATTCCAAACGTGTTGCTTGCGAAATTTTCTACAGAGCGAAGTATTCGAAATTGCTATCTAGAACTGCTAAAGGGCGGAGCGAAGAAGCAAAGAAGGAGAGAGGGGAATTGCTCCCTCTTGGCTTGTCTTAAGTCGAGAAAATTATATAAAAACATTTGGAAAAATTACCTTTTTAATACTCTGAGTTTTTAGATTTTAAAATATATCTTTTTAGTCCTTAAGTTTTCAATAATAGACTTAAAATGTTCCGGAGTATTTTTCTTATTATTTACATAAAAAATAATAATTAAATAAGAAGAATGAAGGAGGGAAGAGAGAAGAGAGAAGAGAGATAATTTTTGAACTATTACTTTTAGTTTAAAATATCATCTCAACCTTAAAAATACTAATAATAAAACTACTCCGGTAAAAAGTCGCATTTTGAAGTCTTAGAGACCAAATGTACCTATCGTTGAAAAATCAGGGACTAAAAAGATAGTTTTTCAAAACATTAACATTTTTTTTGTTTTTACATAATTAAAACATTATGCATATTAAAAATTAAAAAAGAAAAAGAAAAAGAAAAACAGATGCCCCTCCCTATGCCTCTGCCCCTAGAACTGATCGCTATTATTATCGGCTACGAGTTTTATTAAACAGTTATCTATTTGTATTAAAATGGAAAAATAAAACAACCATTTTGACTCAACTTTCAAAACTATTTTCTGTGTCCACCACCAACCAAACTGCTATGTTTCTACATATTACATTCACAAGTAAAATGTCATTAGTTTTCTTTCTAATGTAATTAGATGATAACTGTTGTGTTGAAAAGTACCTTAATTGCAAGTTCTTCAAAGCATTTCTCTACATTTTCTCTGGTTTTAGCACTACATTCAAGAAACAAAGATCCAAGCTTGTTGGCTAGTGCAATCCCATCTTCTCTGCTTACAGCCCTTTCAGATTCCTGAGATTATTGCAACACATAAAAAAGAAATATTGTGTGCACTGATATTTTTCTTTTAGATATACCAATAATCTGCAGTAAAGATTATTTCTACCTTGGAGATTATTGCAGGGAGGGGAAATAACAAAACAAAACGTTGTCTATATTAAGTGGTCTGAAATCGTAACAGATTATCATGCAATTTTGGCCAAAATCATTAGTGTCTGATCCATAATTTTTCATCCATTATTAATGTAGGAACTCTAGTTTATACATTTATAAACTGGATTGACTACGAGTGTGGTAAGACTTAAGAGATACATAGGACTTACTTTATCAACTTTGTTTCCAACAAGCATCTTGACACAGTCTTGATCAGTCAAATAAAGCTCAACTTCATTTGCCCATACATCTAATAAGTTTGTAAAAGTTTCTCTCCGGGTCACATCATAAACTAAGACAAACCAAAATACAACAATGTCAGTAGACCAAAGATACTGTAATATGAAAAAGTGCCACTCTAGAATTCTTCATGAACTCTTACTTTAGGATCTAAGGAATTTGATGAGAACTAACATACTTGACAAATAACTACCACTCTAGAATTTGACGAGAATTTGTTGTGCCCTGCTTTGATTCAATAATAATAATAATGTGTTGTTAGGATACCTCCTAACAACAACACTCAAGAACACAAAGAACAAACAAGAACAATAAAAGATAGAACTATATTGCAATATCAATGAAGAAATTACAATATACCTCAGCACATTCTAGAGGGCTGAGACTCCTCTCTCCAAATTCCCAATTAGGAAATCCCACTAAATTCTTCACCCCCTCCTACTACCCTCACTCCTATTTATAGCAATCTTTAATAACTAACTTCCTATCTAATTACCCTTATACCCTTTACACCCCATCATACTAATTATCCCCATAATAACTCCATATATCTCTAACTAGGTCCCTTACATGTGCACTGCTATTAGAAGAGGAAATGGAAAAGAAAGGAAAAGGTATGAATGAAACATAAACAATAAAGTTTTATCCAAAAAAAAAAACAAAAACAAAAAACCAATCAATCAGATATTTCAATTTCTAATCAAGCAACTTCAGGAAAGCAGTATCTCAAGCTAGACTGTGCAACTTCAGTGCTCCTTCATGGGTGCTCATCCCATGGCTAAAAGAACTAGTTCAGAGAGAATTAATCAAAAGGAATCAATACAGAATTTCCAATTCACTTATTGCAAAAGAGGTTTTAGACCACAAGAAGAAAAATAAGGAACTATGCACATCCTTCTCCTAATTCAATGGTATTATCAGGCTCAATCAATACACTATTAGCACTTTCCAAAAAAGCTAAGCTTCATTGTAATAACATCGTTTAATATGTTTAGCACATTCAATGGACTCGGAGAAATGACAGTAAATCACAGAATGCATTTAAGTCGAAGCACAAGAGTGCCATTTGATAGCTTACCAAGAATGATCCCTTGAGCACCTCTGTAGTATGAACTAGTTAATGATCTGAACCTCTCTTGCCCAGCTGCACCATGTTAAATCTTTAGAAAGTCAGCCACCTTTTCTATATATAACATTAAATTCTTCCTACAAATTTTGAATGGATAATTTAATGCTTCAGAAAGAAATCCATCTTTTGGAAGAATAGTTTTGTAGTTTATATTTCTAGCCAAGCACGCGTGAAAATTTCCATGGAGAACTTGAATATCGTTAGTAATTAAGTCATTAAGGGCAAGAAAGTGTAATTGCAACTTAAATTAGCAGGTCAAACGCCAACAAGCGGCTCCCAACTTGTAAAGACAGTTGGTTGCAAAATTCCAACAAGGGTCAAAATCCCACTGCTCCAATTACCTTCTTTTAGAAAATAATAATAAATAAAGGTAACCTTTTCCTCCCTGCTCAATAATCTATTAAAATATACTATTTAATCCTACCAAAAATATCACAATGAAATCTTTGGCTTAATTTCCTTTTTCCATTGAAAATAACTTATCAAAAATTAAAAGTGATTCAATCACCTATCCATCGATATGCCTAGATCCCAAAAGTATATATAACCCCAGATGTCCAATCGTAATATTTGTCAAGTATAGAGACAAAATAGTTAAGAAGACAGAAACAAAGTAATCTTACTAAGTACATTGGACTGAAAATATGTTTTAGCCTATATTTAAAATTTCAATCAAATCACTAGTCGAGAAAACAACATTGCAAGAGTTTGAACAAATCACCGACTGATCCAAAAATTCAAAGCTGAACTCCAGTACTGAAATCATAAAAAGCTGTAAAACAAAGATCCATTCCATTGAATTCATTACCAGTATCCCAAATAGTGAGCTTCAATCTCTTGCCACCAATCGTAAGTTGCTTGATCTTGAAATCCACACCTATAGATGACAGTGAACAGAAATTCCCCCTTTAAACAAGTAATCAGAATAAAGTCAATTCCACAAATCACCTCTACTTTCCTCAATCCAATACTCCGTTACTTTGCCTAGTAAAGTCAAATTAATGAATAAGAATCAAGTAAACACCAAAGGAAACCTACTAGAAGAAGCATAATGCATCACAAACAATCCAATCAACAAAATCCTTGAATTTTGTAAGGGACGAAAGAAATTGGAAGTACCAATGGTGGGAGTGAGATGGGGGAGAGAGGCGGAAATGAAGGTGTGTAGAAGACTACTTTTGCCGACGCCGGAATCGCCGATGAGGAGGACCTTAAAAGAGAGATCGTAGGCGTTATTGATCTGGGCGGAGGGCGATCCCATTCTGAGTTGTGAAGGTGAGTGGAAGAAGCAATGGTTCTTGGGTTTTGTCCGTAGAAAAAAAGTAAATGGAGTTTGAAAAAGGAAAACGGGAATAGAGAGAGATGCATTTATAGATGGCTATGGCGACGTGGTTTCCTTCACTGAACATTTTGGATTGAAAGGAGAATAAAGCGCCAGAGGACCTCACAAGAAAACGGCTGTCCCCACGACCAGAACGCTATGTAAATATTAGGGAGATTTTTAAAAATAGAAAGAAAGGGAAACTATTTATCCAAAATAACAAAATTTGTAGATAGTTGTGATATACGCTGATAGAAGTTATATTGATGTTTATCAATATTTTTTTTTGCTATTTTCTGTAAATAGTTTGAAATGTTTTTTATCTGTAAAAATTTCCCTAAATATTACTCTCAAACTTTACTTTCTTTCTTTTTTTAATTATTATAATTAATTTTGAACTGGATTTATTATTATTATTTTTTTTTGAAGAGAAACATTTTTTAAAAATTATTATAATTAATTTTAAAGTGGATTTTTTTTTTTTTTTTAGAAAAACAAACATTTTTGTTTTTTACTTTTTAGGTTTAGTTTCCATTTGGTTTTTAGATTTTAAAATGTTACGTATTTAATCTTAAGTTTTGAGTTTGATTTAAAAGATTCAAATCTCTCTTAGTCCACCCTAAAAGCCTGTGTAATCTTTCATATATAATGAAGTTCCACTTAGAATAGTTTGAATATTCGTTTCTTTTAATTGATGTTTGACTTGGCTTAAATGATGTTTGAGATGCACTTAAGTTCATTTTTATACAAGCTTAACTTCAATTTTAATGTAAATTAACTTTAAATGTCAATTTTGTTTAATTTTAGTTCTATCATAAATGAAGCTCGAGTTCATCATTTAATTTAATGCAACTCTATCTTAAAGCTCTTGCTAATATAAAACAAGTGAAATGAGCTCTTTAAATCCCTTGCAGTTCTTTATTTAATCTTCATAGTCTTAGTTCTTAAGTAGTTTTAGTATTCAAATCAGTTGTATAAATAGTGAGACTAAATCATTTCGTGAGTTAAAATGTTGTATTTCATTTTTATGAAGAAAAAAAAAAAAAAACTTAATTTTACATAAAAGATTGCAGAATTGAACTTCAAATATCAAGAGAAATTGTAGATATTTTAACCGTCGAACCTTGCTCATACAATCAATTTTTACTATATGTGCCTTCAATTTCATCATATCGAAATCTCAACTTCAGACTAGTGTTGCAAAATTTACGCCCTATTCAAACAATATTTGTACAAAATTAAATTGGATTGATAAGCACAAAATTGACAATTAAATAATTTTATCAAAGGCTTATAAATTTTAAGAAAAAATTAATTCTATTTTTATAATGAACCTTAGAAATTTCCTATCACATTTATGTTTTATATTATTATTATTGTTATTATTTGACTATTTTTTTACGTGGGTGTGAAAATCGAACTTCAGACTTTGAAGTTGATAGTGTATAAGTTTAAGTCGACTAAGCTACACTCATGTTGCCGTTTTATATTATTATTATTATATACACATGAAAATACTTTTCTTAACAATCCTCTAAACCAAAATCTACTCTGATATAAAAATGGCCGACACTGAGACCAAGTGTACACATCAATGATCGAAATTGGTTCAATCGTAATGAGCCTCAATTGCAAAGGGAATTAGATTTCTTTGAGCTTGTTTACCTAAACAATCAACAATCTTAATTTAATAATTTCCATTGATGTCGTTTACATTAACATTGGTAATGGAATGAAACATGTGTGACTACTATAATGTCCTCAAGTTATACTAAAAAATTACCAAACTTTCAATTATTTGTGGTTTCAGACTCTTGAGCATTCAACCATTTTAGATATTCAAGCTTCTTCCTCTTGCTATTTAGATCAATATCAATATCATCGGTATCCATAATCGATTTCAGCGTATTGATATAGGTATATGGCCAGTACATAAGTTAATACTTTAATCCATTCCGACAAAGAAAAAATGGCACTACATGATTAAAAACAACATAAAGTATATCAATATCACTCATATTTAGATCAATATAAGTATCATCAGTATCTATAAACGATTTCATCGTACCGATATAGATATATGGTCATTTATATACAACTACTGTTATCGATTTTAAACGCAGTGAAAATCGTATGAATGGTAATTGAATAAGATAAACGACGTGTGAGGGCAAAATAATCTAGAAAAACTTCAAGGGTTCACATAAAAAGAGGAATGGGTCCTACATAATTCTCTCATTTGGAATGAGATTACGAATCTAGATTACAATTTTCATCGTGGGGTCGAGCATTTATTGCAAGTACAGAATGTTGTAAATACAATATTGTAATCAATTGAGCCCCACTTTTTATATTACCATCGATTATTTACTATTGCGCCTACATAAACATGACCTAAAAATTGATCTTTTCCTTAAGTATTACGATAATCCAATCCAAACCCACCACAACTTGAATTCGCTGGATGGATGACCCAAATGTAGGGAAAAATGAGATTATCCCGCTTTTTTGAAAATGAGGGTTTTTTTAACCCTTCGTTGATGTCAAATTTGAGTGAAATTACTAAAACGGAACCTCACGCATGTAAATTGGGCTTTCTCGCTCTCTCGCTCTCTCGCTCTTGTTCTCTCACACTCTCACTCTCTCCCTCTCCTTCTCTCGCTCTCTTTCCTCTCTCACAAATCGTTCTCCTTTCTCTCTTTCTTTCATGGTCTCACATTTTTTGGCCCTTGGTTTCGCTCTCCGATGTTCGATCTCATTCTGCAACACAAACTTAAAATCAGAGATAGAAGAAGAAGTCAGCCGAAGTTGGTCGCATGGTCTTGTCGAAGCCTGATCTCGTGGCCTTGCCAAAGAAGAAAAGCAAAAGAAGAAGAAGAAGGAAGAGAGAAAAAGAAAAAAAAAAGAAAGTGGGATAACTTTGTAAAATTACTTGAAGATGATGTAGGTAAAAAGGTTAAAAAAAAAAAAAAAAAAAAAAAAACTTAGAATTTTAACCAGTAGGTAAAAATCATTTTATCTTTTAATCAATTATCTCCCGCAACTTCAGAATCAATACCTTTCTTTCGAATCCAATACGCTGCCGTTTCGCAATCCTCACTGTACCTGTAAGGAATATATATATATATATATATCTCCTTTCCATTCTTTTTTATGGCGGCCTCACGTGCTACGTGCATGCTATAAAATTTAATGGCAAGATGACGTTTGATCCAGCGGTGTAGATTTCTTGATCTCAATCATACTTATTAAAATTTTCATATCTCATATAGTTGTATATGATGTAACTAACTCATTATTATTTTTATTTTGAAATAAACAAATGTGACTAACTTATTTGCTGATATCAAATTGTTGTATTTTACTTTATTTTGATTAATCTAATTAATTAATCCATAATGTGGTGCAATGTTGTTTATTTTATTAAATGATATACTTGTTAACGTTTACTAAATGTATTTCTCCTGATCATTAATTTATTAAAATATAAATGGTTGAAAATTATTTCTTCATTTTTATTCATAGAAGTATTTGTTGACATTTATATTTTAATTTGAGAGAGACATTTTTTTGTTAATATTATAACGATTATTTTAACAGTATTATTAGTGCAATTCTACTTTCATAAAAAAAAAAAATGTATAAACTAGTATTAAAAAATTGTTTATTTCACACACATGTGTATGTATAAATTATCTCTACGAGTCGATTTAAGATCTATTTAAATTGGTTAGGAAAAAACTGTTTTTTAAAAAGTCATTTTTATTTGAACACTCTTGATAAAAATTGTTTAAAATTAAAATACTCATACTTTTAATTATACACTTTCTCAAAATTATTTTTATATAAAAATTTGTTTAATTTGCTATATACTAAAAGTGTATCTATTAATAGAAAATTACTATAAAGGGCACCTATTAAATATATTATGAACTAATAATATAAAAACATTTTTATTTATTGGAGGGGGTCGCCAGAGGTAGTTGCCAGAGGATGGTCATCAGAGGTGGTCGTAGAAGGTGGGTCGCTGGAGTTGGTCGAAATAGGTTACCGGTGAAGTTGGTAGTTATCAGAGGGTGGTCATCGAATGTGATCGCTAGAGGTGGCGAGCGGAGGGCAATGGTAACTGGTGACAACCATGGTGGAAATGAAGTGGATGATTAATGAGGATATTTTGGTAATTTTATGTATTATACAAACTACAAAGAGATTAACCATTGAACACAAAAATCATTTTTCTAAAAGTTGATTCCAAGTGTTTTCCTCAAACGTCTTATTTATTTCATGAACTCATTTTTTCTAAAGCTATTTTGAATGGTTGTCAATTACTTTAATTTTTTCCAAATGATTTTTTTTTCAAAATCGAACACTTGAAAATTTAAATCAAACACGACCTTATACTTAGTTGGATTGATAAGTTGCCTAGTAATTCTCAAGATTTATAGATTTTTTTTTTATTTTGAGTTTTGAGAATATTAGTCAACGTGTATTCGGGCACTTGTTATTCATAGACTTAAATTTGAATTCTTATTCACTTTTTTTGAAGTATTATTTTACTAGTACACATTATTACCGACTATAACAATTTAATTCATCCTGTTGATAATCATTCTTATTAAAGTATTGTGTGGAGGTTGATGGTATGTAACAATATTGCCACTAATAGTTAACCATAAAATTAGAACGTCTAGAAAACAAACTATACATTCATAGTTGGTGAATTGATAAAGCTCGTAAATGTGACTAAAAATGCATTTTTAATGCTTAAAGTAATAGAAAATGTATGTAAAGAGAACTAAACATGTCTTACTCAGCTCAACTAATGCTCCCAAAGCTTATCCCAACTATGATTTCTAAATTGTTTAGAAACCAGTTCTGTTGTGGGTTGAATATTTCATTCTCATCACACTCATCGTCTTAAATGTAATTTCAAGAAAAACATTGATGTATAAGTGGTATATCAAAACTATTCAAAATTAAAATATTCTAAATTAATTTCGAGTATAGCATAGATGTATTAATAATATATCATTTCTTAATAAGAATGTATTTTAAGTATATTTCATTAGTATTTCAGTAATTTTAATACTCATTCAAAATGTAATTTTCAGATATTGGTATATCAATAGTTTATTAACATCATTCAAAATTAATTTACGATATAACATTATTGGTGTTTCAAATAGTTTATCACCATGCATTAGAAAAAAAAAACATTTGAAGTATCTCATTAATGTATCAGTCATATATATATCAACACTCATGAAAAATTCATTTAAAATATAACATTATTGGTGTATCAATAAATAATTAGTACACTCATTCAAAATTTATGATTTGAACAAGTAGATCATCAGTGTATCAATATTATATATCAACACATGTCTAAATATAATTTTTAGTATAATATATATGTTATTTGTTTATTATTAGTATATCAACACTCGTTCAAAAGTCATTTCAAGTATATAACATTGGTGTATATCAAAAAAACAATATGTCAATACTTATTCAAAATGCATTTCATGTATATAATTAGTAGATCTGTGGTATATCAACATTCAATCGAAGATACAATTTCAAGTATAACATTAGTATATCAGTAGTTTATATCAACAGTGGCATTCAAAATTCATATAAAGTATAATGTTGGTGTTTTAAAAATATACATCGGTACTTAGTTATAATGTAATTAAAGTATATATTATTAGTGTATTAGTAGTATATTGGTGCTAATTCAAAATTGATATTTCAAGTATTAGACTACTATTGATATATTAATGTTATACTTGAAATGATTTTTGAAATGACTAGTTGATATACTGTTGGATATATCAGTTGATTTATATACAAAATATGGCAAATGGTATACCTCTAAACTTTTGGGGTTGTACCAATTAAGACCATGAATCAATAATTGTATCAATTAAAACTCTGAACTTTCGTAGGTGTATCAATTTATATGCTCTTCTAGATTTCATTCAACCAATATAGTGAGAAACTTATAATTTGGATCAATTTACAGGCTCCTCTAGATTACGTTCCACCAATATAGCTCAAAACTTATTATTTGGATCAATTAAACTCCTAAGTTTTCACAAGTAAATCAATTTAGACCCTCCATTACAATTACCTTTAAAAATAATCAATTCATTAATTCTCAAAACGTGTGTAGACTTTTTCAAATGTAGATTTTACAAAAATGGACGAAACTAAGTTGGTATGACACATTAGTTTCCCATTATCTTCTCTAACATAGTGCAAAAAAAAAATATGACTGATTTTGAGGTTGTCATGCTGTTTATATAGTGTTGGGAGAAAATCAATGGCTGCTCACTCGACCCTTTGAATCTTTTGACCGAATTTAACATAAATGTTATAATAGACATGGACTAATGATTTTTTTTGCACCACATTTCAAGAGAATTTTAATTCGTAGAAGTGTACTTGAATTTTTAATGATTTGTATTCTTTCTCTTAAGTGTATATTTGATTCAAGAGTCAAGAATGCTTACCAGCGAGGTTGAATCTTCAATCTTAAACTTATGGAAAGTCTTTAGGTTTGATCTCGTTGAAGATATTGAAGGTTTCAACTTGTAGCTTCTTCAACATCTTCAAAGTGTTCAAATTCTTAGAAGTTGAAATAGATTTTAATCTTCAAGGCCTTGAAGGAGGCTTTAGAAACTTTAGAGTCTTTAGGTCTTCAATTTCCTTGAATATACTTCCATTTCAGTTAGTCTTCTAGAAGCTTCTTTAATCCTCCAATCATTCCTCCTGTTTTTCCTCAAATAAATAAATAAAATGAAATAAAATAAAAAATAATGAAGGGGTGACTTCCATATTCTTTATGTGTGGGCCAATCCTATAGACTTGAGCTTTAGGCCAAATTTAAATGAGACACTTGCAAATATAGCAATTAGATTCAAAGTATTAGCATATAAAGCAACATTTTTTAAAATTGTAAATATAGCAAAATCTGTCCGTGATAGAATTCTATCGCTGATTAACTTTTATGGTCTAGGTGATTTATCACTAATAGATTTTGCTATATTTGCAATTTTTTTAAAATGTTGCTTTGCACTTAGTTATTATTCCTAAAATTGCTACTCATTACAATTACCCAATTTAAAGGGAAGTCCAATTTTTTTTTGGCTCAATTTTTTATTGTGGGTTGGAGCGAATTCTAGCATTGGAACCAAATTTAGAGTCAGAGGCAAAATGAGTGAAAAATACATATAAATATTAACAATTTTCTTATGAAATTTGTTTAATTTGACGCTTTAATATAATGTTCTTAAATTTAAGTTAAGCTAGGAAACGGAAAGTTGCTCTGCCTTGTATATTTAAAAAATATGGTATTTGTTTCAAAGAAATGATATCTTTATTATTCATTAAACTTTCTTACCAATATATATGGAAAATTATTATAAACAAAAATATCGAAATTGCCATAATTGATAGTTTGCTATCTTTTTAAAATAAAATAAAGATGATGAAATAAAATATCGAAAAAAATTTAAAGATGAAATTTCTTCCTAAATGTATCGTATAGGGGAAAATTTAGAAAGAGGAGAGAAAAAAAAAGGTAATAGAAAATTTGGAGGGTGTTTTTGAGCATTTATGGAATGGGTGATAATTAAAAAGGAGAGTTTAGGCTGGATTTATCCTATTTATTACAAAATTATCAGTAATTAAAACAATGCTAAATCCATCGTTACCCTTAATTATAATACCATTTTTAATCCAAAGGAATTGGCTATATAATAATAGTCTTCACTTGACCCAAAAATTCATATTAATACTCACACGAAGCGAGTCAGTTTCCAAAAAAAAAAATAATAATAATACAAATTTACAAAGAGAATTTGCATCCATGGCATTTCAAATGCAGTTCTTTAGCCTCTCAATCATCATCATCTTCTCCTTTTCGGGTATATTCTCTCTTTTCATATCTATACCTGAGGAATTTTTTAAAATAGAAAAATAAGAAAAATTATTTACTGAAAATAGCAAAATATAGAAAAATAAGGAAAACTATTTACAGAAAATAGCAAAATTTTCGATAGTTATAATAGACGCTGATAGAAGTCTATCAGAGTCTATTAGTGATAAAAATTATAGAAGTCTATCACTGATATATGGTAATTGAAGTCTATCAATATCTATTAATATTTTTTTTTTTTTTTTGCTATTCTCTGTAAATAGTTTGATATTATGTGTGAAAATTTTTCAATATATATATATTAGCTAAATCTCTATGATATATCGTGTTCCATAGTTGGAGAATATTGACAAATATGATAAAAGTTTTTTCCGCTCCAGTTTAGTTTTTGATTTATGGTTATTGAAGTTCTTTGTGAATTGTGAATTCTGTAGCTGATTTGCTGAAATTGTGTAATTTAGGTCTCGTTTGATATATATAGGCTATGTTTGATAATTATTTGGTTTTTTATTTTTAATTTTTTAAAATTAAGCCTATAAACACCTTTTTTATCTTTAAATTTTTTATTTTATTATCTACTTTCTACCCAGTCAAGTTTTGAAAATTAAAAAAAAAAAAATTTAAAAAACTTATGTTTGTTTTTAGAATTTAGCTAGGAATTCAACTATTTTATAAAAAATTGTGAGGAAATAGACTTAACTTTTAAAAACTAAAAACAAAGAATCAAATAGTTACGAAACGAGACTTTAATGTTTTCGTTGTTTGTTTTTTTTGTTTTCAAAATTAGGGATGTTTTCTTCCGTTTTTTATAATGGTATTCATCTTTCTATATAAGAAATATTTGAATTTAAAGCCAAATTCTTAAAATAAAAGCAAGTTTTATAAATTACCTTTTTATTCTTCAAAACATGACAGTGAAAATTAAAAACATCTCAAAATAAATAACAAAATAAGAAAATCTATCTGGTAAGAAATTTCATTAAATTTTAATAAAGTTTTTCGTAATAAGACTAAATCCATACAAATTATAACTAAATTATTATTTACTAAAATTTAAATTGGTAAAAATTTTAAATTACACAATAACTAATTAGTAATTACGAACTAAAACTCAAACTCAAGAACCAAATTCAAGAACAAAATTGATTTTTAACTTTTTTATTTTTTTATTTTTTTATTTACAGGAGTTTACTCAGTGAATTTCGCCATTAAAAACAACTGTAGTTTTCCTATTTGGCCTGGAGCATTGACCGGTGCCGGAGCTCAACTATCAACCCCCGGCTTCAAATTACTCCCCGGATCGACGGCGACGGTGAACGTTTCTTCGCCGTGGTCCGGGAGGTTCTGGGCTCGAACTCTTTGCTCCACAGATACAACTGGAAAGTTCTCCTGTGGAACTGCCGATTGTGGCTCTGGCCAAGTCTCCTGTAACGGCGCCGGCGCAACCCCGCCGGCAAGCCTGGTTGAGTTCACAACAGCCGTGAATGGCGGCCAAGATTTCTTCGACATAAGTCTTGTAGATGGCTTCAATTTGCCTGTTTCAGTGAACCCAATAGGCGGAATAGATGGTTGCAAAGCGGTGGTTTGTGCCGGAAATGTGAACGCTGTTTGTCCACCGGAATTAGCCATTAAAGGGGAAGGCGGCAACGTGATCGCTTGTAAAAGTGCTTGTATGGGTTTTAATAAGTCGGAATATTGTTGCAGCGGTGAGTATAATCAGCCAGAAACTTGTCCGCCGACGGAATATTCAAAGATATTCAAGAGTCAGTGCCCTCAAGCTTATAGTTATGCATATGATGATAAAACTAGTACATTTACTTGTTCAGGTGGGCCTAATTATTTCATCACATTTTGTCCATGATGTTGATTATGGACTTAAAAGGAATAAATTTAATGCTAAATATATAATTTAGTTTTTTTTTTCCTTTCAATCTATGAGTAAAAACTTTATAGAATTTGCGATGAAAAATGACCTACACCAACCTTTAAAATATGACCAGAAAGTGGTCAGAAAAAAAAATAAAAAAAAATAAAATTTTGGAATGGGTTCATATTCACCAAGCTTGATCATCTGTCACTATGAAGTTGACAATGTCATCGTTAGCTTAGTTTTTTCACGACATACTTCCATTGATCGGTTTCAGGGTTTCATATTTCTTTATGGGTGGTAAATGGTCTTATATTTAGGGATTATGGTCTCAAATATTTAGAGATTTTGGGTTAATTATATCAATCCTTGATCATCAATATACTAGTACTTTTGAGAGAGAAAAAAAACTTTTTAAAAATGGCAAATGGTAATCCTTTAAAAGCGATTAAAAATGGTCAATGCTAACTCTTTTAATAATAAAGAGAGGAATATTGCCAACATATTATATAACGATTATACCTGTGCCAAGTAGTGTAGTCTAGATTCAGCTGAGTCTGTGCTTGATCGAGATATTGAGGAAGACAGGGAATAGTCCCGTAGAGAAAACCTTCAAAACCATTGGCCATGACTGCATTGAGAAATTGGTTCTTCCACAAAAGGAAGTTCGTATCATTCAATTTTACTGATAAAGGTTGAGGCAGAGTAGGTTGAAATGTAGTATGAAAAGGTGGGTGAGGTTGGGGATAAAGTTGTTGAGGTGGGAAATTTGGTCGTTGGAAGAAGGGATGTTGCTGGTAGTTCTGATATGGTGGTGGATTATAGTATGGAGGTTTATACTGTACCTGACGAAAAGGTGGAGTAGTGGGTTGAAACGGATGATAGCCATTGTGTAGTGGAGTCGTAAAGACTGGATTTCGAGAGGAGGCACAGTCGTCGGAGCTAGAGGTCATGGATGAAAATTCTTTTGAGTATTTTGCATAGGTGTTACTACTGGAGTTTCAACTATAGTCATTGGAGGATTAATAGTTCCAGAAGAAGAGGCGCCTTCATCATTTCTTGACGCCATAAAAAAAAAAAAAAAACTCAGATCTCTAATACCATAAAGAGTAAAGAAGAATATCTCAAAATATTATTAAGGCATTTCTCACTGTATTCCAAAGAGAAAAGAAGGGCCAAATATAAAGCAAGAAAACTTAACATGTGTAAGAAGACAAAGCATAACAACCAAAAGAAATAAGAATAATAAACAGAATAATAGAGGAACGGTAAAATCCTTTTTATCAAATAATGACCAAAAATGATTAGAGAAAAAAAAAATTAGAACGCGATTTTAACTTACGACATGAGTTCATGTTCACCAAATTTGAATATCTGTCACCATAAAATTGACAAATGTCGATTGTAAACTTTTTTTCTTCTTCTCACGACATGCTTTATATGATCAATTGTTGGGGTTTTAGTTTTCTTTATGGGTGTTAAAGGTGTTAAATTTAGTGATTATGGTGTCGAAGATTTGAGGTTTTAGGTTTAGACCAATCATTTATCAAAAGACTGGGAACATAAAACAAGAAATAAATGATTTAGAAATCACCAATAGAACCCCTTTGAAAATGACAAAAAAATGGCCTATGCTACCTATTTAAAATATGACCACAACTAGAGGAAAAAAAACTTTTAGAACACCTTTTTTTTTTTTTTTAATTGAAAATATGGATTCATATTCACCTTACTTGAACATTAAAATTGAAAAATGTCGAAGGGTATTAAAGGTCTTAAATTTAATTTCGATGTGCTTTCTATGATCGGTTGTTGGGTTTCATGTTTCTTAAAGGATGTTAAAGGATCTTAAATTTAGTGATTATCGTCTAAAAAATTTGGGATTTTAGTTTTGGAACAATCGTTGATCAATATACTTGAACTTAAAACAAGGAAGAAGTTTTTTTTAGAAATGGCCAATGGTACCGACGAGACAATTTTTTTTAGAGCATGTGTTTTATTGAAGATAAAAGGTCATATTCACCAAACATTAACATTTGTGACCATGAAATTGACAAATGTCAATCGTAACACAGTTTTTTTCATGACATGCTTTTTATGATCAGTTGTTGGGTTTCATGTTTCTTTTTAGGTTTGGAGCAATCGTTGATCAATATACTATGAACTTAAAATGAGAATTTTTTTTTTCTTTTTTGGAAATTACCAATGGTTCCCTTTGAAAACGACGAAAAATGGATAGTGCTACCCTTTTGAAAAGTGTCCAAACAATGGCTAGAGAAATAAACTTTTAGAACACGTTTTTTTTTTTAAAACTGAAAACATGGGTTCATATAATCACGAAACTTTAACACATATGTCACCATAAGATTGACAAATGTTGAGTGTAAGTCACTATTTTTCATGACTTAATTTTCACGATGGGTCGTTGTTGGGTTTCATGTTTTTTTTTTTTTTTTGGGTATTTAATGTCTTATATTTAGGGACTATAGTACTAAAATATTTGGGGATTTTAAGTTTATATCAATCCTTGAATCCAATGAACTAGTAATTTAACACGACAAAAAAGCTTTTTAGATATGACAAATGGTAATCATTTAAAATTGACTAAAAATTGACAATGTTGTCCCTTTAAAAAATGACCAAATAATGGCGAGAGAAAAAACATTTCGAACGGTTTTTCTTTTCCTCTGGAAATATGAGTTCATATTCACCAAACTTAAACATTTGTCACCATGGAATTGAAAAATGTTGATTGTAACTAAGTTTTTCCATAATTGGTTGCGTTGCACATTTTATGTTTCTTTTTGGGTATTGAATTTTTTATATTTATGGACTATAGTGCTAAAATATTTGGGATTTCAGGGTTAGATCAATCCTTGATCAAACTACTAATAATTTTAAATGACAAAAATGCTTTTTAGAAGCGGCAAATCGTAACCCTTTAAAAATGATGAAGAATGACCAATGCTATTGTTGAGGATCCCACATTGAAAAAATTAAAGGACCTCACACTCTTCATAAGATGATGAGTTACTTCTCTCATTGTCAATTTGTTTCGAGATGGAATCCAAATGTTATCTAATTAAATATGGGTTCATATTCTCAAAACTTGAACATTTGTCACTATGAAGTTTGCATCATTTTCTTTTCTTTTATAGAAACATGAATTTATATTCACGGTTTCTTTCTAGGTGCTAATTACATGTCTTATATTTAAGGATTATATATTGTCTCAAAACTTTGGGGTTTTAGGTTTACAACAATCTTGGATTAATATACTAGGAACTTAAAACAAGAAGGAAGCTTTTTAGAAAGGGTCATATGGTATCCCTTTAAAAATGACGAGAAAAATGGCTAATGCTACTTCTTTAATAAATGACCAAGCAATGGCCAGAGAAAACAATGCATTTTTTTTAACTGAAAACGTGAATTCATATTTACCAAATGTTGCCATGGTCATGATGATGATCACTTGATCTTGCACCCCTTTTAGATTTGAAAATGTTGAAGATTGAGAAGGAAGAGTGAAATTGGTGGGTGGGAGGTTGCATAGAAGACAATTTACGTCATTGAATCTTACACTTTGTCCAAGATCAACAATTTGTGGACGTTAGATCTCTTACATTGATCAAGGACAATTTGGAGCCATTGGATTTACTTGATGGTCAAGTTTCTTTTGGCTATAAATAGGTGAGGACCCATAGTTGTCAAAACCATCCCAAAATCTCAAATCGAGTGAGCAAAGTATGAGAGAAAAATAGAATGAGTTTCTTCTTATAAGAGAGCTTGCTATTTCTCTATAAGAAAGAAAGTTTGTAACTCCTATTTCATATAATAGAATTCTTCTATCATTGCTCGTGGTTTTTAGTACACTAATTTGTTTAGAGGCTTTTCACATAAAATCATTGTGCGTATTCTCTCTCTTCTTCTTCTTCTTTATTATTCTCAATCTATTTTAGTTGCAATCTTACTCTATTCGGTCACATACCTTTTCACAACGTAGTTCACTAGAAGTAATTATATTATGAGAGTGTTTGGTTTGGAGTGGAAGAGATATATAAGAATCCTCTTTTTATAGGAATGTAGACCGAAAGCTAAGTGAAATCACTTTTGAAGAACACAAAGATGAGTTAGTGGAATGATTGTTCACTTATAGGGAAACAACACTTTTTTGTTTTTATTTCCTCCATTTCTTTGACTCTGAAGAATCCTTTATGCTTTAGACTTTGGAATTTAAACTTCAAAAATATATAATTTTTTGTGTTAAATATCAAAACAAAATTCTCAAAATTTATCTTACATTTGATAACCATTTCATTCTTAGTTTTTATTTTTTAAATCTATTTTATTTCAATTTCTTACAATGATTTGCATATTTCTTTAAGTAAAAGAATTAAATTCTAACCGAGTTACAATAAAATAAAATAAATTAAAACTACTTTTTTTAGCTTTTAAATTTGGCTTAGTTTTTATAAATATCGGTAAAGAGTAGATAATAAAGCAAGAAAGTTGGAGGTGGAAGAAGTGCTTATAGACTTAATTTTCGAAAATAAAATAATTACCAATCGGGGCCTTAGTGTAAAGCTTTGTTGAAGAAATTGGCACAACAAGAATACAGACAACTAATTCGATGAAAGAAACTTTTATTAAGGATATACAAATATGGACTCTCAAAATACTCACTCACCCACTTTATACCTTACTCTCTCTAAGTTTCTCTAACTTCCTTCCTTCTTTCTTTGCTTTAATTATAAATGAGAAAAAACTCCAATTTAAGTGAAAGAGTTTAATTGTGGGAATTTTTAAAAATAAAAAAATAAAGGAAACTATTTATACAAAATAGTAAAAGTTTTAAATAGTTGTGATAGACGCTGATAGAACTCTATTAGGGTCTATTAGTGATAGACATGATAGAAGTTTATCATTGATAGATGGTGATAGAAGTCTATCATAATTTTTTTTCCTATTTTCTATAAATAGTTTGACATTTTTCTATCTGTGAAAAATTTCCTTTAATTTTTAGCCAATTTAAAAAAACAAAAACAAATCTTTAAAAACTACATTTTTTTTAGTTTTGAAAACTTAGCTTGATTTTTGAAAACATTGGTAGAACGTAGATAACAAAGTAAGAAATCTAAAGGTAGAATGGATGTTTATAAGCTGAATTTTCAAAAACTAAAAATTAAGACTTTGTTTGGTAACCATTTCAATTTTTGTTTTTTGTTTTTAAAAATTTAGCCTATAAATATCTCTTCCACCTCAAAATCTCTTGCTTTGATATCTACTATTTACCCATGTTTTCAAAAATCAAGTCAAAATTTGAAAACTAAAAAAAAATAGTTTTTACAAACTTGTTTTTGTTTTTCGAATTTGGCTAAGAATGCAACTCTTCTACACAAGATTGATATAAACCATGGTACAAAAATGAAATGAAATAGAATTAATTTTCAAAAACCAAAAACAAAAAACGAATTGGTTACCAAATGGGGCCTAAATGGTTACCAAACCGGGCTTGAAAAAAAAGAAGCCTTTATTTAATAACCATATGGTTTAGTTTTTATTTTTAAAAATTAAGTTTATAAACAATATTTCAACCCGTTCATTTCTTTATTTTGTTATCTATTGTTCAAGAGTTTTTTTTATAAATCATGTCAAGTTTTGGAAACTAATAAAAAAATAGGCAAGTTTTTAAAAATAGAAAAATAAGGAAAACTATTTACACAAAATAGCAAAAAATTTTTATAGTTGTGATAGACGTTGATAGAAGTCTATCAGGGTCTATTAGTAATAGAAATGATATAATTCTATCACTGATAGATACTGATAGAAGTCTATCAATGTCTGTAAACCCTAAACTTTTTATTACTCTTTAATTTGCTTTGAATAAGTAAAAGACTAAGAGGTGAAATTACAATATTAAGAGAAGAAGGGAAATGCCGATAAGGCGAGAATCGAAAATACCTAACGATTAAGTTATTATTTAATTATTATTATTAAAAGTTATTATTATTATTATTATTATTATTATTATTATTATTATTATTATTATTATTAAGTGGTGGGATTGTTATAAAAAGAAAAGGGGAAAAAAACAAAAGAAAAAGAGAGAAATAAATGTCGGTGGAAAAGAAAAGGAAAGGAGGAGTTAGGGATTTTATTTCTTCATTTCTTCTTCTTGAAGAACAAAACCACCGACTATGCTCAAAATTATCGGAGAAGGAGAGAATCAAGGGTTTTCTGGTGATTATTGGCCGGAGAGAAAGCAGAAATTGAAGAAAACATCACTCTGGCTTGAAGCAGGAAGAAGTTCGAGCAATCAGTGGTGTTTGGACGAGTTCACGCTGTAGAGTTCGATTTTGGAGCTGAAATTTTGATGTTAGTAAGCTAACACAATTATCTACTACTTTTGTGAAGATGACCGGAGCTGAAAATGGCCGGAAATGGATGAAAATTCAGGTAGAAATCAGTAGACAGAAAACTTCACAAAAATAGGGACATCTTTGGTTTTTGAAGCGGTTTGAGCTTTCTAGGAAGATTTAGAAGCTGAAATTAGTAAGGATAGTTAGATAATTCAATTTCTAACAACTTTTATGAAGAATAAGAAATCTGAAAACGAGTGGATATGGATGAATTATTAGGTGGAACAGAGGGAAGCTGCAGGAATCGGGAAGAAGATTACTACTGGTTTGAGGTAATTTTCGAATAATCTAGTGATTTTTAAGCCTTCTTGTCTTCAGATAAGTTGTAGAGGATCATGAAATAAAGAGTTTGATCTAAAGTTTACTCTATGTAGTTAAGTATTGGGTAAGTTATGAATTTTTGAATTATGGCTGAAATGCTGGAAACTGTGAACAGGAATTTTCGAATAGCTACTGATCTAAGGGAAATTCTGGACAAATCATACGTTTTTAAATCTTGCACTCTGAAAATAGATTGTAGGGGACTGTAAAATGAAGAGTTTTCCATAAATTTCATTTTATTTGGTTAAGAATTGAAGAAGATATGATCAATTAAAAATTGATGTGATTATACTTATGTTTAGACAATGCTTGCTAAGGGTATTATGAACATCATGAGTTTAGTTTTGCAAGTGGCTATGACAAAGACTACAAGCATACTGAGAACTAACCTAAGGAGACTTATTCTTTTCACGACGAATAGAGTTGGGAGAAGCTTACAAGCCGTTTGAGCTAGTCAACTACAAACCGTGAGTGACAAAATGTTTTCAACAAAGTTTTATAAATTCTTGAATTAAGCAAGATGCTTTATGTATTAATGGGCAATGTTTTATTTAAGTATGATGTGTTGTATTCATGAATTTTATATATATGATTTGCAAAATGTTCTATGTTCCTCGTTTCTTGAATATGTTTGATAAGATTTTAACCGTTGAACACGGTTTAGTTAAACGATAAATACTCTACGTAACGATACCTAAGGACATTGAGACGATATCGAGATAAATATGTAACGATACCTAAGGACATTGAGACGGTATCGAGATAAATATGTAACGATACCTAAGGACATTGAGACGGTATCGAGATGAAAATGTAACGATACCTAAGGACATGGAGACGGTATCGAGATGAATATATGGCGATACCTAAGGACATTGAGACGGTATCGAGATAGTTGGGATCCTGATATATGAGGACTTCGGTGACGTATCAGGACATCCCTAAATAAATGTATAGGTATAGTTGATATATATATATATATATATATATATATATATATGTATTAGCCCTGAATATATGCATGACGGTAATGAAATTACGACGTTGAGAGTGTTGAGTCTGCTCCACCTCAACTAAGGATTTAAGAACACTATGTTTAAATGAGAACAATGTTTACGAGTTATGTTTTCAGTTGAATAAGCGATGGTAAACTAAGTTTTGAGATGGAAAGTGTTTATATACCTATGTTATGAAGTGTTTTATATAAAAAAAATTCATTTATGCTAGGCGAGCATGTTGTAGTGGAAATGTTTTACGTCCTATCACTCACTAGACGTATGTCTAACGTTTTATTTCAAATGCTTTCTTACTCCCCAGGTAGCGATCGGTATCCAGGAGCTTGACCTACCCTCGCAAAGTCTTTGCTGCGGATCCTCTTATAGTTGTAAATATTAGATTTTTGTGTTGACTGGCATATAAAAGAGAGTGGAACGTTGAAATTAGAAAAGTAATGTTGTACAAATGATAGTGTAACCACTATTTATATGTATTTAAATGATGTTTATGTATATAAATGATGTATGTAACTCACGCTCTTTTCCCAGGTCTAAGAGGGTGATCTGGGGAGAGGGTGTGACAATGTCTATCAGTATTTTTTTTTGCTATTTTATGTAAATAATTTGATATTTTTTTCATATGTGAAAATTTTCCAAAAAAGTATAACTTTTATGTTTGAAGTTTGACTAAAAATTCAAATGCTTGGTTAGGAAAAATAAAAGGGTTCTTTGCATATATGGCAAAACAAGACTAAAATATTGCAAATATAGCAAAGCTTAAAAGTGTAAATATAGCAAAATTTACCTTCAACCCATAGAAAATGTCCAAAAAAAACCCAATGAAAGCACAAAAATACACTAAAGGTCTCGATTTTTTAAGTTTATCAGTGATAGCTGCGTTGCTATCACTGATAGTTGTTATCAGTGAGGACGACCATAATTGACAGTTGTTATCATTGATAACATCGATATCTATCTATATCACTACTATTATGGATATCATATCACCAATAATTAACCTAAATTTTATCACCAATATCATAAATACATGGATATCATTGATATCTATCTAACTTTTATCACCAATATCGCTGACACATGGATATCGCTCATATCTACCTAACTTTTATCATCGATATCACTTATATCTACCTAATTTCTTTCAACGATGCCATTGATACATGGATATCACTGATATCTACCTAAGTTTTATCATCGATCTCACTTGATACACGGGTATCACCGGCATCTATCTAAGTTTTATCACCAATATTACTGATACACGAGTATCACTTACATCTAACTAAGTTTTATCGTCAATATCACTGATGTCTACCTAACTTCTATCACTGATATCGTTGACTAAAGTCAAAGAAATTTATAAAATAAATAACTTTATTAAATTTAAATAATTAAAAATCTTGGATCGGGGTACTCCTAGAAGTTATGAAAACAAAACTGTAAATTTTGCCTAAATATCTAATGGCGCAAAACCAATATTCTAAATTTAAATATTAAGACTGTGATTTAAAAACATGAAAACATAAAAACATGAGCGGAAGCATTTGAATGGTCCCAACGGCACGGTCACGGATTCTTCCTATCATTCGCCTGTTTGTCCTTGCCTTTACCTGAAAGTTGTAACATAAGAAAGAGTGAGTATAAATACTCAGTAAGTGACCCCATTATCGGGATCGCATGCATTCTGATACTGTTATGGGTGAACATCTAAGTAGATAACCTGCTCACCCAGTCACTCGTGTCTAGTGGACTGAAGGCGCACCGTCAAAATCATGAAAGTGAACCTGATGGTCCACGGTATGGTAACATGGACTTGAACCCGTCAGTTCACACATGTTTAGCGGCCTGATGGCGCACTATCAAAACATGAAAGTGGACCTGTAAATCACCACTATCTGTCTAACATGTAATTCATATATATGTATATATATATATATATATATATATATATATATATATATCTAATAACAGAGTCTCACACCAACAAATCATAAACTCATAAAACATCATAAGTGTTCATGCTCACTTTCCATGGATCATAAAAAAATTTACCCAAATTTCACTGATAACTTTGGTAAAATGAATTAGGGCGTCGGACACAAATGCAGGTCGATAATAACGTAACTTACCTCAAAATTAAGTTCACTTCACCAGCAATTCATCTTTTTCCTTGCCTTGAGTAACCCTAAACATAAATTAAAATTAACTTAAATATTCAAACTTAAACCAACCAAAATGCTTACACTGGCGATCTCCAAAAGCTTACCCAAAACGAGGCTCGAACTAAGATTGAACCCAAACTTTTCTCAACAAACCAAACCTAACACAAGATCAATGTTAGAGAGTTAACCAAATTTTTCAGTAGTAAAACAAATAACCCAACGGAGACCAAAATTCCAAAACTTATCCAGTTTTACAGGTTCTGTTCAGCAGCGATTATAGACAAACCAGAGCTCCAAATAACGATCTAACCGTTCATAATGGTCACTACGATCCGACGGTTGAAACTCGGGCAAATGACTAGTTTTCGAAAGCTGTCACTGAAAAATCGAACTGCACTGCCTCTTTCTCCTTCTCCGTTTTTTCGGTGTAATTTTCTCCCTCTCTACCTTATTAGGTCACTCAATAATATATACATACAATCCCAAACTCTAATTCCTTAATAAATTAGGGTTACATAATATATTTTAAATTTGTTTTCCCTCCACCAATTCCACTAAACAAATTAAATCCCCAAAATAAAATTCAATTTTCACCAATTAAATTTAAACCCAAATCTTTTATTCCGTTTAATTTAAATTGAATTATCTTTCCAATATAATCCAATTAAGCATTAAAAATTCAAAATAACACCCAAATAATTTAAGATAATTAAATTAAAATTACCTAAAATTTTGGGTTGTCACATCACTATATCTACCTAAGTTCTATCACCGATATTACTCATACATAAATATCACTGATATCTACATAAATTATATCACTGATATCACTGATAATTGATATTACTGATACATGGATATCACTGATATCTATCTAAGTCATATCACCAATATACGGATATAACTAATACCTACCTAAGTTATATAATTGATAACTCTAATATCATCGATTGTTTTAAATGCTAGAATTACCAAATTAATATTTTTCACATTTAAATAGGAGTTTAGTGAATTCTTTTCTGACATTTAAAGACATGAGTCATGAGAGTAAGTGGATTCTTCAATTAATGATAGAATTCTTTGAATGAGTAATTTATAAGTATATTAGTGGCTATCATTGATAAATTTATATTCTTATGTCATAATAATAGAAGTATATCATTGATAGCCACTAATAGATTTTATGAGTTTTAAACTTTTAGTTTGATCTTGAGTATTTACTAATAACTTATTATACATTAGTTAATAAAAGTCTATAAAGTCGTAGATTTCAATCACTGATTGAAGAAGTCTGTCAATGATAAAATTCTATCAACGATATCATAGACTATCAGTCATAAAAGTTTATTATTGATAGATTTCGTACTTTTAAAATCCTATAAAAAGAAAAAATATTCTATGGGTTTGTTGGATAACATTCTCATTTTTTGAGAAATAAACTTGTTTGGTAACCATGGAAGATGGGAAGATGAAAGGGAGAGGGAAAGATTTGGAAAGATGGAGAAGAGAGAGGAGAGAAGGATGGGGTGGGAGTTGAAGAAACCAAAGGGATAACTTCATGAGAAACGAAAGGGAGAAAATGAAAAGAAGTGCGCTCGGAAAAGAAAAACAAAAAAAAGGAAGGGCAAATATGAAAATTTTTAAAAATTCAAAAGTTGACTAGTAAACATTTGTCATATTTACAAATATTTTAAAGAGATGATATATATTTTAGATTCTTCTCCAGATTTTGCTATCTATTACTATTTTATATATATAAAAAAAAATTAGAAACCAAATGCTTATCAAACAAGACTTAATTGGGCCTCACTTATTATTTAAAAAAAAAAATAGAAAACAATAATTTTTAGTTTTGGGGAGTTTTTAAAAATAGGAAAATGAGGAAAACTATTTACACAAAATAGCAAAATTTTTAGATAGTTGTGATAGACGTTGATAGAAGTCTATCAGGGTCTATTAGTAATAGAAATGATAGAAGTCTATCACTGATAGATGCTGATAGAAGTCTATCAATGTCTATCTGTGTTTTTTTTTGCTATTTTCTGTAAATAGTTTGACATTTTTTCTATTTGTGAAAAGTTTCCTAATTTTTACCCTCAACTTATCAAGTTATATTAATTTGAAAGTTAAACTTTCAATTTTATTTAATTACGCGTCAAATTTAGATAAGTGTTGCAATCTTAACTTTAAATTTTAAAAAGTGTTGCAATTTTAACCCTCTAATAAATTTTCATACCAAATATCTTTAAAAGAAAAATTCTCTTAATTCATTTAGTGAATTAAAAAGCATAGGTTTGAACTATGATACAAATTTGATAAAATTTTAGAGAAAGAATATTAAATTATACATTAGTCAAACATATTTTTCTACCAAACTTTATTTTATTCAACTTATATAAGTTGGAGAATTTTTAAAAATAAAAAAAAATAAGAAAAACTATTTAATAGCAAAATTTTTAGATAATTGTGATAGACGTTGATAGAAGTCTATCAGTGATAGAAATGAAAGAATCTATCACTGATAAATACTGATAGAAGTATATCAATGTGTATCAGTACTTTTTTTTTTGCTATTTTCTGTAAATATTTTGACATTTTTTCTATCTGTAAAAGATTCCCTAATAAGTTTTACAAAGATTTTTACATTATCTATTATAATTAGTAGGTGAATTAGTAAAAATTGAACCATAGATAAAGTTACAACATTTATTTAAGTTTAGAGTCTAAAACTGAAAGTAAAAAAAATTAAATAATGAGAAGTTGAGAGTCAAAATTGATTTTTAAGGTCATGGAAGTGTTAACAAATCCCATTCAATCAATGAAAATGAACTCAATCTCCATTACTAATTCCTATGGCTGCTCATTTAAACTAATAACCAAAACCCACAAATGGTTAATATGCAAACAATTGATTCTTCAAGTATAAGGGTGTAACACTACCAAAAACCTACTTCAAGATAACATAGTTTCTAATTAACTTATCAAACCTCACAATGTAAAACCATACTATCAGCATTCATTACACTCTACAAAAAAACAACATTAGCCTCAAATCCTAGCAATAAACTAAACAAGATGCCTTTTTTTTTTTCCTTCTTTGGCAGAAGGAGAAATCGGATAACGCCCGTGGAACGTGTCATCACTCAAGTAAATTTATCCATCACTTGTCCATGTGAAGGCTAGAAGAACTATGACAAGTGCAGCAAATATCGTTGCACAAGCGAAGAACCACAACACTCCGCTCTGGCCTCGGTTGCCATCATTGTCGCTCTCTTGACTAGTTGACTCTATTTCTTTTAGAAGTTCTCTCACCTGATCAATATCCGCATCTTTTGCAGCTTGTACTAGTTTACTTTGAATCTTCTCCAACTTCGCTAGCCTTCGACGTTTCACGACGTTTTTTGCTGACCAAATGAAGCCAGTCATTTTCCATAAGAGGATGCCAACATATATTGCAACAACACAATCGACAGAGTAATGGTGGCGTTCTCGTATTTCACGCTGTGCACTGTGTATTACAAAAAACCATACAACAGCCGAACTAAGACCTCCATAAGCCTCCTGTTTCAGTATTTCACATGCATTAAGAGACTTCATTATAAATATAGCCAAAAACAAAATATTATATCACATCAAGCACCCAACACGATAGAGTATATACCGTCCAGGCCATGGCAGTGAGGACGGCAACGAGCATGTGGCCACTGTATACAAGGTCATTGCAGCCACCACCAGCCTTCTTAAGCAAATTGTACCAAGAGGATCCTTCAGAGGGTGTTGGTCGAAGGAAATCTAGTAAGAAGCTCATTTTACCCCAATCAGGTTTGTAGTCACCAAGAATCTGTCCAGGATCAGCTGGGAAAATAACAATTTTTACACGTTAACTACTCAGAAAAGTGCAAACACACTGCATAAAATAGAGAAATTTCTAGTCATTATGTGGAAACTATCTTCTACAAAGCTATGCACATAAGTAATTCAAAAGATTGCTCAGTAACAAATCATCTTATCTTAATGTTTGGTTCTACACTCCTAAAAGTATAAAAGTTCTATCTTGTCAAGTATTTGAGCTAAAAACACTCTACAAGTGTTTTCTTACAAAGTAGTTTGAGTGCTTTTAACTCTTTTCAAATGCAGGATTAAATTACTCTTAGTTTCAAATATGATGGTTAAGGATGAAAGTGTTAGGTGTTTAGGTCTTGGGAGTGTGCATGAAAAAAAGTGGAAAATTTAAGTCACTTACCAAAAGCTATGTCCCGATTTATTAACTGGCGAATTGTATCAGCATCTTCAGCATATGGAACATAGTACTTCTGTGCCCAACGATGAGGGTATGCTGGGACTCTGAATCGAGAATAAGCACACCATGGCCTTGCAGATGGTAGAATTGTAGATACAAAAGTTATGGCTCTAAGAAATCGGCCGATTGCCATTGTGAACATATACCTTGCACCAAGTCCAAGTCCAGGAGCTTTTACAGAGTCAAACAGCACAGAGAATGCCAACATAATGAACAACATCAGGAAATGGTGCAATCCAATAATCCGAGCTCTCAATATCTCCACGACAGCATGAGGAAGTTTCTCGTTCAATGCCAAGAGTAACCATTGGCCAGTATCAGGAAGAGGAGATGTGTCACTGTCAAATGTCAAGAAAGCCACAATCTCAAAATTTTAACTAGAAATAAAACCAACAGGGAAATGAGATTATATTGCTAATGAGTAAAGCAATTTTCAAGTTATTAGTATAATGAAAGAAAGAAAAAATCAGTCACTCAAGTGGATGTGGATTTACATTTCAGCACATACTTTATAATGAAATTACATATAGATTCACATAAAATGCAATACAAGAAAAATGCATCTCACTGTGGCGGACCCATACAAGAACTATAACTCTGTTCTAGAAGAGACTTACTATCTAGAATCATCAGTTCTAGAAGAGCCTTTACACAACCAAAAATAGATTTCCTAAAAGTTCCATTCCCATTTTTATACTTTTATACTATATTGGAAGTCTGTATGTCATAACAAAAATTTAATCTATGAGTTCGATCTAAATTACTGAATTGTTGCAGAAGAAAAACAAAAGTGGGTATTAAAAAGACTACTAAAGACGAGCAAATATTTTTGTTGGGAAGATTGAAATTACCCTATGATGCTTATTAAAAATCCTATAGAATTGCCAGTTGCTTGCAAGATTCAATCCTCAAAAACAACAAGAAAGGACTTTATAGACTTTTTTTAAAAAAAAATTTAATGGCTGCATCAACTATCATCAGATGTTCTTTTTAAATCCAATGAACAAGTAATAACGGCTTCGACTTTCATCCACACTCAATGCATCTCGTTAATTTCATCAGATGATGGCTACATATTCTGAATAAACATAAGAATTGGATCTACAATTTCAATCTTTTTTTTTTTTAAAAAAAAAAAGAAATTAAGGAAAGGACATATTTAGAAAATGAAAATAAGAAAACTAATTGATTAATGCCCTGAAATTTCTAAACTGGGTTCTCTTAGTGAATTAAGGAGAATGTCAATATATGGGTTACCAAAAATAAACGTATTAACCAGATCTCTTTCCAATTGATGATAGAAACAAAATCTAATGAGCTTTAATATCATAATGGAACTAAACTCACAAATCCTTTACAAAGAACGGTATTTCATTTATGACTCATAATTAGACAAACAATCAGGATATAAATGCCTTTTCGTTCTTTAGACTTCTAAAACAAATAATCTTTTCAGTCAACGCCTTCGTGAAGTTCAAATCTGGAAACTCAAGCTTAACCACATTCCAAAAATATCAGATCCATCCCCAAATGAAATAATTTCCAAAACCGACGAGTTAAATGAAGCAGATCCACAGAATCGCACCTAAACTTAACCACCTAAATGCAATCAACAATCGATTTTAGGTTTCTGCAGCTCAAAAATCAGAAATCAATCTTCTCTCTCCAAGTCAAAATCAGACTGCATTTAAGCAATCCACTTCAATTTTTAATCTACCAACACAGGAATCACAAAAGAGATGAATCCAAATCCTAACGTTACCTGTGCCAATCGAGACCGAGGACGGCAGTGACGAATCGAACGGAGAGGGCTTCGAAGAGCAGAGTGGCGAGCATAAAGAGCATGGAGGAGAGGAATGGAATGGCGGAACGGAACTCGGAGGACCAGTGCTTGTAGAAGGGAACACGGACGACGGCGGCAAGGGCAAGGAGGGACCAGAGGGCTGGCTGAAGACGGGAATGCCATGCCGGCGAGAGGTGGCTGAGGTAGTCGATGGAGACATATGATATGGCGATGAGGCCAAGCCCACCGATCTTCAAGGCCGGCCACCGCATTTGGGGGTGGCGGTGGCGGACAAAGATGCGCAGAGTAGTAGCTTAGTTAGAGAGTAAATTAGTTAGTTGAGGAGGAAGGAGGTTGAGATTACAACTATATCTCTCAACGAACCTATATTTATTTATTACCAATATTTGTTTTGATGTATTTACTAGTAACAAAACAATCAATGATTAAAAAATCGGTTCTAAGTGTTCGATATTGATATTAAAGATTCATTAGTATCTCTAGTACCTTTTATAAATACTTGTAAAGAATTTTATCGCAAAATAGAGAAATAGGAAAAAATGGGAGAAGACCTTTTGACAGAATTCTTTGATATTTTCTGATATTTGATATATTTCTTCAATACAGAATATGCACAACACTAGTTCATATATACACTTACAAAGGAATAAAAAATGTAACCAAAAGGACACGTGTAATCATACAATTTGGAAAACAATAACAGAAAAAGGAAATGGAATAATTTTGGATCCTTCCTCCACATCACAGGACAAGTCACGGTTAGAATAGTCTGAGTCGATAGTTGAGTGTCACGTCACCTTCTTTGGTACAAGCAGAGTCATTGATTGACTGCCTCGTCACTCTCCTTGATATCCCCCCTCAAATGAGGAGTTAGTTCAACTATGTCGTGTTTGGACCGGAGATAAGAGAATTGACTGTGAGTGAGCGACTTTGTGAGAGAGCCGGCTAGTTGTTCATCAGAAGGAACATAGCGAACTTCCAGTCGTTTGTTGAGGACTTGATCTCTGACATAATGAACGTCAATTTCGATATGTTTCGTCCGAGTATGGAATACATGATTTTGAGGCTAGAGACCCAACACCAATGTTGTCACACCATAGAATTGGTCTGCTCGATAGACCAAAACAAGTTCTTCTAATAATTGGCATATCCAAGGGATTTCAGTGGAAGCATGAGCAAGGGCACGGTATTCTGATTTTGTGTTGGAGCGAGCAACAACCAATTATTTTTTGGAGGACCAAGAGACTATAGAGGTGCCAAAAAACACACAATAAGCAACCACCGACTTTCGATCATCAACATTGGAAGCCCAGGCAGCGTCCAAGAAGGTCGTAATTGTTAAGGAATCACTCGGTTGGATTAACAAGCCATGAGAAGTCGTGCCCTTGAGGTATCGCAAGATGCCTTTAACTACCTTTTTAATGGATGTCTGTGGGTGCCTTAAGAAACTGAATAAGCCTTTTAACTATAAAGGCAATATCAGGTCTTGTGTTCACAAGGTACTGCAAAGCCCCGAGTAAGCTGCGATAGGGAAAATGATCCTTGAGAAGTGTTCCATCATTTATAGATATATTAGACCCCAAAACTGCTGGAGTCGGACACGGTTTTGCTCTAGTCATGTTATATTTGTCCAGTAATTCGAATGTATTTCGATTGGTTGAGGTGCAGTCTAGATGGTAAGTACGTTATTTGAATTCCAAGAACATAACTTAGTTTTCCAAGGTCTTTAAGAGAAAAACGAGAGTCTAGATTTACAATCAACTCAGATATGAACGCGGGGTCGTTTCCAGTGACAACAACATCTTCAACATAAATAGGTAGTAGAACAATAATAGAGGCATGTTGGAGATAGTATAGAGAAGCATCAAAGCAACTTACAGCAAAGCCACATGTGATTAGAAAATGCTTCAGTTTGTCATTCCACGCTCGAGGAGCCTGCTTCAAGCCATAGATCGCCTTGTGTAGCTTGCATACATGATTAAGATGGTGAGAGTCCTCAAAGCCTGGTGGTTGAGTTATATATACTACTTCCTTCAATGTGTCATTCAGAAATGCATTATTGAAGTCAAGTTGGTGAAATATCCATTGATTTGAGACTGCCAGAAATAATACTATCTGAATTGTAGAAGATTTAACTACGGGACTGAAAGTGTCAAAGAAACCAACATCGAGGGTTTGATGGAAACCTTTCGTCACAAGTCTGGCTTTATGTCGTTGGACTGAGCCATCAACATTTCTCTTAAAGCGAAAGACCCATTTGCATCCCACGACATTGTACTGAGAGGAGAACAGGACCAATGTCCACGTATTTGTTTTCTTTAGGGATGGGGTAAGTGGAAGGTGAAATGGGCTGGATATTTCTAGTAAGTGGGGAATGGTCAATCGAGTTTGACGACACTGATTGATTTTGATTGGATTGGGTAGTGGGCTAGTTTGGTAATGGGCGAGGGCCATGTAGGATCGATATGGCAACCCTAGAGGGAGGTGAATAAGGTTTATTTAAGCTAATGAAAACTTTTTCCTAAAGTGTGCCCAATTAAACAAATTAATAAACTTTTTGCTAATAAGTAATTTAAACAAAGATTCTATGCAAATAAATTTAACACAAAGTAATCAAGAAATTAGAACTAACATTTTTTGGCATCCTATTTAATTCTAATAATAAGATTGATAAATAATATGAAATTTTAAGAACTACCAATCAAAATAAACAAATATGAGCAATTGATTTCAAGGAATAAATTTTGCAATTAATTTAATGCAATAAAATATAATAACAAATTAATTGCAAAAATAAATAGGAGAAGGATAGAGAAATTGACGCAAATTTTTTTGTAGTAGTTCGGCACAACCGGCCTACATCCACTTTCCAAGCTCCTCTTGGGTATATCACTACGAACTTGACTCTTTCCACGGCTTAGAGTCAAATCGTTACAACGTTTCTTTTCCGAGCGCAAGAACAAACCTGATCCTTTCCACGGTTGAGGATCAAACCGTTACAACACTCTTGTTATGGGTTCAAGAGTAACCCTTTACAATATATTTGAAATGAAGAACAAGATGAAAAAACTCTCTTCAAGAGTGGAATTACAAATTTAAGCACTCAACAAATAAATCCTCACAATACAATATATCTCTCTCAAGAATAAGATGAAAATAAAAAAATGAGAGCTTTGAGAGAATAACAATGGTGGATTTGATGATTGTAAAAATATGTAATTGTTGTATTCATTTTAGAGAAGATGAAGTGTTTAAAAAGAGAGAAAAGTTGTTGGAAACCACATTAAATTTGAACCATTAGATTATGTTAAAACAAAATTGAATGATGGAGATTTAAACTCAACTAGCCGTTAGACACAAACATAAAATAATATTAAATTCATTTTCTTATAAAGACAACTAGCCGTTAGACACAAACATATATAATAATATTAAATTCATTTTCTTTTTAAAATCATTTTCTTTTTAAAACCAATCCAAAAATCAAAAAGCTTCATGTGTCACTTATCTATTGCTCCACTTGTCATCCTCTAGTAGTTGCACTTTGATGATTTGGCCGCCACATCATTGACATTGGTTATTTCTCCGTTAAGCTTGTTTCAACCATATCTTCTTCGTTTGAACTCCAATTTGAGTGATTCAAATTGCGTTGGAACCATTGTTCCAAGCTCTACACAATGAAAACTTCAAAACACTCAAATTGTTAACAAATAAAAGTAGGTTTGTTATCATCAAAACATTAATTAATTAATTAATTAAAATTAATTAATTTGAGATTAAGGGCCAAAAAGCCAACATGCCAAACCATGATGTAATAGGAATATGGGCTAGGCTGGGTTGAGGTATTTGGGTTGAGGCATAGAATCCAATGGAAAACGGGAACACATCTTCATTAAAAATCACATGGTGTAATGAAAATTTGTCCATCAACATCGAGACATCGATGCCCTTTGTGGGAAGGAGAAGGGCCTAAGTATACGCATCGTTTAGAATGAAGCGCAAATTTGTTTCGTTGATATGGCTAGAGATTAGGGTAACAAGCGCACCTGAAGACACATAGTGCTGATAAATCTACTTTCCGTTTGAGAAGGACTTCAATTGGAGATTTCCCCTGCAATTGAGAAGAAGGAAGTCCGTTAATCAGTAATGTAGCTGTTTGAAAAGCAAACCACCAGAATTTTAGGGACATGGACGCCTGAGCAAGTAACGTTAGCCCGGTTTCAACAACATAGTGATGCTTCTATCCGACCCGACCATTTTGTGCTAAAGTGTGAGGACATTAAATCCTTATATTGATATCAAGATGATTGTAGATATGAATTACCGGTTTTTATTCACCTCCACCATCCATTTGGATTGTTTTAATTGTGGTGCCAAACTGATTTTGAACAAGAGATTTAAATTGTTGAAATGCAACTAGGGTATCACTCTTCTGCTTGAGAGGATAGATCCAAGCAAACTTGCTACAATCATTAAAATGCACCTAAAATGTGCGTTAGTTACTCTTTACTTAGAATTTTTTTAGTAGATTTAATGTGTTTGCTAGCGGTTTTCAGGTAATTAATGAAGAAAATGAGTTTCAGGAACTAAAGGAACCAAACCGAACCAAAACTGGATGAAAACAAGTAAAAACCCTAGAAAATAGGGCAGCGTAATGCTAGAGTATAGCTACGCTGCCCCTTTACGTTCTAAACTTGAGAGCATCTGGCATCTGAGGGAGCGTAGCATTATGATGCAAAAATTAGCTAGAGCGTCACGGCGTTCTCTTTCCAAAAATAAAAAATTATGCAATTATAGAAAATTCTTGGGCTGCAAGTTTCTGATCTTTTATATGTTTGGAGGTCCTCAGCAGCCCTAATCATCATAGTTTGGAGTATTTGAGACTTAGAGAGAGTTTAGAGCAAAGTATGAAGATTCCATGATGTTAGAAGGTTCGAGACGTGCTTGAAAATCGGATAACTTTTCTTTCCTTTTGTTATTCTTGGTTTATTTGCTATATTTTGTTGTTTTAATGTGGATTTTGTCTATGGAAGTCATGTTAGGCAAAATTTCTCATAGTTTTAGGAGTAGAGTAATTCTTAGGTTTAAATTTTTGAACACTTTGCTTCTTGAATGTTAATTTACATTTATGCTATCTAGCATGACCATTCTTAATGCTTTTGAATGTTTGATCAATGTTTGAATGATTTCATGATTTAGAATCTTGCTTAAACAAGTGAGTTTTAGATTAGATCATGCATGTTAGACTATCGTTTGAAATCACAAAAAGTAGTTGGATAACGGTGGAGATTGCTAATGAAGGTTCTCAATGCTTTGCTTAATCATCTAGTTTCAAGCGATTAGTAGTTAGGGTTTTAGCAAAAAAAAAAAAAAAAAAAGATTGTTTTTGAAAGATTTAATCTGGCTAAAAGACTTCTAGATCTAAGTGTTGTGTTAATTACTTCAAGAGTCAAACAATTGTGTTTAATAATACCTTTGATGAAACATATTCCCTAAAACGTCTCTTAATTGAAAATTTCCATATCTCGATCACTTTTATTTGCTTTCTTAGATTAGTTTATCCTAAGTGTCATTAAAATTCGGTCTCCTAAATAAAATTGGAATGATCTCTGAATAACTAAAAGATTAATCAATCTGATTCCCTGAGAACGATACTTGCGCGTACCAATCATCAATAAAAATCACATAAACCGAAAACCATCTACCGATAATACCGGGGATGGCCCCCAAACATTAGTGTGCACTAAATCAAATAGATTACTGACATGAGAAAGAGAGAGCGTGAGATTTTCCGAATTGACATGCTTCACAAAAAAAAACTTGGTATCATTAGATGATATTTGCATATTATAGCTCTTAATGACTTGATTTAAAACTTGTAAGGATGGGTGACTAAGGGTATGTTTCGGAGTGATTCTAAAATGGTTAAAATCACATTTATCATTTTT
Source organism: Lagenaria siceraria (assembly GCA_002890555.2). Lineage (NCBI taxonomy): Eukaryota > Viridiplantae > Streptophyta > Magnoliopsida > Cucurbitales > Cucurbitaceae > Lagenaria > Lagenaria siceraria. The sequence continues at coordinate 4,840,208 of CM016490.1, forward strand.
AAAATCTCTATAAAACATGCTTTTAATTAGTTAAAACCAATTTTGATGATATGAAAATTGTATTTAAAAGCATAAAATTAAATATTAAATTAATTTCGAGTGATTAAAAGCATGCTTCCGAGTGACTCTGAACATGATAAAAGTGAGTTTAACAATTTCAAAATCACTCTCAAACATACCCTAAGACATTTGTGTAACAAGGCTTTGGTCACCACTACATTTGCTTGAAAATTACTAAAGATAGAAAAACAAGATGGGGCTGCAGCATCTGAGACAGTAAAACCTCCTAAAACAACATTCTGACTCTTATTTTTGTTTGGCTTAGACATGACAATTTGATATAATCCTTTCTTAAGAGTGCCCTTCAGCAGTTCCACCCCCGTAGTTTTTTCCTTGATCACACAAAAGTCAGAATGAAATTCAACAACAATGTTATTATCTTGAGCCAACTTGGAAACACTGATAAGATTTTTTGCAATTTTCGGAACACACAACACATTTTTCAATTTAAGAAAACTAGAGGCAAATGACACACTAGAATCACCAACATGAGAAATACATAAAGAAGAACTATCTCCAACAATAACTTTTTCATTATTTGTATAATTGGTCTTGGGATTTAAGTAATTAGGATTAGCCGCAACATGGCTGGACGCCCCACTATCAGCATACTAGTTGGGGTCAATAAGAGTTTTAGGGGTTGCCATCACAGAGTTCGCAAGGAAGAGGGTGGGGTAATTTGGAGGTGGTCGATAGGCCCTAAAATTTTGATTGTTACCTGAGTTATCTCTGAATTGATATTGGCTGGGGTTATTTGTTTCTTTGTGCCGATCATAACAGACGTAGTAGTGTGCCTTACCTTGTCACAGATTTGACAGATTGGTCGACTATTCCCACAACTGCGACCTTTCCCACGGCCACGTTGATTTGAAAAGTTCCCCTGATTTCGATTGGGGCTGGTGAGATTTGAGGTGCCCTGACCTCTATTTTGAGCCACATTGACAGAACGAGGTTGATTAGTAACATTAGAGGAAACTGACAAGTTACTTACACCGGATTTGAGAGTCATCTGATATTCGATCTATTTTTCATAGGAAAGAAGGCCGGACTGTGGGTTAGTCCAATTGACTCCCAGCTTGCCTTGAATGACAACCACGACTGGGATGTACTCTTCATCAAGTCCTACAAGAACTTGTGAGACCAAATCATTTGGCGAGACTGGCCTGGCTACAAGAGCCAAGCCATCTGAGTATTTCTTCATTATTGACAGATACTCCTCCATCCTTTTCTCGATTGTTGAAACATTCTCTTCACGTAATCTATCTCCGCCTTAGACTGAACGTCGAACAGTTGTTGTATTGCATCCCATAGATCTTTGGACAACTGATAGCCCATCACTTGTGTGGCGATTTCAGGCGACATGGAGTTGTAGAGCCAGTCACGTAGGAGTTAATCAACAACCATCCACGACTCATAGGCTGAATTTGGTGCTTCTTCCAGTATAATGGCTGGCGAGCGAGTGCTTGAACCTTCACCGGTGACCACTGCTCCTTGCTTGCTTCAACTTGTTTGGTGATAAATTTTGTAGGGCAAGATTTTTCTCCTGTAAGATGACATTCCAGACGATATCCCCTATGAATGGGCCAATCAAGATTTTGCCAGAGAAGAAAATTAGTTCTATCCATTTTAATGGACATTACCTGATTTAGCAACTGGTTCAAGGGTTGTTCAGTTAGGGCTCCGTTGCTGGAGCTTAAGAAGATCAAAGCCTGTTGCTGAGATTGATTGGAGCTAGCCATTATGATGGCTCTAATACTAGATCGCAAAACAGAGAAATAGGGGAAAATGGGAGAAGACCTTTTGAGAGAATTCTCTGGTATTTTTTGATATTTGATATATTTCCTCAATACAGAATATGTACAACACTAGCTCATATATACACTTAAAAAGGAATAAAGAATGTAACCAAAAGGACATGTGTAATCATAAAATTTGGGAAACAATAACAGAAAATGGAAATGGAATAATTCTGGATCTTTCTACCACATCACAAGACAGGTCACAGTCATAATAGTCTAAGTCGATAGTTGATTGCCACGTCACCTTCTTTGGTACAAGTAGAGTCATTGATTGACCACCTCGTCACTCTCCTTGATACATATAATACAACTAACACTCACAAGACTTGCACATAAGGATAATTGTGAGAAAGAGTTTTACACGTTGCTTTGTATATCAGAGAATTTACATGCAACTTTCACCAAGATCCCACGATTGCATTCAATCGAAGACAATTAGCTTGAGAAGGAAAAAATAGTGAGAAAGAACTTGTAGTTTAGAGAATGAAAAAGAAGACTGAGGAGAAGAAGAAGGAACACCTGATTTAAGTGGTTGAGCAAAATTGCCTAAATCCATTGTGCAAAAGAACAATTATATTTCAACTCTCTGTAATTTTCAACAACAAAAATCAACCTCACTTTTCTCATATAAGGTCCTTTTATAAGTTGTAGGTGAAGCAAGGCTAAGGCTTTATTATGACTTCAACTAAAATAGGTAAATCAAATAGGGAGCATTTGGAGCGCTGAGTTAGTTATTATAATCAGTGGTTATTGTAGTTAGTGGGTTATAATAGTTAGTGTTTTGGATGCAAACTGTTTGAGTCTGAGTTATAATCATTTGTGTTTGGGGTGTAAACTATTTGCAGAAGCTTATTAAAGAGTGAAATAAAGTTGTTAGTTCTAACGGTCTTAACCAAAATAATCCTGTATAAGTACTCTCCTTTGCTACTTCTTTTTGGTACTGTAATAACTCTCTTTCTTTTGGATTCTAAGTAAATAAAGGCATTGCTCCTTAATAGTGGATGTAGGTCATTAATAGATCAAACCACTCTACATCTCAGTGTTGATCATTCTTCTTTCTTTCTTTCTCTGTTCTTGCATGTGCATAGAAGCTTGAAGATATTCTAAGGCATAAATATTGATGTTTCGTTTCTTCTTGTTTGCCATACATAATCCTCTGCTATTCTTAGTATGGTTAAGATAATTGTGGCTGGTTTATAGACCTTATTTCACAACAAATTGGTATCAGAGCTTCCAAGCAATCAAGAAACGAAGCAAGAAAACATTTCTTGATTTATTCAAATTAGAAATGGCAGTCGCACGATATGATATTAACAAGTTTGATGGCAAAGGAGATTTCCAGCTGTGGAAGGCCAAGATTCGAGCAATTCTTGGGCAACAAAAGGCTACAAAAGCCTTGATCGATCCAACTGAACTCCCAACAACACTAACTGCAGAACAAAAGGAAACCATCGAGATCACTGCGTATGGTACAATTGTTCTAAATCTCAGTGATAATGTGTTAAGGGAGGTAATCGATCAACAAACATCTTTTGCAATATGGTCAAAACTGGAAGAAATCTATGCTGCAAAAGATCTGCCAAACAGAGCCTATTTGAGGGAACAGTATTTCACATACAAGATGGACTCAAGTAAGTCTCTAACTGAAAATCTTAGTGAATTCAAAAGATTGTCAAGTGAGTTCAAAAGGTTAGGTGACAAAATAAGAGATGAGAATGAGGCGTTCATTCTTCTAAACTCAATCCCAGAAGATTATAGAGAAGTCAAAATGGCTTTGAAGTATGGTAGGGAGAAAATCACCACTGATGTAGTTGTCTCGGCTATTAAAACAAGGAAATTAGAGTTACAGTCTGTAAAGAAAGATCAGAATAATGCTGAGGGACTGTATGTTAAAGGGAAGGGAAAGAACAACTGGAAAGAAGGTAAAAATCAGGGTGATAAGCAGAGTGATAAGTCAAAGTTAAAATGTTTGTTTTGTCACAAGGAAGGGCATATTAAGAAAGATTGTTTCTTTTTTAAAAAGAAACAAAATAAAAAAAACAAGAAGGCAAAACAAGCTAAAGCTGCAGTAGTTGAAGATACTCTCATCTATTCAGATGCCTTAGCTACTACCCAAGATGACTCTAAATTTTAAGACAATGTTGAGATGGAAGATTGGATTTTAGATTCTGGATGCACCTTCCATATGACACCTTCAAATGGATGGTTTACTACCTACAAGAAATGGGATGGAGGTCTTGTCTATGTAGGTAATAATAGCACTTGCAAAATAGTTGGAATAGGGTCTGTGTCATTAAAATTCAAAGATGGATCTGTGAAATTACTAAGGAACGTCAGGCATGTTCCAACTATGAAAAGAAATTTGATATCCTTGGGAATGTTAGATTCAATCGGTTGTCACTATAGTGGTCATGGTCGAGTGTTTGAAGTTAAAAGGGATTCCAAGATCATCTTTGTAGGAGTTAAAGTCAATGGTCTTTATATTGTCAAAGACGTTCAAATGACTCAAGAAGCGTTAGTCGTTTCAGATGAGACTCTTTCTGATGTTGATCTCTGGCATAAGAGACTGTCACACGTTAGTAGCAAAGGACTGCAGGTTCTGTCTAAACAAGGGATATTGCCCAGCGGTCTTGCAGATAAGTTGAACTTTTGTGAGCACTGCGTTATGGGAAAAGCAACAAGACAGCCTTTCCCAATGTTGAGCATACTTCAAAAGAAATCCTAGACTACATACACTCTGATCTTTGGGGACCTTCTCACATTCCCTCCATCAGCGGATCAAGGTATTTTCTCACATTTATAGATGATTACTCACGGAAAAGCTGGGTTTACTTTCTCAAGACTAAAGGCATGGCCATAGAAAAGTTTAAAGAGTGGAAAGTGATGGTTGAAAAGCAGACTGATAGACAAGTTAAATACCTCAGCACAAATAATGGATTGGAGTTTTGTGGAGAAGATTTCAACCAGTTTTGTAGACAAAATGGCATCACAAGACACAGAACTGTTCGATATACCCCACAACAAAATGGGGTTGCTGAAAGGCTTAACCGCACCATCATGGAAAGGGTTAAAGCTCAGATGTCTGATGGTCTCATTCTTGAGAAATTTTGGGCAGAAGCAGTGTCCTATACTGTCTTCACACTCAATAGGTGTCCACACACCTCAATAAACTGTCTCACTCCACAGGAAAGATGGACAAAGCATCCTCCCAATCTAGACAACCTTAAAGTGTTTGGATGTGTTGCCTATGTTCATCAGAGGCAAGGTAAACTAAAGTCAAGGGCTGTAAAATGCATGTTCATTGGCTTTACTAAAGGTGTGAAAGGATATAGGTTATGACATCCAACTGAGAAGAGATGTGTTAATAGTAGAGATGTGATTTTTAGAGAATCAGAGATGTATATGTTATCAAACAAAGATCAGACAGTAAATCAGAGGTCTAAAGGAACAAACATTGAGGTGGAGATTTAAGAGGATGTTGATGAGAATTCTTTCCCTACTGAATCAAACAGTGAGGAAGTAGATGAAAATGTTGAAGAAGATTTAGAGGAAGGTGAGAGTTCTCAGCCAACTACTGATCTTAGAAACTACTCTCTAGCTCGTGACAGACAAAGAAGAACAATTGTTCCTCCTTTAAGATATGGTGAAGCTGACAGCATTAGTATTGCTCTTAATGTTGCTGACACCTTGATTAATCAAGAACCATCCACTTTCATGGAAGCAACAAGTGGTTCAGATGCTGAAAAATGGATTGAAGCCATGAATGAAGAGATGGATTCTCTTAACACAAATGAAACCTGGACCTTAGTACCATTGCCTTAGGGAGCTAGATCCATTGCTTGCAAATGGGTTTATAAACTAAAGGAAGGTGTTCCAGGCATCCAAGACACAAGCTATAGAGCAAGACTTGTGGCTAAGGGTTTTACACAAATAGAAGGCATTGACTATACTGAAGTTTTCTCTCCTGTGTTTAAACAAACTTCTATCAGGATGCTGTTGTCAATGGTTGTTCAGGATGATCTTGAGTTGGATCAATTGGATGTTAAAACTGCTTTTCTACATGGAATGTTAACAGAAACCATCTACATGAAACAACCTCAAGGATATGAAGAAAGGGGAAAAGAACATCTTGTGTGTCTCCTAAGCAAGTCACTGTATGGTCTTAAGCAGTCTCCAAGATGTTGGTATCAAAGATTCGATGATTACATAAAAAGGATTGGTTTTGAAAGGAGTTCCTACGACAATTGTGTGTATGTGAACACAAGTAAGTATTCCTCTGCTATTTACTTACTTTTGTATGTTGATGATATGCTTCTTGCTAGAAAGTCTAAAACTGACATTCAGAAGGTTAAGAGTTTGTTGAAAAATGAATTTGAAATGAAAGATCTTGGTGAATCAAAGAGAATCTTAGGGATTGAAATTACAAGACAGAGGAGCAAGGGAGTTCTGAAAATTAGCCAACATCTCTACTGTAGTAAAATTTTGAAGAAATTTCAGATGGAGAAGGCTAAGTCCGTTACAATCCCATTAGCTCATCATTTCAAACTATCCTCAGAAGATTCACCAAAAGAAAATGAGTTGGATCATGTGAGATATATGGCAGAAGTTCCTTACACTCAAACGGTTGGTAGTTTGATGTACTTGATGATATCTACTCGTCCAGATCTCGCCTATGCTGTGAGTCTTGCCAGCAGATATATGGCCAACCCAGGTAAAAGACATTGGGAGGCTTCTAAGTGGATATTAAGATATTTAAAAGGTACCCAAACTGCAAGTTTTGAGTATAAAAGGAATTCTGTGGAAAGTAAAGAGGTCTATGGCTATGTTGACTCTAATTATGCTGGTGATTTAGATAAGAGGAGATCTTTATCAGGCTACATTTTTCTGTTGGGTAACAACATTTTGAGCTGGAAAGCAACTCTACAATCAGTTGTTGCTTTGTCATCAACAGAAGCCGAATATATAGCCTTGTCTGAGGCTGTAAAAGAGGGTCTCTGACTTAAAGGTCTTGCTGAAGATTTTGGGCTTAAACAAAAGACAATCAAGATATATTGTGATAACATGAGTGCTATACATCTTTAAAAAAATAGTCAATTTCACAGCAGAAGCAAGCATATAGATGTCAAGTTTCACTTTATTCGAAGGCATATTGAGGAAGGCACGGTTGAAGTTATAAAGGTTCATACTTCTGATAATGTTGCTGATATGCTAACTAAGCCAGATACTCGAGCAAAGTTTGAACAATGTCTTGAGCTAATTGGTCTAAATCTGCCAGAAAAAGGCTAACCTGATAGGAAAAGAGGAGTAGTTAAGTTCTTTATTTCAAGGTGGAGAATTGCAAAAGCTTATTAAAGAGTGAAATAAAGTTGTTAGTTCTAATGGTCTTAACCAAAATAATCCTGTATAAGTACTCTCCTTTGCTACTTCTTTTTGGTACTGTAATAACTCTCTTTCTTTTGGATTCTAAGTAAATAAAGGCACTGCTCCTTAATAGTGGATGTAGGTCATTAATAGATCGAACCACTCTACATCTCTGTGTTGATCATTCTTCTTTCTTTCTTTCTCTGTTCTTGCGTGTGCATAGAAGCTTGAAGATATTCTCAGGCATAAATATTGATGTTTCGTTTCTTCTTGTTTGCCATACATAATCCTCTGCTATTCTTAGTATGGTTAAGATAATTGTGACTGGTTTATAGACCTTATTTCACACCACTATTTTTGTTTGGGTAGGAAATAGTAAACACTATAGCAAAGAAAAAAAGAGAGGATGAGTGAAAAGTAATAAATACAGTAGTAAATAGTATAGCAAAAAGGGTTTTGAAATAGAATTTACTATACTTAATTGTAGGTTATAAATAGTTGTACACACCATTATTATATTTAGTGCCCCAAACATGGAGTGGGTTATGAGTTATAATAACTGTAACGACCCGAGTTCAGGAGGGGGACATGAATGAACCGAGATCACATCCGAATGAGAGGGATCCTAAGGACATGAAAGCATGATTAAGAAAGGCTTAAAAGAAATGAAAGTTACTACCTATACCAACAAGATGCACCTTCCTTTTTGGTGGCTCAATCATAAGAACTCCACAGTTAAGCATGCTTAGCTTGGAGCAATCCTATGTTGGGTGACCTCCTGGGGATTTTTCTAGGATGCATGTGAGTGAAGGACAGAGCATGTTGAAAGGACCCGTGTTGGTTTGTGGGGACAACATTTACTCTTAGAAGCATTCAGGATAGGCAAGGATGACATACCCAGGTTGCAGGGGACGTAGAGGAATGTCGGGGCCATCAGTTGCCAAATTCGGATTCCGAATCTTGGGCCTGGGGCGTTACAATAACCCACTCAACCCCAAACGACCCATAGTCTTTAACAATCTCCACATTTGAATCAACATAAAGAACATTGATATTCTTTTAATTTCTTTGTGTTCAACTCTTTCAGGTAAATCAAACCCTATAAAATCCAAGCATCGAAGCAATTTCTGTTTTGCAACTAGTTTTGTTAGCATACTAGAGGCATTATCTGAGGTATGTATCTTAAACACTTCTACTTCCCCTTTTTAAATTTGTTCTCGGACGAAATGAAATTTTATATTTATATGTTTAGTTCTCTTATGAAATTGATGATTCTTAGATAGATAGATAGTGCTTTGATTGTCGCAATAGATTTGAACTGTATTTTGTATGAGTCCAAAATCCTTAAGCAAGGCTTTCAGCCACAAACCTTAATCTTTAACTGTCTCTGCTAATACAATAAATTTTGTTTTAGTAGTTGATAAAGCTAATATGGATCGTAGTGATGCTTTCCAACTAAGTAGGTTGTTGGCCAACATAAAAATGTATCCTAACAGTAATTTTCTATGGCTAATATCCTCTATATAATCTGAATCAACATGGCCACATAGATCATTGTTTGAGGGATCATTTTGCTTTAAAATAGTTTAGCATTCTTAGAAGCCTTAAAATATCTTAGTATCCATTTAGTAGCTTCCCAATGCCTTTTCCCAGTGTTTGTCATGTATCTACTAACCAAGCTGGAAGCATAGGATAAGTCAGGCCTTGTAGATGTTGTTAGGTACATAAAACTTCCTACAACTTGAGAGTAGGGAACATTGACCCTTAGAGTTTTATGTTCTATATATTTCATCTTCTTTTGGGGAATTTTCAGCTGAGAGTTTGAAGTGGTGAGCCATAGTAATTGATACTTCTTTAGCATATTCCATCTTAAATCTTTAGAGAATCTTTCTACAGTAAGCATTCTGACTTATGTAGAGCGAGAAATTATTTCTCTCTCTAGAGATCTCGATCCCTAGAATCCTCTTGAACTCTCCACGATCTTTGACTTCAAATTCCCTTTTTAATAAGGATTTAACTTGTGTGAGAGTATTCTTTGATTTGCTTTGCAGCAACATATCATCAAAGTAGAGCAACAAAAACACCCTATCTTTATAAGATTATGAATTGATGTACCCGTAACTATTGGAAGAGCTTCTCTGAAATTTAATCTTTGCCATATATACATTAAACCTCTGATACCAACAGCAAGGAGATTGTTTTAGCCCATGTATTGACTTCTTTAGGTGACAAACCATATCTTCTTTGCCTTTTTCAAGACATCCCTTAGATTGCTCCATATAGATGTTTTCAGGCAAGTACCCATGGAGAAAAGTGACGTCGCGCAAGCGCACACGTTAAATTATAATATAGTTTAAACATCCTTAGTTGAGTATCGTTCTTAAGGAATTAGTTTGATAATCTTTTTGCTATCTAGAGATCGTTTCAATTTTATATATTTAAGGAACGGACTTTGATGCAAAATAATCTAAATTAAACTAAGAAAGCAAGTAAAGTGATCAAGTATGGGGAAATTCAACAAAGAGATGTCCTAAGGTATAGATTTCATTAATGGATCTACTAAACTCAATTGCTTTAACTCTTGAACCAATTAACACAACACCTAGATCTAGAAATCTTTTATCCGATTTTTCCCTTTCGAAGTCAATATTTTCTTTCACTTAATTACTAATTTCTAAATCTCTTTAAACTAATCAAATTAAGCAAAACTTTAAACAACTTTATCAACAATCTCTATCGTTCTCTTATTACACTAGTATAGTTAAACGTTAATCTAGCATGCATGATATAATCTAAAATCCTCTTGTTAAAGCAAGATAATAGACCATGAAACCATTCAATTTTTTACCAAGCAATCAAAAGTAGTAAGAACATTCATGCCAAAACGTATTGATACTAATTCAGTTCAAGATCACAAAAATGTTTAGAAAGAATCCAAAAAATTCATCTAGCCTTAGCACAATGAAAGATCAGCCTAACATGGCTTCTACAAATACAACCAAATTTAGAATGCAAAAATACAATGAAGAATCAAAGATACAAAAGGGAAAAAAAGGCGTTATCTGACAATATGATTCCATCTCCGAGGTAGAATAGTCCCTCCAACGCTCTCCAATCATCTCCTGAGCCCAAGACCTTCTGAAATCTGCTTAGAACTCTCTCTCTCTCGACCTCCAAGACCCAAGACTCGACACAAAACACAGTTGAAAACCCTAAAATAAATAGAGAAAACTTTTCCAAATTTTCGTAGTGCTAGGTAGCGCCACCAACAGCACCCCGCAACACTATGGTGCTGCCATGCAACCTTTTGCAAACGTCAATCGCAATGTCGCGACACTGCTCCCTAGCATCGTGCAAGCACCGTGGAGTGTCTCGACGCCCCTTTTTAGTACCACTAGCCTTCTTTTCTTCCCTACTTTGGAGAATTAGTCCTTTTTTTTGTCTTTATTGGGCAGACATGGACCGTTTTCACTCTATTGAACTTTAAGTCTCGTTTCTTTTGCTCAAGTCCTAAAAATCACTAGCAAATAACATCAAATCTAATAATATTACATTAAAACAACTAGAAATTAAAGTCAAATAACGTACTTTTCAAGTGCTTTTCAAAAAGTAGTCTTGACATCTAATTGATCTAACTCTAAATTGTCTTGAGCAACTACAGACAATAGGAGTTTAATTGAAGTTTGTTTTACTACTAACGACAATATTTCAGTATAGTCTATACCTTCCTTTTGTGTATATCCCTTTGCCCCAAGTTGTTCCTTGTATTTTAGGTCCAGGAAACCTAGAATTTCTTAATTCAATTTGTTGATTCACTTTGAAGAGATAGGTTTATAGTTTTTAGGGAGAGGTTTTAGCTCCTAAGTTTCATTTTTAGCTAATGATTCCATTTCCTCATTCATAGTTGTGATCCAACTTCTTATTATGGACAGTTCATAGTTGGATCACAATTTAAAGGTTATGAAATTAAATTGGAGCCAACTGTATTCAAGAAAAACATGTATAATCAGTATGTACAAATCTTACTGATGGAGTAATTTGTCTTCTTTGTCTATCTCTTGCTTAGTAATAGTTTCTTAAATCTGGTTGCTAGACCTCAATCCCTTCTTCTTGTGTTTCTTGATCCTCTTTTGTTTGAGTCATTGTATCTAAAGGAGTTGTACTTGAACTTGGAACATCATAATGTTCCACCTCAATAGATGTCATTATCCTTTTGAGTGCTTCCATAGAGTAAACACCTTTAGACATGAACTTTTTTTGTCATTGAAAGGCCACGTCCCTGTTTATCGCACATCTCTTTTCAATGGGATGCAAGAGCCTATAATCTTTCACTCCTTTAGTAAAACGCACAAACATACATTTTACTGCCCTTGGTTTCCATTTCCCTTGGTTTTTATGTACAAATCCCACATACACAAAACTTTTAGGGGGTGTTTGGGGTGAGAAGATGAGGTGAGATGAATTCAGATATAAACCCATCTAATTGTTTGGGAGACCAACTTTGCATGTCACTAACATTTTATACTATATCCACCAATGGTGCACACAACCCTCATCACCACCGATGCCTCATTGCTCAACTCCGACGACCAACTTCGTCGACCATCTACGACGACCAACTTCGGGGACCCCCTCCGACAGCCAACTCCGACACCCACTGCTTGTGGCCCTACAACAACATCCAACCACCACTATTGACGACCAACTCCAGCGACCTCCGACGACGGCCACTCAACAACTCTGACAACTATTATTATTTTAATTATGACTACTACAAATTTGGGCTTTGTTGATACACAAGTTTTTTGTTTTCTGACGCTTGTGACATAAAACCGTCAATAAAACTTTAATCTAAAGCTTAAACATAACTATTAATTTAAAAATATATATAAAATATTAATTAATTTCTTTGATTTAAGTTGACACACAAAATTGTCAATAAAAACACGTTTGTTGGCACAAAAGTACATAAGTTCCGTCAAAACGTTGAATTCCAAATGATTTGATTAGTTCATAGTATTTTATAGTCGCTTTTTATAGTAATTTAACATTAATAAAATCACTTTTATCATGTAAAAAATCAAACAAACTTGTATGTAAAAAGACTTTTGAGAAAAAAAATGTTAGGCACATGAGTGTTTTTATTTTAAAAAGTTTTTATCGAAAGTATTAAAATAAAAATGACTTAACTAGAAACGTCACATGCATAAATTTGTAAAATGATTGCTTATATTAAAAAAAAAAAATTGAAATGCATGATCCAAAAGTAAACCCTATACTCCATTTTCTAAAACTCCCAATAATACATGTGTGCTTAAAAGATAATAAAATAAAGTGTAATCTATAGTTTATTAAAATATATATATATGTAGAATTATTGAATAAAAAAATTTTCCAAACAAAAGTAATCATCATAAAAGATAGATTATTTATGTAAAAAAAATTGCACTAGATACCCCTGACATATGAACTTAGCACCCCAAACACCAAAAACACATATATGAACTCCACATATATATAAACTCCACAGACATATGAACTCCAGGCATATGAACTCAATTCAGCACGCCAAACAGCCCCTTAATATGTCTAGCTTGGGTGGTTTTCCATGTCATCTTTCTTTAGGAGTGAGGAAATTATTTGAAATATGAAGATGGTTGAGTGTATAAACAATATATGAGGTTGCTTCAGCCCAAAATTTCTTAGGAAAGCATAGAATTAGATAGCTGACACCTGACTCTTTCTATTATAGTACGATTTAATCTCTTTGCCACCCCATTCTGTTGGGTGGAGTGAGTGTCTAACATTCTTATGCTTTTGAATACCTTCTTCTTTGCAAAACTGATTAAACTCATTACTGCAAAATTCTAGACCATTATCTGTTCTAAGGCATTTAACTTGCTAATTTGATGATTGTTTCTCAATTAATGTCTTCCATTGTTTAAATTTTCCAGTAACATGATCTATAGTTTTTAGAAAATAAATCCTATTCTTTGTAAGAAATCATCAGTTGTAGAGAGAAAATACCTCGAGCCACTTAGTGGTGGAGTTTGGGAAGGACCCGACCATAAATTTGAATGGATATATTCCAGCACTTTAGTCGAGGTATGTTTAGTTTTAGGGAAACTCTCTACCTTGTTCCCTTTCCCATTATACAATGCTCACATAAGTTTAGGTTTTATTATATGTCTTGAGGTAATATGCTCTGTTTTGATAGAACTTGAAGCCCTTTAGAGTTGATCCTTTTATGCCACAAATCCCCTTATGTCAACTTTGTTTTTGAAGCTATTAAAGTTTTTTGAACCATCTTCACATTTTTCACAATGTACAAACCATTGATCTTTTCACTAACCAAAACAACTTTGGAGTTCTTTTTTATTTGAAGTTTGCCATTGAAATCTCATACTTTACAAAGTCCAACATTCCTAGGGATATTTAAATTCCTTTTTAGTTTAGGATTGTGTCTCAAATTGAGCAAAAGACTAATTGATTGGACCCAATCCAATGATTTTACAAGCATTATTATTCTCCATGTATACTACCCCTTCATCCCATTCTTGTAAGAGCTGAACCATTTTTTAAATGGTATCATATGGAATATGTACAACCAAAATCTATCATCCAATCTTGAGTTTCTTCTGGGTCTTCTTCATCAACATTTTGGTATGAAGTTGTTAGGGAATTAGTAAACATAAGAGAATTGTGTCCTCTTTTAATTGATTCTCGACCATATCTTAAGGCTATTTTGACCTCTTTATAGGATTTTGGAAGTGAATTTAAGAGAATAAATGTCTATTCTCTTCTCCAATCTTTTCACCGTAGACTCTTGAATTCATATGTAAGTTTCTTGAAATCATCTAGATTGAGTGTCAAAGATTTAGAGGCATTCATTTTAAAGGTAAAAATCTCTCTCAATTACATCTTGTTTGGAAGATCCTTGTAAGCATATAGTTCCTTTAATTTATTCCAGATTTTGAAAGCTATTTCTTAGCTACTTCTTCTTCCAAAATTTATCTCAAAACACTGTCACTAAGATTTAAAATCAAAGTACGATAGGCTGCAGACTCCATCACTTCTTTTTCTTCTTCTGTCATTGTAGATAGTAAGTTTTTAGGTTCTTGAATAGCTTTCATAGCCTTTTGTTGACCCAAGATAGTTTAATTTGGCTTTCCACAAACCAAAATTAGTTTTTTCATCAAACTTATCTATCTCGTACCTTGGTTTGTTTATTTGGTTCCTAAAATTTTAAAAGGGCTATTGTGGTTCTTATAAAAATTGAAAATTTTAAAATTAATTGAAGTATTAAATATACATTTGAATTTTGTGTCTAATAGAACCCTAAACATTCAATTTTGTGTATGTTGGCATGCATATCTCATGAGGTCGCACTATCGCGTACTACTCTGAGCTGATCTGCAAGCAATCTCGCATTGATGTGGTGTCGAGAGCTACATACACTCTGATACTTAAGTTAATATGCAAAATGTTCATTTCGGTTAAACACTCAAGATTGCTTACATTGTAAAGTGGTGGGAGGATGTTATTTAGAGGGCCCATATTTGATGCTTGTTAAGGGCGTGTGTAATGCCAACAGTGCCAGTATGGGCGAAGTTGTTGAGATTGCAGGGTCTACGTCAGTGAGCTTGGCATGTGCATATCCTATTTTATGAAACAACAATGAGCTCGGCTCGTTCATTTCATATTTTGTGAAATGACAATGAGCTCAGCTTATTCAACCCAGAAATTGAATCTAACCTAGTCCTTTGATGTAGTTGTTTGATCCTCCGATGACGAATAAATAGGCTAGAAGGTAGCAATATGTAAAGAATGGACACCCTTGGATATGAGTATGTTGATAGACCAAAATAAAAGAATATAGAACTATCATTGATAAGATTATAAGCATATGACCCTTTTTTTTAGAGAAGTATGTCATTGATAAACTTTGATAGAATTATATGTGCAATCTGATTACTATTACTGACAAATTAAACTCTAATAGAAGTAAATAGATATATATCAATATGCTGATAGACCATGATAAAAGTCTATAAAAGTATCAATAATAGAATTATAAGTAAATGATTGATTTATTTTATAGAATACTACAAGATCAAAAAGTATAAGTATATCATTGGTAGATATCTCGTTGATAGATCTTATATTATTTAATTGATTGCTGAAATTTTGTCTTAAAGGTTGAAGCATTGTGGAAAACTCAAGATGGTAAGAAATATTTATTTAGTTGTAATAAACTCAAGTTGTCTTCAATGTATATCATTGTTGGGTCATAATGCTGGAGTAATTAATAATTATAGGTAAACATCTACAATGTTTTTTAAAAAAATTACAAAAAATCTATATAAGCTAAATGCGCCAAGAATTAATTAAGTTGACATTCTTTGGACATCAAGATAAAGATACATTTGCAAGTAGAAACTGTCAAGTTATAACAAAAATCATACATAATAAATGTCAAGTATATCTATGCTTGACGTTTTAATTACGTCAACAAATTTCATATTCTTGACATTTTTAACCTATGAAGTAAAGTTTAGCTTGACGATTTTTCCTTGTTAACATTCAACTCTTATTCTTGACAATGGCGTCCTTGACATTTTTAAAAGTATCAAGTACATTGAAATTTGATGTTGAAAAGGTATCAAGAAACATAATTTTTGTAGTAGTATTCGAAGTATGCTATTGATAGACTATGATATAATTATATGTGCAATCTAATTACAATTACTGATTGATTCTGATAAACTCTGATAGACTCTAATTTGTTTGTCTATATACTATATGATCATTTATGTGGAATCTGAATGCTATCACTAATAGACTTTAATAGAGTTATATGTAAGTATTTGATATTCATGATACCAGTTTATTAAATGATATTAATTTATCAAGGTCTATTAGCAGAGCCACGTTAATCGATTATATATCAATAAAAAAATCTTCAATTTATAAATGAAAAATCAAGTAGATAATCAAATGATATTAGTCGATCAAGGTCTATTAGAAAAGGCACATCAATCGATGATATATCAACCAAAAATACTCAAATAACAAAACATATGATCAAATGATATCATATGTGATCAAATACTCAAGGTCTATTAGGGTTTGATTTTTTTATATGTTATTATGATCAAAGGATATCGTTGTTCTATTTCTTTACAACTTAAAGAGAGTGAATTAAAAATTTACAAATACTTCGTTATATATATAACAATCAAATGTATAATAATAGTAAAAAGAATTCAATGGTCATGATTATGTCATTGTTTAAATGGTACAAATTTACATATCCTACAATTGTGACCGATGTGATTACAACAACTACATTTGGTAAAACTTCTAGCTTCACTAATAGACAACATCCTTTGTTTTCGAGGCCTTCCTACTTGATGTTTAACGACAAGAGGAGGTGATATCGATGATATTAGTGACATAACCTAGGTAGATATCAATTATATCAGTTATATCGGTGATAGAACTTAGGTTCATATCATTGATATTCGTGTATCAATGATATTAATTATATTAGTGATATAACTTAGATATATATTAGTGGTATCCATGTATTAGTGAAACTGATATAACTTAGATATATATTAGTGGTATCCATGTATTAGCGATACTGGTGTGATAACACCTAAAATATGCTATCTCAATAACTTAATATTTTTATGTTATTTAATGTGTTTAATTAATTGATAATTTTGTAGGTATAGAGCATTTAAGAGGTAGAATCAAACGTTATGGTAAAAATGAAGTTAAAACAGATCAATTTAAAGCTCTATCAAAGCAACTGGGTCAAATGGAAGAGAAAAAGATCGAAGATTCCCCTAAAAGGCTAGCATCACAAGGTTGTAAGAAAGAATACGTCGCATCACCATTGTATTTTCTATAAACACCATATTTTCGATTTGGGAGAACTTGTATTTTTGTGTTTGCTTGCTGAATTATGTGGTTTAATTAGAATTTAGTTCATTAATGTGGGCACTTGTGATTGCAATTGCGACAAGTAGGCTAAGCACAATAATTAACAAGTAGTAATCCTTAGTGTTATATGATCAATCAATCAAATGGGTGGATCAGATTTCCTATACCAGGCTTTTTTTTTTCTCAATAAGTAATTCATTTACTATTCTCGCACATTTATTTTCTTGCAATTTATTTTCCTTGCTATTTACATTCACAACTTACAACCACTATGACCCCCCATGGGTTACCTTAAGAAATTTGAATCATAATTAAAGGAAAAAATGAGCGCTCTCTATGGATCGATTCGACCTGCTATTACTATTATTTTAGCTAATATTTGGAGTTTATAGATTTTATTTGGTAGAAAGAGGAAAAATTCGACACCTTTTTTCAGGCTTGTCATCGTGATATATAGAACTTAGATAGATATCACTGATAGGCTATTATATTCTCTTGATAAAATCATGTCAATGATATATAAATATCAGTGATAGTAATATTATTCTATTCATGATAAAAACATATTAGTGAGAAAAAAAGGGTAATTGCACTAGGTAGCACTTTAAGAGCTAATAGTTAAGTGTATAGGAACATTATAAAAAATTGCAAATATAGCAAAATCTGTCAGTGATAGATTCTATCGCTGATAGACTCTTGTTAGCGATATAGTCTACCACTGATAGAATCCAAGAGTTGGATCTAAGTTTTGTTATATTTGCAAATTCTTTTGCATTCTGCTATATTTGCCGATACTTTGAGCTTAATTACTATATTTGCAACTATCCCAAAAAAATATTAGTGATAGTAATAATATTTTATTTGTGATAGAAGCATATCAATAATAGTACCGCTCTTGCTTCAAATGAAAGAAGCAAATATTTAATTGACATTTTAGAAAGAGAGGGATTCTAATAATTTTCTTTTGGTTTTTATTTAAGTCTATGACTTCAAAAATTAGGATTTTCTTGCTTCCACTATAAATTTTGATCTTCGTTGATTGGGGACGACCGATTCAGGCCTGAGCTATTCAATGGACTTTTTGGAAATTTTTTATGGGTTAGAGATAAATTGAGGTTTATCAATGATGTTAGTGATATCAACGATATTAGTGTATATGTGATATCAATGATATTGGTGATAGAACTTTGGTAGATATTAATGATATATGTATATCGATGATATCACTGATATCATTTGTGTATTGGTTATAGAAATTAGGTAGATAACAATGATGTCAACGATATAACTTAGGTAGATATTAATGATATTTATGTATTAGTGATTGTTGGCTTTTTGGCCCTTAATCTCAAATTAAGTAATTTTAATTAATTAATGAATAAATGTTTTGATGATAACAAATCTGCTCTTATTCACTCTAAATTGGAGCCGAATATGAAAATCCTAGAATAGAAGGGAAAAATCGACTTTCATACAAAAAAAATTGCCCTTTATGTTACTATATCCAACAATTTCCTTTTGAGAAAACTTTTTTCTTTGTTGAATAAATAGAGACTGTTGCTACGGTCTCGAACGTAACTTTGGGATCAACCTGAATGAATTATGCGTAGGCTTCGGTATTATTAAAAAAAATAGAGAAATAAGAATCTAGTCAAGATGATATGAATCGACCCCTTCTTCTTGTGCAAAGATCTTTCTAGTTCCGACAGGAACAAGAGGGATCCACCGAAGAAGATACTTCTCCTTCCCTTTTTTCGGAAGAAAAGGAGGATCTAGACAAAATCGATGAAATTTAGTGTTTTAGTGTATACATTGCATAGAGCTCGGAATAACAATTTTAATGCAATTTGAATCACTTAAATCGGAGCTCATACGAAAAGGATATCGTCAAAACAAGCTTAACGAAAAAATACCTATGTCGATGACGTGGTGTCCAAATCATCAAAGTGGACCTACTAGAGGATGACAAGTAGAGCAATAGATAAGTGACACATGGGACGTTTAATTTTTGGATTAGTTTTAAAAAGAAAATGAATTTAATAATATTATATATGTTTGTGTTTAAAGACTAGTTGCCTTTAAAAGAAAATGAGTTTAATATTATTTTATGTTTGTGTCCTAGTTGAGTTTAAATCTCTACCATTTAATTTTCTTTTAACATCATCCAAGGGTCCAAATTTAATATGGTTTCCAACAATTTTCCTCTCTTTTTAGACACTTCATCTTCTCCAAATTTTTACAACAATTTCATATTATTTTCAATCCTCCATAAAATACAAAGTCTCTATTGTTGCTCTCTCCAAGCTTCAATTTTCTTCTTTTCATCTAATTTTTTTGAGAGAGATATATTATATTTTGAGGATTGATTTATTGAGCATTTCAAATTTGTAAATCTACTATTTGAGAGAGTTTTCTCATCTTGTTCTTCAGTTTCAAATTCATTGCAAGGGTTGCTCTTGATCCATGAACAGAGTGGTTATGACGGTTTGATCCTGAACTGTGAAAAAGATCGAGTTTGTTGTTGCGCCCAGAAAAGGAATGTTGTAACGTTTCGACTCTAAATCGTGGAAAGAGTCAAGTTCGTAGTGACATACCAAAAAGAAGCTTGGGAAGTGAATGTAGGCCAGTTGTGCCAAACCACTATAAAATTTTCGGTTTTCTCTATCCCTCTCCTATTTATTTTTGCAACTAATTTGTTATTATATTTTATTACATGAAATTAATTGCAAAATTTATTCCTTGAAATTAACTAGCCATACTTGTTTACTTTGATTGGTAATCTTTAAATTTGCATATATTTTACCAATCTTATTATTAGAATTAAATAGGGTGCTTGAAAGTGTTAGTTTTAATTTCGTGGTTATTTTGGATTGAATTTATTTAAATAGAATCCTTATTTAAGTTACTTATTAGTATAAAGTGTATTAATTTGTTTAATTGGGCCCACTTTAGAAAAAAGATTTAATTAGTTTGAAAAACTCTATTCACCCCATCTAACATTACCATACCGATCCTACAATTGGTATCAGAGAGAGGAACTCTTCTAAATAAATTATTTTTCAAATATTATTTTAGTACTTGAATCATCTAAATTAATATTTTGAAAATTATTTGAAAGCTTAATTGCTAGAGCTATGACAGCTTTAGAAGATCGTTCTATTGATAGGCCCCCATAGATCATTCTATTGATAGGCTCCTATTCTTTGATAGTATTAGAAATTATGATGTTTGGAGAAATAAAATGAACACTTTTATGCTTGCTATTGATTTTAACATTTTGTATGTTTGTGAGCATGATTTATCTAAATTGCAATTGAATAATGAGTTGCTCACTTTAATGCTAAAGCCATAAATGTCATATATTGTGCATTAGATAAAAATGCATGTGACAAACTTTTACATTTTGAATATGCATATGATATTTGGAATTTTCTTGATAATTTGTATAGCTTAGAAAATTATCCTTGTAGTACTAATGATATACTTGAGGTAAAGGAGAACTATAATTCTCAAAATCAAGCAAAAATCTATGAAGTGAAAAAAAATGGGATGAAGTTCTCTTATGCTTAATAGCTCATTCCGATAGTGAAAGCAATGAGGATGAGGTAATTAAAAAATCTCCAATTTATGATGAACTATATAATGCCTTTGAAAGCATACAACATGATTTAGAAAAAGTTAGTTCTAAATATGTGAAATTATCAAAGAAGCATAAAACATTGTCTATTGAGAAAAAAAAATTTATGGATGAAAATGCATGTTTGAAAAATAGAGCTAATGATATGTTGTTGCATAATAATGTTGATGTTTGTTGTGTTGAGAAAAATGCATTAAATGATATAATTAAGTTTATTGAAATTGAAAATTAATTTGAATGATTCGAGGAATGAAAATGAGAAATTTAAATCTTGTTCTTTAGAATTAAAATATGAAATTGCTAGTTTGAAAAATAGAATTATTGAGTCGGAAACTAGCAATACTTCTTTAGAAAAAGATAAATTTTCTCTTGTTGATAAAAGTAAATTTCTTGAGCATGATGTTTTGATAAAAATGAACTTGTTAAAACTCTAAGAGAAAATGAGTCAAATCTTGTGAATGAGCTTGAATGTGAAGAAAGTACTAAAAATTTGACTATTGGTACACAAATAATAGATAAAATTATTGATTTGGGTAAACCTTGTAGTGACAAAAAGGGATTAGGCTATGTGGATGAAAATTCATCATCTAGTTCTAAGACTACTTTTGTTAATGTCACCCCTTGTATGTCTCAAAATGAAATGCTTTGCCTAATGTGCTTAATTTTGTTGAAACTAAATTTATGCCAAAGCATGAAGAAGTTAGACATATCCATAAAAATTCAAAATCTGTGCATAAACACGTTCATGTTATTTCAAAATACATTCATAATGTGAACAATGTGTCTAAGCATGAAAAAACTAGATCTATGCATGAAAAATCAAAATTTGTACCTAAACATGTTCATAAAAATTCTAAATGTATGCACAATGCTAAATTTTTGTCTAATCATGGAATGCTAGAAACGTTCATGTGAAATCAAAATTTGTACCTACTTGTCATTATTGTGGAATTAAAGGTCGTATTAGACCAAATTATTTTAAATTGAAAAATGCTTCAAGGAAGAATTTATTTAAGAAAAAGATTGTGAAAAGGAAAATTTTGTCTAATGTTACTTGTTACTCTTGTGGCAAAATTGGTCATAAATTCAATAATTGTTACTTGCCAAAATTGAATTAGAGTAATTTTGGAACTAATTTGAAATAGGTTCCAAAGTTTTTGCTCATTAACAATGAAGGACCCAAAAAATGGGTACCAAAATGTTTTGATTAAGCTTTCTTTGTAGGTGTGATTCAAGAAGCAAATGGTTGCTTGGACTTCAAATTGGAAATAAATTTAAATTGGAGCAACTAAAAAGCTTGTTTGAATCCAAGAAAGGAAATGACATTTTTGGTAACTTTATATGTTTTATTGAATTATTGAGATAATCATTCGTTTGGTATGTTTATAGAAAATATATCTCTTGAATATTTTGAAATGATAGAATTTGAATTCTTGAATTGTATTGATATGATTTAATGTCATGAGAAATGATAAAATATATATCTATTTGATATTTGTTTTTTATGTCTCATTATTTGGCTTTTTGGTCAATTAGATGTTTGCTCTATTCCCGTGTTTTCTTGAAAAGTTTTGAGGAAAAGGATGTTAAGTTTTGCAAAAGATTGTCATTGTTTTTATGATTAAGTCATGTTGTTTATCTTTTGATTCAAATTTATTAGAATTTTATTAAATATTTTTTGAGCATGAGGTATGCATATTCTACGAGTATGTTGTTGAATAACATTCTTTTGAGTATGTTGGTTGTGCTATGTTGAAAAGATATGCAATATTGCAATGTTGTTTATTGATCCTCATTGGCATGTTTGCTCAAAGTTAGTTATGTTGATACCATGTTTATAGTGATTGCTATTATTTGGTATCATTTTTTTTTCAACAATTGATGCTCATTTTATCATATTTGATATTTTGGTGGGAAATTTTCAAAGATATAAAAAATATCAAACTATTTACAAAACATAGCAAAAAAGATACTGATAGACATTGATAGACTTCTATCAGCATATATCAGTGATAGACTTATATCATTTCTATCACCGATAGACTCTGATAGGCTTCTATCAGCGTCTATCACAACTATCTAAAAATTTTGCTATTTTGTGTAAATAGTTTTCCTTATTTTTCTATTTTTAAAAACTCCCATATTTTGGTATCAAAATTACTTGAATTTTATTTGAATGTTTTTTCTCTCCTTGGTATTCATTGATTTTTCTTTTAAAAGGAGAATACTTGATTTTAGGGGGAGTTATTGTATTTTATATATGAATTTCATATTTGAATGAAATTGATTCTCATATTACTTTATTGTTTTGTGTCCCTATTATGCATATTGTCTTTGGAGTAAATTTCACTTTAAAATTTTATTTGAAAATTTAGTTAATATTTCTACCCTCAAGTTGAATTATATTGTTAAATGCCTTTTTGTCCATTACTAAGTGGGAGTATTCAATTAATTTCAAAATGGGGAGAAATTTATGAAAGTGGGCCAAGTAAGATATTAAATCCTAGGTTGGCGGCCACCCCTTAGCCCTTTAGCTTTTTTTGGATGTTCTCACTACCACTAGGGCAATCCACGATGGTTATATCACATCTCTTTGAAATTCATTTTTTTGTGTTGTTTGTCCGCATCAAGAAGGGGGAGATTGTTGGCTTTTTGGCCCTTAATCTCAAATTCATTAATTTTAATTAATTAATTAATTAATTAATGTTTTGATAATAATAAATCTACTTTTATTCACTAATAATTTTAGTGTTTAGTGTATACATTGCGTAGAGCTCATAATAACGATTCCAATGCAATTTGAATCACTTAAATCGAAGTTCAAACGAAAAAGATATCGCCAAAACAAGTTCATAGTGACATGCCCGAGAGAAACTTGAGAAGTGGACGTAGGTTGGTTGTGTCGAACCACTATAAAATTCTTGGTGTGAATTTCTTTATCTCTCTTCTATTTACTTTTGCAATTAATTTGTTATTATATTTTATTGCATGAAATTAATTGCAAAATTTATTCCTTGAAATTAACTGGTCATATTTCTTTACTCTGATTGGTAGTTCTTAAATTTTCATATCTTTTATCAAATTTATTATTAGAATTAAATAGGGTGCTTGAAAGTGTTAGTTTTAATTTTGTGGTTATTTTGGATTGAATTTATTTGCATAGAATCCTTGTTTAAATTATTTGTTAGTATAAAGTGTATTAATTTGTTTAGTTGTGACCACTTTAGGAAAAAGATTTAATTAGTTTAAAAAATTCTATTCACCCCCTCTAGGGTTGTCATACTAATCATACAGTGATATCCATGATAGTAGTGATAGAACTTAGGTCTATCAATGGTATCCATATATTGGTGATATTAGTGATATAACTTAGATAGATATTAGTGATATCAATGATATTAGTGATATAGTAATATAACTTACGTAGATACTAGTGACATTCGTGTATCGATGATATCAATTATATCAGTGATATAACTTAAGTAGATCTTAGTGATATCTATGTATTAGTGATATTGGTGATATAACATAGGTAGATATTAGTGATAGCACTTAGATAGATATTAGTGATAGAACTTAGGTAAATATTTGTGATATCAATAAAATCTATATAAGGAGTCTATCAATAATAGACTTCTACCACTAATAAGGTTTTATCACTGATACAATCTATAAAAGGAGTTTATAAATGATAGACTTAAAAAAATTAGGAATTTCATGCCTCCGGTGTATTT
Organism: Lagenaria siceraria; assembly: GCA_002890555.2. Taxonomy (NCBI): domain Eukaryota; kingdom Viridiplantae; phylum Streptophyta; class Magnoliopsida; order Cucurbitales; family Cucurbitaceae; genus Lagenaria; species Lagenaria siceraria. Next base: position 4,864,750 of record CM016490.1, read on the forward strand.
TTGTGCCTTGAATGTACTTTTTGGACATTTTCAATGGGTTGAAGTTAAAATCTGCTATATTTGCACTAGTTTTAAGTTTGGCTATTTTTGCAATATTTTAGCCTCCTTTTGCTATATATATAAGGAGCTCTTTTTTGGTATTTAGTGATGGTAATTAAGAAATTAATTGAGACAATAAATAATAGGCAAGGAATGAAACTGAAACTTATAAAAGATTAAAAATCCAATAAAAAAACATTAAGGACTATAACATAAGTGTTACTACAGTATGATTGACTAATTTTATTACAGGCAAAAACTTGAGCAACATGTTTTTCAAATTGTCTTGTCTTAGGTCAAGTATCATGTTTCGTGTTGCACAGATTCTGGCAGAAGATTTTTTTTCTTAACTAGTGATATGTGTAGTGCAAATTTGATGGTTGTCTTTCCTTTTCTTGTAGAGAATATTTTCTCCTTCCTTGAAAAAATTCTCAAGATTGAGTCATATATATTATGGTTTAGTTTTTTGGGTTAGTCTCTTTCAATGAAAAAGAAGATGTGTTAAGATTTTAGAGAGTGTTTACGAAGAATACCTATATGCATTGATTCTAAACCTTGTGTTTCACTTTGTTAAGTGTTGTTTGTAGTTGTTTAGACTAAAGTGATTGTCTACGAGTCTTGTAAATCACTTTGAGTGATAGTGATTTGTATTGAGGGGAACTCATACAAAGCTTGGGAGAAGCTTTATTGTGAAAGTGAAGGAAGCTCAAACTTAGAAGAAGCCTAATTAGGTTGAAATTGAATAGTAGGCTTTACATGAGTTACAAAAGAGAAAGTCTATAGTATAACTATTTCGTTGTAGTCACTTAATTCTTTATATAGTGAAGTTTCTTTCCATCGAGCATACAAACTCCAGAGTAGGTGATATTGCACTGAACTAGGTTATCAATCTCTATGTCTCTCTATCTTTATTGTTATTGTTTGATATTAAGCTATTCTGTTTATCAGTTATCATGTTTTAACATCTTGCTTGACTTTTGTATTTTGTGTTAGACCCACCTTAAAAATTCAATTAGTTTAGGGTATTGTACAAAAACAATACTTATAATATGTGAAAAAAGACATTCTTATTTATTCAAATTTTTCTTTAGAAATTTTTTAATGGGTATCAAAATTGGTTGTTATATTAGCAAATATGTCACATAAGCAATAATTTGTAAGTATGTCAAATTTTAAAGATTCATTTTGTAAAATAACAAAAAGACTTCAAAATTAGAAAAATAGCAAAATAATCTTTAGGAATATTAATTACTAATTATCAAAAGACAAAAATACCCATCGACAACAAAAATACATTAATCCAAAAATACCAAATAAAAAAGATTTAGTAATTCAAAAAAATCTAAAACTCAAATCAGAGTTGATTTTGTAATTTTAAAAATCTAAAATTCAAATCATAAAGATTACAATAACTATAAAAGCTAAATATTTTTAAATCTTACAAAAATAGTGACTAATTAAAAAATCAAAGACCCAAAACATGACAATCAAGATTCTATTAACTTTTAAAAATTCTAATATTTTAAATCTTGCAAAAACGTACATAACACAAGAAAACACCATCATCATAAACAAATACCACTACAAGAAATCTGACCTTTAATGTTAGTTGAAAAAACTAAAATTGGATATACAATGTTGATTTCTTAAAAATTTAAAAAAAAAAAAAAAAAAAAAAAAAGCGAATCTTCAATGTCGGTTTTAAATTGACATTAAACATGAGGCTACAATGTTAATTTAAAATCAACATTATACCTACCCATTTATTCTTTTCTTTAGTAAAAAAAATCTTCTCTTTTATTTCCCTATACCTTTCTTCTCTCTCATTTCTCTCATTTCTCACAGATCTCTCTGTTAGTCAGTCAGCAACTCCAACTCTATCAGTCAACAGATCCGTCGTTGTGCAGCAGATCTCTCCGTTAGTTTGGTCAGCAACTACGTCGTTCACAACGTCCGTTAGTCGGTCAACAACTCTATGAGTTGGTCAGCAACTATGTCGTGTAATAGATCTAACCCACAACTTTCGTTGTCATTCGTGAAGTTTTCATTTGCTCATATTTATTCGTGAAGTCGTGGGTCTTGTTTAGATATGTTGTTCGTGAAGTTGTGGGTTTGGTCGTGCATGCGTCCATTAGCTCATGTCGCCGTTTGTCGTGGGTTCGTCAGATCTGTCGTCGTCCATCAAATCTGTCATTCGTGAAGTCGTGGGTTTGTCAACTCTTGGTCGTAGGTCTTGTTGTGGGTTTATATCTGACGTGTGCCAGCTCTACCATGTGTGCCGTCGTGGGTGGGTTTTTCTTGTCGCTTGAGATTTAAGAAGTCACTATCCATTCTATTTTGGCACGAGATTTAAGTTAACCACTTCTTAATGGCTCCATATATGTAGGATTAAACGTAGTCAAACACCAATCAGCGAGGATTCGAGTCGTTTTAGGTAAGAATCAAGGGGTATAACACTCTAAATTCCTTTTCAAACTAGTTTAAGGTTCTTTAAATTTGTCTCTAATGCTTGAAAACTCGTATATGTAGATTTTGAATAGTTTTGGAATTGTTTGGACAATTTTAAGCAAGAACCCAAATCTGTTTTGGTGAGTTTTAATTGTTGAAAACTCTATTTAGACTCTTTCGAATTAGATTTGGAGTTTTTATAGTGATTCATTTTGTGTGAGTCCCATTTTGGCTAGGTGTTTTTGTATGGAGCTCAGGTGATTTCTTGGAAGAAGATATTGGGAGAGGAATTGCTTTTTGTGAGCACAAAGGTAAATTATATATTGGTGATTGATGATTCCATTGTATATGTGTTGTTTGAAATTCATCTGAAAATTAACTTTTAACTCTCTTCTTATTCATTGTTTATGAATTTCATCACTGTGTGAATTAGTTAATTTTTGTGTTTGTGGTGTTTTATTCATCCTTGTGTAATCTTGTAGACTTTACATCTTATTTTGTTGTTTTTAGTTCTCGATTGATTTGGGTTTTCTTCAATTTCTTCATTTATTTGTAGCCAAGTTGACGTACATCTATTGTGTTTGCAATGTGCAATTGTTGAGCTCTAACTTATGCTCTCATCTTTTTGACGATTAGTATAGTTTGAAAGATCACTGTCTACATTATGTTTGAGGCTTGTTAACATAGGCTAAATGTCGATTGTGTTACATGAATAGATGCTAAGAGCAATTAAGCCATCATATTATTTTGAAACATATATCCGAGCATGCATGTTATTTGGACAATATGGGAAAATTTTCTTCTTTGGTTTCTCTATGGCTGGCAGGCCTTCCCTTTCCGCCGGAGCTTCATGGGCGTTGCCCCGTTCCCCAATCAGATGTTTGGATGTGAGCTATACTCCGCGAGGAGCCAAACGGGCGTATGGCCTTGCCATTTGACCTCTCTTCCCGTGTGACTAGGAATGCTCAGTGACAACCTCTCAATTGTCACCGCCTGGCCTCTCTTGCTACCACGGTAGCACCTAGTGTGGTCAGCACCAATCGTGTTCGGGTCACGAAGCTTACACTCATTCACATTGGTTCATCCAGCTATGCCCCGGGCCTTTTGCTCTTCTAACGTAAAAGGTGGCCGGCCATTCGTCAACGCCCAGGAATCCGCTTGACATCTCAGCGGCGGGATTGGATACCCGCATCCGATCGAAGTTCCATTTTAGTGCCCCCCTAACATAAAGGCGAGCTTTTCTAGGTGGGTCGCTTCGCGCAAGACATTGCTTAGGACCAACGGGTCACACGACAGGTGCACGATTGACTTTGCACGCTCCATCCTTCGGTCCTTCGCCTATCGGCTTGGCAGGTAAGCTACCTTGATCCGTCTCTGGTTTCGATTCGTTATGCTCAGCACCTCCAACAAGCCCTAAAGTCTCTTGCCGCCTAAAACTCCGCCAAGAAAGCGCAGCTTTACGTTTAATCCTATGTGCCCAGAGAATGCTATGCGTTCTCCACTTTCGGACCTCGCAAAGAGAGAACGTGTTTTTTCCTCTGAGTTTATCTCTCATTCGCGGAGCGAAGAAAGCGGGCTTTGCCCCAGCTACCGCTACCCTTAGGAAACCAAAAGAGCTACCGAAGGAAAGGGATGCTGTCTCTCCCTTGGTCTTTTGAGAGGAGAAGGCGGAGAAGAAAACGTCCTTCGCGCAAGTTTTTTTGCTTCCTGCGCCCTTACTAGTACTAGTAAAGGGGCTCTTCGACCAAGGAGGCATCCTGGTAGGAAGGCCGACCACTACATAAGCCGCCATCCGTCCAGGAGAGAAGCAAGCTACCTTTCTTTGATCCACCTTCCCGGGCGGGGAAGAGAACGAAAATAGGCCGCGGATGGTGGTCGTGGTAGGTTCGAGGATCTTACGCGGCGGAGCGAACTCCTCTATCGTCTTGCATTTCCTCTGGCGGACCCCCTCGATCCATCGTACTGGAGCGATCCGAGAAGAACGATTAGGGTCATATTCTATTCTTTCCACAATGCCCATAGACGAAGTGCTTCGTTTCAGATCAATTCTTCGCTGCAATCGCTTCGATCCACCCCCTCGGTGAAAAACCGTAATACGCCCTGAGGAATTCCTACCAGCGGACTTCCCTGTACTCAAAGTGAATTGTCTAAGTGCTCTCCCCTCTTGGCTTTGTCTCATTGTCGAGATCGTAATCATTCGATTCCGCCCCTACTCTTATAAAAAAAAGGCAGACTAGCTCCTACTCCTTCTTTCTTCTCCTTCATCGTCGTTGGTCCTTTTGACATAACATTCTCGGCTGCCTCCGGTCCGGTAGGAAAGAAACCTGTAGCCGGAGCTACGTGTTCTGTTTACGCGCTACTAAGCACGTCGAGACTCTCTTTCGAAAGTGAGATCACCACTGGCTTGAAGAAGAGGGAAAGATCACTCCTAAATGCAGCCTTTCTCTTATATACGATACCAGCAGACGCACGCACCCCTGCCTCCCTCGCTGTCAAAACTCTCCTCTCCAGTGAGACCAGCCACCTCCTTTCCTTCAACTAATTCAAGCGATTCCGTCAGTAGGAAAGTCATCTCACTGAACATTGGATTATATATACTGAAAAAAAACAACGCAAAATCGAAAGTCCAATATAGATATACAACGAATATTCGTCCCCTTACTAATAATCAAATCAAGTGGCTTTTCTTCTAAAGTGAGGAAAGGCTCTTAGCAACCGATGACCGGCTCAATGAGCCGCCTTTGGGCGATGGCCAATCTCTTACTTAAAGAAAAATCGTCACATATTTATTTAATACGAAATTCTGAATGACTGACTTTTTTCAGTAAAATGAATGACTTGCTTCTTCCGTTTTCTTGCCTGCGCTAACGCCCCGCTACTATACTGGAATATATAAAGGAAGGCCTTACCCGGACCAATGGTTCGTAGACTCGGAGTCAAATTCTTGAGTCCTAAGGCCCTATGCCTAGGTGGCGACTCTAAACCCCTTTTTCTCCTCTTTTGATAGGGCTTTGTGGCCAAAGTCGTGATGATGTGGCAAGCGGTGCCAAACAAAATGCGGGCGCTACTGCTGGCGACTCCACTGGGGAATAGAAGCCTCAAATCTATGGTTTTTGGCTTCTCAATAGCTTGACTTGAAAATGAACCAACATTCCCATTGTTCTTGTTTCCTTTGTTCAAAATCGAATATGTAGAAACTTAGGGTTCACCTATTTTCAATAAGCACACACCACCTCACTACACCTAAGCATTGCATGCATTTGCATCTTGCATATAGTCCCGAAATAGGAAAACCCGGTGGGAAGTATTGGTTGCTACGGTCCAGGGAGCCGAGTCATACCATCCCCAAAACCCACCACCAGCTGCCAAGTACTCCTCTTAGGAGGGTATACCAAAGTGGGAGTGCATAGTACCGCTTGACCAGTCCTACGTCCTAGGGATGAAGGGCTGGGAGGTATATTTTGAAGCCCCCATTGCAGTGGGAACCTTAACTTGTCCTACTAGAGCTTAAATTCAATCATGTAGTGGCCATAGAACTACTGAACACCCAGTAGGATGCACCTGAGCACTAAGCAACACTATGAGATAGGTGATTTTTTTTTTTCACATCATTCCATCCCGCAAGAAAGTTCCCCTTGAACCGTCCTGGGTCCGCCCATCTCGCCGACTGGTTCGTGTAGAAGAAGTTACACCCCCGAATTCTTAATCTCCCATTGTAGCTACTATGTCAGATGAACCCGAAATCCCGGTTCCGCCTGAACCAACCACTTTCGACATTCTCAAGGCTCTGTTGGCCCAAAAGGAAAGCTTGAACCGGGCCATCAATAAGTCAGCTCCTTCTACTGCACCTCAAGCACCTCCGGTTCAGGTCTTTGATGATTGTGACCAATATGCTGAAGACTCTCCCGACCCAGGACAGCCTTTTTAATTTAACAGGCCACAGCCAGCCCTTCCTTCCCCTAAAGCCAGAACTGAAATGGAAAAATGGTTGAAAGAACAAGGGGAGCTGCTAGCCAAGTTACAGGAAGAGTTGCAGAAAGTCAAGGGTCTAGAGACCATGGGCTCAACATTCAGGGATTGACCATTTTTCCAGAGGAAAAATCTCCAGAAAAGTTCGACGATGCCTGACATAGACAAATACGATGGAACTGGCTGTCCTAAGACTCATCCGCTGCTGTTTTTCTCAAATGTAGGTTCTATGAGGCTCACTCAGAAGCAGATGGCCAAAATCTTTCCTAGAATTCTTAGTGGGGCCGCTGGGCGATGGTTCACACAGATTGACAAATCTACCCTTAAATCCTGGGATGACATCGCCAATGCTTTTTTGAAACAATAGCAAATTATAACACCCCGATGAAAGTAACCAGAAGAGGGCTGGAAATGACTCGCCAGCGACCAAATGAAACATTCACGGATTTCCTGGCCCGTTGGCAGGCCAAAGCTGCCCAAGTGATCGATCTCCCCCCAGAAAAGGAAAAAGTTCGGATAATGATCAATAACATGAGTAGGCAATACCATTACTATTTCGATTTCCAAGGATTACTTATGACTCTTTGATTGAAGCGGCCACTCGTATTGAAGATGCTATCTACAATGGGACTCATGGATCACAGGTCAAAGAGGCAGATCCAAAAGGAAAGAAGATAGCCCTGGGGGAACAAGCAAGAACAGTGAAGTCAATGTCTTGTCTGACGTAAAGCCAAAGACACCCAGGACTTTCACTCCGTTAGGCATAACTCTCGCCGCGCCTTGGAAAAGCTTCAAAAGCATGGTGTACTCACGCCTCTTCCCCCATCTCCGCCACCAGATCCTCTTCCTCCTAGGTACAAAGCCAATGCCTACTGCAACATCAGACAAATGGCCAAAATACTGACCGGTGTTTAAGGCTGAAACATGACATCCAAGACCTTATTGATTCAGAGAAAATTGAGCCACCAAGGGCAAACCGCCCCAATGTCACTACCAATCCCCTCCCCACTCATGCTGTACCTCCTCCTGCCAATATAAACATGATCGAGCCGACATTTTCGAGTTGGGATCCGTCTCTCCTTATCACGCCAGCCGGAGAAAAGGGAGAAACGGATGGTAGAGACATGATTGGAATCCGGGAGACGAGATTGAGCCCCCACCTCGAGTTCACATGCTCCGGTGGGATGATTTCTACGACAATCTCCCAACCCCTGAACAACCCCTCCAATTACTCCCGGAAAGCCCAGAAAGTGAAACATTTATCCTTTACCCTCGCTCGAATTCCTCAACCCTTTGATGAAAGCCCTAGTTGCTCGGACCCTACAGACCTAAAACCCCTCCCCGCATCTTTGTGGATGGACTCCGACGAACTGGATCAATACGGCACCAATGATGATATGGATTTTGTCAACAATGAGGAGGCCCAACATATGGCATCTAAGAGCCACCGTGATCCTGTCCTTAGAATGCGGGGCCAAACACATGTGTCATTGGACACTTCACCATCTCCTCCCGTCAAAATAATTTTCCACATCCGGATGGCAAAGACTATCACTTGAACGGATAAGGATCTACCGAAGGCAGGAATGAACCATAACAAAGCCTTACACATTAAAGTGATCACTACAGGGAATCGGCGGCGAAATTTTGTGTTATATATGGTAATCTTTATGATATTCGAATTATACACAGAACTTCCCTATTTGTAAAAAAAAAGAGAAGAGGTAGGTTTCTAATACCACTCCCCCTTCATTAATTGATACTTTGAAAGGTGTTTCATCTGGAATGAAAGAACAAAAAAGGATTAAGGATTTCTGAAGGTTTAATTACGGAATCACTTACCAATGGTATGTTTTGGGTTTGTTTAGATAATGAGGATCCAATTCTAGGTTACGTTTCAGGAAGGATTCGACATAGTTTTATCCATATACTAGGTCATAGAGAGTCAAAATTTCAGTAAGTTGTTACGATTCAACCAGAACCAAAGGACGTATAATTTAGAGACTACGAAACAAAGATTCGAATGATTAGGTGAAGTAGTCTTTTCACGTGCAATAGCCCCTTCTTCGGAAGTGAAAAGCGAAAAGCCTTTCTTAGAATTCGATTAGTCTTTCCATGTGCTCTTGACGCGATGTCTCCTATGTGATCGAAACGTCGGAAGGAAAACTCGAAGAAAAACATGAGTGAGAAAAACCTTTCTTTTCTTCCGGGAGTTCCAACTCTGACTAATAGAAGTTTATAGCCGCATTCCTTAGCGGAAAGAGTAGGGATCGCCTTCTCTTTTATTGAGAAAAGGACTGTCCTTTGGTAAAGACATACGAGGCATACTCATGCTCATGAATCCGCCCTCCCCCCTGTCCTCTCATCGGGAAAGGAGCTAGCCTTCTTCATAAGGGAAGTTCCTAGCCTTCTTTCTTAGGCGAAGGAAAGCACAGCACAGTAGAACTAGCGTAGCGGAACATGACAGCGGTTGGGGAGAGGGAAAAGCTATCAGACATCAATCCAATGAACAGACAAAGCAACCAAGGGCTTCTCCTCCGGAAGACCATACATAGTGATATTCCCTTCGTCCTTACCCACAGTTTCGGGTATATATGTCGTGCCCTGCAACCCGATCTATAACTCGATAGCCTTAGGAAGAGTGAATAGGCACAGTACAGGTTACGAAGTCAAAGGAAGAAAGTCGCCAATTCTCTTTCTAGCTAGTCTTCCTTTACCTATGGAGATTAAAGGAGATAGAAGAAGAATCACATGTATGCGTGCTAAGCGTGGGCAAGCGAGGACAAGCAGAAGCTATGGAATAGAGTCTTTCCTTGCTTTGGCATTCAGTAAGTAGGTCAAGCAGTAAGTAGGCTAAATAGGCATGTATGCTTTCTTGCCCTGAAATTCTTCCTTTGATTTTAGGACAGAGGAGTATTGACCACTTCTTTGAATGCAAAAGAATAAGTGGTTTTTTAAGATAAGAATGGTTTATTAATATCTTTTTTATATGCTCGGAGGATAGATAGTAAAGCAGCAACCTCTTGGAGCTCTTAACGAATCCCCTGTGGAGGCAGTCTTAGAAAAAGCTGCTTCGCTCCTCTCCCAACCTTTCCATTCCCTTTTCTATCGAAACTGAGAAGTAGGGCGAGCAAAAAAGAGGGAATTCT